>OV050031.1:108048022-109248022 GCA_920105625.2 Clusia tigrina | reverse complement strand
TAAAATTAATCTATACATTTCAGAATGCATACCAAAATATAAGCCATGCCATAATAATCCATCTTATCGCTACATCAGCAGAAGTAACACTTTTGGATAATTTACGTTATAAACGAAATGGCACTTGTCGTCATCGACACAGAGAAAATTACACTCATAGTCCATATCATAAAGGAAAATATTAACAATATTGATATAGAGGAAAAAGTAATTATTGAATGAAATTGGTATTATAAAGTCAAAACTAAAGTTTATTAAAACTACTGAGGGATACTGAAAAAGAGATGTCTAAATCGTGAGTAGGTTAAATATAATATACCGTTATATTTAGATTTCTGTGTGTTGGAGCTATCAAAACTCAAAATATATGAGTTTCATTACAGTTACATGAAATCCAAGTTTGAAAATAAATTAACTTTAAATTACATGGACACCGAATCTTTCATTTATTCTCTACAAACGTATGATTTCTATAATACAATTCGTGATGGTACTGATTCAAGATCCAAACTTCAGCATACGAAATTGAAAATCAATTTAATTGAATTAGTTGAATTCAAAAAATTATAAAAAGTTTTTTATTGCAAATTCTATATGCTTTTTTACAGCTATTTATTATTATTTCACAGCTATAGTATTTTTTAGTACATGTATCTGAATCTTAATTCTACCCTTACCCTTAGTGGACATTATTTCAAATACCGTTAGAACGATTAAGATAGAAAAGGTAGTTGGAATGTGCCAACGAAGACAGTTGAATGGAATTCCATTGAATGCTTTATACATTTTAATTTTGTCTTCATTTATTGCTTGTTTGAGTGTTGTAAATGAGTCCTTGAAATAAGAATTTATTATAATCTGTTCATTAAGTGAAATGATTTCTTTATGATTGTTCTGGTCTATTGCCGTTAACTGCTACAGTATCTCTTCTATATCGTCATTGTCCATCATTCCAAAACGCCATTTATATGCAGAACCAACAAAATTAACCAACCACTTTTTTTCTGTTTACTCTTAGAACTAGAGTTTTTATTATTGCACTTATTACTTTAATTTCTGTTTCCAAAAGATATTTACCTTCAATATTAAGATTTTCTATGTTACTGCTCATTTGATGAAGAATATTCGTAATCTCCTCTGGTTTAATAAAGTGAATAATTGTGTGCGTCCGATTTACAATTTCCACTTCTCAGAGTTTTATCTCTATGTATCCTGTTTCTTCATGAATTTTGTTGACAATAGCGCTTGTGCTGGGGTTAGGAACATTAGAAGGGTTGTCATTGTAACTAGGTTCCGAAAATGTTAGAGGTCGCTTTATAGTTGTCTGATGGACGTTTCCGAGTAAGTGTTTCCTAAAGTTTCCTTGCTCTTTGTGCCTTAGACTAGCGTAATTTTTTATAAAACCTATTTGTCTATTTTCTTGAAAATTTTCCCTTTCTTCTTTTAGTTTACTAATTACTCTACCTTTTATCCCACATATGTTTTCTCGTATTATTTCTTTGCCTACTTTGTTAAGTGGTATGGTCTTGATTGATGAATGGTAAGTATTATTATAATATTGAAACAACTTTTGTCATTTGATCTTTGATTGGAAATTTAAGACTTTTCGGTGAGTGTGTTATTTAGCTCTCAGCATCAGAATTTCCCGAATGGTTTTGTAGTTTTGAAAAAAGAATTTCTATTTCTTCTTCTTCCAAAACTGTTTAATATCAATGCGGTTAAATTCATTGTCACAAATAAATTTTTTTTGTTTCCTTTTAGAGATATATAAAGACGTATCTTTTCTATTAATGTTTGGCTATTTCTATCTTCCAAATTAAAACTAACTGCGTATTTAGAGAATTTGTCTAAAAAGTTTTTGAATGAATGTTTTGAATTGACGTATGTATAGAAATGGGCTATTTCGGTAATATTAGATATCTCTGTTTTAAAAATGTTTCCTAATTGGATTCCGATAGTATTTTGCACCAGTGCAGAGATCGCAGTTGTTAATTACTTTGTGAATTAAGAGTTTTACATTAGGAAAGTATATTTTGATTTTCATTCCTTCGAAATTCCTACAATTCCGGCGTGCCTTGATTAATTTTTGTGGAAAAGTCTTTCGCAAAATGATTGCATTTCATGAATTTTACAGGACTGGTATTTTGAAAGAGTTCAACCACTTTTTCTTTTAGTTGATTGTATGCAATATTCTCTACTGAAGAGTGTGTTACTTATTTTCCTTTGGTAATACGACATTGAACTATATTGGCTATTTGGTTGGGAATGTCTGCCTTCCCTATAAAAATAAATTTGGCTTGAAATATTTGTTCGGATTCTTTAACTTTGTAATCTATAACTATGATTTGCTGTTTGAATCTACTTACTACGTTATCTGATATATCAGTTGAGCTAGCTTCTTCTGAATGAGCGCTTGGTTCGTTATAATCGGCTTCAGCTTGATTAAATAAATCTGGCAATACGTTCAATTTGTCAACATTAACAGTTTCTACCAGTATATTCATCTCATCTAATTTTTTTTCTTTTTCTTTTTTTTCCGATTATTTCATACCTCTGTCACCATTATATTGACACCTAGTACATGATTTGACAGTTTGTTTGGAAATTAATATAAAAAGCACATTTTGGCCAGTGCCAAGAAGTGATACAACAAAAATTATTTACATTAATTATAATAATTCACTATAATTATATTACAACAATTTATGATCAAAATTATGTTTATAATTAATATTTACATTTACATTTATATTACTATTACTAATATGTGTAGTCTGGATTTCCTAGTTCAGTAGGTCGATTGGTCGAGTTCTCTTTAAACGGCACATGGTGGTTTCTTCTAGATGCAGCAGCTCGTTTATTACTTCGTTATTATGCCCATGCAGTGTATCGTAGTGTTTTGTGGATATCTTTTTTATCTCTTCGTCAATTCTTGTCATATTTAGTTTGCGGTGTATATCTTCATTTGTTGTGTACCAACCAGACTTTATGATAACTCTTAATATTCTAGATTGCTGTCTTTGAATTTGTTGTATATGTGACCGCTTTGCCGTTCCCCATACTTGGAGTCCGTACGTCCAAATTGGCTTTATAGTACACTTGTATAGCAGCAACTTGTTGTTGTGAGTTTAGATTGCTTACCCATTAACCAATATAGTTGCCTAAATTTTTCTTTTATTTGTTTCGTTTTTTGTTTGATGTGGTAGTGCCAATTTGGCTTTGAGTCCATGTGTATACCAAGGTATTTAGTTGTAGACCCTATTTTTATAACTTTATTGTTTATTTTAATAGGTATTGGGTTAAATTTTGTTTTAGTTGTAAAAATTATTTGTACAGTCTTATCTTCATTAATTTTCAAGCACCATTTATCAAACCATTCCATAACATTCTCTGTGTATATCTACAGATTTGCAGTCGCAGTATTTAGATTTTTGTCAGATGCTAAGAGGATTGTGTCGTCAGCAAAGGTAGCAATTGTGGTATTCAGTTCTTTTGGAAGCGGTATATCAGAGGTAAATATGACATATAGCAGTGGTCCTAAAACACTCCCTTGAGGAACTCCAGCTGTTGTAAGATGAATAGACGAACACTCTTTATTATATTTGACGTAAAAGTAACGATCACAAAGATAACTGTCAACAATCAAATAGTAGTCAATTGGCAGCATCGTCTTCAGTTTATGCAGCAGTCCTTTATGCCATACTTTCTCAAATGCTTTTGCAACGTCTAAGAATACAGCAACGCAGTACCGCTTATATTCTATGTCTGTTTCAATTTTGTTTGTTATACGGTGTATCTGTTGAATTGTTGAATGTCGTTTTGTGAAGCCGAATTGACGATTTGGTATAATGTTTTTATTGTCAAGCATCTGGCTAAGTCTATCATGGAATAGTTTTTCAGCAACTTTAGAGATTATGGGAAGTAGGCTAATTGGTCTATACGACGAAGCAGTTGTAGCATCTTTTCCCTGCTTCGGTAGTGCAATAATTTCAGCAACTTTCCATACTTTGGGAAAAAATTGTAGTCGGAACATTGAGTTGATAACATTCCTTAAGTAGTTATAACCTATCGTAGGTAGCTCAGCGAGAGCTTTTCCTGTCAACATATCGTATCCTGGTGCTTTTTTGTCGTTTTTTCGTTTTTTAATACAATTAATTATTTCTGTTGAGTTTGTTTTCTTAATTTTGGTTGTAATGTCTATATTTAAGTCATTGCGTGTTTCAATATATTTATCTTCATCATTTGATAGGACTTTTTCAAAGTATTTAGCCAATGCAGTTGCTTTTACTTCATTGGTAGTAGCCTATGAGTTGTCAGATGACAACTAGTGGTGGCTGATACCTTATCTGAGTTTTTAATTTCTTTGTGCATTTCCATAATGAGTAGTTCGTATCCTGGGTAGGCGTCATTTTTTTTAGGTAATTTTCAACTTCTATATTTAGAATTTTAGTTAATATTTTCTTGAGTTTTTTCCAGGCTATATTTAAATTGTGTTCATCCTCAGGCGATCTAGTTAGCTGCCACCTCTTTCTCAGCTTTCTCTTCTCAATAATTTGCTTTCTTATGAAAATATCCGTTGTAGGTTTATTTCTTCTACTTTAAGGTTGTAGGTTTATTTCTTCTAATTTAAGGCTGTTGGCTTGATTTGATTCCTGCGTCTAGGACCATATCGTTGAAGTGAATAATTGCAGGTTCAATGTCTAATTGTATTTTCAGTGTGATAGACAGCTTCAGTTGAGCTTCGATATGCTGTCTATACTCATTCCAGTTTGTTTTCTGGTTAAAAATCTTAGCTATTAGTTCTATGGGTTTGATGTCAGCTGTGTAGTCAAGTATTATCGGATAGTGGTCTGAAGAAAGTTCAAAACAAGCTTTAATTTTTAATTGGTTACAATTTATGTTTTTTGTTATGCTAAAGTCAATTAGATCTGGTATCTTTTTCCTATCTGTTGGCCAGTATGTGGGTTCACCTGAGCTTAAAAATTTGCAGTTATTTTTGTTTATAGCATTAATCAGATTTCGTCCTTTTTTATTGGTTAGCCTAGATCCCCAGTCAGTGTGTTGTGCATTCAGATCTCCAGCTGTAATGAATCTTACGCCAAGCGTCTTTATGTAGTCATCATATTGATCCGTCGTTATTAGGTGTCTGGGGGGACAGTAAACTGAGGAAATGAGTATTGTCCCACTTGTGTCCTCAATTTGCACAGTAGTGGATTGAATATGAGGTGTTGCATATGGTTGCCGTTCAGTATGTTTTAATAGTGAAATTATTATGATAGCTGTCCCTCCACGAGCTTTACCATCAGGATGATTTGTCACATAAATTTTATATCCAGGAAATACTAAAAAGCTTTTGTTCGTAAAATGTGTTTCTGAAACTAGAGGTATATCAATTTTCTTGTCAGACAAAAATTGCTTCAACTCAAGAAAATGTTTTGTTAGGCCATTTGCTTTCCAGGCTACAATTATTAAACTATTACTTTCGTGCATTTAAGCTTGTAGTAACATTGTAATGATATTCATCATATTAGTCATTTGAGTGATTAGGGATTTCACCATATCTTTAAGTTCATTAATATCACTATCGTGTGAATCTGTTGTATTTTGTTCAGTTTTATGTGGATTTGACGACCCTGCAATGTCGGCATAGCTTACGCCTGTTTTAACTGCTGCTGATCTATCCATATTTTTGGTCTGTAATAATAATGGATCCTTTCGGCGTAAAGATGGAAACCTTTGAATTTTTATGGCTTTGTATATTTCACAGCCTTTGTAGTTTGCAGTATGATTTCCGCCACATAGGGCACATTCAATTTCAGCTGCGTTGGTTTTTTTTTTTTTACGTTCACTTGTTAGATGCTTTCCAGCGCATTTCACACATACTGGATCCCTTGTATAGTAGTTTTTTGTATGTCCGTATTTTTGGCATTTAGTGCATTGCGCGACTTCTCTTTTATGATGAGGTGCCTCAAAAGCTACTATGCAATGCATTAATTTGTTAATGCTATAAATATCTTTATTATTAGTATTTGTTTCCAGTTCTATGCTAAACAGTGGTAGCGGTTTTTTTGTTGTCCGTTGAGTTATGTTAGTTATGTTTAAAACTTTGTGACCGTTTTCACCAAGCTCATTTTTAATTTCTTCTTGGTCTGCGAAGGGGTGCATATTGCGAAGAATGACTTTGAAACCTCTTTCATTTTTGGGTTTAAATGTGTAAAACTTTAGCATTTGGAATATTTTTGTGTATGTTTCCGAGTCATTCGATTGAACTAGTACTTCATTGTTTGTTAATATTTTAAATATGAAGTTACTGTCTGCAACAGCGGTTGGCGCATTTTTTAACTTCTTTATGCATTCTACGCCTTGTACGTATATAGGGGGTGGTTTGTTCAAACTTTTTTTTTCGGACTAGTTGTTTTTTTTCTTTTTCGGACTCATTTTGATCAACTTGTCCACTGTGCGAGGGTTCAGCAAGTTCGTCATCATCAACGGTCAAAGCAGCAAATCTGTTTTTTCTTTCTGAAGTAGTATCGCTCAACCAGTAGTTTGATAACTTACTTTTGCTTCGGTTTTTTGCCATTTTTTGCTTTTTGTTAGTGTTGGGCGTTCTTTTCGCTTTATCTGTCGTGGGTGAGGTTCGTGCTCTCTTTGGTAGCGATTGCAGTTGACTTACCTGCACGCCTTGTGGTGGAATTTGCACACAGGCAGAAGAACGTGTTGATGTCGCAGTTGTAGTCGAGAATGTAGTTGTTGTACCGTACGTAGAGAAGGCAGATGTTGTTGTTGCTGACGAATTTGTTGTAGTTGTCGCACAATCCACTGCTATACTGGAGCAGGACATTATTGGGGGTTTGCCATGTGCACTCCACGAAGAGTGGAGTGACTCGCTCATAGATCTCGTTCTCTCCCACGGGGGAGAGCGCTGCACACTCATGGCAATTACTGACTATACTTTGTTTCCAGTTTTTTAAAAAATTGTATTTATTATTATTTTTGTTATATTTTAATCTTATTTACGAATGTATGTAAAATATCACGAAAAACTAAATTTTTTTTGGTGCGGTAACTCTAATCACTTATTATGGCCAGAGTCCACTGTGGCAACACCACACACAACCGGGATTATTTTATTTGTTGTCTCTTTCAACTTTTAACTCATATATGTATATAACTGTTGCTTTGTTTGTTTGATTGTTTATTTAACACTTTTAATAAATTTCAAATTAGTTATTATAAGCATTTAGATTAACTAAACAGAACTAGACACTTTCTTGAAAATTGCACTTTCGTTTAGCGTCTCTTTCGCGGGTTTTATAAAATTAGTTATTTGGTTTTAAACAACGATAAATGTCACAAGGGCGGAGTTCGTGTGATTACACGTCCGTTTAGTTACACGACCCATTTCTACGACATTGAACTATATTGGCTATTTGGTTCGGAATGTCTGCCTTCTCTATAAAAATTAATTTGGCTTGAAATATTTGTTCGGATTCTTTAACTTTGTGATCTATAACTATGATTTGCTGTTTGAATCTACTTACTACGTTATCTGATATAAGTATCTGATCAGTTGATCTAGCTTCTTCTGAATGAGCGCTTGGTTCGTTATAATCGGCTTCAGCTTTATTAAATAAATCTGGCAATACGTTCAATTTGTCAACATTAACAGTTTCTGCCAGTATATTCATCTCATTAATATCGATGTTCAATCGACTCAGAAAGTCAGCAATTTTATTTTGTTTTCCTTTTATGTACTTGATTTTTGCGTCATATTCACCCAAATGGAGAAGTCACCGTTACAGCCTTGGATTTACTTCTTTCTCTTTTTCAACGGCAAGCACTTAAGTTTTTCATGGTCTATTTGTAAACCAAATTCTCTTCCAAACAAATAGGGGCGAAAATATTTGAGCCCCCATACAATGGCGAGTAGTATCTTTTTTTCGATGGTCGCGTACATTTTTCATGATTGTTACGGGTTCTAGAAGCATAGTAGATTGGGTGCCCATATTTTCTGTAAGTACTAGAGCGAAATTACTTGCGTCTGTAATTAATTTGAATTGTTTATTGAAATAGGGGTATTTCAATATTGGAGATGATGTTAAAATTTGTTTTAGTTATTTGTAATGTGTAATGTAATTGGGATCATTGTCGTTTACTTTTGAGTTTTTGAAGATATTTTACCATCGGAAACGCTACTTTAGAATAATCTTTTAAAAAATTTTCGTTAGAAGCCTGTAATGCCTAAAAACGATTTAATTTGGTTTTGAGTCGTATGTTTTAAGTTTTGAATAGCAATTATTTTATTAGGATTAAGGATTAAGTTTTGAATAGCAATTATTTTATTAGGGCTCAGTTTAACACACTGTGTCAAAATGTATCCCAAATATTCAGTTTGTTTGGCTCAAAAATTGCACTTATCTACATGAATTTTTAATTTAGTTTGGTAAGGTGTGAAGAATTTGTTGTAAGTTGTGGAGATGCTCTTTCAAAGAAGTACTAAATACTAGGATATCATCGACATATACTACACAAATTTTGTTTATGAATGTTCTTAGAATTATATTCATAAGCCTCTGGAATGTATAGGGTGCATTTTGCAGACCAAATGGCATTCTGCCAAATTCAAAGTGACGAAAAGGAATAGAAAAATTCTTATTTTTCAGGTTTCACTAAAATTTTATGGAATCCGTTTGCTAAATCGATCACAGTAAAATATTGCGCTTTTCTAAATTTATCTAATATTGTATCGATATTAGGAATAAAAAATATGTCACTTACAGTGACTTCGTTTAATTTCCTGTAATCTATTACAATGTGCTACTACTGTGGCGAGGAGGCCACCTGGCGTCGATATCTAGCAACTCCTCAGGCATCGCCGTGGTACCCCAAGTCGCGATGTCTGCTAGTGCTACTGCAAGCCAGCTTTGCGTAGGCAAGGGGCCTGTGAGGTGGAGGCTGAGGGGGATCGCATAGGATCTCAGCTTCTGGGATTGCGCATAGACCATGCCTCCGATGACGACCCATTGTCACAGGTCAGCAATGTCTACGACATAGGCTCGGATGTTGAGATGCAATTGCTCAGTCCTTCTTAGCCCTCCGCTCCACATGCTCCTGAGCCGGGGAAGGAGACAGGGAAGGTGGTAAGCCTCACAAAAGAGCAAAAGGCCAGAAATGGTTATAAGCGCTCGGCTTACTATCATCGTAAAATGAAGGCGAAAGATCCTTCTTCCTTTACAAAAAGGGAGAAGGATCTCATTAAAAAGCATGAAAAGGTCGTAGCAAGGTTTGAGAAAAATAACGCTGCGGCCAGTTCATGCAAAAAATGGAGCAGGGAATTGTTGGGGCAAAGTCTGATAATGACAACGCTTCGACTTCCAGGAAAAATAGTAAGCCGGACAAGGCCTCAGGTGACCGCGTAAAGGTGACGCCAAAGCCAAAGCCGAGTTCTTCGAAGGAGCCACATAGCTTGGAATCGGGCAAAACTCCAAAAAGAGTTCGGTCTGATGAGCAGGCTCAGAGGGCTCCAAAAAAGCCGAAGCCATAGGCCTCCTTCGAATCACCGATGAGCTACTGGTAACTATCATCGATAGGGTCGATCCTGATAACGTAGAAGAATTGGTTGCTAGTAGAGGCGCGCCTGATAGCGGAGATGGTCGGGGCTGATGGCGGGGAGCTGCAGTTGGACGGGGCCGGCTGGAAGAGGGGTGTTAAGGTCGTTGGTTGCAACAACAAGAAGTCTCTGGACTTCTTAAAGCGTGCAATTAGCGGCCTTGCCCCGACCCTGGCGGGGCGCTCGGTTGGAGGTGGTACCTCGTTCTCTGCTTCCGATCCGCCCGGTGGTTTCGGTGTGGATTCCACCTCCGGTTTCGGACCAGGAATCCATACTCAAGCTGATCGGACGGCAGAACCAGTCTCTAAATTCGGCAGAGTGGCGGGTGATCTCCGTGACCCCTTGCACAAATGGAGTGCGAAGAGACGCGGTGCTCACTCTGACCACTGGGTCAAATACCATAAGGGTCGACAACTGGAGATTATCTGATGCCTGTTCCTTTTCGGATCATAGTCGGATACGCTTTTCAGTCTACTCCGAGGTAGCGTCCCCAGGGCCTTTTAGGAACCTAAAAAAGACTGACTGGTCCAAACTCTCAAGACTGACGACCCATAAACTTACTTTGAAGAAAGTCAAGGTCGGCGAAGGGAATGCTAACATTGATAAGGCGGTAGGTCGTCTTACGGGAATACTGAAACAATCCATTGAACTATCTTGTCCTTTGACTAGGCCGCGTGCTAAACCAAAGCCGGTTTGGTGGAACGCTGAGTTAGGACTGCTTAGGAAAAAGTCAAGAGGACTCTTCAACAAGGCCAAAAACAGTCGGCTGGAAGAGGATTGGGAAAATTTAATTCCCTATTCCAGTAACCAATAACTTTTGGACTAATCGTGACGACTGTGAAGTTTCAAGGGCGTTATGGCCTAGGTTAGACATGAAGAGAACAAATGTTCTCTTAGGGCTCAACAAACCTGCAGTAAGGGTGCTTACGGGGGTCATTACGGGGCATTGTGCTATCGCACCAATGCTTCAACATTGGAGTATGCCGTCGAGTGACAAAAGAACGGAAACCTCACTTATACGCGATTTTCATAACTTGAATCAGAACAGGTTGTCGGCCGAAAATTTTTATAATGAAGTAATAGAAATTCAATCGAATCGTTAGCAACAATATTTTGATACACGAAACTGATAGCAGTGTGCTCAATGCGAAAAAAGACCTGTATACATGCTATGTAGGAGTTGCCATGATGAAGAAGAGACAGAGTCGATTCATCACTTTTTATGTCAATGTCCGAGACTACAGTTGAAACGACTTCAATGTTTGGGGTCGCGCTTCTTCTCAAGTTTGACAGAGATAACGAAGGTAGATTTATCGGATCTTCTCACTTTCACCTGGAAAACCAATTTGTTTAATAGGGATGGAACTTCCAATGTTTATGGAAATCGAGGGTAAGGACGAGTATGCCTCCCCCTGGAATTTTTTGAAGGCAGTCACAATGGACTAAAATGTCTCCGAGTGGAAGTGCGGATACTTCGTATCCACACACGCCTTTCCAAACTAACCTAACCTAACCTAAGAATAAAACACTTCGCAACAATTATATAACTTCATGCTTTCTGACACCAAAATTGATATTATCTCTTCACGACAACCATCGTACTGGCCGACAGGCCCACGCAAGATCCCTGACCTTATTTATTTTGGAGTTGCTAGAAACCTAAAACGAGAGCAACTCAAAGTAGAACACCTTAACGACCTCTATTCAGATCACTCTCCTATTATAATACATCTGAACAAAAAGTTACGCCTCACCTACGATTTCACACCCATTAAAACTAACTGGCTGAAATGCAGTAAATACATCAGTAGGCATCTCGGCCCAAACCCTCGCAACTAATGAGGGCATTGAAACATTTCTGGAACAATTTACTTCGACTCTAAGATTAGCTGTGCTCCACTCTGCCACAAGCGTGACAACAACTGCAACAGCATCCGGCGCCCACAAACCTCAGCCCAAATCGATATTCTTCTTACTGAAAAAAGGAGGACACGTCGTGAATGCCAAAACTCCTAAAACGGAAGTTATCTATTGCCAGTGAAAACTTGAGAATAGCCTTGCTTCTAGAATCAGAACGTTGTCTGGACCAATATATCCAAAACCTTTCTCCGACTGACGTCACTGATATATATTGAAGAAATAATTGTATTACTTACACTATAAATTATCTTCCTTTTTAATACTTTTAAGTTAACATACTTTTAAGTTAACATACCTTTTAAGTTAACATACCTTTTGAGCTAACATGCCTACTTGTCACTTTATTCGTTTATTACTAAGTACAATAAATTCAGTCAAGTTATTACCTTGCTTGCAAACACTACAATTGGCGACGAGGAACAAATAATCTACGTGCGGAATTAAAATGGCGACGGAAGAATTTTTTAAACTGCTTGTGAAACAGCAACAAGAGTTTTCGCAAAAATTGCTTTCGGAACAACAGCAGTGTATGCAAACGGTTTTAAAAAACCAAGCTGGCGCGTCGTGCGAGTTTGCCATGGTGCCATCATTCCACACATTCAATAACGAGCTTCAAAAGTGGGATTCCTATTTGGAGCAGTTGAATCAACATTTTTCGGCGTATGCAGTAACGAAGCCGGAAAAACTTAAGTCATTTTTTTTGTCGTGGGTCGGTGCCGATATGTTTGAGTTGCTAAAAAAGCTGTTTGGCAGCAACGATTTGCAACACCAACAATATGCGGAACTAACGGGAAAATTGACAGAGCACTTCAAGAAAGAAGTTCATGTGGTTGCGGCGAGGTATAATTTTCATAAATGCATAATGAAGCCGAAGCAGACCTACAAAGAGTGGGTGGCCGATCTTCGTGGCTTGGCTCGTGAGAGTAAGTTCGTGTGCAATGCCGAATCATGCCAGCATCAATATGTTGATGAGATGATACGTGACATGTTAATTTTACATACACCACACGAAACCGTTCGATCTTCGGCGCTGCAAAAAGTGCAGCCAACATTAAATGACGTATTACTAATTGCAGAATCATTCGAGGCAACAACAAAAGCAGTACATGTTATAAAAGAGAGTAGCTTAACGGAAAATAATCTAGCACCTTTTGTCAACGAGATTAAACATAATGTGCGACATTTCCAGTCCAATTCGCGCTCGCGGCTTTCAAAGCCGAATAAGACACCACTGTACAAATCGTGCTCTGGTTGTGGCTCCTCGCACTCCCGCGACGATTGTAAATTTAAAAACGCTGTCTGTTTTAAATGCGGTCGTGTTGGACACATAGCAGTCGTCTGTATGTCAAAAAACAGTTCCAACAAACAACAACACAACAACCACAGAAATAAAACGCAGGTGAACGCAAGCATTGGCGCAATTGAGACGATCTACAACATTACAGGGGTAGTGAAGAAAAAAAATTTAAAAAACTTTGTTGATTTGGAAATATATAATAAATTAATCACATTCCAAATGGATTCGGGAGCCTCCGTCTCGATTATTACATTGGAAACCTACGGAATTCTAAATAAGCCAACACTTAATCCTTGTCATCGCTCTCTGTTTGGATTTGGAAATAAAAAAATTAAAACTTGTGGTGAATTTTATGCAAAGGTTAAGTGTGGTATAAAACAACAAACAGTGCTTTTGGTGGTCGCGTGTGTAGATTCTGGCAACAATCTTTTTGGTGCAGACCTCTTTGAAGCTCTTGGTTTTAAAATACAACAAGTGTGTTCAGTTACAAACACAGGGCTCGACCCTGCCAATAATCTACTTGAAAAATATAAGGAACTTTTTGAGCCGGCACTGGGCACAGTACACAATTTTAAAGCCAACATTCAGTTTAAGCCAGATGCGTCACCGAAATTCTTCAAATCCAGGCCAATTCCTTTCGCCCTAATGCAAAAATTCAAAACTGAATCGGATCGATTAGTGGAAGCTGGAATTTGGAAGCCGCTCCAATTCAGCGAGTGGGCATCACCTATCGTTCTAGCGCCAAAGCCTAATGGCTCTATTCGAATATGTGGAGATTTTAAGGTAACCATAAATAAGCAAATTGATATCGAACGATACCCCCTACCAACGCGCGAAAATTTGTTACATACTATTCGTTATGGCCAGCATTTCTCTAAAATTGATCTAAAAGATGCGTATTTACAGATGGAGCTGGACGAGGAATCAAAGAAAGTTTTAGTCGTCAATACTCCGCAGGGGTTGTTCCAATATCAGCGCTTACCTTACGGCATAGCAAGTGCACCTGCGATTTTTCAGAAATTTTTAGAGCAACTTCTGCAAGGCATCGATGGGTGTGGCAACTATTTGGACGACATTATTGTTACAGCGCCAACCATGCACATCGAACGCCTCGACAAAGTGCTCTCGCGTCTTCAAACCAGCGGGATTAAGTGCAAGAAAGAAAAATGTTTCTTTTTGCAAGAAAAGATCGAGTATTTAGGACGACAAATTAGTGCGAATGGTATTTTACCAGATGACTCTGGCGTAAAAGCAGTGCGCCTCCTTCGACACCCTAAAACACTCAAAGATGTAGAAGCCTTTTTAGGCAAGGTGAACTATTACCACCAGTTTATACCTAAGTTTTCACAAATCGCTGCGCCGATCAACAAACTACGGCGGAAAAATGTCAAATTCGAGTGGGGACACCAACAGCAGCATGCATTCGAAATTTTGAAAGAGCACATCATTACAGCCACAGAACTTGCACATTTTCAAGAACATCTGCCGATTCTGCTAGCCACTGACGCATCTTCATTCGGAATCGGAGCTGTTATCTCACATGTGTACCCTGACGGTACTGAAAGACCGATTGCATTTGCCTCGAAAACGCTCGATCAGCACCAAACAAAATATAGCCAAATAGAGAAAGAGGGTCTCGCAATAATCTTTGGAGTTCAGCGCTTTCATCAATATTTGTATGGTCACAAATTCACTCTCATCACTGACCACAAGCCACTGGTCAGTATATTTAGTCCGGAAAAGCATCTTCCTACGATGACTTCGCACCGTCTTCAACGCTGGGCCATTATTTTAATGGCTTATCAATTTGATATAAGATATAAACCAACTGCACAACATGGAAATGCTGATGCATTATCGCGACTGCCCTGGGGTCCTGACCCCAAGTTCGACCAAGATGAAGCCTGCTACAACTTAGATGTCATCGATACTCCTATCGACGCAAATTTAATTCGCAAGCACACCAAAAACGATGCTACACTCAGAAAAGTGCGCGATTTTATTCAAAATGGTTGGCCAAACCATCTGGGTATCGAAAACAGCGACATTTTACCTTATTTCAATAGAAAACTATCATTGAGTATTTTTAAAGACCTTATTTGCTTACAGGGCCATTTGACGCGAGTAGTCGTACCAGCCGTATTACGTCAACGTACTCTGAACCTGTTACACGAGGGCCATTGGGGCGTAGTCAAGATGAAGCAGCTAGCTCGTAACCATTGCTGGTGGCATAAAATCGATAAGGACATCGAGAAGCTCGCAGCTAACTGTGAGGTCTGCAAAATTGCGTCTTCGACCCCAGTGAAACAATACAATAGCTGGCCCGAGGCCCAACGCCCTTGGGAACGCATACATATCGATTTTGCTGGACCTAACTTTAACCACATGTGGCTTATTTGTGTAGATGCGCATTCACAATATCCATTTGTGTCACAACTTAACAGTACGATGACTGCCAATACAATTTCGGCGTTATCAGCAATATTTGCCATGGAAGGCTTGCCAGAAACCATCGTAAGTGACAACGGACCACAGTTAACATCTGACAACTTCAAACAATTTTGTGCGGAAAACGGCATAAAGCACATAACCACAGCGCCATTCCACCCAGCGTCAAACGGACTCGCCGAACGCTTCGTTAGAACGTTTAAAACAGCAACGCGAAAAAATATGGAGGATGGCTTGAATTTAAATGCTGCTATAATTAAGTATTTATCGTCGTATCGCGCAATTCCCAACGCTGAAGGAAGATCTCCAGCCGAACTACTGCATGGCCGTCAGATGCGCACGCCTATATCATTGCTAACTCCAACCCATTCCCAGGAACTTCCAAACACTTCGTTCACTCCGAAGTTCACACCTGCTCAACCAGTGTTCCTACGCAACTACTCGAGAGGTCATAAGTGGATAAAAGGCGAAATTGACAGACTACTTGGCAATATGATGTATGTTGTAAAAACTCCTTCCGGGTTTTGTAAACGCCACCAAAACCAACTACAACCTCGGCGAAGTAATACTGTTGACTCACCTCAGCGCCCACAAGTCAACATTCGTCAAGGACTGCTGTCACAACCAACCGAAGGTGAGGTAGCTCCGCAAGAGCCGATCTCTGCCGAAACCACACAGCTTCGCGACGAACGGTCTAATCCGACACCATTACGCAGAAGCGAACGGACCCATAATCCTGTCAACCGTTTCCAGGCAGAAGACTTTCGAAAATAAAAGGGTGGATAAATGATATATATTGAAGAAATAATTGTATTACTTACACTATAAATTATCTTCCTTTTTAATACTTTTAAGTTAACATACTTTTAAGTTAACATACCTTTTAAGTTAACATACCTTTTGAGCTAACATACCTACTTGTCACTTTATTCGTTTATTACTAAGTACAATAAATTCAGTCAAGTTATTACCTTGCTTGCAAACACTACAGTCACCATCTACTCTCTGTGGAAAGCTGTCAGAGAAATGAAACCACCTACACACGGAATTCCACCGATTCGTATAAAAACCGGAAACTGGGTAAGAAGCGATGATGAAAAGTCTGCTGTTTTCGCAGAACACTTAAGATATGTTTTAACCAACAACCCACCTCGCAATAGTAATAACCTAATATTAATCCCCTCGCCAGATACAACATGCTCGCCTATTAAATTAAAAATAAAAGAAGTAAGTAATGCAATTAGTAACCTTGCTCTTAACAATGCCCCAGACACGACCTCATTACTGGAAAAATGATCAAGGAGTTGCACCAAACGGCCAGCATCTTACTTACTTCACTATTTAATGGCTTGTTGCGCTTAGGATACTTTCCTAATGCCTGGAAAGTTTCAGTAATCTCAATGAGCCCGAAACCAGGAAAAGACCTCCCCCAATCGTCATCATATAGACCGATTAGCCTCCTGCTTATCTTATCAAAACTCTTAGAAAGGCTTTTTCTTGCAAAACTAATGCCGCATATAAACGAAAATCGCACTATTCCCACTCACCATAGAGCAGGTTCATCTAATAGTGAACGAGATAAAAAATACATTCAGCGAAAAGCAGTATTGTTCAGGCATCTTTTTAGATGTGGCCCAGGCGTTTGACAAGGTCTGGCACGAGGGGCTTATTTACAAAATCAAAAAACTGTTGCCCACAAAAATACACCATATATTGGAAACGTATCTGAGGGGCAGAAAGTTCAAGGTAAGGTACAATAATGCTTACTCTAAATGCTATGACATCAAAGCTGGCGTACCACAAGGAAGCGTGCTAGGTCCGGTGTTGTATCTACTATATACTTCAGATCTGCCTACCAAGAAAAACTTAACAACAGCAACTTTCGCCGATGATTCGGCTATCCTTAGCATTCATCCAAATTCCAAAATCGCATCCCGTGACTTAGAAGATCATCTGGTCCTAGTAACAAATTGGTTGGCTGACTGCCGAATTAACGTTAACGAATCAAAAAGTACGCAAATTACCATTACTATAAAAAAAGATACATGTCCAGCCATATAACAAAATAACGTTCCTATTCCAAAAGCAAAGGAGGTGAAGTACCTAGGAATTCATCTTGACGCAATTTGGAGTTGCGGTAGCCAGTTGTGGGGCGGCGCAAGCAACTCTTATATAGAATTGATACAAAGAGCACAGTCCAAAATTCTAAGAACCATTACTGGCGCACCTTGGTTCATAAAGAATACGAACATTCACAACGATCTGAGCATTCCGCTCGTAAAAAAGGAAGTCTTTGACGCCAACTTCAAATATGCACACAAAAACAAAGAGCATCCAAATCATCTAGCTAGAATACTAGCATGTAATAGGGATCCAAGTCGCCTAAAACGTACGAAATCACCAGCACAACTAACACCGACACCTTAATCATGTATAAACACTAATATAACATTTATTACAGTAACTATCATATAACATTGTGATTACTAAAAAGCACTAAGAATTGGCAAGGTGTATTATTATTAATTATTTCGTTTATAAGATATGCTTACTTTTTGTTAGTCTAAGATTAGAAGATACAATAAATAAATATATGGAGGGGAAAAAAGGTGAACTCGTTATGCAAATGTGCTCTATAATTACCATAAATTTTGTATAGAAGAATCTCAGTCAAATCCCTGTCTACATTCTTAGGTTCATATATGGATGGGTTGCTCTCGTCAAATTCATATATTTCATTGACCTCAAAACAAGAGCTTCTAAACTCTAAAAATAATTGTCTTAAATTACTTACTTGTATGTATTTGGAATGTTTGAATACTTCGGCATAGCTCTCTCGTGGTTGGAAGCGTTGTATAGCCTAGTGTAGTGTATGAAAAGCATAATGTATATATATACACACAAACGCCAACACCATAAAAAATGTGTATTGCAAGTAAGCAAGAAAGAGTTTCTATGCTTAGAGTGCTTTATCAGCATATAAAAAATTAAGGTAAAAGAAAGGAAGACGTTTGTCAGCGGTTAATGACAGCTCTCAAAGCATTTGTTCTTATTTTTGCAATATTTCTTCGATGTCTGCAACAGTCACTGAAATTCCTTGAAAGTCATTAGCAGATGACATAACTTGCGTATTTGTGTAGATCGTTGAGTATTGGGATAGAAAAGCTTCCCTTCGGGGAAAGTGTAGAAGGAGCTAGTTGTCCAACCCAGCATTCGAATTTTGGCAGTGATGTCTATAGAAGTTACCCCGCTGGGATCGCTTAGTATACGTTGAGAAAGTTGGCAAGGCTGCCATTTAAAAATAAAAGTAGTCCCCACTTGCGTTCCATCGAATGCCTAACATATGGGTGGTACTAGGCTGCACAAATTTGAGAAGTCTGCTATTACGAGTATATGATCCATTGTTAGGGCAGATAACATGTCCTCACAGTTGGGAGTCCACTTGCGCATGGAGAAGCCTGCCGATGAAAGGATACCAACAACCACATGCCGCATTCGAATTGCAGTGGGGATATCATGTTTGCCAATCAAGGAGTCAGTGACGTACATTGAGTTGCGAAGCCCGTGAGAAGCTATTGGGAACTTGTGCTCCATGTCGTTTGACTGCTATAGAAGCATCTTTATTGTGCGATGAGGAGCGCAATTTGCCCCGAAGGTGACTGTCTTCAGCTCATAATCCACTTTCAGAGCGGTCGCGGTTTGCAGTGTGGACAGGATCCACCCATACTGGTACGTTGGAGACTTTGGCAGTGCATGCTGGAAGATTTCCGAAATAAAGATCCCGTGTGCTAGAACTCGGGCAACTTAGGTGTTCAATATTAATTAGTGCAATACCGAGGAGAATATGGTGCGGCTGCCGACTACATAATTGGCTCGTACTGGGTCCCGCCTTATCATCGTGCTGTTGCAGTAGAAGCCGGAAAACTACTGCAATTTCGGATTGAGTGAATCAGCGCGAACAAATCTTATTTAGTTCTGACTTTACTCTTGCTGTGATTCAAATTCACACTGTCAACCAAACTTCAGTAGCACTAAGGTTTATTCAGTAACAATAAGAAAAGACATGAATAGCCCTAAGGCGCACGTATAATTTAATAAAATTTTTATTAATAAGTGAACGTCGATTGCTTACTCTTAGGGCCCACATTGGCCAATTGAATTGCTTTGAACTTTTACCATTATGCACGGTCAGCACTGTAGTAAAGTGGACCTGTCATTAACCGCATTGGTAAACAATTGCAGAATGTGCAAACAGAAGAAGAGAGCCATTGTCAATTAGGAAATAAGAATGAAATGGAAATAGTATATAAGCAGGTGATTTTATAATACATAATGTATCAAATGCAACCATGCGTTTGAGTTTCGCCCATAGCGAAAATAGGTTCAGCGAGTATTTGAAAGTTTAGTTCGTTTCTGACAATGGAGCTGTGCGGTTGTGCCAATGGAGCAGTGTGGTAGTGACAATGGAGCAGTGCGAGAGTGCCAATGGAGCAGTGCGAGAGTGCCAATGGAGCAATGCGAGAGTGTCAATGGAGCAGTGCGAGAGTGTCAAGGAGCAGTGCGGTAGTGATATGCTGTGAAGAAGGAAATATGAGACGTGAGCTGGCAATGGAAAATCAGTGCTGAGGCGAGGTGCAAAGAAGGTGCAATAAGGCAAGAGCTCGAATAAGAGCAAGTATGAGCAGTGCCACAGGTATTCTTAGAGCATATTTATGTAGACATATATTCGGCGAATATATATGTGTGTGTATATATATATATTTATACATATGTATGTCTGTATGTGATAATAATGTATTGTATTGTGCGTCCAAATATATTTTGTACACATGCATTGCATAATTCCCAGTAATCTGTTGAGCTCAATTAAGTAAAATAAAAAGTGGTTTTTTCATAAGCTTTTTCCACTTCAACAAATTGGGTTTTATTTCCATAGAATTGCTGTAAGTATTGTGATAGTTTCATTGGCGATTCAAAACATTGGTCCATGTCGAGCTGGATCGTACTAGTGATCTATACAATACAGCATTGATGGTGCGATGCATGTATGTATGTTTCTAGTATTAAGTAGCTATATAAGTGCAAATCTTAATTCCGCCTTTATTTTAAGCGTTCCTAGTAAATCACGAAAGACTCTATGTAAACACAGATCGTATATGCATGTATGTATGAATGTGCGATTGTGTACTGGCAGGGTGGGTAATACACATTTCTTTCCTTTAAACTCCTATGTTCTGTTGTTGCTGCGGGAAGGAAAAAGAGAGCAAGCTCAATGCGCTAGCGGAGCATCAATTGCTGAATGCGGAATACGCATTCGGAACACATAATATGGTATGTGAGCAGAGCGAAGAGCTCACAGACATGTGCAAAAAGAAATGGAACGGGGTGCGAAGGATACCACAAAATATGACATGCTCAGAATGTTTGTTTTAGTTTAAAATTATAAGATAAAAAATAAGTCCAGAACAATATAATAATAAGGTGGGATACAGTCCACGGAGTTATAGGAGCTGAGCCAACACTGCAATACTAAAAAATAATAATAAACCAAGGGATTTGAGCATATACGACAAATTGGTACAGTGCCTCGGGCTTGAGCAAAAAATAAAAATTATGAAAGCTAAAAGAATTTAGTGGTGAGTGTAAATGTGCGCAGCAGACACAGTGCGAGTTGTGTGCAGGGAATATATATAGATGTGCACTATGCTGCGTTATGGCTGCCCCCTTGCTGGCGGCCGACAGTGAGGCAGCATGTCTGCATGTGCGCGTGCCTGGGGCTGAAAGTTTTGTGCAAATGAGCGAATAAATCAGTGCGGTCATCCGATTCAAAATTTAAATATGAGCGAGATCAAATTTTGTGCTAATGTGCGAATAAATCAATGCGGTTATTCGACTCAAAATTTAAATATGACCGAGCGAAAATTTTGTGCTAATGAGCGAATAAACCAGTGCGGTTATTCGATTCAAAATTTAAATATGAACGAGCGAAAATTTTTTGCTAATGAGCGAATAAACCAATGCGGTTATACGACTCAAAATTTAAATATGAACGAGGTAAAATTTTGTGCAAATGAGCAAATAAACCAATGCGGTTATTCGACTCAAAATTAATTTTGAATATGAGCCAGGTAAAATTTTGAGCTAATGAGCGAAAAACCAGTGCGGTTATTCGACTAAAAGTGCATAGATAGTAAGGTAGAGATACATAGAGCAAATATGCAGTGTTGGCAGTCTGGGCAAGGGCTAGGAGGAAATAGTCATTTCCTCGCAAGGAATTAATTATTTTTTTTCTTTTTCTTCCTTTCTTTTCTCGAGCATCAAGAAAAGGAGTTACGGACAACATCAGTCGGCCTACAATGGCATCAAGTGGACAGCGGAGCATGCGAAGACAAACGAGTTCTCGCATTTGGGGCTTGAGGAAGCCAAGGTGCGGCTAACTCGTTTAGAGTTACAATGGGAGCGGTTCAATGCCCTCAATCAGTCGGCCTACAATGGCATCAAGTGGACAGCGGAGCATGCGAAGACAAACGAGTTCTCGCATTTGGGGCTTGAGGAAGCCAAGGTGCGGCTAACTCGTTTAGAGTAACAATGGGAGCGGTTCAATGCCCTCAATGACGAGATACCATGTCGGGCCTAGCGCGATGAGAGCGCTGATTTGGAAAAATCAATGGAGCGAGCGGAGGGACGGTACTTCGGAGCGAGTGGTACACTGAAGGCCAAAATCGAGCACTTGTGCCTAGTAAGGTGCGTTGACCAAGGCGCAAAGGAGCCTATCTCGGTGCAGGTGACAATTCCATTCCAGCAGCATGACCTCCAAAATACTTGGGAAGAATTCGATGGAACCATCACCAAATGGCATGGTTTTCGCGACAAATTTGTCGCTGCAGTGGACAGCAACGAGCAGATAGCGTCATCATACAAGTTCTCGTATTTGAGAAAGTCGCTCACCTATAAAGCAGCGCGCATTTTGGGTGAGTGGGAGTTGACCGACAACGGTTACCATGAAGCATGGGAGCGACTCAACCAAATTTATGACCGGAAGTATCCGGTATGCCGAGTGTGGCAATTTATTAAGCTGCCAGAGCTAGAGGGACCACCCACTATCGGAGAGCCTACAGCGTATGGCGAATGGGACCCATGAATCCATGCGCCAACTAAAGTCACAGGGGTTACCAGTGGAACATTGGGACATGTTCTTTCTGCATATGATCCAGGAGCGACTGGACAGCGACTCTGCCAAGTATTGGGAGCTACAGAGGAGCTCTGACTCTCCAAAGGCGGATGAGGTGTTGGCTTTCCTGGAGAAGCAGGCCTCTGCTCTGACAGCACGGGAAGTCAGGCGAGCGCATCAATTGGAGCACGGGCGCGATCGAGCAACGGGTGCAGTACCCAAGAGGAGGGAGAGAATTGGCCACGGTGTGAGTGCAACAGGAGCAGCACCGATACGAGCAACCAAGGCAAGCTGTGAGAGATAAGCAGCAAAGAACACGCTGAATATCGATGCCCAGACTTCCTGTCCTTAAATTTACGAGTCAGGCAGGAACTCTTGGACAAACGGAACCTGTGCCCCAACTGTTTGAAGAAAGGGCATAAGGCGGCAGAGTGCTTTCCTGGCCCAAGTTTGCGATGCCCAATGGTGCAAAAGCACAACAGCGTGCTATGCGGAAAGAGGGAGCCACAGCAGCAGGTGTTGGTGGCCCAGCAGCCAAGCGGGAAGCTACCGCGACAAAACAATGCCGAAGGTTAAGAGCGACTGACGGTACAGCAACCTTGCAAAGCGCGCGAGGGTAGCAGATCCTAAGTAAAGTGCTAGTTTTAAGAGCTTTTTAAACTTAAATTTAAAAAACATAGAGCATTAAAAAAAGAGCGAGAAATCCCTAATTGTGCAACTTACTATAAGTCTTTTCATTGTAATTTAGAGATGCAAGAGGCCTTGTTACCAACAGTTATGGGGCGTGTCGAGATTGCAGGAATGCTATATGGGCCAGTGCTAGCACTTATGGATAATGGGGCGCAGCCAAATTTAATGAGCGCCGAATTGTGGCGGAAGTACCAGTTGCCAGTATAGAATAGAAGGTAAATCATTTGACATAAAGCTCTGTTTGAGCGCCAAAGTGTTTTCTTGCTACCCTATGAAGAGCGAGAATGAATATTTAGAGACTGAGTTTTGGGTGCTGCCAGGATAATGTAACTGGTGCCCAGTTTTACCAGCAAGAGATTTAGTGGAGATACCCATGCATTTTAAGAATGAGGGTTTATGGGCGGATCCTGAGTTTTGGAAGGCGAAACCAGTCGAACTACTGTTAGGAGCAAATATGGTGGCCAGAGCCATTACGGCGATAATGCCAAATGAAGTGCAAGGCATTGCCATAAATGAGAGCATGTTTGGGCAAGTCATTTTCGTGGCACAACCCTGTGAGAGATATAGAGGGGCCGATGCTATACTTGCTTCGATAGAATGTATCGATAACAAAAGGTTAGACGAGGTTCTTCAGCGCCTCTGGCAGATAGATCAGGTGGAGACGATAACTCGCTGGAGAACATATAAGGAGCAGGAAGTGGAGCAAAATTTTATGGAGACTTATACTAGAGATGAAACAGGGCGTTTTATTCTGACAATTCCATTGAAAGAGACGGTGCAAGATTTAGGCACTTCAAGAGAAATAGCATTGCGCAGGTTTATGTACTTTGAGCGGAAATTAAAGAAAGACTCAGAGCTGAGAAAGCAATACGTAGAATTCATGTGAAAGTATGAGAGATTAGGGCATATGAAGTGCGCTACACAACCATCAAGACATCACTGTGTCACCAAAAAATTTCGGGCTAGCTGCCAAACGAATCGTGGCATCTCTTTGAATCAAGTGCAATGTTTAGGCGAAAAGTTACAAAAGGATCTTTACGAAATTGTCATAAGATTTAGGCATCATAAGATTGCGATATGTGCCGACATCAAGAAGATGATCCGACAGGTGCTTGTTGCCGAAAGGCAATGGAATTTGCAAAAGAATATTTTGTCGAGTGCATGGTGGTGAAACATTACGAGAATACTGGTTAACGGTTGTAACGCATGGAATAACTTCCTCCGCTTATAATGCTGTGCGAGTTTTAATACAATGTGCTAGGGAGGCGAAAGATTAATACCCAAGAGCAGCGGACATCATAGAGAGTGACTTCTATATGGATGATTGTGCTACAGGCGCACGATCTGAGAAAGAAGCAATAGTGCTCGCGAAAGAGATAGACACTGTCCTAAAAGGCGGCGGTCTCGAGCTGTGCAAATGGAAGTCGAACTCAAAAAGACTACTCAGGGCAATTAGAGCGGAGAGAGAAGAAGAGATGTTATTCCCGAGAGAAGACGATCCTGACGAGTTTATAGCTCCAGTCACTATCAAGGGAAGAATTATTATACAATATTTATAGATATTGAGCTTAGACTGGGATACGATAGTACCATCAGAGATACTGAAAAGATGGAAAGACTTTTGGGAAGAGATAGGGCATTTATAGCAATTTAAAATCAGCAGGTGGATTGGTACCACAACAGATGCTAAGGTCCAGATCCATAGTTTTTCGGACGCATCGATGAGCGCTTATGGTTCAGTAATATATGTGCGAATTTATTATGGCAAACAACAGGTAGAGGTAAATTTATTGACTTCTAAGGCGAGCATAGCTCCCTTGAAGACAATTACAGTACCAAAGTTTGAATTGTCAAAAGCCAAATTGCTGGCAAAGCTTCTATCCAGCGTGAGCACAGAAATCGAGTGGTCAAATTGTGGAACAGATTGTGGAGAGATTCACAGGTTGTTCTACACTGGATCAGAAAACTAGCATGTGAGCTGAAGATGTACGAAGCAAATAGAGTTTAAGAGATCCAGACTCACACAGAGATTGGGCGTTGGCGCTATGTAAACACAAAACTAAATCCAGCAGATTTATTAACTAGGGGAATAACAGCAAGAGAACTAGTTGGCAATAAACTCTGGTTACATGGACCGGAGTGGTTACATAAATCAGAAGTCAATTGGCCAGTCAACATTTTTGAGCTTGAAGAAGCAGATGAGAGGCTGGGAGCATATCACGTGACCCATTCACGTGATTTTTTGGAAATATCGTCTTTTCAGCTTCGACTATTAAGCAGGACCTGGGCAAGCGAATTCGGATGATGCAGAAGCATTGCATGGTACTTTTGAGTCAGGACGACTAGTTCTTCTTTAACGGGTGCAATATTTAGATCGCGATGAATATTCATGTTTCTCACGTACCATGGTGCGTTCACGATGGTTCTTAGTATTCTAGACTGAGCTCGTTGCATTTACTCAATATTAGAAGAACTGCAGTTGACCATAACTGAAACCACATGAACAAATTGATTTGATTGCGGCTTTGATTTGATTGCGGAGAACTTTGAGTTGTATCGGAAGGCGATAATGTTTTTGTAGTAAAAAATTTGATTTTAGGGCTGCTATCTTTATCTGCTTCTATATGTTTGCGAGATATATTCCAAGATAGCTAACTTCATGGTGACGATGTTGAGTTTCAGGGCCGCGGGGCTACCTTGAGGTAGTGTCACCGTGACATATTTTCTTATTGTTTCGTTTACTTTATGCGCCAGTTACAGAGACAAGTTTCAATATTTCGCAAATGTCGATTTAGGCTAGCTGATGTAGCGTCTGCTACTGAGTGGGAGCATAGTATCACAGTGTCGTCGAAAAAATTCAAATTTTAAATTTTTCATCTGTCGGTATATCTACCGTAAACATACAATACATGCTCGAGAACAGGCCTTGAGGTACACCAGATTCGTTGCACTTCACAAAAGATTTTCTCTCTCTAATGTATGATTCAAGGGTATTGTTGGTTTCTCTTACGTTAGGTTAGGTTAACGTGGCAGCCGGTCTAAGGACCAGCTCACTCAGACAACCATGGGTCCATTGTGATACCACCCCGTAACAACGCATCACCGATTCACTCGTCGAACCATTTCGAAGTCCTAATAAAGCGCAGGATTCGCCTGGTCGTTGAGCAAGGGCCCTCTTGTGCCCAAGACCCATTAGCCTCACGCACGACCCATCATCAGTTTACAAGTGGCAATTGGTATTCCAAATTCGCATCTGTCCGTGCATAAAGGAAGGTTGGTGCCCCGTCTGGCTAACTCATCAGGCCTACAGTTCGCCTCAATATTCCTCTGTCCCGGAACCCATATAAGGCGTACCCTGAAAACGGTACTGATATCATTTAGGGCTACCCGGCAGTCCTGAGCAACCGTTGATATCAGTGCCACCGAGTTCATTGACTTGATGGCCGCCTGACTATGCGAGTAGATATTTATAATATTCTCTCTTACGGCATGTCTATTTAAGTATACGGCTACCTTCTTGATGGCTGGGACCCCCGCTTGATAAACACTGCAGTAGTCGGGGAGACGGAAAGAGAGCTGCAATCCCAGTTCTTTTGAGAAAACTCCAAAGCCGATCCTATTGTTTAGTTTGGATCCATTGGTGTAAAAATTCAGTTCCCCCTTCTGCATGGCATTAGTGTTTGCACTCTATTCTAGACGGAATATATATCTGGAAGTGCCTATCAAAGTTGAGATTAGATATAGAGTTGTCAATGTGTTGGATAAAATTACTCCAGGTATGCGCGATAGTCGATTGACCAATCTGTCGATCATGCCATAACGCCGCACATTTCCGCCTTAGTGCTGATTCGGCGGCCACTTGCTTCCCTACCAGATTTAATGTAGGTAGGTTGAGTATCACTTCTAAGGCTTTAGTTGGAGTGGTCCTTAAAACATCAGAAATGCACAGAAAGCCGTTCTTTGGACCTTGCTCAGAAGCTTCGAATAGCTTTGTTTCTGAGTGGCTGGCCACCAAACCAGTATTCCATATATAAATATAGGTCTGACCACCGAAATGTACAGCCAGTGCATAATTCGTGGGGATAACCCTGATTCCGACCGCCTTTTTACATGTGTACAATTGGCCTTTCTGACTCTTTCTTCAGTATTGGGTTTCCAAGTAAGTTTCCTATCTAGTACTAGTCCCAAATATTTGACTGTCTCCTTCATCGGAATTTCCACACCTTTGTATGTTAGCGGGGACACCTTAGGAGATCTCTTTTTCTTGGAAAAGAGGATTAATTCCATTTTATCGGGGTTTAACCCTAATCCCCTTCTTCCCGTCCAACCAGTAAGTGTGGCCATGCCAGAGCGCAAAATATCCACATAATTGCCAAATCGACAGCATAGGCGATGATGTGGCAACACCCCCATCTCTAGGGCTAGAAGTAACGAATTTTTCGCCAAATTCCTTGAGGAGTACCTCTGCAAACCTGTGTTCTTAAATTGTAGGTACCTAAGCTGGCAGTTACCTTTCTGCTGATGCGTATAGTCTCTATCAGTGCAACCACATTAGGATCAACTCCCAGAGCTTCTAACGCTCCAGTTATGGCATTCGCATTTATGTTGTTAAAAGCGTCTTCTATGTCAATGAACATCGCCAGTGCAAAACCCTTCTGCTGGATGGCTTTTTCCACTATTACAATGAGAACATGTAACGCCATCTATGTCGATTTGCCCTTCGTGTATAACTTGCAGTGTGCATCCATTAATCTCTGCAATGTTTTTAGGAGGAAAGGCGTACCCGGAGACTTTGTATGGACCAAAAGTGTTAATAGCCCTCCACCGTTCTACTACCTGGAAAAGACGTACCTAAGAGAAGAGCTAAAGATTTCTCGCTCGATTCGTTGCACAAATCTCCCGGACCTCTTAGGTAACCCAGGTTGTATGGTGTCATCGCAAGGATTCTCCTTAGTCTGGTTGCTTCCGATGTTTCTTCCACATCCCTAGAATAATTTTTCCAGGACTCTCGTTGCGCTGTTCTGATTGCTCTTTTGTATGTTTTTAGTTCAGCTTTATAGGCTTCCCAGACCGGGGGCATACCCGAATTTGTAGCCCTGTTGAATAACCGCTTCCTGACAAAGCCAAGATCCATTGACCACCAATTTGGTTTATTCTGCCTCTCAGTTTCACAACCGGGCACTCGGTTGTCAGTGAACTATTCAAGGCCCTGGTGACCTGATTAATCAGCCCGTCTAATTCCACAGGGTCTGTGGAGTCAGACGTGGAATTTCTTGGCAGTGAGGCCCTGAGAGTCTTGCTATACTTTCCTCAGTTCGTTCTTCGTTGTCGTATACTTCTAATCGTCTTAACTGGAGATACTGGGAAGTTCAATTCGAATTCTATATAACGATGGTCAGAGTAGGAATTTTCATTCGAAACTCTCCATCTTTTTATATTGTTAGCGAAATTATCGAAGGTCAGGGTAATATCTAACACTACCTTTCTATTCTGTGATATAAAAGTCGGCTCTGAGCCTAAATTCAGGACACTAAGCTTATTTTCTATAATAAAATGTAAAACTGACTGAAGATGTTAATGTTATCCTTTCCTTATATACAAGCACGAGGCTTACCTGTGCTCTGAAAGTTTCTGACGAACCCTCTCTGTCGGACCACAGCATAATTGAGTTCGATATAGGAGGTATCGTTACAAAAACGGTAGTTTTTAGAAATCCTAGGTATACTAACTGTGAATTCTTCCATAGTTCAGTGCATTCACTACTCTCATCCTCAAACATCCAAGGAATATATAGAAATCCGGTGGAACTAGAGGAGGGTGTCAATGAGCTGAAGGAAATCATTTCCGAATCCTATGTTTTATCTTGTCCTCTAAGAACAAAGAAAAACAGAAGGAATATTCCTTGGTGCAACTCTAGTCTGTATACTAGACGTACTAAGGTGCTTAGGCTATTCAATCTAGCTTAGCGTACGGGGGACTGGAAAGAATATAAAATAGAGTTGACGATCTATAACAAAGAGATCAGACAAGCCAAAAGGACTAGCTTTAGATCCTTTTGTGAAAGTGCAGAATCGACTCCTGAAGTAGCACGACTCCATAGAGCGGATCCATAGAGAGACTTCACGGCAAATGAAGAGGATCGCACTCTCCTTTTGCTGCGTGTGCACTTTCCTGGGAGCTCGATTCAGGTACCGCCATCTTTGCAGATGGATGCTCTTCCTAGAAGAGCAAGCTAGATTGGCTGGAAGGTGGCCAAAGAAATTATAACTACTGAGAGGTTGAGATGGGCCATCAGCTCTTTTCAGCCATATAAATCGCCGGGTGTGGATGGTATTTTCCCGATCCTTCTCCAAAGGAGTGATGAGGCACTGATTCCGCGCCTGGTAAATATTACTAGGGCAAGTCTTGCTTTTGGGTACATACCGGAAGTATGGCGCACAGCTAAAGTGGTATTTAAGGTAGGCAAGAAGGATATGGCCCGTCCCAAATCCTTCAGGCCTATCAGTTTGACATCCTTTGTACTTAAAGCAATGGAGAAAATATTTAATATCATCCTTGAGACCGTATTGAAAAGGGAGCCTTTACATCCTTGTCAGTTTGCATATATTGCGGGAAAATCGACTGAAACCGCACTATACCACCTGACTGATTTTATTCAGGCAGCACTGGATAAAAAAGAAATAGCACTTTGTGTCTTTCTCGATATTGAGGGGGCTTTGGACAATACTCCTCATGAATATATGATTAGGGCTCTTAACCATAGAGGAATAGATAATACCACTTCCAATTTGACACGAGCTTTACTCAACAGTAGACGGACTGAAGCTGAAGGAGGTGACAAAACTGTTAAAATCAAAGTCGATAAAGGATGTCCGCAGGGTGGGGTATTATCACCCATTTTGTGGAGCATAGTGGTTGATAATTTTCTGGTAAAGCTCACAAATCTAGGCATATCATCTCCAGGATATGCGGACGATATTGTGATAAAGGCTAGAGGGAAATCTGAATCCACTCTTTGTGATACTTTGCTTTTGGTGTTTGCATTGAGTTTATTTGTTTCTTGATTTTTATCGGCTCTGCCTGTTAGTTGATCCTGAAGTCGCTGATGTAGTCCAAGTTGCATAAAACGAACTTCGAATACTTGTTTTCGACTGTTTTTCCATACCTCTGAAAGATTCTCAATCAATATTGAACCTATTAAAAGTGAAACGTGATTTAGTATTCGTTTTATACAAAATTAACGTAAAATACGAACACAAAATCTGATGCGCCTGCTTTGAATCTATATATATATATATAATTAAGTGGCAAAACTTCCTGTTCCTCCTAGACGGCTTGCCCGATTTCAATGAAATTTTCAGGGGTGATTGGGGTCTGTGTGGAGGGTGCACGTAAGAAATTTTATGTGTGTATCTTTGCACGTTTTGCAAAAACAAAAAAAAATACATTAATTCTGTTTGGCTTTACGTGTTTTTTTCGGATTTTTATCATTCCTAGACGGCTAGCCCGATTTCAATGAAATTTTCAGGGGTGATTGGGGTCTGTGTGGAGGGTGCACATAAAATGAAATTTTCAGAAGTGATTGGGGTCTGTGTGGAGGGTGCACATAAGAAATTTAATGTGTGTATCATTGCACGTTTTGCAATTAATTCTGTTTGGCTTTACGTGTTTTTTGGGATTTTTATTATTGTTTTGCCGCAAGATTGGCAGTCCTGCCTTTTACTCTGCAAGATTGGCAGTCCTGCCTTTTACTCCGCAAGATTGGCAGTCCTGCCTTTTACTAATAAATAAACAGAAACAGCTGGCGAATGTTTACAACTATTAAAAAACATTGACATCGCAACATTGTGTGTTTTTTCCAGATTTAATTCAATCGATTTGCTACATTTATTCGAAAAGAATACTTTAGAAAATGCCTCCACTACGCAGACGTAATACGGTTGGCAGGCATACGCGTGATTCACATCGAATGTCAATATCGAGAAGAAATCAAAGCGAAGAGCAACGCGCTCAAGTGAATGCCCGAGGTAGAGCGGTGTACAGAGAGCGGCGTGCACAGTTTAGAGCTGAATCCGCAGACAATCAACGGCCAAATTATCGCCAAGGCAGAGTTCCGCTTCGTCTTCGCGATCAAATGGAACATGTTGGCTTTCACTACGATCCTGACTGCGACTACAGCCTGCATGGTTCCATTGGAGCAATGGATATTATTTGTACGCATTGCAATGCAGCGAAGTTTCGAGGAGAAACAGCTGGCATGTGCTGCTCCGGTGGCAAAGTGAAACTGCCTGCATTGGAACCGCCACCAGAACCATTCTCCTTGCTCACTGGAGAATCGCCGACATCTAAGCATTTTTTGCAGAACATTCAAGCATACAATTCATGTTTTCAAATGACTTCTTTTGGTGCCACAAAGATCATTAAAGATACATTTATGCCGACATTCAAGGTGATTACTTTGCATTGAATTTCCAGTGAAACATTTGACATTTTTAAATATTCCAATCATTCATCCAAATTTAATGCACAAACATTATACATTCAGGGACAAATATACCATCGAGCAGGCTCGCTATTACCATTTGCCAATGATGACTATAAATTTTTGCAAATATATTTTATCGGTAATGAAACTGACCAACCCAATCAACGGTGTACAATTGGGACCGGCACAAGGTGAGAAATCGTACTGAATTTGCAAAGATTTCTCCATGAACACAATGAATTGATTCGATTGTTCAAAATCGCATTGCACCGCATGCCGTCTGATAACCATCGAATCGTCATCAGAGCAGACAAAATGCCGATGGGGCAGCATGCCAGACGATTCAACGCACCAACAATCGATGAGGTGGCAATCGTCATTGTAGGCGAACAGTTTGAATCGCGAGATATTGTACTGCACCGTAGAAACGAACAACTTCAGCGTGTTTCTGAGCTACACCGTAGTTATGATGCATTACAGTATCCGATATTATTCTGGAGAGGTGATGACGGCTATCACATCAATATGCGACTGATAAATCCAACTACTGGTAAATAATCATTAAATTTAAAAAGTACATTTTCTTACGATTCAACATTTTGCGTATTGTTCATTTATAGGCTAAGAAACACCGAAAAAACTCAGTGCGATGAACTTATATTCGTACAGAATAATGATTCGTCCGCAAGAAGACAACTACATCTTCAAATGTCGCAAGCTTTTCCATCAGTATTTGGTTGACATGTATGCAAAGATCGAGACCGAACGTCTCAAATTTATTCGATTCAACCAAGCGAAATTGCGATCTGAAGAGTACATCCGTTTGAGAGATGCCGTAATGAATAATGCAAATGTGAATAACATTGGACGTCTGACAATATTGCCAGCAACATACATCGGCAGTCCACGCCATATGCACGAGTATGCGCAAGATACGATGTCGTATGTGCGCCATTACGGCAGACCGGATCTGTTCATAACGTTCACGTGCAATCCTCAGTGGAATTACATCAAAGACCTTTTGTTCCCCGGTCAATCAACAACTGATCGTCACGACATATCAGCACGTGTATTCAGGGAAAAGCAAAAAGCATTGATAAATTTAATTGTGAAACATCGTGTTTTTGGAGAAGTTCGATGCTGGATGTACTCTATCGAATGGCAAAAAAGAGGATTACCGCATGCCACCGCATCGTTTGGTCCTGAAAGTCGGTTCACCTATTATACTTCTACGAAATCTGAAGCCACCGACTTTGTGTAATGGCACAATACTTTCAGTAATAAAAACCATACTAAATGGCAAGGCAGCAGGTGAAGTTGTACTCTTACCACGCATTCCAATGATTCCAACGGACATGCCGTTTCAATTTAAGCGCTTGCAGTTCCCAGTACATCTTGCCTTTGCGATGACCATAAACAAATCGCAAGGGCAAACGTTTCGAGTGTGCGGCGTCAATTTGGAGGAATCGTGCATCTCCCACGGCCAATTGTAAACACCGAGGTGCTTATTCATTTACGCGCCAGGTGGAAAAACCAAAAATGTTGTATACCAAAATGTTATATAAATAAGTAATAGTTTTACAACAATAAATAAAACACAAAGTAAAAACCCTTAAGAGTTTTAATCGATTTAGGTGTAGCGAAGCGCACCGGGTAAGAGCTAATTTTTTATATTTTGAACAAAAGATTTTGTGTGGCTGAAATTTCCTAGTAGACAAATTTTTTCTTCACAACACGTACGTGAAAAAAAGTATCACACCTCTGAATTATTGCAGATGGTCCCACCGACTGGTCGGGCCACTCACCTTTGTATAATGGAAACAAGCAATAAAAAATTGCAACTGTGTGCGGCCGTCTGTCAAATTTGGAATCGCACGCAGGCAGATCAGGGGTGCGCTCACACTGCGACACACCCACCGGGAGCGAGGATTCCCGACGCGAACATAATTGTATAAATTAGATAAACACTTATATCTACATAAAATTGTTTTCTTAACTTGTCATGCTATGCTCGTGAATAAGCATACAATATACTGAGATATTTGTGGAAACATTCGTTGATGTTTTAAATTCAATAAGATTACCGATAGTACCAGTTGTTACATACTCATACTTTCATGAACATTATTGGGAGTTTTTTTATATTCATCACATTTCAGTAGAGGTTTTGGATCACTAGTTTGATAACTTTGTTGGAACTTGGAGTACATATTCCATAGAAGAACATAACGATCACGATTAATCATTAGGTTATGATCATCATATGGATATATTTCAGAGTTTAGATGCATCAGTTACATTACAATGTTCAAATTCGTTTCCTGTTTGAAAAAATTCCAAAAGTTAGTTGTCTCCTGAGCGATTTTCGCTTTCTAAATGACAGTGTTAAAGCCTTTGTTCTGATTTCTTTAATAGACAAAATGTAAACTATTTTTGAACTCATTTTATAATTTCATTTTTTCCCCTTTTTTATGATAAAGAACTTTGTAAAACATATCAAATACTTGCTTAGGTCAATAAAGTCAGTCTCGTACTATGAACCTATGAAGAGAGGTTTGTCTTGTACTTCATATATCAGCGTAGTTACGAGAGGTCACCCAACGATACAGAGTAATAAAACTTATATTACAGTCCACTAACGTCGTTGCATATTGCTGCTTCAGCCTTACTATTTTCAATTATTTTAAACATCTGTGGTTTTTTTTATCTGATAACTGAATTGTGGTACGTTCCAGCTAATATTTGTAAGTTGTAGTTTTAATTTAATATCGTCCTCTGCAACTGTTGAGGGGAAGGGTTTTGTATCCGATTTTTTAGTCTTCAGCAAAACCCAATTGCATTTTAAAAGGTACACAAAAATTTAAGGAACCATTAGTTATTACATATCACTCTCCTCAAATGACTATCCTGCATTCAGGAGTATATCGATTTCAGTCTGATTAAATGAAACATAATGTTTCTTATGTACAAATATAATGTACTATAAATTTCTATACCGTTTAGCTCATAACAATTTAATATGTTTGAAAACCATCAGGTAAAGAACTAACTCTCTACATATAAAAAAACTTTTGTTAGAAATAATTAAATATCATTAGTGGGATTGGGGTGTGAGTATTCTGTCCAGTATTGCCGAAATTTCCGAGTGGTGGTTTTATTAGTATACATTGTGAGAATTAGCGGATATTTTGTTGCTAGTTTGTCAGCTGAGTCTGCAAGAGTGTTACCCTTTATGTCAATATGACTGGGTATCCACAGGAGTTTGATTTTATCCTAGTTTAAGATAAGTATGTTTCTGACTGCATGAAGAGTCAACAGTGAGTCCGAGCAAATCAGGTGGTTTTGTTTGCTTGTTTTGACTATATGGCCTGCTCGTGCTTATGCAGCGAGGACCGAAAGGAGAAGTGCAATATGTTACAAATTGCAAAAATCCCGATCACACTCACAAATAATGTAGGTTGCGACCACGGCAAGAAGAAATACCATACTAGGTCGAAGAATTTTAGAAAATAATAGAACTTTAAGACAAGATGTAAATCCTTTTAGAAATAACCATCCCAGACAAGCAGCAACACATCCGGGGAATCGGGATACGATCAAGCACTGAAAAAACTTCCGTCATTCTTCTCAAATGGAAATAACAGCCGATGTGCACCAAAGACGACACTAACACATAAACTTTTAATCTCTTTTATTAAACAATACAAGGATCCGTGGATCCACATAAAATTACAAACCTCAAATCAAAAGCTAACGCCCTTAATAATAGACACCGGAGCAGAAATAAGTGTACTCAAAGATAATAATTTCAATTTTTAAAAAATTTGCAAATATACGTATCGACAATATCCGGAAATAAAATGCAAACGTTGGGGGAAAAAATAACAATAATAAATGTTCCATATGCTAATCAAATTACAGCTCTAAGTCACCCTTTTCAAATTCTACCTAAAAATATTAATGTATCCTACGATGGCATAATAGGAAATGATTTCCTATCTAGAATGAAATGTAAAATAGATTACTAAAATAAACAATTAGCAATACCACTAGACAAGTGAGTATTCATAATAAAAATTCATTTATTGAAAATGAAAATTTTGCAGAAAAGTGCAATAAGGTGTCACCTCCGAGTAATGAAGGGAATCGTAAAAAACGGGTAGAGGAACAAACAGATGCAACAAAAAGCATAAGTTCTACTGAGAGTCCTCAGCAACATAATGTCTACGGACAACAATACATTACCTTTACGCCGCGCTGCAAACAACTTTTAGGGATCCCCTTGGCATACACAAAAGATCCAGTTATCCACAATAAAGAAATACACTCAGGTATCTATTTAGCAGAAATCCTGGTACGACCGAAAAATTATTAGGGTCAAAGTTATCCTCATGAACACTACAGAAAAAAGAAAAAAAGTAAACGTAAATGTCAAAACGAATGGGAAAAGATAAACAATTTTAACGAAATCCAATTAAATAGAACAAACGACTTAATATAAGGTAGATTAAAAACGTAGAAACAAGCATCAAATGGACACATTGTAATTAAGAAGAAAATAAATCAATTCTGGACATCTGTAGAAACTATAACGATTTATTTTATTTCGAGGGAGACCACCTCACATGTACCGAGACAGCAGAGCATGTAATCATAATGGAAGAAAATAAACCCCCTTTACCTGAAAGTCAACGGCAAGAAATTCATTAACAGGTTAATGAAAGGAAACAAGCGCTGGAAAGTTGTTGTGGATTTTCGAAGGTTCAATGACTTAACCGTTGGCGATGCATATCCTCTGCCAACATAGCTGATATACGTGACCAGTTGGGTAGGGCTAAATATTTCAGCACATTCGGTTTAGCTAAAGGATTTGGCCAGATTCCAGTAAAACAATATGACAAATGCAAGACTGCTTTCAGCACACCCTTTTGGTATTACGAATATAACAGGATGCTATTTGGACAAAAAATGCTGCGGCGACATTCCAAAGACTCATGGACAATGTACTCATGTTACAAAGATTCCAATGTTTCGCTACGTTGATGCTATCGTTGTGTATGGTTAGGATTTACCAGACCACAATAAGAAACTGATCAAAATATTTGACAGATTGCAGAATATTACAGAAAATTTTTTAATTTGTCTAAAATAGCGAAACATCTTACACGACTACCAAAGAAGGATATTAAATGTCAGTGGGACGCATTTTGCGATGAAACATTCACTCAAGGTACAATTGGAAAAGACAAACCAATCTGTTTCGTAAGTAGAACATTGAATGATACAGTAACACGCTATTGTATTATAGAAAAAGAATTAGTAGCAATTGTCTTTGCCGTAAAACAGTTCCGACCAAACACGGTTTCCGAAAATTCACCGTTTACACGGATCACAAACCATTGGAATAGCTAATGAAATAAAAATTAAGAGACCTAATATCCAGGCTAGCAAGATGGAGAATTTTACTATCTCAATATGAATACACGACACATATAAAACAGGAAAGGTTAACTCATATGCTGACTCACTAAATCGTCTGCAAGAAAATAACCAGAACTCAGGAACAGGTAACAAGCTATTAGTCATGACCCGACAAATAATAAACGCTAAAGGAAACAATAAAAATATTCAAACAACAATAAAAGAACCTCAAAATACAAGGAGCGATAAGATGCTTAAAGTAATAGAAAAAAACCTATTTATCTAATAAATAAATGAAAATAAAATTACTAATGTTAAGCCTAACAGAATTGCCCGCTGATAAACTTATAAACAAGAAAGTCCCAATATTTATCAAACCTCTTTTAGGAGAAATAGAAACATACGAGTATACATTAGAAAATAATTGTTAGTTATATGTAACAACTTTGCCTTTACCGTTCAGAACTACAAAATACCAAAAAATAGCAAAACAAATACTGATAAAAATGAAGAACATGTATGACAGAAAATCTATTAAATCAATCGCTATATTAATCCCTAATCTAAAAGTATTGTTTAAAAAACTATTTTTAGAAGACAATGTTCAAATTCAGCTGCATATAAATAAAAAAATAATCTTGGTAACTAAAGAGGATAAATATAAATTAATAGAACAGCATCAATCACCATTTGGAGAAAATCAAGGTGTAAACATAACAATAAAATTATTGAAAAATAATTACTACTGGCTCACAATGAAATAAGACGTACAGAACTATCTTGGAATATGTAAATCATGGCAGAAGAATAAATTGAATAAATCTCAAAAAAATCCAATGAAAATAACAACGACAAGCTCAACACCATTTGAAAAAGTAGCATTGTACATAGTAAGTCCTCTTCCAGTAACATACGATAATAATAAATACTCGTACATCTTAACTTTCTAAGCCAATCTAACAAAATTCACTGAAGCTATACCAGAACCAACTACAGATGCAAGAGCTTATTATTAAAAATAAGGTACAAACTACTCCATACCATCCACAAACAAACGGCGCACTTGAGCGAAGCCATGGCACATTAGCTGAATATATTCGACATTATGTAAATAATGACCCCCTCATCTGGGACGATTGGATCCCATATGCATTTTTTGTGTTCAACAACACACCAGACAGTAGTACCAACTACAGCCCCCATGAATTACTTCATGGATTTCCAACTTACAAAAAGATCCAACATGGAACTATAATTATGAAAATTACGCCAATGAACTAAAGGCAAGGCTACAACATGAACATTAAGAAACAAAAAGGAAAAGTCCGAAGAATACTACGAAAGAGGATCAAAACCGAATGTGTTCAACATAGGAAAAAGCGTATTAATTAGAAATCAAACCATAAAAAAAATGTTCAGCATTATGGGAAGGTTCATACGAAATAGTCAAAATATCTGTGGCCTAAATCTTTCTCCTTCTCGCTTGGCTTTCCAGTCTATTGGCCTTGACTGGACCGCTGGACGTTTCCCTGGTTCGTCTGGAGTCGTCTGTTCCTGCAGTCCACTTCTCGGTGGTCTATATCTCCTCACGGAAAGCACTTTAATCATTACCTGTCTTCGCCTTCCCTAACATTGCTCCTATTGCTTATTCCCGGACGCTGGTGAGAGTTTCTTTCTGTATTGCTGAAAGGATTCCTGTTCGTAATGTCTCCCCATGACATTTCTTTGCGCCATGGTGTTGGTTGTCTCACATGCTACTCTGATCCTACACAGCCAGTGCTACGTTCTTGATCAGCTCTTTCCAAAGGTTACACATCTCCCTTTTCTACATTGGTTCAAAAGCTCATGAGCCTCGATCTTCCTAGTGTTGAACTCAAACTCTTCAATAAGCCTTTCTGTGAACAAACTAACCTCAGTTTCTAGAATCCTAAGCTTATCCTGTGCCTCCCCCTATTGTTGTTAGGTTAGGTTAGGTGTCTGTCTTAAGACTCAATCAGGCCTGCTGATGGCCCATTGTCGCCAATAGAGCTTTTTCCCCTACAGCTCCTGATCCTCGATAAACCTTCATGTGGATTAAACAAAAGTAACCACTTTGGTTAGCTTCATCCAGGAAACCATCTCAAGGCTGTTAAGAAATGCGAATCTAAGAGTGGATAATCTTTTTTCTGTGTAGACCCATGCACCCACACAGAAGGTGTTTCAATGGATTCTCTCCCTCGATATCTTGACAGCTCATACAAAAGTCATGATGGGGTGCCCCCAGTCTACTTGCATGTCTACCAATCAAATAGTGGGTAGTAGGTAGGTAGGGCAGCCGCATCAACAGAAACCAGTGATGACACTTAGACCACCAGTTGGGTCCGTTGTGAGCCGCGGATGCGAGGCATGGCTACGCTTCCCCCTCTAGATTGAACCACCCTCAGCCTTTTACAAAGCGAAGAAGGTTGTTAACAACTGACTGACATAGACCATCTATACTTGTTAAGAAGTGGGATCCCAGCAAACGCTCCTTATTTCTGGCAAAAGCTGGACATGTACAGAAGAGATGCTGGACCGTTTCCAGCTCCTCCTCGTTCCTGCAGCTGCGGCAGAAATCATGTGCATAAACTCCCATTCTTCTTGCATGATTTCCTATTAGACAATGTCCCATGAGGGCTCCTATTAAAGTCCTAATTTGTAGTCTATTGAGTCTAATGATATTCCTAGATAGACGCAGATTTAGCCTCGGCCATGTTTGCTTGGCAATTTCACAGGTAGTGGCACAGATCCACCTTTGATTGGTAGAATTAATTAGTGTCTCTCTTATGAGAAGCTTACAAGTAGCGAGAGGTACACCCATATGCCTACCGACATTTGGCATACAAGTGCCACCTCTCGCAAGTTGATCAGCCTTGCAGTTCCCTGGTATATGCCTATGTCCTGGCACCCAGAACAAATGGATATAGAATTTTTTAGCCATCTCATTTAGAGATCGGCGACAGTGAAAGACACTCCTCGATGTTATTTGGAATGCATTCAAAGCCCTTAGTGCAGCTTGGCTGTCTGATAAAATGCAGATATCCTTGACGGTTTCCTCGTTTATCCTCAGCCAATTCAAGGCTTCGTGAATAGCGGTTATTTCCGCTAGAAAAACACTGCAGTGATCCATTAGTTTGATAGATTCACTGATTGAGGCCATTTCGCAATAGAATCCTGATCCTACACCGGTATTCCTCTTTGAGCCGTCTGTGTATATCTTGATGGGAGTATCTGGTGATGGATCCCCCTCGAGCCATTCCTCTCTGGAAGGAATTCTGACCCAAAAATTGCTTTGAAAACAGAGGGAAGAAGGAAGGTAGTCAATATCACTGGGTATGTCCGTGTAGGATTCTAATATGGTCGCATGTCCATACGAAACAGCTTTCCATTGTGAGCTCGCCTTGAGCCGAATGGCGGAGCATGTCGCTAAATATTTGCAGAAGAGATCTAAGGGTGACAGATGTAGTATGATATCCAATGCCAAGGTTGGCGTGGTTTTCATGGTGCCACTAATTGCTAATTCTGCTGATCTCTGTGCCTTACCGAATGTTTCGTTGAACGTCCTTTTCTACATTGCAGTCCACCAGACCACATTTCCATATAGGAGAATGGGCCTAACAACCGCAGTGTAAAGCCAGTGAGCTACCGTGGGCCTTATTCCCCACATTTTACCTATAGCTCTTTTGCAGGCATAAAAAGCCACCCCAGCTTTCCTAACTCTTTCTATGGTGTTTGACTTCCAAGTAAGCTTTCTATCGATTATAAGACCCAAGTCTCTTCTGAAATCCCTAGAGCTCTCCCCTTAAAACTAATTGGGTCTCATTGAGGGATTTTATGTTTCCTAGTAAACAGAATGACCTTAGTCTTATCCGGATTTACTCCAAGACCACAGTCCTCCGCCCACTTTGAAAGAATATCTAGAGCATTTTGCAACAAATCTCTCAGTGTAGATGTGAATTTTCCAGAGACAGCTATGACAACATCATTGGCAAAAGCCACCACCTTACATCCCACCGCTTCTAAACTTATCAGGAGTTTGTTAACAACTGTGTTCCATAGAAACGGTGAGAGTACACTTCCCTGAGGTGTACCCCTGCTCATCAACTTACGTAGGACCGATTCTCCTAGATTCGCCTCAATGATTCTGCTATTCAGCATTTTACCAATGAGGCCTACCAGGCCCGTTTCCTCACCAAGTTCAGTAAGTGATGCAGTGATGGCCTCCCCTTTGACATTATTAAAGGCCCCCTCAATATCAAGAAAGGCAGCCAGGGTAAATTGCTGCTTGTGCAATGACCCTTCTGCAATGGAAATAAGGTTATGTAGAGCTGTCTCCACAGATTTCCACTTTGTATAGGTATGTTGAGCCGATGAGATTAGATTCTTGTCTATAGTTAAGCTTAAGTGGATTTCTATCACTCTCTCTAAAGTCTTCAAAATAAAAGATGAGAGAGATATCGGTCTTAAGTCCCTTGGATGAGTATGTGAGCTTTTTCCAGCTTTCGGAATAAAGACCACTCTGGCCTGTCTCCACTGAACTGGTATATACCCAAACTTAAAGCATCCTTCGAAGATTGCTAATAGCCAGCCTTTCAATTATCCAGCGGTTTTATGTAATTCCACTGGAAAAATACCATCAGGACCAGGGGACTTAAAAGGCTTAAAACTTTTAATAGCCCATAAGAGTCGATCCTCAGATAGAGCGTCTATTCAAACTTCCCGACTATTTGATGTATCTTCCCTCTCGTGCCCAGTAATATCTGAGCAGCCTGGGAAATGCGTGCTGAGTAGAAGCTCTAGAGACTCCTTACTAGTTGTAGTGAATGTTCCATCCACCTTCTGTAAAAGCTGCCAGTTCTGAGAACTTCCCGCCAATATTTTCCGAAGTCTAGAAGCCTCAGTCGCTCCCTCTACTTCTTCACAAAAGGATTGCCATGATTGCCTTTGAGCAGTTCTAACCGTCTTCTTAAAGAACTTAAGAGCATCTCTATACGCTCTCCAGTAATTTTCAAGACGTGTATTCTTCGCCTCATTAAAGGCCGTCCTACTATCTCCCCGAAACTTGCTTAGCTCTTCCGTCCACCACCGAGGTTTCGGCTTTCCCCTCAACTTCCTTAGTGGACAAGCTTCTGCCAAGGCCGCGTTCAGGCTCGCTTCTTGGTTCGCTAGATGGAGAGACATTTAGGGTATTCCACACTAGATCTACATATTTATCCCAGTCTGTTTTTCTGATATTCCTACCATGCTTAGGTTTAGGTAGAGGTTTCTTAATCTCAAACGAGATGTATCTATGGTCAGAGAAGGAGTGTTCTAACACCACCCACTCCCTTATTCTTCCTACAACTGAGTCAGAGGCAAAGGTGGCGTCTATTACCTCCTGTCTACTGCTTATGACAAATGGAGGTTTAATTCCCCTATTATAGATTTGCAGGTTAGTTCCAAGCAAATAATCAAAAAGGCACTCACCCCTCATATTAGTGTCCATACTACCCCACACGATGTGATGAGCATTTATATCCGCACCAATTATCATTTTTGCGCCTAGCCTTCGCGAGTGCGCCACCAGATCCTTAAAAATTGATCTTGGTAGCTCTTCGTGATCGTGGGCCAGGTAGCATGACGATAGCCATATCCGCTCGTCACCCGACTCCAGGCTAATAGTCGTTTGATCGGCATCGCTGTAATTAGAGAGCATAAAAGCATTTATCCCTCTACGTATTTGTACACACGCTCTAAGTTTACCTGTATTGGGTGTATACATCATTTTGTATTTTGGAGTCCCTAGTCCGCACACAAGACCATGTACAACCCATGGTTCTGGAATCAGGACAATATGGTATCTGTCCTTTGACAGATGTAGTATAAGATTGGCGGACGCAACCTTTGAGTGGTGTAGATTAATCTGAAATATCCGTAATATCATGGTTACTGGCCTCCACCTCCACCACCGTTTTATCAGCAACTTCTTCGTCCGATGCCAGTAGCTCCTCCTCGTCAGTCAGAGTGGCTTGCGCCACCCCTTCCAATAAGGAACAGACACTGCCATCGGATGATGCCCTGTTTAGCGCAACCGTTTTGCCAGAACCAGTGCCAGGTTCCACCACTGACGTTCCATCTCCACCAGCAGAAGTGGTGTTGGCCTCTTCTTCCAGCTGAGATGAGGCGTCAGGGTCTACCACAACTCCAACATGGTCCATTACATTGGAGACGTTCACGTCCTTTTTGTTGACCTTTAGTGTAATGGACGAGAATCCATAGCTCGTAAGTATATTGCTATGTATAATTCCTAATTTGGCTGAAGCTATGTTTTCTTGCATATGCTCGATATTGTCTTGTATAATTTTTAATTTTAGTGCGAAACCAGTATACGTTAGTTTTCGGTCTAAACTATTCACTTTGTTTATTATAGTTTTTCGATCGTTTTGGATTGATTGTTTTATTTTTGAAAATGTGTCGTTGAAATTAATGTTAATCTTTACCTGCTTGTTTACATTTTGTACACTATTATGTACGTTCGTGTCAATTGTCCGTAAATGTTCTTCGATTTCTTCACGTTCGTCATCGTCCATTGTACCGTATAGCCATTTTTGTATTGTACCTACGAAGTTTACGAGTCCTCTTCTGTTCCTATGGGGAATGAGTGTTCGAAGTTTGTTTCTTGTCGCATTAAGTTGAACCTCTAAAGAGTAATCTACACTGTGTTGATCCCATTGTCCTATATCCGTTTCCAAGTCGTTTATAATATTCAAGATTTTAGTTCGGTTTATTATATGAAAAATTGTTTCATAACTTTCTATGTAGTCCGTATCGTCCAGTTTAATTTCCATATACCCAAAATTGGTTTCAATTGGTTTGTGTGCTTTGATGGTTATCGCCGTCAGAAGGATTGTCAATAATTTGAGTATCCTATTGATCTGGTAATTTATATCGTCTTTTAATATTTGATGTGTGTACATTGTTGAGAGGTTTTTTATTGAATTTGGGTTCATCCTTATGCCTAACGCGTTTGTAATTCTTAATATAGCCTTCCTCTCTATCTTTCAAATATTCTTCTCTGTCTACATTCATTTTACTTATGTATCTGTTTTTCTCTTTTAAAATATTATTATAAATGATTTCTTTATTACATTTGCCCTGATGTATATTCAGAGGTTTTTCTTTAGTTATGGATTGATAACTATTATTGTCCCATTCTAAGGCTTTACTTTTTCCTTTTAACTCATGTTTTTATTTTCTACATATAGATTTCTTATTCTTTCGGCAAGTGTATTATGTAGTCGTTCTACATCTGAATTGCCTGTGTGATTGTTAGGTTTTACAAGATGAAGTTCTATGTCCTCGTTTCTGAAGTAGTCTTTAATATTAATACTGAGAAATTCGTTATCTGTTATTAATTTGATAAAATGTCCGTTGACAGTTTGGTTATTACGATCTTCTAAGTGATATACAGTTTCATATTTAGAAAAATTATCAATAAAAGTAAGAAAGTTGGTTTTTGAGTTCGTATAGATGTCCATGTGTATGGTTTGTCGTATATCTGTTGGGGTTTCGGTTAATTGTAATTTATTTTTAATTGGTCGCCGGTCATATTTTACTGTTGCATACATCACAATTATTGATGTATTTTTGTACAAGCATTTTCAGATTTGGGAAATAAATATACCTTTTGAGGCCCTCGTAGATCTCATTAATTCCTGTATGATCTGTTTCGAATTTGTGATATTTTTTTATCTGCTTAAAAGCTCCTTCTTCATTATTTAAGTCTTTGCAGTGGAAGGAACACCTAACAAATTTTAGGGTATTAATTCCGTCAAATAATTCTATAATTTTTTGTTGAAGTCTATTATATTCGTGGTCATTTAACTCAATGTATATGCCTATTTTGTCAGGCTTAATGTACCTTCGTAGAATGTCTAATAAATTATTTTCTATATCTTGGGAAGATATGTATATTTTCCTGTTTTTATGTTTTATTTCAAAATCCTTAGTTTTATTATTTGTTAGAATTAATTGCGTTCTGAAGCGGTTAACTACTGTTTCAAGTATAGGGATATGGCTGTTTAGGTTTTCCTCTTGCGTATGAATAGTTGCTATGCTATAATTATCTGCATTGTTATGGAGCGAAATGTTACAATTTTCATCCATGTCTGTATTACTGTCTATATTTGCATCTATTGCGTTTATTTCATTTGTTTTTGTATTAATGCGGCTTAAGAAATCTGCAATTTTATTGTCTTGTCCTTTGATGTAATCTATATTAATATTATACTCTCCTAATTTTAATAACCATTTCTGAAGGGGATTAATATTATTGCCGATATATTTTTTAAGTAAAGCCATTTTAATGGTTGGTGATTTGCTAAGAGATCGAATTTGGTACCGTACAAATAAAATCGGAAGTAATTGGTAGCCCAAACGATGGCTAAGAGTTATTTTTCTGTTGTTGAATTTCGTTCGTGTTCATTCAATGTCCTGCTTGCATAGCAAATCGGATGGTTGCCTTGTTGGAGTATTGGACCAATTGCGAATGCACTAGCATCTGTTACGAGTTTAAAAGGTTTGTTAAAATCGGGGTATTTCAAAATTGGACTTTCTGTTATTATGCGTTTTAATTTTTCAAAAGCGTTTATGTAATTCGAGTCGGGAGTCGCTAGTGTTAACTTTCGCACCTTTTTTAGATATTTAGTCATTGGTTGCGCTACTTTCGCATAATCTAATGAATTTCCTATAATATCCTGAAGCTCCTAAGAATGATTTAATTTGTTTTGGGTGTTGCGGTAATTTTAGTTTCAGAATATTTTCTACTTTCTTGGGGTTAGGTTTCAATCCTTCGGGGGTTAATATATCTCCTAAAAATTCAGTTTCTTTCGCAAAAAAACGGCATTTATCTAGTTGTATTTTTAGGGTGTGCTTCCGTAATCGATCAAAAACTTTTGTTATACTTTCTACATGTTCTTCAAGTGTCGTACTAAAAATTAAAATATCGTCCATGTATACAACGCAGATAGTATTTATAGAGTCCTTAAGTATATAATTCATCATTCTTTGGAAGGTGGATGGCGCATTTTTGAGTCCGAAAGGCATCCGAATATACTCATAATGGCCTAAAGGAGCAGAGAATGCTGTCTTCTTGCTGTCTTCTTCTTTTACCAAAATTTGGTGGAAGCCTTTTCCAAGATCTAATGTCGGAAAATACTGAGCTCGGCCTAATGTGTCAAGAATTTTTTCTATATTCGGTATGGGAAATTTGTCGTCTATACTTATTTCATTTTCCCGTCTATAATCAATCACTATCCTCCATATATTTTTCCCGGAGTAGTCAGTTTTCTATGGGACAATCCACAGGGGACTGTTGTAAGTTGAACTACTTTCTCCAATAATGCCCTGCTTAAACATGTCATTAATTTGGGTCGTAATTTCCTGTTCGTGTACTTGAGGGTACCTGTAGATTTTTGAATATGTGGGTATTTCATTAAAATAATTATTTCGTGTTTAATAGCTGAAGTGCTTGTTAAGTTATCTCTTTCTTTATAAAATATTTCCCAATTCGATTTAATTAGCTTTTCTAATTTTACCTTTTCTTCAGAGTTAAGTTATTTTAAAAGATCCTCGAATATCACCATTTGGGGGCCGCTATAATCTAATGGATAAATTTCTTTTTCACTATATGGACAAGCATAAAGAAATTTAATTGCGCTGTTATTAATAATAAGAATATCTTTTTCAATATCTATCCTAGCTCCTAAGGGCTTCAATAAATGTTGTCCTATTATTCCTTGAAAACTTTTGCCGTTCATTTTCGTAATTTTCCACACCATTAATGCGTCTTGTTTAAACTCTTTTGGAAGGTCAGTTATTATTTCTGTGTTTATAAGTGTTTCACCATTAAGTGATCTACATTTTATTGGAGTTTTTGTCGTTTCTCTTTTATATTGTGGTAGTATTTGCTCATCTAATAGGGAGGTGGATGAACCAGAATCAATTAAGCAAGTAATTTTGTCATTTCCAATAGTTAATTCTACTATCGGTAAATTGTTTTGGGAGGGACCATGTGAAAATTTACGTCATGTTCGATATGGTCGACCTCCATGGGTTCGACGATTTGTCTGTTTATGATTCGTTGCATGTTACTGGTATTACCTTGAAAACTTTGTGCTGATTCCCTATAATTTGGTCTAAAATTTCGTGATTGTCCTGAATTTTGTCTGTGGGTCTGATTGTCTCGGTGACTGTCATGGAATCTTCCCAAATTTTGTGTGAAATTTGTGTTTTGTTGTCTGAAACTATGTTGGTTGTTGTATGTTTGTGGTTAGTTTATTCTTTCGTCACTGTACTAATTCTAAAATTTTGTTGATTATTATACTGATGGTATCTGTCTGTATTGTTTAAGTTATACTTTGGTCCATTATTGTCTTGTATGAGTTTGAGTTTGCGTTTTTGTCTTTTATTAATCCCTCACTTTCTAATAAGATAAATGCCTCACGTAAATTGTTGATGACTCTATTCAATCTAATTGAAGTTAAATTTACATTTATATTGTTTAAGAATATTCTTAAAATGATAGATTCATTATTTTTTGGGTGGAATTCTGGCTTAGTTTAGATAAAATATTTGTTAATAATATATAATATTCTCTTACATTGTAATTCCTGGTGGAGTATGCCTTCTGGTAAAGTTAATGGTAGGACTCTTGAACCCCGAAGTTGTTGATGAGAGCTGCTTTGATTTCATTCCAAGTTGCCTCCTGTCCAAGTGTTCTGATGACGTCTAATGCTGTTCCTTGGATTTTGTTTACTATTACCCTCTGGTGAACATAGTCCTTTGCTTGTGGATGTTCATATAGAAGTGGTAGCAGTGTATCAACCTCTCGTATAAAGGCAAACTTGTCATCGCCTCGGAATTCGTGAATTCGTTGAGCATCTTTTATTAAATCGTTTATTGTAAACATTTATTGCCACCGCACCATCATTTAGCTTCGTTTGTGTTCTGTTCACTTTCACTTATACTTGCTCTTAGTCCTTTGAATGAATTTATTTTTAGCATATATTTTAATGATTTATATTCTTTGGAATATTATTTTAATTTCTTTTTTAACTTTCACTATTTATTTCTTATGTTATTTTTTTTAGAATTTTGTGTTAATATTTGAAATTTCCACTATTTACTTCAAAAAATTGTGTTTAATTTTTGAATTTCCACTATTTTTTTTGTATATTATTCTTTAGAATATTATTTTCACTCGTAATATCGTTTCAATTTATTTTTTTGAATAATTGCCGTTCGACTGCGCCAGTTATGTGAGTCGCGAAAAGTAATTTAAAAAAAATAATTAATCTTCATTTAATGATATTTATTTTATTGTTTCACTTTGGATATTACAATCTTAACTGAACTTAAAATTAATTTGTTACCTCTATTTTTTACATTTACTTATTCTATATTTATTGATTTGCGCAATGAGGAACAGGTGAAGGTTACTCAATGAAAAACTGAAAGTGAACTCATATGAACTTGTCATATTGTGGGAATGAAAATTTGGGAGTAACATTTATTTCGTTATGACTAAATGTTAACTATTGGTAGATGGTGTTTTTATGAAAAGTTAATTTGAACTCATATGAACTTGTCATATTGTGGGAGTGAAAATAGGGAAGTCACATTTATTGTGAATTATATATATATATATATATATATATATATATATATATATATATATATATATATATATATATATATATATATATATATATATATATATATATATATATATATTGTTGAGCAACCAGCAGCTCCCGACTAAAATTTGGAAGGTGACTAAGGTAGAGGAACCAAGATGCGATTACAGGTCAATAACCCTTGTGGTGAACGCCGAATCTCTGGCCACACTAGCCGAATCACATTTGGGTCGTGGGCTATGGCTTCTCAACCACAAGCCTCAAGGTCTATAAAAAGGACGGAGCGCTGTCTGACATGGATCAAGCGGTAGTTAATCCTTCAGGGGTAACTGCTGAACCTGCTACTGCTGAGGACTCCGCCACGCACCCGAAACGCAGGGACCCTATGTCAACTGTGAGGGGTTTGGAGAGTCTCCTAGGGACAACCACACTCAGTGAGGAGGAAGTCCTTCTGGAGTCAGACTCGGAGTCTGAGGCTGATGTCACGGTGGTGAAGGTGACCAGCGCTGCGAGTAGCAGAGATGCTACGAATAGTTCAGATTAACCTCCATCACTCGAAGACGGCGTCCGACAGCCTTCAGCTCCTTCTTGCAAAAGGCGGAGTAGACGTTGTCCTGATCTAAAAACCCTGGACAGATGGGGACTTGGTGTGTGGTCTCGGGACTGAGAATTACAGCCTGCTGTATACCGTAAATGAAGGAAGACCTAGGTCTTGAATCCTCATTAGGAATAATGTTAGCTCATTTATTCTCCCCAATTACAGCAACAAGGATTAAACGGCCGTCTGGAAACTGGCAAGGACGGTACTGGCTTGTCTCGGCTTATGTGGCGCATGACCATGAGATCCTTCTAGAAGCCAACCTACAGAAGCTTGTTGTGGATAAAAAGGTTCAACGGGTGGCTGTTATTAATGAATGCGATGCCAATGCGCACCACGACATCTGGGAAAGCACGGATGTCAATGAACGAGGTGAGTTATATGAATATATTGTAACGACTAACCTTTTTATATGTAATAAGGGGTCAGACCCCAATTTTATTACTGCTAATAAGCAAGAAGTCCTAAACATAACCCTTGCCTCCGGATCAATTTTTGATCGGATCTCAAATTGGAGAGTTCCAGTTGAACAGTACTTTTCGGATCATAGGTTAATTCAGTTTGATCTGAGAATAGATAGATTGAGATAGTCTACCTAGCCCTAAGGCTTTCAGAAATGTCAGGAAAGCAAACTAGCACCTCTACAAGGTGACTGTAGCTAGAATACTACCTCAGAACCCAACAAGCACAAGCACTTGTGGCGAAATTGATAGATCTGTGGAGATTCTAACGGTTGCTATTAATAAGGCTCTATTGGTCTCTTGCCCCCTCAGTAGACCCAAGGGGAAATAAAAACCCACGTGGTGGGGGCAGGAAATTAGGGGACTCAGAGAAAACTGTAGGACACTTTTCAACAGCGCAAAGAAGTCTAGAGATAGTGCTCACTGGGCTTTAAGGCAGCACTCAGAGCCTTCAAAAATAAGCTTATGAAGGCACAAAGAGAATCGTGAAGAAACTTTTGCGGTGATGTAGAAGATATCTCTGAGACGTCCAGTTTGAGAAAGATCCTATCAACTGCTCCAATGGTACCTGGTTACCTGAGGAGGGAGGATGGATCTTGGACTTCAAATAGTAATTAGACTCTAGAGCTGCTTCTGGAGACTCACTTCCCTGTTCGAGCACCATTCCGCGACGAACGAAACCCAGCGGGAATGTAGTTGAAGTCAACTCAGACATAGTCACGAATCCTAAATTGCAATGGGCTATCAATACCTTCAAACCATTTCAAGCATCTGGCCCAGATGGTGTAGCTCCAATTGAAATTCAGCAGTCAGAGAACCTTATAGTAGAGTGGCTCCTAAACATCTATAATAGTTGTCTTAAATTAGCGTATATTCCAGAGTCATGGAAGTATGTGAGGGTAATTTTTATACCCAAGGCCGGCAAAAGCTCGCACACAGCTATAGGGGACTTGTGGCCCATTAGTCTGTCCTCCTTCTGTCTGCAAATCCTTGAGAGGTTGTTAGACATTCATCTGAGGCTCACTAAGCTGTCAGTCTCTCAGCATGCCTACTTTAAGAGTAAATCAGTTGAGACCGCTTTACACTCCTTAGTCTCTAGTATTGAGTGTTCCCTGCACAACAAGAAGCTCTCCCTAGTGGCTTTCCTGGACATTGAGGGAGCTTTTAATAATATCAAATCAGACGTAATAATCGGTGCGATGCGAGACTTGGAGGTGGAATCCGCCATTAGCAGGTGGATTGAAAACATGCTTAGTAGCAGGATATCACGGCTGGGGGCGGAGTCGGCCAAGAAGTCCGTGTGCAGAGGCACACCTCAAGGTGGAGTTCTTTCACCCGTACTCTGGAATCTTGCGGTAAATTAGCTGCTTGTTCGACTGGAGAGAGAAGGGTGCAAGGTGGTTGCGTATGCGAATGATGTTGCTATTAGTATCTCGGGAAAATACATATCTTGATGCAACACATGTTGAACATTCTCTCTAAATGGACTACTGACTATGTGTTGGGGGCTAATCCGACCAAGACGAAGCTAGTACTCTTCACTAGGAAGTATAAAATTCCTCAATTTATTGCTCCAAAACGAATGGGTGTAGATATTAACCTTGTCGAAGAGGCTAAATATCTGATCGTGATCCTAGATAGGAAGCTGAACTGGAAGGCTAATATAAGCGAGCGCATTAGGAAGGTTCAGGGAGCTCTGTGCTCTTGCAAAAGAACTATAAGCAAAAAATGGAGGTTACAGCCTAAGGTAACCTATTGGATATACACAGCTGTGGTGCAACCAGTCCTTTTCTATGGTGGACAGCCCTAAGTAAGTCCACATACAACAAGCTGATAACAAAGGAAGAAAGAACGGCAGAGGTATTCATAAGTAGTGCCATTAGAACGACTCCAAAGGCAGCATTGGACATTATGCTCAATCTGCTGCCTGTTAGGCTTTTTGGCGAAAAATGGCGGCAAACTCAGCTATCAGGCTAATAGCTACGCATCAATTGTATGCTAGGAACGTTTTAAAGTAATTTCAATTAAAAAAAATTAAATGTAGAATAAACGTAAATCAAACCCAATAGTGAAATATTTCATATAAGACAAATACATATTTCAAAGAAAAGGAAACACACACAAAAAAAGAAAGTCTTCAAGAAAATTAAAAAAATTGTATAAATAGAAATTATATATACTCGCATATACATATATATATATATATATATATATATATATATATATATACTCTTATATATATATCTATATATATAAAAATGAATGTTTCTTTGTTAGTGACGCTAAGGCTCGAGAACGGCTGGACCAATATTGATGGAATTTTCAGAGGTTGTTCGTTGTGGATCTGGGAAGGTTTAGAAATAGAAAAAACCTTAAACTTTTCCTGAAGAAAAGTCTGAAAATTTAAAAATTCCAAAAAGGACTTTTTTCCATAAAAAAATTTTTTTTTGAGTTCATTATTTTTGTTTGTTGGTGAATACCTAACCTCATTTCCATTGGAATTTATTTGTTATTTCTTCAGCTGATTTGCTTTTTTTATTTCGGCTATTCAAAAGGTAAATTATTGAAAATTATTCCGTGAAAACTTTATGTGTGTTTCATACAAAGTGATCAATTACAGATTGAAATTTGTTACGATTCCACAAAGAAGTCGCGCTAATATCGGTCGGCGTTCCCGACTTACAACGGACCAACGTAATTATACAGCACGTTGTACGGAAGAGGAAAATGCTACTGCAAGGGAATCTGCTCGAATCGGAATGATTGAACATAGTTCGCGACAATCACAAGAGGCTCACGAAGCTTACAATGAGTAACAACGATTGAGAAGAAGACAAGTTCGTGCTCAGGAAATTCATGAAGCAAGAGAACAACGTTTGGCTGCTCACCGACAACGCCAGCAACAACAACGATTGCCTAATTTGAAAATCGAACGTGCAGCCTTTCGATATGAGCCGGACATTGAATACGGTGCGCACGCATCAGTTCGATTTGGTTCGATGTCTATCGTTTGGCCGCATTGCGATGCACTGAAATTTCCAAAAGAACCGGCCGGATTCTGTTGCGCAAGCGGAAAAGAGAAATTACCAGAGTTACTTCCTCCACCAGAGCCATTGCGGACGTTGCTTTTCGGCTAATCACAGAATTCTAATAATTTTTTACAAAATTCCAAGATGTATAACGATTGTTTTCAAATGACGTCGTTTGGTGGGGAAATTGTGAATGAACATAATGACAATCCCACATTCAAGGTTAGTTCACCAACAATCTAACACTTATTATCTCGCCAATAAAATACAGAAATTAACATATTTGTCTGCAACTATACAGATTCACGGGCAAATTTATCTTCTTGCTGGATCGCTGTTGCCGCATCCTGATCAAGATCACAAATATCTCCAAATATATTTCCTTGGAGATTCAAATGAAGAAGTGAATCGACGTTGTGAAATTTTCAATGCGACGAAGAGAGAAATTGTGCAGCAATTGCAAGAAATGTTGCATGAACACAACGAACTAGTTCGATTATTCAAAACTTCGTTAGAAAGGATCCCATCTGATGATCACAGAATCGTCATAAAAGCGGACAAACGACCAGCAGGCACTCATGAACGGCAATATAATGCACCGACGGCCGATGAAATATCAATTGTTGTTGTTGGCGATAATTTAGAATCCCGCGATATTGTTATTAAACGTCGAGCTGGAGATGCATTAGAGCGAATCAATGAAACTCATCGACCGTATGACTCACTACAATATCCGCTTATATTCTGCCGTGGTGAAGATGGATATCACTTGAGATACAACAAGATCAATCCTGCCAATGGTTAATAAAAGAAAAACAAACACTCTTGATTGTAACTTCATTTTTTGTTAACTTTTAGGTGTCGATACAAATAAGAAGGTCAGTGCAATGAACTTTTACGCGTATCGATTGATGATTCGCGAAGAAATTGACAATCATCTCTTGAGATATCGCCGATTATTTCAACAGTATGCAGTTGATGTGTACGTGACGATGGAGACAGAACGACTCAATTTTATTCGCTTCAATCAGACCAAGCTTCCATCTGAAGAGTATATTCACTTGCGAGATGCGGTCAATAGCGATGAAGATGTGACAAACCCTGGCCGACTCACGATTTTGCCATCAACATACATTGGCAGCCCAAGGCACATGCACAAGTACTCGCAGGATGCGATGACATGCGTGCGGAATTATGGACGGCCGGATTTGTTTGTTACATTCACTTGCAATCCAAAATGCCCACAGATAACGGAATTATTGAATCGCGGTCAATCAGCAAGCGATCGTCATGATGTCACAGCACGAGTTTTCAAACAACAGCTACGATATTTGATGGACTTTATCGTGAAGCAACGTATATATGGTGCTGTTAGATGCTGGATGTACTCTGTTGAGTGGCAAAAAAGAGGTTTGCCGCACGCACACATTCTTCTTTGGATGGTGGACAAGATAACACCAGATCAAATTGATGACATCATTTCTGCGGAAATTCCTGATCCAGAGATAGTTCCAGAATTATACGAGGTGGTGAAAACCAATATGGTTCATGGACCTTACGGACACTACAATCCCACTTCGGTTTGTATGTCTGATAATAAATGCACGAAACACTATCCACGTGCTTTTCTTGCAGAAACGCAACGTGGAAATGATGGATATCCACTCTATCGGCGTCGCTCATCAGACAACAAGGGCAGAACATTCAGCATTAAATTTAGAGGAGTGAATATCGAAGTTGAGAACACATGGATTGTACCATATTCGCCAATATTGTCTAAGACATTCAAAACTCATATCAATGTTGAGTATTGCAGTTCTGTGAATAAGTTTGCAAGTACGTCACCAAAGGAAGCGACATGGCGGTTATGGCCTTGAACGACATGAGATCAGCAAGTATCAAATGGGTCGATACGTGAACTGCAATGAAGCGCTTTGGAGAATATTTTTTTTTTGTAATTCATGAGCGTTTTCCGACTGTTGTGCATCTCGCAGCTCATTTGGAGAATGGCCAAAGAGTGTATTTCAACCCAGAGAATGTAGTACAGCGAGCGGAAACACCACCAGCAAACACATTGACGAGTTTTTTCTCAACTTGCGCCAGTGATCCGTTTGCGAGAACATTGCTTTATTCGGAAATGCCTCGATATTATACATGGAATGCATCGTCGAAAAAATGGTTACGCAGAAAGCAAGTAGATGGACATCCAGTAGAAGGACATCCAGGTGTGTTCTCAACTAATGCATTAGGACGAATTTACACAATCCACCCGAAAAACGACGATTGCTTCTACCTTCGGTTGCTATTGATTAATGTACGCGGTTCAACTTCATATGAGTCATTGCGTACTGTGAATGGTACGGTGTGTGCAACTTTTCGAGAAGCATGCCAGCAATTACAATTGCTGGAACATGATAATCACTGGAATCAGACGATGGACGATGCGATAGCTACTTCGCATGTCACTGAAGTTCGCACACTTCTCGCGATGATCATTTCGACATGTCAGCCTTCAAATCCGCGTCAATTATGGGATACGTACAAAAATTACATTGCCGAAGACATTTTACATCGTATTCGAGTGGCAACATGGAATTCAGAATTGCAAATGAACGATGACATATACAATGTAGCATTGGTGTTAATTGAAGATTTGTGTTTGCTTACGAGTGGCAAACTATTGACTGAAATTCATATGCAAGCTCCAAATCGTCAAATCAGAGATGTACTGAATCGAGAATTGGAACGTGAGCGTGCATACGGCAGAAGAACTTTGGAACAACAAGTACAAAGAAATGTTCCATTATTGAATGACCAGCAACAAAGTGCGTATGATGAATTGATGAAGGCTGTCAATGATGGACTATTTTTTCTTGATGCGCCCGAGGGAACTGGGAAAACTTTCCTGATATCATTGATTTTGGCAACAATACGATCTCAAAATGGCATTGCGTGCATGAAAGATCTGCGGAATAATAATTTCGCTTTAGTAGCGCGATTTTCGACAAACACCTCCTGTTATTCCGAAATCAACAGCGGCGGATGAATTGAACGCATGTCTCAAGTCGACGTATTTGTGGCGGTACGTGAAAACCATACGATTGACTATGAATATGCGAGTGTTCCTGCAACAGGATAGCACCGCAGAAGTTTTCTCTAAAGAACTGCTAAGAATTGGAAATGGGCAAATTCCGGTTGATACTTCCAGTGGTTTGATATCAATTCCACCTGCCATTTGTCAATTCACTTCAACGAAAGCTGAACTCATCACGAATCTTTATCCGAACATTGGCCAAAATTATCGTAACTACGATTGGTTGAGTGCACGCGCTATTTTAGCTGCCAAAAATAAAGATGTTAATGACTTAAACTGGACGATTCAAAGTCAAATTCTGGGAGATTTGCGCTCATACAAATCGATCGATTGTGTTGAAAATGAAGACGAAGCCGTGAATTATCCAGTGGAATTTCTAAATTCTTTGGATTTACCTGGCATGCCGCCGCATCATATGCGTCTCAAAGTTGGATCTGTCATTATTATGCTTCGCAATCTTCATGCGCCGAAACTGTGTAATGGAACCCGACTGATTGTGGCGCAGCTATCGAATAATGTGTTAGTTGCAAGAATTTTGAAAGGGACGTACAAGGGAGCAGAATGCTTGATTCCACGAATTCCTTTGAGTTCCAACGATTTGCCATTTCAGTTCAAATGTATTCAGTTTCCAGGGAAACTTGCGTTTGCGATGACAATCAACAGGTCACAAGGACAGTCGCTGAAAGTGTGTGGCATAAATCTGGAAATGCCATGTTTTTCACACGGCCAGCTATACGTGGCGTGTTCACGAGTTGGAAAACCATCTTCTCTGGACATTTACGCACCGGAACAGAAAACAAAAAATGTTGTTTATCAAGCTGCGTTACATTGAAAAAAATGTAGAAAAATCGCAAATAAATGATTTTCAACACAATATAAATTCAACTTTCTTTTCTTTTCAAAACACATAATTTCACGCAGGGCAACGCCTGCGGGGTCAGCTAGTTATATATATACGAGTATACGAGGTGTGATCAAAAAAGAACCGTTATTGTGTGATCAAAAAATAAAGTATTTATTTATTCATCAACAACTATCTTGTCCCCTTTAAAGTAATTCCCCTCAGATATAATACACTTATGCCAGCATTTTTTTCAGTCCTCGAAACACTTCTGAAACGCTTTTTTTGGTATCGCCTACAGCTCCTGTTACGATTTTTCTTTTATCTCCTCAATCGTAGCAAAACGCTTTCCTTTCATCGGTGTCTTCAGTGTTGGAAAGAGGAAAAAGTCAGCGGGGGCCAAGTCCGGTGAATACGGTGGTTGAGGCATGATAACGGTTTTGTTTTTGGCCAAAAACAGCCACTGAGCGATGTCCATGCGACGTTGTTTTTGCTCAAAATTTAGCAATTTTGGAACAATCTTCTCTGCCGCACGTTTCATGCCTAAAACATCCGTCAAAATTGCTTGGCAAGAGCCGAACGATATGCCAACATCATCACCAAACTCTCTGATGGTGATTCGACGATTATCCAAAATCATTTTCTTCACTGCTTCAATGTTTTCATCGGTTGTTGACGTGCTCGGGCGACCAGGACGAGCATCGTCATTGACATCTTCTCGGCCTTCCTTAAACCGGTTATACCATAATTGAACTTGTGTTCTGCTCATAGTAGACTCGCCAAAGGCCACAGTCAACATTTCAAATTCCTTGCGTATTTAATTTCATTTTTCACACAAAACTGAATACAGTTTCTTTGATCCATTTTTTCGAATAGTACAAAATCGAAGAGCACACCAAAACACGACTAACCTTTTTATCTGTCAAAAACAAACTGACAATCCAAAATGGTTGGTATTGCCAACATATATAACAGACATGTGTACCAACATAACAGAAAAAAATGCGAACATCGAACATACGTAACTCACGAAAAGATGAAAATAACGGTTATTTTTTTATCACACCTCGTAGAGCAGTTAGAACCAGTGGTTGTTTGGAAGTTTCAATGGAAACGGATGTGGTTTGCAACTCATTTGTGCTGATTTGGTCCTCCAAGTGATGGTTAATTGAGCTTTTGATTATGACTGCGCTACCACCCCTTGCACAATTGTCAGGATGTATTGTATGGTAAAGCCCGTATTTTTTAAAGGACACATGCGATTGCTTAGTAAAATGAGTTTCAGCAATTAAGCATATATATGCAATATCAATATCTTCATTGTTAAGCACGACTTCCAGCTCATTTTTGTGTTTGGCTAAACTATTTGCATTCCATTAAATTAGTCTTAGACAATCAGTCATAATTTAAAAATTGCATGTTCCAATGCTTTGAACATTTTTTCCTGGCGGTCTAGCTTTGCCAAGATTAGTGACAGCGCATCGGTGCTTTGTGGGGCAAAATTGGGAGCAGAGCCTTTCGTTATTTGAGCATAGCTTGCTGCTTTAATACTCGTAGATGGTCCAATTTTGGTGGGGGCATTTTTTGACGCAGCAAATTGATTATTATCGCGATCCTTCGTTTTAACAATAGTTGTCTTCTTCGATCTGATTTTTTGTAATTATTTCGCAATTACACAGCCACGATAATTTGCTGGGTGCGACTCACCACAATTGCAGCATTTGGGTTTATCAGCTATTGGCTTTTGGCACTCTGAAGATATATGTTTGCCAGCACATTTGACGCATCGTGGAGGTTTCCCACAGAAATTTTTTGTGTGGCCGAATGATTGGCAACTTTTGCACTGGGGAATTAAGTTAGATGATTTTATTGGTTCAATCTTTACAATTGTATTTAAAATCTGTTTGATTTCGTGAATTTACTTCACATCTTCAGAAAAGTCGAATGTCAGAACGAACATATCAAGCGGTTCCTTCGTCTTCCATTGAAGTTTTTTAAAAGCACTTCTTACTTTGAGGCCTTGATTATTCAAATCACTTATAATGGATTCCTGGTCACACGAATGGTGCAGATTTTTTACCATTACTTTTATTGGCCTGGTTTGCTTGTCTCCATTGTTGAACCAAGGGATACTTTCATTAGTTAACAACTTCGTAACAGCCCGATAGCCAGAAGAGTCAAAAGTTATTACTCTGTATGCACCATTATTAATAAGTTTCACAAAGAACTTGTTTTTTTTAGTTGCAATAAGCTGTAATAGAAGCACTTGAAACTGTAGGTTCACTTTGTGTGATCACTTCCGGAGAGGTCTCTGCCTTCCGTTTTTTGGTTGGTCTTTTCTTTTTGAGGATCCAGTCCATCTCTCTGGCTAGTTCATCCTCATCATTCTCATACTTTTTTTCGTTATCAATAATTTTTGTGTTGGTATAATTTTCGGTTGATTTAAGTTTTACACTCTCACTTTTGATTACAGATAACTCGTTTTTCAACAATGAGCATAATTTTTCTAAGTTTTGGATTTTTTCGAGCAATTCTGTGTTTTGCGATTCAAGATTTAGTATGTTTTTCTTTGGCGGTGGTGTTTTTAAGTTACTCATTTTAGTTTAAAATTCTAGCATATTTAATTGAATAATAAAAGGTAATAGATGATGGGTGACTTATCCCATACACTCACCACACTTAATAATAGTTGAGTCACTGTAATAGATTGGCTACCACTGTCAGCAGTGCAGTGAGACAACTGCTGTTGTTTATATTATTTTATTTTTTAAGTTCTTTTAATTGAATAATAAAAGGTAATAGATGATGGGTGACTTATCCCATACAATAACCACACTTAGTAATAGCTGTGTCACTGTAATAGATTGGTTGCCACTGTTAGCAGTGCAGTGAGACAACTGCTGTTGTTTATATTATTTTATTTTTTAAGTTCTATTGAGTACCGTTCTGCACTATATTTTCTTTTCTATTTAAATTTTTTGCTTTTTATATTCTTTTTTTAATAATTTTCAATCCTTTACAAGGCAATTAGTTGGGATCACTCAATATTTCGAAGGTTTTTAATTGATTTTTGTTATTTTTTTGGCGTTCTACACTTTTTTAAACTTTACTGAATTTATTTTCTCGTAGGTGCGACGAAACGAACCGATCTAGACGACGCGCGACGAAAAAGTACGATCAAGTATGCATTTGATACCATCTCATGTTTTGCTACGGAAAACATGGATACAACTTTTCCGTTTTTCATATAGATCCTGTTACTGGTATTGAAAACAAAAACAAAAAAACTTCTGCTCAATAATTCTACTCCTAGTTATGATTAGACAAAATTATATAAATTTTCTTAGCTATTACAAGCAACTGTTGAACCAAAATATCGTCGGCATGTATGTCAAGATTGAAATAGATAGGTTGACATTTATCCGTTCGAACGAATCACTATTATGGGTAGGAAGCTATATCCATCTTAAAGATGCAATGAGAGATGTCGAAAACCCAGAAAATATTGGACGCTTCGTAATTCTGCCGGCAAACCTATACGAAAAGCCCAACACTCATGCATGAACTTACACAAGATGCATTCTGCTATGTGCGAAAATAGAGTAGACCGAAATAAATTAAGTAGACGAGGAAATAAATTAAGTTTTTTCTGGCCGATCAGCTTGCGATAGGCATGATATTGTTTCCAGACTTTAGATACTCTAAATATTAAAGGAACTACTTTCAACAGATGAAATTTACTGTCCTGTTACTGCTCACAAAAGGATGGTTTTGCTCATGCCCACATTTTAATATGGCTTACAAACAAAATTAGCCCCAATCAACGTTATTTATCATCATGTGTGCTGGATGATCGATGTGGAGAGAAATACCCTAAAAAATACCATTACTGGGGATGATGGCTATCCATTATATACACGACGCTGAAAAACCAACGGCGCATTTTCTGCTTCAATCCGAATAAAAAATATCGACCAACACGTTGACAACAGATGGGTAGTACCATATTCTCCGGTACTCTCAAATTCACTTGTGGCTCATCTTAATGTAGAACTTTGTTGTACTGTTAAGTTCCTCAAGTACATTTGCAAATACGTTAACAAAGACTCAGATTTAGCCACATTTGAATTAAAAAAAAATATGAAGAGATATCAAAATTCCAAAGTGTATATCGACATCCCAAGCAGCTTGGGCGAATTTTTTCTTCCCAATTCATAAATGATTTCCACCAGGCACGCATCTAGATATCCATATAGAAAACGGCCAAAGAGTGTATTTTAATACAGAAAATATACGTGATCGCATTAAGAGTCCAAAAAATACCACATTAAAGGCATTTTTCAAACTCTACTCTAACGATGACTTTGCCGAAACTCTTTTGTATGAAGAAGTTCAAAAATATTGGCCGTTTTTACGTACACCATATATCCTAATAACCCAGAATGCTACTACGTTCGCTAAATAAAATCCGTGTCGAGAACCAGCGCCAAATTGTCAATATTGCACCGGACACAGAGCTTCAATAACTCATTTACTGAACGATTGCAGAGCTTTCAGAGCCATTAGAAGGGATCTAGTTAGTACGGAAGTCCCCAGAAATCTTTTAAAAAATGTGACTCTAGATAGTATAAAATCAATAGAAACATTTTTAAGTTGTATAAATTTTAAAAATAAAATTTTAAATAATAATAGATGAATATCGAGTCGACGGCCCTTGCAGCCAGTACTCATTAATTGTATATATTGTAATAATTAATTTATTAGAATAAAGGGTAATAATAATAATAATAATAATTTTTTATTATTATTGACAGGCTAAAAGAACACCGCGACCTAAAAGATCTATTGTGCAGCCTCGTACTCAACTAAAACAGTCCTAAACTGTTTATAAATCTCGTAACTGCTGTGGGCTTAATTTTAACTAGGTGATTTGTAGATATGAACCCACTGCCTAGGTACTTATGTCTGCGTCTTGCCACCGCTGGGCAAGTGCATAGAATGTGTTCTGCCGTTTCCTGCTCCTCTTGACAGAGTCGACAAGAATCGTCTTCTACCACGCCTATTTTCTTCAGGTGGTAATTTAGTTTACAGTGTCCTGTTAAAAGTTCAGTGTATAGTTTGATGTCATTTCTGCTGAGGTTTAAAGAAGCATCTACCCTGATGTGTTCAGGATCAATGAGTAGTCTCGACTGCCGCATGCCTTTTTGGGCTCTCCAGTAGTTTAGCAGACTTCGTTTTTCCTGTTCGCACAACAAGTTATTTGTGAAGCTACTGTTTACCCCACAGAAGGGTTCTGGGCCTATAAAGGCAGTGTCTGCACCCTTTTTTGCTAAAGAATCTGCCATTTCGTTGCCCTCATGTCCCTCGTGTCCCGGTACCCACATTAGCGTAACAGAGTTTCTCGCTGCTAGGGTATTGAGAAGTTTACAGCATTCCCAGACCAGCTTTGATTGGAATGAGAAGTTTATTAATGATTTTAGAGCTGCCTGGCTATCTGAGAGTATGCATATTTTGGTGTTGCGTGTACCCCTGCGTAGACATTCTCTAGCACATAACTCTAAAGCGTGGACCTCCGCCTGAAAAATGGAAGCTGTTTTTCCCATTGCAATTGCTTTTTGGAAATTTGGCCCTACAATTCCAGCTCCTGCACTGCCATCTTCCATTTTGGACCCATCTGTATACCACAACTGAGAGTCCTGTTTTATTGTTATTTCCTTGTTTCTCCAAGCTGAACGGTCACTGATGACCACTTTGAATTGCTTTGAGAAGTCTAATTTTGTGTCCATTTTGTTGAAGACCATGAGGCACGGAGAATTCCAGACAGTGTCCAGAATCTTTGCGTGCCCCGAAAGGTTGCCTTCTTTAAGATGGGCTAGATTAGGTAGCCTTAGGGCCGCGCTGGCCGCCATCCTTTTAACTACAAGATGTAGAGGAGTCAGTCCAGTGATCACTCCCAAAGCTAGTGTGGGGCACGTTCTCATTGCTCCCGTCAAACTCAAACAGGCTATACGGTGAATCTTGTTAAGAGTCCTCTGAGCTCCTGTTTGGTTGACTTTTGGCCACCATACCAACGACGCATAAGTAATCATTGGTACTATTATTGTTTTATATGACCACGCCATCATTTTTGGCCGTAGTCCCCATGTTTTACCGTACAACCTCTGGCAAGCATAGGTTGCTCTTAAGGCTTTACTAGTTATGTATGATAAGTGGTTTTTCCAAGTTAGAGTTTTGTCTAGGATTGCTCCCAGATATTTCATTTCATTGGACATTGTTAAGTTTGTGGTCCCTAAACTTAAGGTCCCCAGATTCAGTTTCCTTCTTTTGGTGAAGGGTACCACGTTTGTTTTATTCGGATTTATCGATAGGCCTTTCGCCTGACACCAGTTTTGAGTGATGTCAAGAGCCAGTTGCATGCGATCTGTTATGGTAGAGTCAAACTTGCCTCTGACCATAATTACCAAATCATCCGCAAAGCCCTGAACTTCGTATCCGAGGTCATTGAGAGTTTGTAAGAGCTCGTCGATAACCAATAACCATAGGAGTGGCGATAGGACGGCCCCTGGGGACATCCTTTGGTTGACCTGACAATTTGCTTTACTGTCCCTGTTTCAAAGATTGTCGTTCTGTTTTTCAGCATATTGAGAACCCATGTTATGATCAGTCTTTGTATACCTTTCCTGTTCATCCCCTCCTCAATTGATCTCAAAGTAGCATTGTCAAAAGCCCCCGTAATGTCAACCGATGTACAGAGAGCTATTTCTTTACCCTCAAACGCCTTTTCAATTTTACTCGTTAAGCTATGTATGGCTGTCTCAGTCGATTTGCCTGATTGGTAAGCATATTGTTCAATATGAAGAGGAGAATCTTTAAGATAAGTTTCCCTGATATATTGGTCCAGAATTTTTTCCATAACTTTTAGCAGGAATGACGTTAGGCTAATGGGCCGATCGGCTTTTGGCGAGTGGTCCGCATTTTTGCCTGCTTTCGGTATGAAAGCCACCCTAGCCTTCGTCCAAAGTTTAGGCACTATGCCTAGTTCCAGGCTTATCCTGAAAATGTTTGTTAGCACAGGTGCTAATACATCAACACCTTGCCGAAGTAGGCACGGTTGTATATTATCGACACCTGGCGATTTGAATGGTCTAAAAGTGGAGATAGCCCATTTGGTTTTATTGACGGTGAAGATTCTGCGAGCCAGTGAGAGTTCCCTCCGTGTAGGCATCAAGAAACGAGTATTCTCGATGATTTCACTATCCTCTCCACTAGTGGCACAGCCTGGAAAGTGAGTGTCCAACAAAAGCTGTCCCGTCTCTTCCAGGCTCTCCGTAAAATTTCCGTCAGGCTTCTTGAGTGTAGAAAGTCCGTTTGAGTGATCTTTATTGAGTGATTTCTGGAGTCGGGTAGCTGCTGGGAGGGTTTCAATCTCCTCACAGTATTTTTTCCATGAGTCTCTCTTAGATCTTCTCAACTCATTATTATAGGCCGTTAAGGCACTTCTATAAGATGCCCAGTCACCATTAGACTTGGCCCTATTAAAGAGTTGACGGGCTTTTTTGCGCAAAACATTTAGCTCCCCGCACCACCAGGGTACGTTCCTAGAACGTTTCTTCACAACTAAATTGCAGCTACTTTCAAAAGCCTCGATTATTATATTATTTAATTTGTTAACTTCAAGATCTAGTTCCTGAGAGTTACTTATTTTTTCACTAAGGCACGCAATATTTTGCTCTAAGTAAAAGTTATATATCGACCAGTTGGTCTTCCTAACATTTCTCATTTCGAAGGTGCCTCCAATCTCCCCCCCCAGATCAAAGCAAATGTACCTATGGTCCGACAAGGAGACCTCATTAAGCACCCTCCAATTAGAAATGTTATTTGATATGAATGCGCTAGTTAGGGTGAGATCTAACACCTCCCCCCTTATCGCATTCATAAAGGTAGGCTCGTCACCCCTATTTACCACCACCAGATTGTTTGTCGTAATAAAATCAAGAAGTGACTCACCTCGCCCGTTCGTGTCCGTGCTTCCCCATACCGTGTGGTGCGCGTTTGCGTCGCAGCACACCACCCACTGTAGACTGCGAGTGCGACAGTACTCCGTAAGCTGCTGGAGCTCGCGCGATACCGCGTCCTCTGTGTCGCCAGGTAAGTACATGGAGGCCAGGACTACCGTTCTCCTCCCTTTGGCACTAGGCACTTCTGCCTGTACTGCCACCAGATCGCGTTGTAGAAGCTCTGAAATTGGGAGGAATTTAATATTTTTGTTGATCATGATCGCTGTCCTCGGTCGGTCAACATTATTATCATAGATCAACTTACATGTTTTTGTCTGCAGACCATTTATGCGCCCATTTGTGGCCCATGGTTCTTGAATGGCTACGAAGTCCAGACTCTGGTGTTCCACCAAGGCACTGAGCCTGTAAGAAGCTGCTATAGCCCTGTGGAGATTTATTTGGAGACAGTGAAGCTGCTTCCAAGAGTTTTGCGTTCGTGATGGGGCCTGCGACATTATTTCCCAGACCGATCCTTGCGGATCTTACCACCCTTTGTGCTCCGCAAAGTTTCCGCAGCCTCCGGGTCTTTTCTCTCCCATTTCCTGAGCCTACCAGAGAGAGCAGATGGTTTTGGACGTTGGACACGTGTGTTGCCTCTCTCCGCTCTCGGTACTGGCTTTGTGAAAATGGGCCCCGTTTTCGGCTTCTGGCTACTCTGCTTTGCCCGCGCGGCAACAGATGTTGTTGGTTGCTCTTCAACACCAACAGCAGATTTTGCCCTGTTCCCCTTCAGTCTAGGTCGGAGCTGGGCACTGCCAAAGCCATAGTAGACCTTGTTACCCAGTGTGTCAACCCTTTCAGACGAGATGGGGTCCAGAGGAATTGCCAGCTCGACCTGGTCACCTTTTTGTAGGCGATGGAGCACCCGCCACTCGCTGACACTAATGCCCGAATTCTGCGACTCCACTTGCCCCAAAATTCGGTCATTTTGCCAAGATACCGAGCCGGGAAAGTAGCCAACGAAGATCTTGGCCTTTGGCACTTTTGCCTCGTCCACCACCTTCAACTCAGCCCCCTCCCATGGTTTCATGGCTGGTATCCATTCTTCAGCCCAGGCTACGGTTTCGTCCTCCAGACAGTTGATCGTCAACCATCCAGGCTTGAAACTACAGCCTGCAAAGTGTGGCTTCACTGGGCCCCCACGAGTCTCGAACATCTTGTCGAGAATACACCGTTGTACCTTCCCAATTTCTTCAGTGGACCATATGCCCTCCGGGAAATTGCTAGGTATAACCCCTATCTTTTTGGAGCAGACTGGCTCCGCTAGAGTAGGCTTTGAGCAGGGGACCCCCAAGGAGGCGCCCTGCACGCCATGTCTTTCAGAGACATTCGCCATCCTCTTACTGGGACCAGGTTCGCCCCCAAGTAAGGTCTCCGCCTCCTTCATCTCACCACACACCGGCGGGTCCGCTGGGGGCACTATTGACATTTTATCAATGTTTTTGTTGCCCTCTTGTGCAAACCGCTTTGTCGGCCTGGAGTTCGATGTCGGCGTGGAGCCATCTGAACGGGATCTTTTAGGGGTCCATCGCGCAGACACGTTGGCTGGATTTGCCGCCAAGGACCGAGCTGTTTCCAGCGATATGCCCCTGGCAAGCAAAACCTTAAAACGTTTACGTCCAGCTCCGGAATGCTTCACCCTAAGTTTTGGAATCATCTCTGGAGCAGGTTCAAGAAGATTTCTCTCCTGTTCCGAGGAGATAGACACCTCAACCGATTCCTGGCTAAGTGGGATGTCCATCTCCTCCGGCCTGTCGGTTAAGGGACCGGGTGCCCCCCAACAGGTCGTGCTCCATGCTTTCATTGTCGATGGGACCAGATGCCCCCTCGGCCAATGATGGCTGTTGGCTCATTGTAGCCACAATATGCACATTTGAAGGTGTGCAGTCCATTTTTTTTTCATATAGGCTTAAGTTTTCCATATATTTTTCTTTAGTTTTCTTTTGCGTTTTGGCCACCCACGGGCGCCCCCGTGGTAAGGCTAATTAAAACCGTAGGTTCGTCGGACCTCGTACGGAGCTCGCTTTTAAGCTTGACTCTACCCCGTCAAGCAAGCTCACTGGCATAGCTGTTCCACCGTGAATTTAGGGTGTTTTTTATGGGCCAATATGTCTGGTGAACCCTGCCCCAGGGAGTTTTCTCTCTCCCCCGCCCGGCAATCGGCGACCCAAGTCCAGCAGAGACATGACCGTACTGAAAGTGGGCCATTGGTCTGTAAAGTAATTGCCGCACTTCCCCGAAGGGCTGACCAATTGTTAGTGTCTAGGCGATCCGGCGGTCTCAGTGAGACGTTCGATATTGGCCAGTACGACTACTAACTAGCCTTAACGACTGAGCAGGAATCGTAGAAAACTACTTTCAACCTGTGCGTTGAAGGTAGTTCTTAGTTTGCGTAACTGGACCATGTCACCGTCTTTCATGTGCCATGTTCCAGCACACAGTAAGCCCCTACACCGCAACAAGGTGACTACCCAGCGTAGGAGAATAATAATAATAATAATAATAATAATAATAATAATAATAATAATAATAATATTAATAATAATATACTTATGCAATTGAAATTATTTAGTTTCCTCTTCGGCATCACACTGCAGTTGCATTTATACTTTAATTATATATGGAGTAAAGTTTGTTTTTTGAAAAATAAATCTAAAATCTTATTATGTTGTCGCAATACGTTGCGCATACGTTTCAGGTTAATAGATTTGTATTATCGGGAATGGATCATGTCATTCTAAAACCAATTTTGGTTTTTGAATGTATAGCCTTTTATTTTTATTAAATAGGAATTAATTATTATATTTTGCGTTTTGGTTAATTAATATTTGATTAAGTTTAAAATTAAAGGAGAAGAAAAATCTACCTTCCTACCTTTTAATAAAGTTAGTTTAATGTAGGCCGGTAGAAAATCCTTCGACTGAACCCTCCCCCATACTGAACGCGACATAGTCGTTGCATCGGCCTACTTTCCTGGAGATATGAATGACTTCCCTGAAGAAGTCTATGAGCTGGCGAGGCATTGCCTATCCAAAAGGATTCCAATTTTGGTGGGCTGCGAATCAAACGCACACAATACCATCTGGGGTAGCAGTGACTCCAAAAAACGGGGTGAGTCAGTTCTAGAATTTTTATTATCACTTATTTTATATATATTGAATAAGGGGAACAACCCACTTTTAGAAATGCAATTAGGGACGAAGTTCTTGATCTGGCTTTCTGTAGTCCAGATACTGATATTGTTAACAATTGGAAAGTTTCGGACGACCCCTCTCCGTCGGACCACAGCATAATTAAGTTCGATATAGGAGGTATCGTCACAAAAACGGTAGTTTTTAGAAATCCTAGGTATACTAATTGGGAATTCTTCGATAGTTCAGTGCATTCACTACTCTCATCCTCAAACATCCAAGGAATATATAGAAATCCGGTGGAGCTAGAGGAGGGTGTCAATGAGCTGAAGGAAATCATTTCCGAATCCTATGTTTTATGTTGTACTCTAAGAACAAAGAAAAACAGGAGGAATATTCCTTGGTGGAACTCTAGTCTGTATACTAGACGTACTAAGGTGCTTAGGCTATTCAATCTAGCTAAGCGTACGGGGGGACTGGAAAGAATATAAAATAGAGTTGACGATCTATAACAAAGAGATCAGACAAGCCAAAAGGACTAGCTTTAGATCCTTTTGTGAAAGTGCAGAATCGACTCCTGAAGTAGCACGACTCCATAGAGCGGATCCATAGAGCGACTTCACGGCAAATGAAGAGGATCGCACTCTCCTTTTGCTGCGTGTGCACTTTCCTGGGAGCTCGATCCAGGTACCGCCATCTTTGCAGATGGATGCTCTTCCTAGAAGAGCAAGCTAGATTGGCTGGAAGGTGGCCAAAGAAATTATAACTACTGAGAGGTTGAGATGCCATCAGCTCTTTTCAGCCATATAAATCGCCGGGTGTGGATGGTATTTTCCCAATCCTTCTCCAAAGGAGTGATGAGGCACTGATTCCACGCCTGGTAAATATCACTAGGGCACGTCTTATTTTTGGGTACATACCGGAAGCATGGCGCACAGCTAAAGTGGTATTTAAGGTAGGCAAGAAGGATATGGCCCGTCCCAAATCCTTCAGGCCTATCAGTTTGACATCCTTTGTACTTAAAGCAATGGAGAAAATATTTAATATCATCCTTGAGACCGTTTTGAAAAGGGAGCCTTTACATCCTTGTCAGTTTGCATATATTGCGGGAAAATCGACTGAAACCGCACTATACCATCTGACTGATTTTATTCAGGCAGCACTGGATAAAAAAGAAATAGCACTTTGTGTCTTTCTCGATATTGAGGGGGCTTTTGACAATACTCCTGATGAATATATGATTAGGGCTCTTAACAATAGAGGAATAGATAATACCACTTCCAATTTGATACGAGCCTTACTCAACAGTAGACGGACTGAAGCTGAAGGAGGTGACAAAACTGTTAAAGTCGATAAAGGATGTCCGCAGGGTGGGGTATTATAACCCATTTTGTGGAGCATAGTTGTTGATCATTTTCTGGTAAAGCTCACAAATCTAGGCAGATCATCTCAAGGATATGCGGACGATATTGTGATAAAGGCTAGAGGGAAATCTGAATCCACTCTTTGTGATACTATCCAGAGGGGCTTATTAGCAGCTAGTGAATGGTGCAAGGGAAGAGGATTGAAAATCAATACCTCAAAGACCACCATAGTGCCGTTCACTAGAGAAAGATCTCTACCATATATGAAACCTACTCTTCTAAATGGTACACAGGGAGATATTAGCTCTGAGACCAAATACCTCGGGCTGATTTGTCTAATGAGGGGTTAATAGTATATTTATAATTATGAAGTTATTATAGCGCTCTATGGGATTGTCTTAGGGAAACAAGGAGCTATTGAAAGGAAATGAGGTAGAGTGCAAGGAGATTCAGAGGCTGATAGCAAACTTCAGAAAGAACAGTAATCACCGTACAGATAATTAGTACTATCGTATGCGAATTGCGGAGCTGCAAACTCTAGCAGAAAAGTTCATGTCAGCGATATAAAGTTGCAGAAAGAGAAAGAGTCATGCAAATATAAACAGTACTTCACAGTAATATAAGTAATCTCGCAGCAGCGTGGTTGAAACCATATTACTTGGACGTTGAGAAGAAAGTTCAAGTTCTACAAGAAGGTTGGCAAAAAACCTCCACTGAACTCTCTTCTACGGTACCGACTGGTAAAAGATATCACAGTAGATCAGTAGATGCACGTTTTCAGGAGATATCTTAAATGAGGAAGTAAAGTCCTCAATATGCTGGCATCCTGGATGGTTCTGGGACGGTATGTCCTTATACCGGCTGCGCCAATGTTGGGGTATAACTTGACCCGTATGCTGCTGCTCCGAGGGACGGTATCTGAGCACTTAAAAGCCGCCTGATTCTGATATATTGAATTTAACCGTGCGAGTTAAAACACGCTAAAGTTCAGTTGTTAAATTAGAGTCAATAAGAACACGTTCAACTTTTTGAATGCAACATAAGATTCTCATTATTTTCTTATTTTTCCCAACCTTATTTTCTAACTCAGCAATTCTCTGGTGTTCCAACGAATATTGTTTTGCTTTTCGCATGCTACATCATCGAATATGAATAAAGAATTTGATTTGGCTCATCTGGTGGAGTAACATCATTGTTTGAAAAAAAATCATACTAGCCCATTCCTATTATGCTGGTTTTTAACTTTTTCAAGTTATCATATTTTGGTTGATATGAAGACTTTGAATACAAAAAAATATTACTAAATTTTGAACCATTCGGACTCTTCAATAGACCAATCATAACATTTATTTTAACACAGTTTGATGGATCGACAATTAAAGCTCGTATCTAGTTGGGTAGTAAAAAGCTATGTCTTCTTTTAGATGAAGATTTAGAGAAATTATTATCATTTCTTACAAGAATATTCTTATGTTGTTGAATAAAACGCATTTTTAGAACTGACGAAGTTCTAAAATAAATATATCTTTTACAAATTTTCATTCATATGAATCATAAAAACAACAGCATTTTTACTTTCAAATGAAATATACGAGTTGTGATCAAAAGATAACTGTTATTGTGTGATCAAAAAATAAAGTATTTATTGATTCATCAAGAACTATCTTGTCCCCTTCAAAGTAATTCCCCTCAGATATAATACCAGCGTTTTTTTCAATCCTCGAAACACTTCTGAAACGCTTTTTTTGGTATCGCCAACAGCTCCTGTTTCGATTTTTCTTTTATCTCCTCAATCGTAGCAAAACGCTTTCCTTTCATCGGTGTCTTCAGTTTTGGAAAGAGGAAAAAGTCAGCGGGGGCCAAGTCCGGTGAATACGGTGGTTGAGGCATGATAACGGTTTTGTTTTTGGCCAAAAACAGCTCCTGAGCGATGTCCATGCGAATTTTGCAATTTTGGAAAAATCTTCGCTGCCGCACGTTTCATGCCTAAAACATCCGCAAAAATTGCTTGGCATGAGCCGAACGATATGCCAACATCATCAGCAACCTCTCTGATAGTGAGTCGACGATTATCCAAAATCATTTTCTTCACTGCGTCAATATTTTCATCGGTTGTTGACGTGCTCGGGCGACCAGGACGAGCATCGTCATTGACATCTTCTCGGCCTTCCTTAAACCGGTTATACCACAATTGAACTTGTGTTCTGCTCATAGTAGACTCGCCAAAGGCCACAGTCAACATTTCAAATGTCCTTGCGCATTTAATTTCATTTTTTACACAAAACTGAATACAGTTTCTTTGATCCATTTTTTCGAATAGTACAAAATCGAAGAGCACACCAAAACACGACTAACCTTTTTATCTGTCAAAAACAAACTGACAATCCAAAATGGTTGGTATTGCCAACATATATAACAGACATGTGTACCAACATAACAGACAAAAAAATGCGAACATCGAACATACGTAACTCACGAAAAGATGAAAATAACGGTTTTTTTTTTATCACACATCGTATATATAAGAAATCAATTAGTCAAAAACATAACGCCGCTGAGAAAGGATTGCTAAATAACTTAATAAATAATCTTACCATTGAACTTCATTTACCTGGTTATTAATTTGTTGGACCTGCTACAAAATTGAAGAAAAGACTCACTAGGAGAGACATTTGTATTAATGGCTATAGAAAACACGCCCAAAATAACTTAATAAACAAGGGATATATTGCTGATCAGATATTAGCGGAAAAGGCATGGAAAAGGGTTAAGTCTAAAGATGCTAATATCGGTGAACGCACAAATGTTTGGCTCGTAACAAACGCTATGAAGACAAAAACTAAATTTGGTATGGGGAATGTTTTCAACAAATGCGGAAACACTATCAAAAATAATTAATTTTTGAAAACGCAATACAAAATGCTAACAAATCTATTAAAAAGCTTAGGCCAACTGATGTTGATGACGCTATAAGGATTTCTTCCATTAATACCATTGTTTTGAGCGCTTGGTGCATTAGGCGGATTAGTTGAAGGAGCAGCAGTATCACTAAAGCAGTTAATGCAACGAAAAACACAAACGAACAATGAGCCGAATCAATACGTCATAATACGTCAGACAAAAAATTTTAAATTATGGCCAACACTTACCTCAATTGAGAGGTGTATTCATGAGAAATTATCTTCCTCCAAAACCATGGAGAAATGAATGTGGTGTTGTTAACTTGAATAATTCGTCAGGTGACGGCACTCACTGGGTAGCATATTGTAAGAAAGGAAACCTAATTAAGTATTTGTGCGTGAAAAATATTAAATACAAATACAAGAGCCAACAAAAATTTAACACATTTATATCCGAACAATTATATTTGAAATTTCTATACGAAAACAATAAATACAGTGTATATGTTTATTTAAAAAAGTAATATTTTCTTCTTGCTTTGAATTTTATATATATATATATATATATATATATATATATATATATATATATATATATATATATATATATATATATATATATATATATATATATATATATATATATATATATATATATATATATATATATATATATATATATATATATATATATATATATACATATATGTATATATATATATATATATATATATATATATTTTTTTTTTTTTATATATTTTATATATTTATATATATATAAGATGACATTTTAAACATCCATTTAATTATTTCTTCAACCATCGCAATGTCAAAAACCTTAACTTTAACTGGAAATTCATCAATTTTATCAGCTGATTATTTCCCACGAACTCAGAGCTGTGGAATATATTCTGCGGTAAGCAAGTGAAAAACGAGACAGTGACATCGGAGGAATTTGCTGCATTCGACGCAAAAGATGAGAAGGCGTTAGCGAGTATTATGTTGTGCATGACGCCGTCGCAGCTAAACTACGTTAAACATTGCGACACATCAGCAAAGGCCTGGACAAAAGTAAAGCAAATTTACCAGCCAGCCGGACCTGCTCGCAAAGTCATATTTTTCAAAAAATTATTGTTCTTACGCTTGGGTGAAGGCGACAGCATCGTGGAGCTTATGAACCTGTTCTATGAGGTAACGGAAAAGCTAACCGAAATTGGAATCGAGGTGCCAGAGGAGCTCCTTGTCATAATTTTGCTTTTTAGCCTGCCAACATTATACAACAATTTCGTCATAGCCATAGAAACACGTGATTCCTTGCCAGCAATGCAATCGCTGAGGGTTAAGCTGCTTGAGGAAAATGAACGAAGACTCGAAAGAATCGAAAAGTGAGAAGGGGCTCAAAATCAGGCGTTTAGCTCACGAACGCATGAACAAAGGGACTTCGGCAAAAACAACAGCAGCAGCCACGGTAACACCAATAAACATATAAACGGGAAATGCTATAACTGATAAGTGCAGATAGCCGAGAATAAGGCAGAAAAGCAATGCACAATCATCGCTTGCTATTCTCGCTGCTAGTTCGTCTCAGAAATTGGCTCGTGATACATGGTGCCTTGATAGTGGACCGACAGCCCATCTATGCTGTGATCGCTCGCTATTTTGCGTATACGAAGAGCGTGCTGAGGAAATTGTGTTCGCCGGTGGCATGGAATCTTGCGGTCAAGGTGAAGTTCGTATTGAGAATATGCAATTTTCGGTTGTAACTTCAGAAGGTGTAACTGTAATGAAAGCAAAAAAAGAAGGTTTATTTACATTCTAGTATATTCCAACTAAATGTTATTACGCAAATAATGAAAAAAGTAACGCTCTCGAGTGGCATAATCGGTTCGGGCATTTAAATTTTGACAGCCTAAAAGAAATGTCAAGTAAAAGGCTGGTGCACGGATTTGAGCTCAAAGTAAAAGCGTATATCAAATGCGTTAAATGTTCGAAAGGTAAAATTTGTGTTAAACCGTTTCCGAATACGTCCGAAAGTCGCGCTCGTGAACTATTAGAAATCATGCATACGGACATTTGCGGCCCAATCAATAAAAATTCGATTGGTGGATCGCGATATTTCCCAACATATATCGACGATAAGTCGCGATATATATTTGTTTATTTAATAAAAAGTAAGGACGAAGAGTTTTCGTTTCAAAGAATTCCTACAGGAAAACGGAATAGTGTGTCAGTTGACGGTGCCTTACACACCACAATAAAACGGTGTGGCAGAGCGGGCAAACAGGACCCTTGTGGAAATGGCGAGATGCATGTTCGTCCATAGCGCATTATGTGAGCATATTTGGGCTGAGGTAGTAGCGACAGCAGCGTAGCTGCGCAACAGAGCTGCAAGAAAAATACTCACTAATATGACTCCTTTTGAGGCGTGGACCGGTAGAAAGCCAAGCGTATCCCACTTAATGATATTCGGTTCCTTATTTGTAGCGATTGAAAAAACGCAACGAGGAAAATTTAGACCGAAGGGTAAGGAAGTGACCATGTTGGGTTATTCCGATGAATCACAGGCGTATCGTTTGTACGATACGGAGTCAAAAAGGGTGATTATTAGCAGGGATGTCTCATTCATGGAGGTCACGTATGCTCGCGAAAACGTTACAGTAACGTTTGATGCTGGAGACTGAAATGGTCCCTTCTGTAGCTGATGTGGTCCCTTCTGTAGCTGATAATGCAAACATAACCGAAGCGGATGATAATATCATTATGCAGCCTAGCAGTGAGCGTGCTGCTAGGGGTAGACCAAAACCGGTTCGTACCGGTAAATGTGGTCGTCCACGTAAGAAGAGACATGTTCTAAATGTATTTGAGGTAGACGACGTGCAAGTTCCACAAAGCGTGGCGGAGGCCATGAGTTGCACGAATTATAAGCATTGGCAAGCATCTATGCAGAAGGAGTATAACGCGTTAATAAAAAATCAGACGTGGAGGCTAGTTGACTTACCAGCGGGTGAAAAACTCATCGGTTGTAGGTGGATTTACAACATAAAGAGGAATTCTGATGGCAGCATTTAACGATATAAGTCACGTTTGGTTGCGAAAGGATGTAGTCAACAATACGGAGTTAATGTCACCGAAACATTTCCACTTGTGGTGAGATATGCAACAATTCGGATGCTACTTGGATTGGCGTGCGAACATAAGTTACATTTGAATCAAATGGACGTCTCGTTGGCGTACCTGAGTAGCGAGCTGCATAGCAGAGTTTTAATGAAGCAGCCTGCACATTTCGTGAACAAACAGTACCCACATCGCGTACTAAAACTGAACAAGGAGCTTTATGGTTTGAAGCAGAGCGGCCGCGAGTGAAACGGTAAGCTGGATGCAGTACTGAAGGGCATCGGTTTTAAACCGTGTGTTAGTGAACCGTGTGTTAGTGAACCGTGTGTGTACACGATGAATAAAGGAGGTAATTTTAATATAATAGCAGTTTATGTTGATGACCGCTTTTTAGGCAGCTCAAAGCTAGTGGACCTGATACAGTTTAAAGCAAAAATCGCAGATGCATTTGACGTGGTCGACGGAGCGAAACTAAAGTAATTCCTGGGCATGGAAATCAATCGCGAAGGCGTTGCAGGCCCTATTACTATTTGTCAGCAGCAGTACATTGCGAATTTGTTGAAGCAGTACGGCATGGAAGCGTGCAGAAGGGTAGCAACGCCACTTGTCGCAGGATTTCAAGTACAATACGATGACAACAGCTGCAAAAAGGTCAACATTAATGCGTACCAGTCACTCATCGGTGGGCTTATGTATTTAGCCATTTCAATATATATATATATATATATATATATATATATATATATATATATATATATATATATATATATATATATATATATATATATATATATACTAGCTGACCCGCCAAACGTTGTTTTGCCATGTATATTATTTCTAGGAAACGTTTTTTTAGTTCAATAAAAATAACTATCTACTATAAGTGTGCGGGGATTTACTTATAATCGAAAGCGTTGTAGACAATGAGAGTATGCTTTATTTTGGTTAATAAATTAATCTTTATCAAAGTAACAAATATATCTTAAACTACAATTCTCGATAGCTATCTAGACATTCAAAATAATTTTTCCTATCAATTATGGCAGTTGAAAAAAAATTAAGATTAATCTCTCAGCGCAATAGAGTGTACAATGTTCTTGGTTAGTCCGTCTTTAGCCAACACAAACAAACTGGATGGTTTTCCCACGCGAGAACATGCCACATATAGTTGTCCGTGGGAAAAGCATGGTGTTTCCAAATCTAAGCCACATACAGACAATGTCTGGCCTTGTGACTTATTGATCGTCATAGAAAATGCCAATCTAACTGGGAATTGAATGCGTTTGAACTCAATTGGCACATCTGTAGGAATCTTAGGGATTCGTGGCAGCAACACATTTTCGCCTTGAAACTTTCCATTCAAAATGATGGCTTCAATAACGTTTTTCATTCATTTTTTAATGGATAATCGTGTACCATTACACAGCCGTGGTGGGTTCAAGTTACGAAGCAGAATGATCGGAGATCCAACCTTCAATTGTAAATGGTGTGGTGCCATGCCTGGCAAATCCAATGAATCTAAAAACTCAATTGGATAATTCACAGTTTCGTTGGTATCGCAAACTGCAGCGATAGATTTGTATGACACCAAGTCCCCAGGCAACAGCTGTTGTATCTTTAAATTTAACCCATTGACGTCCACATTTTTTGCTGCTAAAATCGCTCTTTCTGCCAGCCAATTATGATTTTCACATTGTGTGTGTACAACGGGAAATATGTGATCTATGAGAGTATTTTGCAAGTCGATGATTCTGCAGAAGTCCGTCGGTAATTTTATGCATCCAGTATTTTCATGTACAGCAACTTTCCCATCGCCAATATCTAACATTTGTTTAGAGAAAGTTTCGGCGGATGGATCCTGAAGCAATTGAACGCGCATGTTCACCGTCAGTTGTACTTTTTCAACATTACGCCACAGTCGCGATGATTTTAAGCAAGTGTTGATTTCATCAGCGTACGTAGAACGTGGAATAACGGGAAGTGTTTGTCTAAAATCACCTGAAAGGAGTAACAAAGTGCCACCAAATAGTTTATCGTTGTTTTTTATAACCTTTAATATCCTATCCAATGCCTCAAGCGAATGTTTGTGTGCCATCCCAGATAATAATTTTACATTGTTTCAGCTCTGTGGCCATAGACGATTGTTTTTTTATGTTGCACACTGCATCTGGATTATTTTGAATATTCAAAGGCATCTTAAATGCTGAATGAGCTGTTCCGCCTCCATCTAATAAAGTTGCTGCAATGCCAGAAGATGCAACGGCCAATGCGATGCCATTTTTTGATCGTATCTCGCGAAGAAGTAGCGAAATAATGAACGTTTTGCCAGTTCCACCTGGTGCATCCAAAAAACAGAATCCTCCTTGTCCTGCAGAAACTGCCAGCATAATGCGGTCGTAAATAATTTTTTGTTCTTCATTTAGTAATGGAATATTGCGACTAACAATGCCTGCCATTTCCACAGTATTGTACTGTAGTTCGCGATTTATATCTGTGTTGAGTAAATCAGATGCACTTCGATTCGGTGAGCTCATACCGAAATGACTGATTGGTAAATTCGCAATAGCAATGCAAAGATCCTCGATAGCAATCAATGATTCATTGTACATTGCATCACTGAATGATAACGTTAGATCGTTGTACCTTGTACGATATCGATACAAAATGTCATCAGTCATTGAATCTTTGTGATTATCCCACAACATTTGCACTCGGGCCGGGAAACATGTAGTCAGTACAAAATAGTAGACGAATTTGTGTTCCTGTGCAGTTTAATGCTGCTTCAGCAAGCATACTGTCCCATTGATTGTCGTCTTCTAGCAAGCCTAGTGCAAGGCATGCATCTTTATACGTTGGATACTGTTGTCCATCTACCTTGAGTATATCTTGAAATGACAATGGTCCGGTGACATTAACCAACAGCAGTCGTAGATAAAATCACTCAGTCTGCCTTGGATTGACTGTATATACACGACCCAAACTATTTGATTTAAATAAACCGGGGCACGCAAAAACTGGTATCCCTTGCTTGCGGTGCATCCATTTTTTCGATTGAGCCCATGTAAAATATTGTGGAACTTCAGAATAGAACAGTGTTTGTGCGAAGGCACCAAATGCATCCGCACGATTGCACAGTTCAAAAAATTCGGTAATCGTAGTTTTTGGTGAATTTATAGCACGATCAAGCGCTATATCGTCCGTGAAATATACGCGCCGGCCGTTTTCAAGATAGACTGCTAAATGGATAACTGCTGGATCCCGTTCATGAATTGGGAAACCGAAAATACGCCAGACAGCTTCATTGGAACTGATATACCGGCCAATTTGGTGATTCGTAATTTCATCATTTTGATTCAATGGAGGAGTATTTACATTAGTATTTTCAATTCTAAATACAGCCATATCACTTCCTTTATGAACATATTTGCAAATATATTTGATACTCTTCACCGAACTGCATGACTCAACAATAATATGAGCATTGAATGTTTTGCTCAGCAGAGGTGAATATGGTACCACCCAACGATTGTCAATGTCGATGTCTGCGTTACTGATAGTTTTAATGAACGATTGTCCGCCATTTTCAGTACTTCTTCGACGATATATTGGATATCCGTCAACATGTGTTACCGTATCGTTTGTGAAATCTTTAGGAAAACGCTTTGTAAATTTTCAGTCTACCATGCAAGGTGATGAAGGATTCAGATTTCCGCACGGACCATGAATCATGTTTGTAGTAACAATATCAAATAGTAATTGATCAGTAGACGGATCTGGAATCTCTGCAGAAATTAAACTAGATGTCTTCAGCACGTATTTTGTCGACGAACCAAATTAAAAAACTCAACTGAATACATCCAACAACGTGTGGGGCCAAATACATGCTATTTTGTAATAAAGCTGATTAAAGACTTTAATTTTTGTTTGGACACACGTGCTGTAATGTCATGACGATGTATTGCATTTTGTCCTGGTAATAGCAACGATGTAATTTCCTGCCATTTTGGATTACATGTAAAAGTAATGAAAAGACACGTTCGTCCATATTCACGCACGAAAGTCATAGCATCCTGTATATACTCTTGCATGTGACGTGGACTACCTACGTACGATGATGGTAAGATAACAGAGTTACCAATTTCGGCAGTGTCAGCGTTGTTCGCAATAGCATCTCGCAAGTGAGTATATTCTTCCGCACGCAGCTTTTGTTGATTATATCGCAAGTATCGTAGTCGTTCACTCTCTATCTTCACATACATGTCGACCATAAATTGTTGGCAAAGCTCACGACATCGTAAAATGATATTGTCTCGGCCGCGTCTAATCATCAAACGATACGAATATAAATCCTTCGAGCTAACGTTCTTATTTGTTTCGGCTCCTGTAATAATATATGCTTAAATTAATTGAAGATTCTTAAATAATAATTAATTATGTTTTTAATAATGAATGAATTTATTATTAATTAAATTAAATTGTTGACCGTTTGCAGCAATATTGTTAACAATTTCTGTTGCTCCAAACGACGTCATTTGAAAACATGAATTGAATGTGCGAATTGACTTTAGGAAAAGGCTAGAATCTGGACCTGTACCGATAAGTAAACCGTGCAATGATTCAGGGGGTGTTTCAATTTTTGTTAGTTTTACTTTTCCTGATGAGCAACACATCCCAACTGGCTCATTTTTAAATTTAAGTGCATGACAATGCGGACATTCCTTGTCCAAAGTACCAATAACCACTTTGGAATGAGCCTAATATTCAACATCAGGCTCATATTGGAATGCTAGTCGAAGAAATAATTCTGATGTAAATGCTCGAAGAACTTGTTGGCGTTGTTGGTCAATTCCTCTACGTCTGTCTACTATGAATCTACGCGTTTCTCTTCGTTCTAATTGCCTTTGTTGATTTCGTTCATCTCGCGCCTCTTGCGATTGTGATTCACGTAACTGCGCCATGCTTGCACGCACATCTGCATTGTTTTCTTGGATTTGTTCGCCAGACCTTCGTGCTCGTATATCTCGCGCGACTCTAGAATTGATTGTTTGACGACTCAAATTGGCCCCTTTGCGTCTTTTTGGCATTGCTGACTGTAACGTATGAATATCTGGTTGAATTATAACTGATTTTTAAATTATTTCGAATATTGTAAAAAAAAATTAAATTCTAATATTTGTTGTCAGAAAAATTTTATATTATCAATAAATTTTATAAATGCTAAGTGGCCGAAAGCTGCATAGTGATTAAGACCTTAACATTTAGGGGGATGAAAAATAGATGTTGTCCGATTCTCAGACCTACAGAATATGCACACAAAATTTCATGAGAATCGGTCAAGTCGTTTCGGTGGAGTTTAACTACTAACACCCCGACACGAGAATTTTATATATTAGATATATATATATATATATATATATATATATATATATATATATATATATATATATATATATATATATATAAATATATATATATATATATATATATATATATATATATATATATATATATATATATATATATGTATATATAACTAGCTGACCCCGCAGGAGTTGCCCTGCGTGAAATTATGTGTTTTGAAAAGAAAAGAAAGTTGAATTTATATTGTGTTGAAAATCATTTATTTGCCATTTTTCTACATTTTTTTCAATGTAACGCAGCTTGATAAACAACACTTTTTGTTTTCTGTTCCGATGCGTAAATGTCCAGAGAAGATGGTTTTCCAACTCGTGAACACGCCACGTATAGCTGGCCGTGTGAAAAACATGGTATTTCTAAATTTAGGCCACACACTTCCAGCGACTGTCCGTGTGACCTGTTGATTGTCATCGCAAATGCAAGTTTCACTGGAAACTGAATACGTTTGAACTGAAATGGCAAATCGTTGGAACTCAAAGGAATTGGTGGAATCAAGCATTCTGCCCCCTTGTAAGTCCCTTTCAAAATTTTTGCAACTATCACATTATTCGATAGTTGCGCCACAATCAGTCGGGTTCCATTACACAGTTTCGGCGCATGAAGATTGCGAAGCATAATAATGACAGATCCAACTTTGAGACGCAAATGATGCGGCGGCATGCCAGGCAAATCCAAAGAATTTAGAAATTTCACTGGATAATTCACGGCTTCGCCTTCATTTTCAACACGATCGATCGATTTGTATGAGCGCAAATCTCCCGGAATTTGACTTTGAATCGTCCAGTTTAAGTCATTAACAGCGGTATTTTTGGCAGCTTAAATTGCGCGTACACTCAACCAATCGTAGTTACGATAATTTTCGCCAATGTTCGGATAAACATTCGTGATGAATTCTGCTTTCGTTGAAGTGAATTGACAAATGGCAGTTGGAATTGATATCAAACCACTGGAAGTATCAACCCCATTTCCAATTCTTAGCAATTCTTTAGAGAAAACTTCTGCGGTGCAATCCTGTTGCAAGAACACTCGCATATTCATAGTCAATCGTATGGTTTTCACGTACCGCCACAAATACGATGACTTGAGACATGCGTTCAATTCATTCGCCCCTGTTGATTTCGGAATAACAGGAAGTGTTTGTCAAAAATCGCCTGCTAACAGTATCATTGCGCCACTAAAGCGACGATTATTATTCCGCAGATCTTTCATTGTTCTGTCAAGTGCTTCTGGATACCGTTTGTGAGCCATTGTGTCCTCCCATACTATCAGTTTAGAATTCTTCAACACTTTTGCCATAGCTGATTGCTTTGAAATGTTGCAAACAGGTGTTTCATTGATTTGCATGTTTAACGGAAGCTTCAGTGCCGAATGTGCCGTTCTTCCACCTTCTAGTAGAGTTGCAGCAATCACAGTAGATGCGAGAGCCAACGCAATGCCATTTTGAGATCGTATTGTTGCCAAAATCAATGATATCTGGAACGTTTTCCCAGTTCCGCCGGGCGCATCAAGAAAAAATAGTCCACCGTTTCCATCATTGACAGCCTTCACCAATTCATCATACACACTCTTTTGCTGCTCATTCTATAATGGAACATTTCTTTGTACTTGTTGTTCCAAAGTTCTTCTGTCGTATGCACACTCACGTTCCAATTCACGATTCAGTACATCTCTGATTTGAAGATTTGGTGCTTGCATATGAGTTTCAGTCAATAGTTTGCTACTCATAAGCAAACACAAATCTTCAATCAACACCAATGCTACATTGTAGATGTCATCGTTCATTTGCAATTCTGAATTCCATGTTGCCACTCGAATACGATGTAAAATGTCTTCGGCAATGTAATTTTTGTACGTATCCCATAATTGACGCGGATTTGAAGGCTGACATGTCGAAATGATCATCGCGAAAAGTGTGCGAACTTCAGTGGCATGCGAAGTAGCTATCGCATCGTCCATCGTTTGATTCCAGTGATTATCATGTTCCAGCAATTGTAAATGCTGGCATGCTTCTCGAAAAGTTGCACACACCGTACCATTCACAGTACGCAATGACTCAAATGAACTTGAACCGCGTACATTAATCAATAGCAACCGAAGGTAGAAGCAATCGTCGTTTTTCGGGTGGATTGTGTAAATTCGTCCTAATGCATTAGTTGAGAACACACCAGGATGTCGATCTACTGGATGTCCATCTACTTGCTTTCTGCGTATCCATTTCTTCGACGATGCATTCCATGTATAATATCGCGGCATTTCCGAATAAAGTAATGTTATCGCAAACGGATCACTGGCGCAAGTTGAGAAAAAACTCGTCAATGTTGTTGCTGGTGCTGTTTCCGCTCGCTGTACTGCTTCTCTGGGTTGAAATACACTCTCTGGCCATTCTGCAAATGAGCTGCGAGATGCACAACAGTCGGAATACGCTCATGAATTACAAAAAAATATATTCTCCAAAGCGCTTCATTGCAGTTCAAGTATCGACCCATTTGATACTTGCTGATCTCATCTCGTGCAAGGCCAATAACCGCCATGTCGCTTCCATTGGTGACGTACTTGCAAACGTATTTGATCGATTTCACAGAACTGCAATACTCAACATTGATATAAGTTTTGAATGTGTTAGACAATATTGGCGAATATGGTACGATCCATGTGTTGTCAACTTCGATATTCACTCCTCTAAATTGAATGCTGAATGTCCTGCCATTGTTGTCTGATGAGCGACGCCGATAGAGTGGATATCCATCATTTCCAGTTTGCGTTTCCGAAAGAAAAGCACGTGGATAGTGCTTCGTGCATTTATTGTCAGACATACAAACCGAAGTGGGATTGTAGTGTCCGCAAGGTCCATAAACCATATTGGTTTTCACCACTTCGTATAATTCTGGATCTATCTCTGGATCAGGAATTTCCGCAGATATGATGTCATCAATTTGATCTGGCGTAATCTTGTCCACCATCCAAAGAAGAATGTGTGCGTGCGGCAAACCTCTTTTTTGCCACTCAACAGAGTACATCCAGCATCTAACAGCACCATATATACGTTGCTTCACGACTAAGTCCATCAAATATCGTAGCTGTTGTTTGAAAACTCGTGCTGTGACATCGTGACGATCGCTTGCTGATTGACCGCGATTCAATAATTCCGTTATCTGTGGGCATTTTGGATTGCAAGTGAATGTAACAAACAAATCCGACCGTCCATAATTCCGCACGTATGTCATCGCATCCTGCGAGTACTCGTGCATGTGCCTTGGGCTGCCAATGTATGTTGATGGCAAAATCGTGAGTCGGCCAAGGTTTGTCACATCTTCATCGCAATTGACCGCATCTCGCAAGTGAATATACTCTTCAGATCGAAGCTTGGTCTGATTGAAGCGAATAAAATTGAGTCGTTCTGTCTCCATCGTCACGTACACATCAACTGCATACTGTTGAAATAATCGACGATATCTTAAGAGATGGTTGTCAATTCCTTCGCGAATCATCAATCGATACGCGTAAAAGTTCATTGCACTGACCTTCTTATTTGTATCGACACCTAAAAGTTAACAAAAAATGAAGTTACAATCAAGAGTGTTTCTTTTTCTTTTACTAACCATTGGCAGGATTGATCATGTTGTATCTCAAGTGATATCCATCTTCACCACGGCAGAACATAAGCGGATATTGTAGTGAGTCATACGATCGATGAGTTTCATTGATTCGCCCTTATGCATCTCCAGCTCGACGTTTAATAACAATATCGCGGGATTCTAAATTATCGCCAACAACACCAATTGATATTTCATCGGCCGTCGGTGCATTATATTGCCGTTCATGAGTGCCTGCTGGTCGTTTGTCCGCTTTTATGACGATTCTGTGGTCATCAGATGGCATCCTTTCTAACGAAGTTTTGAATAATCGAATTAGTTCGTTGTGTTCATGCAACATTTCTTGCAATTGCTGCACAATTTCTCTTTTCGTTGCATTGAAAATTGCACAACGTCGATTCACTTCTTCATTTGAATCTCCACGGAAATATATTTTTAGATATTTGTGATCTTGATCAGGATGCGGCAACAGCGATCCAGGAAGAAGATGAATTTTCCCCTTGAATCTGTATAGTTGCAGACAAATATGTTAATTTCTGTATTTTATTGGCGAGATAATAAGTGTTAGATTGTTGGTGAACTAACCTTGAATGTGGGATTGTAATTATGTTCATTCACAATTTCCCCACCAAACGACGTCATTTGAAAGCAATCTTTATACATCTTGGAATTTTGTAAAAAGTGATTAGAATTTGGTGATTCGCCGTAAAGCAACGTCCGCAATGGCTCTGGTGGAGGAAGTAATTCTGGTAATTTCTCTTTTCCGCTTGCGCAACAGAATCCGGCCGGTTCTTTTGGAAATTTCAGTGCATCGCAATGCGGGCAAACGACAGACATCGAACCAAATCGAACTGATGTCCGGCTCATATCGAAAGGCTGCACGTTCGATATTCAAATTAGGCAATCGTTGGTGTTGCTGGCGTTGTCGGTGAGCAGCCAAACGTTGTTCTCTTGCTTCATGAATTTCCTGAGCACGAAATTGTCTTCTTCTCAATCGTTGTTACTCATTGTAAGCTTCGTGAGCCTCTTGTGATTGTCGCGCACAATGTTCAATCATTCCGGTTCGAGCAGATTCCCTTGCAGTAGCATTTTCATTTTCCGTACGATGTGCTGTATAATTACGTTGGTCTGTTGTAAATCGGGAACGCCGATCGATATTAGCGCGACCTCTTTGTGGCATCGTAACAAATTTCAATCTGTAATTGATCACTTTGTATGAAACACACATAAAGTTTTCACGGAATAATTTTCAATAATTTACTTTTTGAATAGCCGAAATAAAGAAAGCAAAGGACCGGAATTGAACGATTCAAATAATTTACAAATCAGCTGAAGACATAACACAGATAAATTCCAATGGAAATGAGGTTAGGTATTCACCAACAAGCAAAAATAATGAACTCACTCTTTTTGTTTGAAATGTCAATAATTTCACTCAAAAACTGATGATCCACAGATTTAAAATCAAATATTTCGTGAATGTAAACAATTGAACAATTTAATGTAATGAATTTAACTCGAGAAATCAATTAAAATTTGGAAAAATGTCAGAAAGTCAATTGACCATGTCCGCACTGTTCGAATAAACAAATCAGAAAGAACAAACAATATACGCAGCTGTCAAAATAAATAAACGTCTACAGCTCCATCTGTTGAGTTATTGGAGTCAGTGCTTACAACACCAATATGAAACTAAATGTGCGCGTGCAACACCACGCACATACAAAAAAAATTAGAACAAAAAGTTAGATTAGGTTTTTCTAATTTTCGAATTTTCCGAATTTTCCGCCTTTTCCGAATGTTTTGAGATCGATAGATTTGCAAGAAACAATTGGAAAAAAAATTGAAAGAAAAAAAATTTTTGTATGAAAAAAAGTCCTTTTTGGAATTTTTTAAATTTTTCGACTTTTCTTCAGGAAAAGTATAAGGTTTTTCCAAATCCACAACAAACAACCTCTGAAAATTCCATCAATTCATATTGGTCCAGCCGTTCTCGAGCCTTAGCGTCACTAACAAACAAACATTCATTTTTATATATATAGATATACATATACGAGTATATACTCATACATGTACATAATAATAATAAATAAAAAAAATTATAAAAAAGCATACATATTCCTTGAGAAAACCGCATAACAAAAATACTGCATTTTCATCACAAAATAAATATCGTTTGATTTCTGTTTATACAAGCAGTAGCAGTATCAGCGACAGCAGTAGCACAACTACAGCCCAAGACACATCCTAAGCCCCCGAGCCTATATCTAAATCCAACAGCTATTAAGCTTTTTTGTCAAGCTGACTTCAACACCAACTCAAAACATTTTCCCTGAGAAGACTACATAGCAAAAATACTACATTTTATTCACAAAAGAATTAATGCTTGATTTCTACGTATGCAGAAAGTTTGCAACGAAAAGCATAATATTTGTAATAAGAGTGCGACTAAAACTATGACTATTGATACAAAACCACCGATATATGGTCTGATGTTTGCGGTTTGCCTTTTTGAGGTTTGCGGTTTGTGGTGTGGGGATTTGCGGTGTGCGTTTTGTGGTTTTATGGTTTGCGGTTTTGCGGTTTACTCTTACAGACAGAGTTGCTGAGTGTGGTGGAATGAGACAGTAAATGGACAGAATTAGATCAATCAGTCAGTTAGCATAGTTGTCTTGGTGGACAGATTACAACAGCTGAAGGCCCAGGTTGGATTCCTGGGAGGCTTCATAGTTCGTGTGCTGTTGATTTCTGAGACATAATAAAAATGCTTGTGAAAAAATTGCCTTTCAAATGGCTTGTCCGAAATAGCTATAAGATCTGCCGAAAATGTTCCAGGAATTCTTCTCAGTTATAACGTCACCACCATAAAATTTGAAACTTAAGTTTTATATATAGATATCAATATCCTTTAAAAAGTCTGTTATTATTTTGAAGGCGTAGTCTTCTTTAGCCTGGATTAGGGTTCTTAGAGAGTTGAATTGTATAAGTGCTGGGAAAGAATTTCTTGGCAAATTGTATTTAGTACAATGAAAGATGATGTGTTCTGGGTCTTCAGGGCATTGGCAAACTTCACAGTTTCCGTCTTCAATTACTCTTAGTTTATTCAGTGTCTTGTTACAGAAAGCATGTCCTGATAGGATGCGGTTAATTTGCTTGACTTCTTTAGGATTCAATTTCTTATTATTTTTAAGCCAAGGATTTTTCAAAATATCTGGATACAGTTCTCCATATTTCGTGCCTTTTTCAGAAATTAGATTGACATATTCCCTTTTCCATTGTTGTTGGATTTCATGCTGTATCTTGTTTATTGCATCTTGGAGTGGCCATGGGAAGTCAACTTCCTCACCTTCATGACCTGCATTTTTGGCTTCTTTATCGACTTGCTCGTTGAGATTTATTCTGCTGTGGCCTGGGATATAATGAATATCTAGTGCCTCCATAGTGCTATATTGAATTTTTGATATTATTTGTGAGGCTATGAAATTATTGGAATTGTGGTTTAGGAGATTTAATGCTCCACTTTTGCTATCTGTAAGTATACCGATTTTTGTTTGGTTATTTTCAATTGCAAAGTCTACGGCTTTGTCAATTGCCAAGAGTTCCGCTGACATTAATGATAGTTTCTTTTTAATGTAGAAAGTTTTAGTTAAGTTGGACTTTACATGTAGAAAAGCAGCCCCTGAGAGATCAACTTTGACGGAGCCATCAGTAAAAAATATTTCAAAATTATTTGAGTAGAGAAAGTTCATTTTTTCTTTGAATAAGGCATTGATGACGGTCTCGTTCCCTTCATTTTTGTTTTTTTGAGTCTCTTTGAAAAAGTCAAGATCACAAATTAATTTCTTTGTAGAAGGAAGTATATGCTGGATGATACCAATGTCTGTGAAAATTGTTTTAAATTCTTTGAATATGCAACCATAGCTTGATTTCAAGCGGTCATTGAGAAAATAAAATATTGGTGATTGGAAGATTTAGTGCAAAGCATTTCGCTAACTCCTTTGCAGTGTTCAGTTTTAATCTGAATTTTATCGGTAGTACGGCTGCCATATGATATAAGATGTGAATGGGGGTTGCACAGATGAGTCCCATACACCTTCTGAGGTTCACGTTACAACAAATTTGGAGTTTTTTCAATGCTGTTTTATTAATGTTTGCAAAAGTAGAAGGTCGCATATTCTAGTTTAGCACGAGCAAAAGCTTTGTGAAGATATAAGGCTTTAATTGGTTGGATGCCAAATTTACAACCGCTGAGTATGTTAAGAAAGTTGTATTTTTGGTTTGTGGCTGAAACTATTTGATTTACGTGTTCTGTACTTGCTTGATGGTAATATTATTTAGTGGAATGGCTATGTTTTTACTCCTATTGTTGAAGTGGATGATGTTGGATTTTTGAAAGTTGAAAGAAAGGTGAAGATTGTTACATAGTTGGGGGAAGGTTTGAATTTTCTACTTTATAATGTGTATAGCATTATCCACATTTTTGTGGTGTACAGTGAAGAAGAAATCATCTGCAAATTGGAATATATTGCAGTTGTCATCAGTAGAGGCTTTATAAAGGTTGCAGAGAATGGGACTGAGCCCACTGCCTTGGCATACCCCTTGATTTCTGTTTAATGCGGCAGTTCCCAGGGTTAGCGTTCTATTTAAAACCAAATCGAAGATCCAGTTGATTATGTTGTTATGAAAGTTCATATTATTGAGGATGTTACGAAGTTTGTAAATATTAACGCAATCGAAAGCTTTGCTTATATCTAAGTATGTATATACCCAGAACTCGCATTTTTCGAGATTTTAAATGCATCACATAGTTTATGAGATAATTAATGCACCTAGAAGTAGAGTGAAATTTTCTAAATGCGTAAGATCTTGCTGGGAGGTAGTTATTTTGATCAATATGACTGTCAATTTTAAGTTTCATTAGCCCTTCGGTAATTTTTAAAAAAGTTGGTAGGAGACTTATGTCTATAACTTTTGATATCTACAGGGTTCGAGTTCTTCTTGAGTATAGGGATGATTTTAATTATTCTCCATTCTTCTGGTATGTCGCCTTTTTCCCATATTTTTAGAATTACATTGAAGATATTAAGCTTTTGATCCATTGTTAGATGCTGAAAGATGTTGTAGGAGATTCCGTCCCATCCAGGGGCTGAATGTGGATTTCTTAAATTTAAAAATGTTTCGAACTGTTGGAATGTGGCTAGCGGAGTTGTTGAAGGTATGTTCCAGGTTGAAAGCTGGTTTGTTAGGGATGTGGTGTTTGGTGATTGGATAGAGATTTGTTGGAGGAATTCATAGTTCTACTCCTTTGTGAAGGAATTGCCAACTTTCTTCTCCTGTTCATACTTTTTAATTCTGTTGATCATACCCCACCAATCCTGTATTGAAGGAGGGTTCGACAGGTCTTCTATTAACGTTTGGAAATTTTTTCTTTTAATTTTCGCTAAATGCCTGGTTAGAGCTTCCTGTGCTTCATTAAGTTGGATGCAGTCTTCGAATTTTTTGGTGGTATAATATTTAAGTCAGGTAGCATTGCGAATCCTGATAAGTCTTTCTGTTTCGGAATTCCACCACCTTTTTGGTATATATTTTTTATCTTTTAGTTTTATAGTGTTTTTCTTAATTGTGTTTCTAATTAAATTTGAAGTATCAGAAATTTTATCTGAAAACTAGCTCTTACCCGGTGCGCTTCGCTACACCTAAATCGATAAAAACTCTTAAGGGTTTTTACCTTGTGTTTTATTTATTGTTGTAAAACTATTACTTATTTTTATAACATTTTGGTATACAACATTTTTGGTTTTTCCACCTGGCGCGTAAATGAATAAGCACCTTGGTGTTCCCACTCTCGAACATGCGACATACAATTGGCCGTGGGAGATGCACGATTCCTCCAAATTGACGCCGCACACTCGAAACGTTTGCCCTTGCGATTTGTTTATGGTCATCGCAAAGGCAAGATGTACTGGGAACTGCAAGCGCTTAGATTGAAACGGCATGTCCGTTGGAATCATTGGAATGCGTGATAAGAGTACAACTTCACCTGCTGCCTTGCCATTTAGTATGGTTTTTATTACTGAAAGTCTTGTACCATTACACAAAGTCGGTGGCTTCAGATTTCGTAGAAGTATAATAGGTGAACCGACTTTCAGGACCAAACGATGCGGTGGCATGCGGTAATCCTCTTTTTTGCCATTCGATAGAGTACATCCAGCATCGAACTTCTCCAAAAACACGAAGTTTTACAATTAAATTCATCAATGCTTTTTGCTTTTCCCTGAATACACGTGCTGATATGTCGTGACGATCAGTTGTTGATTGACCGGGGAACAAAAGGTCTTTGATGTAATTCCACTGAGGATTGCACGTGAACGTTATGAACAGATCCGGTCTGCCGTAATGGCGCACATACGACATCGCATCTTGCGCATACTCGTGCATATGGCGTGGACTGCCGATGTATGTTGCTGGCAATATTGTCAGACGTCCAATGTTATTCACATTTGCATTATGCATTACGGCATCTCTCAAATGGATGTACTCTTCAGATCGCAATTTCGCTTGGTTGAATCGAATAAAGTTGAGACGTTCGGTCTCGATCTTTGCATACATGTCAACCAAATACTGATGGAAAAGCATGCGACATTTGAAGATGTAGTTGTCTTCTTGCGGACGAATCATTATTCTGTACGAATATAAGTTCATCGCACTGAGTGTTTTCGGTGTGTCTTGGCCTATAAATGAACAATACGCAAAATGTTGAATCGTAAGAAAATGTACTTTTTAAATTTAATGATTATTTACCAGTAGTTGGATTTATCAGTCGCATATTGATGTGATAGCCGTCATCACCTCTCCAGAATAATATCGGATACTGTAATGCATCATAACTACGGTGTAGCTCGGAAACACGCTGAAGTTGTTCGTTTCTACGGTGCAGTACAATATCTCGCGATTCAAACTGTTCGCCTACAATGACGATTGCCACCTCATCAATTGTTGGTGCGTTGAATCGTCTGGCATGCTGCCCCATCGGCATTTTGTCTGCTCTGATGACGATTCGATGGTTATCAGACGGCATGCGGTGCAATGCGATTTTGAACAATCGAATCAATTCATTGTGTTCATGGAGAAATCTTTGCAAATTCAGTACGATTTCTCGCCTTGTGCCGGTCCCAATTGTACACCGTTGATTGGGTTGGTCAGTTTCATTACCGAAAAAATATATTTGCAAAAATTTATAGTCATCATTGGCAAATGGTAATAGCGAGCCTGCTCGATGGTATATTTGTACCTGAATCTATAATGTTTGTGCATTAAATTTGGATGAATGATTGGAATATTTAAAAATGTCAAATGTTTCACTGGAAATTCAATGCAAAGTAATCACCTTGAATGTCGGCATAAATGTATCTTTAATGATCTTTGTGGCACCAAAAGAAGTCATTTGAAAACATGAATTGTATGCTTGAATGTTCTGCAAAAAATGCTTAGATGTCGGCGATTCTCCAGTGAGCAAGGAATGTAATGGTTCTGGTGGCGGTTCCAATGCAGGCAGTTTCACTTTGCCACCGGAGCAGCACATGCCAGCTGTTTCTCCTCGAAACTTCGATGCATTGCAATGCGTACAAATAATATCCATTGCTCCAATGGAACCATGCAGGCTGTAGTCGCAGTCAGGATCGTAGTGAAAGCCAACATGTTCCATTTGATCGCGAAGACGAAGCGGAACTCTGCCTTGGCGATAATTTGGCCGTTGATTGTCTGCGGATTCAGCTCTAAACTGTGCACGCCGCTCTCTGTACACCGCTCTACCTCGGGCATTCACTTGAGCGCGTTGCTCTTCGCTTTGATTTCTTCTCGATATTGACATTCGATGTGAATCACGCGTATGCCTGCCAACCGTATTACGTCTGCGTAGTGGAGGCATTTTCTAAAGTATTCTTTTCGAATAAATGTAGCAAATCGATTGAATTAAATCTGGAAAAAACACACAATGTTGCGATGTCAATGTTTTTTAATAATTGTAAACATTCGCCAGCTGTTTCTGTTTATTTATTAGTAAAAGGCAGGACTGCCAATCTTGCGGAGTAAAAGGCAGGACTGCCAATCTTGCGGCAAAACAATAATAAAAATCCCAAAAAACACGTAAAGCCAAACAGAATTAATTGCAAAACGTGCAATGATACACACATTAAATTTCTTATGTGCACCCTCCACACAGACCCCAATCACTTCTGAAAATTTCATTTTATGTGCACCCTCCACACAGACCCCAATCACCCCTGAAAATTTCATTGAAATCGGGCTAGCCGTCTAGGAATGATAAAAATCCGGAAAAAACACGTAAAGCCAAACAGAATTAATGTATTTTTTTTTATTTCTATATATATATATAAAATTAAGTGGCAAAACTTCCTGTTCGCATACTCCTCCTAGCAATGTTGTGTGTTCACAACACCCCCTCCCCCATCGCTTATAAAGAAAATTTTACAATGAAGAGGGAGCATTTTCATCAGGACGTAGGCAAAACAAACCGGGGCTTTGTGTAGGTGTCTTCTGCATTTTCCGCCGCATGTGCTATTTATGTCGTTTATGTTCCATGTGCGTAATGTGTGAATGCTTTATAGATAGAACAAAGGGTTAGAATAACAACAATTACATAGATCAAGCTGTATTGATGCACATCATGCACGTTTACTTGATTAAGGTCGATATTTTCGTCAGTTCTCTGTTCCGAGATTAGCTTGGATAAATTATTTAGATTGTGTTAGTCATCATTTTTGCTTAAAACTATTGTTCGTGGAACTTGCTTATTTTAGTAGCATTATTTGGGTCCAGCGTTAGCTGTGACATATTTAATGGTGGCATATAGAAATTTTTTACTATGTCGGCTTTAGTTTCTGATCCTTTGACCATCAAATCTGTTGATTTTATATAACAATTATTGGTTAACTCAATTATGCTGGTTTTCGTCAATGTGAGTTGTTTTATTCCATTGGGGCATATTTCTTTGATTATGTACTCAGTTGTGGTCGAATATAACAATTTGTTTCGAGGATTCAACAGGATCCATATGATAATTGCATCCATGTTTCTTAAATCATAAGTGGGAGGCAGAATGTTTACAATTTTGAACAATAGTATTTTAGATTTATTCGAGTGCCCCACACTAGCTTTGGGAGTGATCACTGGACTGACTCCTCTACACCTTGTAGTTAAGAGGATGGCGGCCAGCGCGGCCCTAAGGCTACCTAATCTAGCCCATTTTAAAGAAGGCAACCTTTCGGGGGACGCAAAGATTCTGGGCACTGTCTGGAATTCTCCGTGCCTCACGGTCTTCGACAAAAAGGACAGAAAATTAGAAGCAATTCAAAGTGGTCATCAGTGACTGTTCAGCTTAGAGAAACAAGGAAATAATATTAAAACAGGACTCTCAGTTGTGGTATACAGATGGGTCCAAAATGGAAGATGGCAGTGCAGGAGCTGGAATTGTAGGGCCACATTTCCAAAAAGCAATTGCAATGGGAAAAACAGCTTCCATTTTTCAGGCGGAGGTCCACGCTTTAGAGTTATGTGCTAGAGAATGTCTACAGGGGTACACGCAACACCAAAATATGCATACTCTCAGATAGCCAGGCAGCTCTAAAATCATTAATAAACTTCTCATTTCAATCAAAGCTGGTCTGGGAATGCTGTAAACTTCTCAATACCCTAGCAGCGAGAAACTCTGTTACGCTAATGTGGGTACCGGGACACGAGGGACATGAGGGCAACGAAATGGCAGATTCTTTAGCAAAAAAGGGTGCAGACACTGCCTTTATAGGCCCAGAACCCTTCTGTGGGGAAAACAGTAGCTTCACAAATAACTTGTTGTGCGAACAGGAAAAACGAGGTCTGCTAAACTACTGGAGAGCCCAAAAAGGCATGCGGCAGTCGAGACTACTCATTGATCCTGAACACATCAGGGTAGATGCTTCTTTAAACCTCAGCAGAAATGACATCAAACTCTACACTGAACTTTTAACAGGACACTGTAGACTAAATTACCATCTGAAAAAAATAGGCGTGGTAGAAGACGATTCCTGTCGACTCTGTCAAGAGGAGCAGGAAACGGCAGAACACATTCTATGCACTTGCCCAGCGGTGGCAAGACGCAGACATAATTACCTAGGCAGTGGGTTCATATCTCCAAATCACCTAGTTAAAATTAAGCCCACAGCAGTTATGAGATTTATAAACAGTCTAGGACTGTTTTAGTTGGGTACGAAGCTGCACAATAGATCTTTTAGGTCGCGGTTTTCTTTTAGCCTGTTAATAATAATAAGTGCGCCTTAAAGATAGGCACGTCTTTTCTTATTGTTATTGTTCTTCTTGTTCGCTGCTGACTAACATAGATTTATATTAAATTCAAAACATGAACTGATACTACTACCTTCTAATTCGGACAGTTGCAGGGGAAGATATTAAATTAAAACTACAACTTACAAATATCAGCTGGAAATTACCAGATATTCAGTTATCAGATAAAAAAGAACCACAGATATTTAAAATAATACAAAATAGGAAGGCTTTAACATCATTTAGAATTTGGAACTGTCATTTTAATCCAACAATAGCTCAGGAGACAACTAACTTCACCGTAAAATGAGTGACCGGATTTGCTTTGATAGATTTTCAAAGAAGAAAAGAATTTCAACATTGTAAAATAGCTGATGTGTCTGAATTCTTAAACATATCCATATGATGATCGTAACATAATGGTCAATCGTGATCGTATGCGATTCAACGCGATGTGTATTCAAAGATATTACTTGCGTGATCCAAAACCTATACTTAAATGTAATGAATATAAAACTAGTAAAGAAGTCTGAAGTCCGGTTAGACCGACTACGAAATACCCTTTACCTTTTCTTGTGAGTGCGAGTTCAACAATTGGGATGTTTTCTTCATAAATCATCATTAGGGGCATATCTACGTTAAATTGCGGTACGGTACCTTGAATTGATTATAGCGACCCCATATCTTGTGTATGGCTTTGTAGGGTCCATATACGTACTAATATCGTCCAAAAATATTGTATAGGTCGTAAGTTATAATAATATGTCAATAGTGGGCGTGGCCGTATAAATAACACGCCCATTTTTTGTGTGGTGTTTAATGTTAGTACCCGCAACCTTCCTGTGAAATTTCGTTGATAAATCTTTAATAGGAACAGAGTAATAATTTTGGCTAATTGTGGGCGTCGCAGTAGTAATAATCTGCCCATATTTGGAATGCATGTTAGTACAGACACAGTGTATATATCTACCAATTTGTTTTCATATATCATCACTAGAAACATAAGTTCATTATATGAGAGGGAGGCGTATCCTTTATCTGATCGACCCCAATTCTTGTATATGGCTTTGTAGGGCCCATATACGTACTACTTTAATGATGATAAATCTTTAATAGGGACACAGTAATGATTTTTGGCTAATTGTGGGCGTGGCAGTTCTATTATGATCTCCATATTCTGCACACACACTATTATGGAACCCATGTATATTTCTGCAAATTTTTATTCCGCTGGCATCAATACGAGCATAGGTAGGCTAATTTTAATTTTAGACCCGAAAGTTCCCTATATCAAAAGTGGGCGTATCTTTTCTCTGATCAGCCCCATTTGCTGCAGATAGCTTTGTAATGTCCACATGTTCTTTACTGTAAAATTTCGTGCGTAAATCTCTACCAGACCTTCAGTTATTATTATTTGTTAACAGTGGGCGTGGCAGTCACTTTTTTCACAGTGTTTAAGGTAACCCACATCTCCATAACTGCAAAATATTGTCACGATTCCGTCAATTGGACCGAAGTAATCGTCATTTTAAAAAAGGTGAAAAAAGTTCCTTATATGGGAGGTAGGCGTGGTCTTTGTCCAAATCGGCCCATATAGCAATCTGGTTCTGTATCTTTGTCCAGACTATACTTTTGCAAAATTTCATTAAGATAGCACTAACGGTGTAGAAAAAAAGTGGCCACAGACGGACAGATGGACGGACAAAATAAAAATTGGTTAGAAAGTGATTCTGATCATATCTGTATAAATATGTCCATTCCTACCATACCTCCTCCTCGAAATTGCAACCCCTCTCAAAAGCACAAAGTTAGTATACCCTATTTACCTTTTTTAAAGGTAAAGGGTATAAAAGTCCCCAATAACACTGCGCAACAGACATTTTGGTGCCGAAGATTTTTGATCTGATTAATATGATAAATATGTTGTCCTGAATTGAAATATGAATACCGTTTTTCATTAGCAGCTCTAGTTTTCAAGATACAACAATCGATGATCTCCACTATGACTGAAATTTAAAAAAAAGCAAAAAATAAATATATTGCCAGTGATATTATTATATTTATGATATAAATATATTTTGCCAGTGATCTGGTTTGGCTCTGCAAGGAAATTTTGTGTAGCCACTTTGCTGGCCGAGGAGAAAATTAACCATTTTTATGTCCACACAAATTACCCATTGATTTTCATGGTACTTAATTTTATTCATCACCAAAGCAATAGTATCATATTCTTCTTTTAATTTTGTTGAATGTGCAATTAGTATTGCCGCATATTTGTTGCCATTGTGCAATATAACATATTTTAAACTCATTTTACAGCTGTCAATAAATAACCGCCAATTGCCTGATTGATATCTATATATGCCCATTTCTTTTAAAAGTCCAGTAATATCATTACAAAATACAACATTTCTTCTTCAGAGAAAAAACGAAGTAAATTTTTCTCTCTTGTTCGGTAGAAAGTTATTTTTGTTCCGGGGTTCAGACAGTTTTTTTCTTTCAATCTCGAAGCAAGCAATTCACCACCTTCCTTTGATAGACCAAGGTCTCGAATCAAGTCTGATAACTCTTCCTGACTGAAGCTTTGCGTTGATTGTGTTTCTGTAAAGTCACTGTCTGAATCACGATCGCTATTTAAAGCATCACCTGCAGCAATTGATTCATCTGCTGAGAGCTCTAGAAACTCATTAAATGTTGGAATTCGAATTTCATTTGAATGAGGAATAGGACGTCTTGCTGAGGATATCAGGATACTTCCACTTGCCACGGTTATTTATTTATGTCTATGATTTTGACTTTGCAAAAGTAGCAATCATCAATGTGATTTTTAGGTTCTCGCCAAATCATTGGAATTCCGAATTTCAGACATTTACGTTTACCATTGGTCCACTGACCTAAATGTTCAATGCAAGTCTTGCAGACAATATGCGGAGCCCAATTTTTATCTTGGCCACCAAGTCTAACGCCAAAGTACGCCAACTCAATATTATACAATATAAACAATATTACACAGTACAATATAAAAAAATCTACACAACAGATTAAATAACGCACGCCTAATCAACACCACTTTGCTTAATGAAACTGCAAATTTATATGTGATATTTATATGTCCAAGCAAAATATGCGCTACGCCGAGAACATTGATAACGGCAAATTGAACACATTGACATAGCGGGACTTTTTGCTGTCAATAAGAAACACAGCTGCAAAAATATTAATATTTAGAACAATATTTTGAAGTAACATTTGTGCTACTTATATGTGCTACCATTGCTGTGAGCGTGGTTTTGTTAGTGGGGAAATGCATATGTACGTAAATGTATGTGCATATCTTTAAAACTAGAGCTGCTAGGGAAGAAAGGTTTACAGTTTTGAAATCAGCGCAAAAAATTTCTATAAAAACAGTTCAACAAATGCAGGCACCAAAAAAAAAAAATAATTTTTTGTTGCGCAGTGTAATTATCATCATTGTAACTTATCAGAATGAGCATGTAAAAACTGGTCCCTGCGATGACCACGTAGAATTTAAAACATCAACGCTTAATCAATGCTTAATTACGAAAACAATTTATTTTGGATATGTTGTGAGTCAAGATGAGACTACCTGGGTATAGTTGACTCAGAGCAAGAACTCCTGACAGATACTACATATCTGGTGTAGTTAGAATTTTAGAAGTAATGTGAGTAGTAGACAATTACGCACATACTTTTAGGGTGTGGTAATTATTATTAATTATCATTATATCAACTTTTAGGGTGTCATAGTTCAGCAGTTGTTCCGTAGTTGGTTCACCAACTGACACCAATCTATAATTGCGCAACTGGAACACCAGAGAATTGCTGAGTTAGAAAATAAAGTTGGGAAAAATATTAAAACAATGAGAATCTTATGTTGCCTTCAAAAAGTTGAACGTGTTCTTATTGACTCTAATTTAACAACTGAACTTGAACGCGTTTTAACTCGCGCGGTTAAATTCAATATATCAGATTCAGGCGGCTTTCAAGAACTCAGTTACCGTCCCTCGGAGCAGCAGCATACGGGTAAAGTTATACCCCAACATTGGCGCAGCCGGTATAAGGACATACCGTCCCAGAACCATCCAGGATCCCAGCATATTGGCCAGGACCAGCATATCTGGAGGAAACTCACCGCAAAGAACCCTGAAGCAGGAAGATTACTCTGCAACATCTGGAGGAAACAGAACGCGTTTGTGAACTATTTCTGAAGTAGGGATCCTTCAAGCAACCATATGTCATCAGCCAGGACAATGGTAAGTAAAAGTATTGGTAGCGGGATATAGGTAGGTAATTCTACAAACCTGAAGGTGCCATAGATGTTCAGTGCTGTTGAGTGCAACTCAGTACAGACAACCATAAACCGTCAGTAGAATCGGACGATCTATGTGTGTCGGCTGTTTTGTAGGGATTTTTTTTGTAGGTGCTTTGTGTGTTGGTGTGTCGTTAAGGACATTTTGTAGGCACATATTTTTTATATTTAATTAAACAGATTTGAATACATAAAACTTAGGTTATTAGGCAACTAAAATCAGGAGGTGCATACAATGCAATGCGGGTTTTTGCATCTTTTTTGTGTAATTCGGTCATAGAAATCAACATATAAATATGTAAATACTTTGCATTGGAGAACAGAATTGAAAATTGAGCTAAATACTGGGACACGTTCTAAACAACGTCAATAGTATGGTATATTAGTGTAAGTAGTTGTGAAATCGTTTTTCGTAATTTGTTTTTAGAAAAACTTCATTATCTTACTCTACGAGCATAAAAGAAATCAAAAAAATATTCGACACTATTTTTATACACAGAGAAGCGGGGGAGAAACTTGTAGAAATTTTCGTCTTCTTCAACAAAAGACACTAGCAAAACAAATAGAAATTCAATATATTCGTATAATTTGTAGTCACATTCAGAAGTTGTTTTATGTTGTTTACAGTCTTCGATTATCATTCATTGTGATCACATCGTTTTTGTTTAGACCGGTACTCACAGTTCTTTACTCAAATAAAATACCGTTATTTCTTTCCCTTTAATTTACTCTTCGCTTCTTTCCGTATACCTTGAAAATACATTTTCGGTCGCGCGAATATACTCGGCACCCCCGTTTGGGGGACAACCGGTTCGCCGCGTTAGCAGACAATCATACAGCTAAGAAAAAACGTTTGGCTTCGACACCACAACTTGACGACTTCCCAGAGCTACCTGAATCAGGTTTAAACAACTATAAGTTTGTTGTTGTTGCCTCCACTATTGATAGTAAGCCACTAAAAAATATCTCCTGTTTTGCTATACACGAATTATTGAAATTAATCAGTAAAGAAATTTTAACTATCTCGGAACATCGCGATGGTAATTTGCTTCTTTTAGTGAAAAGTGGGGGTTGAAGCGTCAGTTTTCGTTGAAGAGTAAGTTTCGTTGAAACGTAAATTTTCGCAGGATGGGAATATGCGATTATAGTTCTAGGAACATTAGCCTCTATTCCATCTAGATCGATAGTGCGTGGCGAAGAGTCACATCCTGCCCGAGGTAACCCTGCTATTTATAACAGAACACTACGGATCTAGACTGAGGAGTCAATAAACACCTCCCCGGATACAGAGTGTGGAGGAGCAAACCTCTATAAAAAACCTCTGGGTTGGAGTAAGATGTCATACGATCCGTGTCGATGCTCAGCCTGGCTGGGGGCCCAGGTCAAAAAATAGCCCAGTCTCTAACGGAGTGCTCCGGATACTTGGCGTCCTCCGGTTCTATCTAGCCTTACTCGCGCACACGGACCTCTGCGCGAGCGGACCTCTCTTGTCCGATACTCGTGGGACCACATATGTCTTTAAATTTAAAACCAAATCCAAAACCAAAGGAGGGCGGTCCTCCCAAAAAACCGACAGAGGCGATCCTGTCTACCGCTAATATAAGGGTGGCAGACAGATCGATAGCAGCAGGAGGCAGAAGGGCTGGTCCCAGCACGAGTGCTGGTACTAGGGGACGGGGAGGCTTGGGAAAACCGGTCTCTCGTCTCTTTCAAAGGGGTGCTGAAGGAAGAAACCCGAAAGAGGTGGTAAAAACACAAACGCTGACTGCGGTCAGGGGCGGGGGCTACCCCGGGGATCTTCGGCAGCAGATAGTAGAGGGGCCCAGCAGCTCAAAGAAGGTTGCTGGGGTAGGCCAGGGGGGGGGGCGATTAAACCCGTCCGTCCGTCTAAGCAGGCCTATTATGATAGGAAGGCGGCCATGAGGGTCATGGCCAAACATGAGGCTCTACCCACAGACCAGCTCACTGTGTGAGTGGGCAAGGGGGGTGCTATCCGGCTTGGGAAAAGCGGCGGGTACACCAAAGAGACAACGTTTTGCTGAACAGGCGGGTGAGGTCGCTAAAAGACAAAAAGTCCGCGGCCAGAAATACCCATCCAACAGCGACGTTGTCAAAGGTGGGGGTGAGATGCTGGCCATCATTGACCAGAAGGAGGAGGAAGGGGTCATACCCAAAGAGAAGTGGAGGTGGGTGGAACAAGCGATTGCCGAAGTCTACCTCCAAGTCTTAGAGGAAAACCCTGGACCCCCCCCTTTCTGTCATGATGCGGGCTGGTATCAGGGCAGGGCCAAACTTATCGCATGCGATGACAGCAGGTCAGCCAACCTTCACAAGATCGCGGTAAGCAAGGTTGGCGAGATCTGGCCGGGAGCCAAGCTAGAAGCCGCCAGCAGGGAAGAAGTTCCCAGCAGACCCAGAGCCCGGGTCTGGAATCTGGCTAAGCCAGCTGAACCGGAGAGAATAGAGGCGATCTTTAGATCCTGCAACAGGGAGCTGCCAACCCATAATTGGAAGGTAGCGAAACTCGAGGAGCCAGTGGAAGGTAGGAGGCAGGTGTTGCTGATAATCAATGCTGAGTCCCTTGCCCCACTGGCAGAGAGAAACGGGGTAGTCAGGTTCGGGTTCGTTGACGCGACCGTTCGGATCTACCGCAGCGACGAGCAAGTTTTGGAACCGGAGGAGATAGAGGGTGACAAGGCTAGCGAGGCTGGCGGTGGTGAAGAAGGGTTGTCCAGCAGCCAAAGGTCGACCGACTCAGAGCAGCTGACCGGGGTCGGGCAGCTCTTTGAGGAGGACGACCTGCTTGACTACACCGAAGAAGAGGAGGACGCGGACGTTACGATGGTGGAGGTAAGAAGGACAGATTCTTATGAAGCTGATCCAAATCAACCTCCACCATTGTAAACTCGCCTCTGTGAACTTGATGGTCCGCCTGGGTTCCGGTGGTTTTGACGTGGCCCTCATCCAAGAGCAGTGGATATGCGGCAACAAAATCTGCGGTTTGAAGATGAGAGGCTTCAAGATGATAGCCGCTCAGAGCACAGGTAAGCCTCGTGCTTGTATAGTTGCAAAGGATAACATTAACATCTTTTTGCTCCCACAGTTAAGTAATGGCGATACGGTGGCGGCAAGCATTGAGCTGCAAAATAGCAGTCTCTGGGTAGCCTCCGCATATATGCCTCACGACAAGGGCGCTCCACCAGAGGAGGTTCGGACATTGGTCATGGAGGCAGTCGCAGCCAAAAGCAACTTGGTTGTCTCCAGTGACGTAAACGCACACAACACTTTGTGGGGAACGCAAGAGGTGAGTCAGTTTTAGACTTCATTATAGAGAATAAGCTTAGTAATTTAGGCTCAGAGCCGACGTTTATAACACAAAATAGAAGGGAAGTGTTAGATATTACCCTGAACTTCGATAACTTCGCTAACAATATAAAAAGATGGAGAGTGTCGAATGAAAATTCCTACTCTGACCATCGCTATATAGAATACGTCGTGAACTTCCCACGAGCTCCAGTTAAGACCTTTAGAAATATACGGAGAACGGACTGAGGGAAGTATAGGAAAACTCTCAGGGCCTCGCTGCCAATAAATCCCCCGTCTGATCCCACAGACCCTGTGGAATTAGACGGGCTGATCAATCAGGTAACCACGGCCCTGAATAGTTCACTGACAGCCGGGTGCCCGGTTGTAAAACTGAGAGGCAAGGACAAACCACCTTGGTGGTCAATTGATCTAGGCCTTCTCCGGAAGTCCAACAGGCGGCTATTTAACAGGGCTAAAACTTCGGGTCTGCCCGCGGACTGGGAAGCCTACAAGGCTGAGCTAAAAATATACAAGAAAGCTATCAGAATTGCGCAGCGACAGTCCTGGCAAAACCATTTGTAGGGATGTGGAAGAAACATCGGAAGCAGCTAGACTAAGAAGAATCTTAGCGAGGACACCTCACAACCTGGGCTACCTTAAAGGTCCGGGTGATGTGTGGAGTGAATCGAGCGAGGAATCTTTGGCTCTTCTCTTAGATACGCATTTTCCAGGCAGTAGCACAGTGGAGGGTGATAACCCGACACCTAGGGGCAGGCAGTCTGAGATGGGGAATGCGATAGTTACAGTCTAGAAAGTTCAGTGGGCCATTAACACCTTTGGTCCAAATAAATCTCCGGGTCCGGATGGAATCTATCCAGCTGAACTGCAACAATCACGGGACATAATTACGCCCTGGGTTGTGACTGCAATTATAAGCTGTCTAAACATGGGCTATATTCCGCTGAGATGGAGAGAAACGAAGGTTTCCTTCATACCTAAGGCAGGCAGGTCCTCTCATGTAAATAATAAAGACTTCAGACCAATCAGTCTCACGTCTTTCCTCCTAAAAACAGTGGAGAGTGATGGATGCACACTATACCAACTGGTAGAATCTCCTCGGCACAACATGCATACACGAAGGGCAAATCGACAGAGACGGCGTTACACGTACTTATTGGTATAGTGGAAAAAGCCATCCAGCAGAAAGATTTCGCACTAGCGGCGTTCATTGACATAGAAGGCGCTTTCAACAACATAAATGCGAACGCCATTACGGGAGCGTTAGAAGCTCTGGGCGTCGATCCTAATATGGTAGCGATGGTAGAAATGATACTCGTCAGTAGAAGGGTAACTGCCAGCTTAGGTTCCCACACCTTAAGCAGACAGGTCTGCAGAGGCACTCCTCAGGGAGGAGTCCTCTCCCCCCTGCTCTGGAATTTGGCGGTAAATTCATTACTGCTTACCTTAGAGAGGGAGGGTTGCCATGTCGTCGCCTACGCTGATGACTTGGCAATTGTGATCAGAGGGAAATATCCAAACACTCTTATGGATATTTTGCGCTCTAGCATGGCCACGCTTACTGGTTGGACGGGAAGAAGGGGATTAGGGTTAAATCCTGAGAAAATGGAATTAATCCTCTTTTCTAAGAAAAATAGATCTCCTGAGGTCTCCCCGCTAACATACAAAGGTGTGGAAATTCCGATGAAGGAGACAGTTAGATACTTGGGACTAGTACTAGATAGAAAACTTACCTGGAAACCCAATATTGAAGAAAGAGTCAGGAAGGCCAATATTGCTTTGTACACATGTAAAAAAGCGGTCGGAATCAGGTGGGGGCTATCCCCACGAATTATGCACTGGGTATACATTCGGTGGTCAGACCCATATTGCTATATGGAATACTGGTATGGTGGCCAGCCACTCAGAAACAAATCTATTTGAAGCTGCTGAGCAAGGTCCAAAGAACGGCATTTTTATGTATCTCTGGTGCCTTAAGGACCACGCCTACTAAAGCTTTAGAAGTAATTCTCAGCCTACCTACATTAGAGCTGGTAGGGAAACAAGTGGCCGCCACATCAGCACTAAGGCTGAAATGTGCGGCGTTATGGCATGATCGGCAGATTGTTCACTTGACTATTGCGCATACCTGGAGTAGTTCTATCCAACACATTGACCACTCTATACCTAATCTCAACTTCAATAGGCACTTCCAGACATATATTCCGTCTAGAAGAGAGTGGCAAACACTAATGCCATGGAGAAGGGGGGAACTTAATTTCTACACTGACGGATCCAAACTTGACAATAGAGTCGGTTTTTGAGTTTTCTCACAAGAATTGGGACTGGATTTTTCTTTCCGTCTCCCCGACCACTGCAGTGTTTATCAAGCAGAGGTCCTTGCCATAAAGGAGGTAGCCGTCTACTTAAATAGACATGCCGTAACAAGAAATATTATAAATATCTACTCGGATAGCCAGGCGGCCATCTTGTCAATAAATTCGGTGGCACTGAAATCAAAGGTTGCTCAGGACGGCCGAGCAGCCCTAGATGATATCAGTACCGCTTTCAAGGTACGCCTTATATGGGTTCCGGGGCATAGAGATATTGCGGGAAACTGTAGGGCTGATGACTTAGCCAGACGGGGTACCAACCTTCCTTTAGGCATGGACAGATGTGAGATTGGAATACCTATTGCCACCTGTAAACTGATGCTGAAGGATAGGGTCGTGCGTGAGACCAATGGGTCTTGGGCACAAGAGGGCACTTTCTTAACGACTAGGATAATGTGGCCGGAACTTAATAGTAGGAAAACTAGAGACTTGCTTGCCCTGCCGAGAGAGAATATCTCTAAGGTCGTGGCATGTATAACTGGTCACTGGCTTATCGGCAGACATGCTCTCAGGCTGGGAGTATTCTCTCATGAATACTGCAGAAGCTGTGGGGATGAGGAGGAGGAGGATACTTTGGAACATCTCTTCTGTGGTTGTCCCGCTCTGGCTAGAAGCAGTTCAGGCTCTTTAGGCAAATATGCTTGTAGCTCTCTTACAGAGGTATCTAGCGCGAAGATCAAACAAATCCTGCGCTTTATTAGGGCTTCAAAATGGTTCGACGAGTGAATCGGAGGTGCGTTGTGGCGCGGTGGTATCACAATAGACCCATAGTGGCCTGAGTGAGCTGTTCCTTGAACTGGCTGCCACATTATCCTAACCTAACCTAGTGAAAAGTGTTGCAAGAAGTTTATGCCGATAAAGAACTCCATGGAATATGTCCTATTAAATGCTTCTTTCACGAATCGTTAAATATCACTAAGGGTACAGTGTACGCTCCATGCCTCAACCAAGTTGCAGAAGATGAAATAGTGAATGAACTTTCAACCGAAGGTGTAATATCGGTTCACAAATTTAATAAACTAATTGACGGTAAGGCACCCAAGGGGTGTAGTTTTGTTGACATTCGCTACCATCTTCCAACAAAAATATACATTTCATGGTACTCTACGAGGGTTCTAGAATACATCCCCAATCCAATACGATGCAAATCTTGACAAATATTGGGACACACAGCTAAATTTTGCAAAAATGCACTTGCTTGCGTTAACTGTAATCTTCCCCCTCATAACAATACCGGTTGCTCTCGCGCTCTCTGTGCAAACTGTCTTGAAAACCACCCGGCGTCATCAAAAGAATGCACTAAATTCCAGCAACAAAAAGAAAATCCAAATTAAAAAGAAGTGCAGTATGCGTGAAGCAAAATAGTTATACAAAACACAACACAATCCCGACCCCTCACCGAATAGCTATGCGGCTACTCTCTCAGACTCAACCAAAGAAACACAAAAACCTAAAATCAACAATCAAAACTACATAGATGAAACAAAAACACAAACTAGCAACGAAAACAAATTAACAGAACAAAATCAAATAAACACCAACAACACGCCTATATCAAACAATTCCTCGCAAACTGTCTCTCCTATTAAACACAGTGAGAACACCATTGCAGCAATCATCGATAACTCTCAAAAACTCTCTCTTCTTTGAAACCCACCTACACGCTGAATAATACAAACTCTTCTCTTCCTTCTCACAACTCTCCTACCTACTCTAATATTTTCAATACAAAGCTTCCAAACATACAAGATAAAGACACTGCAATATCTGACTAAATTACACCCTACTTTCAATATGACTAAAATATTGCAATTAAAAGGTTTTATATACAACTACAATGAACTACATTTGATCATAAAAGCTATTTATCCTGATATCATTGCACTTCAAGAAACGCACTTCCCTTACGGAAAAGATAATATAATCACCCGTAAACAATATATTGGATATTTCCACAACCTTTCTACAAACCTCTAATCTAAATAAGGAATCGGGTTTCTAATCAAGAAGCATATTCCGCATACATTACTTAATGTACAATCTCCATTAGCATCGTTAGCATTAGAAATCAAATACGGACTAACTTTCACAATAATAAATACCTATATCCTCCCTCAACAAACTTGTTAGTTCTGGATTTATAGTCCTTACTACGTTATTCCTCATCACAGCATATCTTATCCGGCAATTTCAACTTTTGGAGTCCTCTCTGGGGCTCCCCTCAAGCCAATGATAGAGTGTTGGTGACAGCAAAACCACCCCACTTCGTATCTTAACTGCTGGAGATTCTATTTTGACTTTTTCTTTTGAAATGACAAATACCTTCGGTAATAATTGGTCTGAACTCCCTAGCGACGCCAACTTTTCTGATGAATTCATCTCTGAGAGACGATTTTTCCTACATAAGGAATATAAACCCATTCACCTTTTTCCGACTGCAAATAAAATTGAGTTATATATTTTCCATCACAAAACTCGAAACTGCGCTAAAGTCAGCAAAAGGAAAAACTCCAGGTTTAGATCATATATCCTACCCGATTTTAAATCATCTAGCTGCCTCTGCCAAAAAATATTACTAGTTTTATACAATAAAATTTTAGACCCTGGCATCCTTCCACAAACTTGGCGCACAGCTGAAATAATTCCGATACCTAATCCTAACAAACCAATTTATGAAATTAGTAGCTATCGCCCATATCTGTTTTGCCTTGTATCGGGAAGAGTAGCTAAACAGTGTATGTTCTGGCTCAAAAACGCCTGTATTTTTGTAGGGGCCTCTTAAATTTCCGAAAAAACCGGACATATTATTATTCCAAGTCGAAAGCTTTTAGAGGGGCCATCTGGTGGTGAGTTTTTTGTTGAAAGTTTTTTGTGGAAAGCTATGGTTTATGTCTTTGCTATTTTTGGGAGGGAGCTTTTGTGGGAAGCTGTGTTTTGGTTTGTGTCTTTGGTATAGGAAACTTCTTATGTATTGAAATTTCCTCAAACCCCCCCACAACCCGTCCCTTTCTTTGCTATTGATTAACACAAGTTTCTTCTAAACTAAAAAGCTCAACACAGTGTTTATTTACACATTCCGCCCCTGTGTTTGCTGTTGCCAACAAAGTTTAAGTTCAACACAGTTTGACATTTACTGATGTTGAACGCTTTTTTTAGAGGCGCCATCTGGCGGTGAGTTTTTGTTGAAAGTTTTTTGTGGAAAGCTGTGGTTTGTGTCTTTGCTATTTTTGGGAGGGAGCTTTTGTGGAAAGCTGTGTTTTGGTTTTTGTCTTTGGTATAAGAAACTTCTTATGTATTGAAATTTCCTCAAACCCCCCACCCCCCCCATCCCTTTCTTTGCTATTGATTAACACAAGTTTCTTTTAAACTAAAAAGTTCAACACAGTGTTTATTTACACATTCCGCCCCTGTGTTTGCTGTTGCCAACAAAGTTTAAGTTCAACACAGTTTGACATTTACTGATGTTGAAAGGTTTTCAGAGGCACCATCTGGTGGAGAGTTTTTTGTTGAAAGCTTTTTTGTGGAAAGCTCTGGTTCGATCACCACAAGTTTATTTTTAAACTAAAAGTTCAACACAGTATTTACTCTCACCTTCCGCCCCTGTGTTTACGGCTGCCAGCAAGTTCAAGTTCAGCACAGTTTGCTATTTATTGATAAGAAAGCAGCTGCATTCGGTCTGTTGTGCTAGCTTAACGCTGAGTGCCCCGGCGACATTGTAATAAATTTTCAGTAAATGAAAAAAGAAATAAATGCAATAGGCCTCATTCCTTTATAAAAAATTGTATGTTCTTTTATCTGAGAAACAAGAAAAAAATGCAATAACCTCCAATCCACAATAAAAATAATTATGCATCATCATCTAGTACATTTTTTTTATTTCTCACATTTGAAATTACAATTTTTACATTTAGTTACATTGCATTAGTTCTTTTGCTTCTTCTTCTCTAATTTTTCGCATAAATCGACTATCATAACACTTGCAAGTTTCGGGTCCACTATTGTGTTCTGTTCCATCTTCTTTTATCCATTCACAGTTCTCATAATGTTGACCATATACTTTTAAACTGTCTATGTACTCCAAATCTGATTGAATGTTGATGAGCTTTTGTTTATGATCATCGGAAATAACATGAGCAAATTTTTTTAAGAAGGTTATTATTTCCTTTTTCATATTGGCTGTTATGTGTTTACTGTACTCTCATATGTAAAGTTTGCGAATATTCTTTGATATTGATTGTTCTGGTATTTATATTATTTGTTGCTCGATCAAACAAGGGGCTTGTTCATGATTTCTTTCTCTTTCATTCGAGTTTATTATATCTCTATCATTCTCTCCATTATACTCAAAACAATAAATGTTGAGAGTTTTATAATGATAGTTACTATAATAGGTACACCTGATTCTTATTTCACAATTCTCATCGTATTTTAAATTGAAATGACGGAAAAATACTTTAGAACTTTCAATAATACCTCCAATATTAATTTCTTTTCCAATTAAATCCCTTCTAAAAGCTTCAGTTGCATCGTTTATGCTGTACTTGGCTTCAGAATTATCCAATGGTAACTTAATATTATTTCTTAATGTTGTTGTATCATTTTCCAATTGAATTGATAAATGTATTCTAATATCTATTGAATTATTGGGAAGTTGTATATTAAAATTTATGTATTTACTTTTAGGATCTATATTATTAATAATATAACTTTTAACACTATTTACAAATAAAAATATAAATATTATTAAAATAGAGGTGTCCATCTTGTTTTTCCTTTGAGATTATTATGAAAACTATTACTGTTTCCGTATATGATATCCATTTTATATGTTTGAGCATAGTTTTTTACATCAATTAAATTAATATGTTGTAATTTATGGGTCAAATCTGGAGTGAGAACCTTTTCAATATCCCCATTACTTAAAATTCGTTCAACTTCATATTCACGATATTCAAAACAAATTATTTTTAGTTGTTTTTTCTCATATATAACATCGTATGTACAACGAATAAGTATATCAAAATTATCATATTCAAGTTTAAAATGACGATAAAATGATTCGTTTGCTTCCAGTATACCACCTATCTTTGTTTCTTTTTTAACGCTTTCGAAACGCTTCTATAGCGTCATCCACTGTAAAATATTTTGGTGGAGTTCCTTCTGTTTTTATTTGAAAAATAGGTGGAGTTGTTGTTGTTGTTGTTGTTGAAAATGTTTCATTTTTATCGATTTGATCTAATTGATAATCATAATCTAAATTATTTAGTGGTTTACTTTTTTCCATCAGTTTAAATGATATATTAATTTTTAAAATATCATTATTAGGAAGTGTAAGATTAAATGCTACACTTTTTGAACTTGATTCTATCAGAGGAGTATTACTAATAGATAGTGATAGTGGATTTCCAATCACCACTTTTAAAAATACAAATAAAAGTAATAATGTTAGTTTCATTTCTCCTGTGCATTTGTTGTATGTGACTGCGATGGTGTTTAAAGATATAATGAAGGAAAATACTAGCGATTATTGTCTATATAACTAAAAAAAATGAACATAAATCAAATTTTCCTTTTATTTTCTTTTTATTTTACAATATTTTTCTTACTTCGTTTGTAAGGGGAATATATTGGATTTTATCATGTCCATATGCAGATGTATTATTTGGTATGTTTGTTGATGTTTTGAATTCAATCCGAATATCGATTGGTCCATTTTTGGTAGTTTCATTTTGATGACTTACATCTAAGACAATTATTGGCGCATTTGATGAAAAATCTTCTCGTGTTAATAGAGGCTGTAAATCGCGTGAATAATAACTTTGTTGAAACTTCAAGTACATATCATATAATAAAGCAAAACGATTTCGATTAAATTTAAGATTTAGATCATCATAAGGATATATGTCAGAGTTCAGATATACTTTTATATCTGACAAATCACAATGCATGAACTTATTATTATTTCGAAACGCTAATAATAGAAAACGCGGTCTTTTATTTTCAGCAGCTAGTTTAACATTCCATAAAATATTTGTATTATTGTTAGGTAATGATGGATTATAATAGGTATCCCAGCTCCTAAATGAAATATTTAATGGTTGTTGACTCTTAATTACTTTTAACATTTCCAATTTATATTCATCAGGAAGTTGAACATGTTGAATTTTCCATGTAATACTTGTTATTGTTAATTTAAGTTTTTCATTTACAGTGATAGATGTAAAGACATTGCTGTCATTCATAGAACGTAACAAAATCAGTTCATGTTTAGAATTCATTATTATTTTATTAAAATCTTCGGCAAATCCAAGCAGTAATTTTAATGGTACACAAAAATTGAAATAACCGCTAATAAGTGTAAGATTCTCAGAGATTGGCGCCCATCCTGCATTTCTTAGTGCCCAACTTTCATCTTTATTCAAAGATACAAAGTTTTTTAATTCTGTAGTAATACCCAAATGTCATGTTCGATCAATTTCTATAACATTAATTTCATATCGAATTTCATCAAATAGATATGCCATACAATTATTAAAAAGTTTTACAGTATTAGAGATTGTATTATCTGCTGCTTTCGTTACAAATCCCTCAATGTATAAAAAGCTTTCGCTTGGCAAAACATATAAATCTTGATTTTGAATTGCTATACGAATTTCATCATTATTTTGAAATGATTGTAAATATGATGTATAGCTATGATATTCTTTTTTAATAATCGAATTATCAAACAATGGTTTCTGTAGTACATTGATTATATTACTCATTTTTTTTTTTATTGAACTTTTAATTGAAATCCTAAATTTTGAAGAAACTTCCGATTAGCTTCAGTGAGATTATTAGTTTTGACTTGTTGTTTATATCTGGATTTCGCTTGATATTGATTTTTACAAAATGATATATCTTTTTCTTCTTCTTTACCGTTGTCTTCTGTTGCTGCTAGTGAAATGAATGATAAATCATTGTGTAACTGATTTTTATTGAAGATAATCATTATTTTAAAGGTTTTAAATGCAATCTTATTGTTATTTTTTCTTCGCGAAAATTTATTAAATTACCGTCTTGATCAACAACTTTCAAAACAATAAGATTTATTTCATTGGTATTTACAGGTAAATATATTACATTAGCTGGCGTTTCAGTAATTTTGTAACCTGGACTAACGACAAGTGAAAACTGATGTAAAGTATGTGCTGATACACTATTTATATATGATCCAGTCACAATATTACAATGAACAACTATTGTGTTTATTTTTGTTATATCTATTGTTTTATCTGAATAATGTAGAATACCCGGCTCCAATACTCTCTTACTAAACCCCAAAATTTAAGCAATTGAATTATCTCTATCGAAATAAATTGGATCTATAGAGCTTTTTATTTCCGTTTTTAAGGTATTATAATTTGCTTGTATATCAAGAATTCCCTTTTGATTCAGTTGTTCATATTTTTCACTAACTACATCAGCTATATCAGATAATTCATATGATCCAATAGGAATCTCTATTTCATTATCACCAATATGAAATAGATTGTTTTCCACATCAACATTCGGAATTGAATGATATGTGTCTGAGCTTATTAAACCGCAAACATAATTTGAATTAAGTTGAATCGGTGGAAAATAATTTGCTACAAGTAATGAAGAATTTCCGGTTAGTGTTAATGTTATCGACATCTTAACGACTAGTAAGTAAATAAAGTGATGAAGGCATTGATAAATGGTTTTATACAGATGAATTATTAAGATCAATCCAAGAATTGTGTTCTGCTGAAAATCCTAACCACTTGACATAAGCCATATTCCTTTTCCTCTTTAGAACTCTTTCAACTAAAAATGTTTGAGGAAATTCGGTTTTCATTAACTCGAATCTATAAAACCCTCCTTTAATTTCATGCCCTTGATAGTCTTCTAAAATATATGTAGTAGGGTTACTATTTTGTATAGCTTTAATTCTAAAGATTTCCGTTGTCCAGTTTGGTGTGTAGCCTTTTTCGAATACATGCTTATATTTACTAGCTCGAACATATTCACCAATTTTAAATTTGGGTTTATTAAAAACTTTTAAATTTTTATAGACTGTATCCAATAGAAATTTTTCATTTGAAGAATTCACTTCATTAGGTGTCATTTTTATAGTTCTCTGAAATGTATTATTATATTTATCAATAAGTTCTTGAAATTTATCAATCCATTGAAATTTTCCTCGATAACTAAATTCTTTCCACATCGTTCCCTTTAATGTTCTATTAAATCGTTCTACTATGGATGCCTTAAGAACACTACACTACTACTACACATGTTCAATAGTGATTAATGTGATTGCTTTGCGTCAGATGTTGAAATTGATTATTGAAAAATTCTTTTCCATCATCTGTTTGTAAATTTTTTGGTATTCGATGATTGTTATTAAAAATGCTTTTCATTGCCTTTGTTACGTTTAGAGCAGTTTTATTTTTCAATGCTACACCCCAGGCTTTTTTCGAAAAGGTATCTATTTCTGTTAAAAGATAGCGAAATTTTTTATTATTAGCTTCATAATTCCCCATTTCAACTAAATCTGCTTTTTTCGTGCTTGTTTGTGTAGTTCGTTGACTATTTCTCTTTTTTTCATTTCCATATTATCCATATTCGAGGGTGTTTCCATATTATCTGTTAGTGAATATATGTATGTCTTATTTTATATACTTTCAGAAAATAAAACCTTTATTTCAAAATTTAATAACTGGTTGCTCAAATTTGATTCGCTTAACATCTTCATTGTCTTTATCAAGATATTTATATAAGTAGTTTTCAATCTGACTAAGTCTTTCTTCAATTTTATTTATAAATTCTTTATTTGCACTAAATAATCGGTCATTAATTACATTTTCAATTAGATTCGTATCCTCTTTAACATCGTTATCAATAATTGCATACAATTTTTCTATATCACTCCTAGTAATTTTCATTTGTCTATCATATTCGGTTTTTAATTCTTCTAATTTTGTTCTTAGAAGCCAATTCTTTTTAACAAGATATGCTTTAGTAACTGCATCATTAACATCACTGGGTTCACTCAGATTAGTAATTCTTTTCTTATTAACATTTAAATGTTGATTATCTATGCTAATACTAAGTGTTTTAGTTATAATTGTTTTTAATTTTGAATCGTTAAATCGTTGATTAACTGAACTTTCTCCAAATTTATTTATGAAACTCATTTTTGTGATTTACGAGCACAGTACCGCCTTGTTTTTAATTTAGATTTTACAGAATTATATTAGCTTCTTTCAGTTCTTCGATAATATAAATTATTTCGTTTTGGTGATTATTATGTCCTACGCTTTCTGATGATAGAAGTAAACGTAATCTGTCGACTAATTTATTAGGATCATCCCAATATATATAGTTCGGCTTACGATTGATTAATGATTTTAATCCGCTTCCTATCGTTAAAGCGTTTATTTTTGAATTAAACAATTTTTTAATTATGCACCGATATTTAAAAGTTTTTGTACCTTTAATTTGTGCATTTGCTTGATAATGTCGTTTGTGTGCATTTGTATTAATTAAAATTTGTTTATAATTGTTTAAGTTATTTTTAGAGTAATTTAGAGGTTTGGTGTGACATACTAATTCAAATAACCCCGGTGTCATTTTCCATCTTAAACCACCAACATTAATAGTTATTTGTATTAAATTTTATTTTCTTATATCCATGCCGCCATCTTCCTTTTTCATCAACATTAACACCATATAGTGTATCTAACTTTTTACCATCTTTGAGTAATTCTAAATTTTTTAATAATTTATTTGAATTAGTGATACTACTATCATTCTATTTAATTCGTTTTCTATCATTATTTAATTGTCCCTTACTTTTTCGTTTCGAAAACAAATGATTTAATTTTTTCCGTTTCTTGTCATCATAGTTAAAATCATTTAATTTTGTTTTAATTTTTCGCTTTCGTTTTACTTTTGTTTGTGTTGCAGTTGTCGATTGTGATGTTATTAAGGGATGCATAGTATTATGCAATACAAGAACATTATCATCATCACTTTTTCTTTTTACTTGTTTACTCTCTATATTTCTTTCATAAGATTTCCTTTTCAATTGTTTGTATTTTTTTAGATTGTTTTCATATTTATCGTCTGTTGATGTGCTAGCTTTTTTCATTGGAAATGGTGCTTGTGATGTAATTAAAGGGACTACTGTATTAGGAACTACATTCTCTTTATCAGCATCATTTTCACTTTTTACTTGTTTGTGTTCCGTAATTTTGTTATATCTTTTCTCTTCTAATTGTCTATTCACATTTAATTTTCTTTCATTTGGTTTAAAATAACTATCTTTTAATTTTTTTAGTTTGTTTTCATATAAATTATTTTGTTTCATTCTTTTGAGTTTGTTTTGATCAAAATTATTTTTTAGTGATTTATGACTATTTGCTAATGAATCATTATCATTTATAAAAGAAGCCATGTTATAATCATCGTTTTTGTTATCATCATTATCATCATTAACAATATTATCATCATCATCTTCATCATCATCATCATCATTATCATAGTTTTCATCATAGACAGTCCTTGAAATATTTTCTTTATTTTTCAAGTTTCCAATTATTTCTTTCAGAGGTTTTGTTATAGGTTGAAATGAATCTTCCAACATATTTACCCTATCTATTGCATTTGATTTGAAATTTTTTAGTTTTTCTTTTAATACTGCTCTTGTCTTTAATATAGCTTTTAGTAGTTTATTATTTTTATTCATGGTGCTTCCTTTTTCCGATTTCTACCGGTCAATGTTCTCTATTTAGTATCTGCTTTCAATCTGCTATCAATCTGATATTAATCTACTTTATATCTGTTATCAATCTGCTATCGAACTGCTATTGATCTGCTTTTACATCAGGTCTCTCATAATTGAAAGAAATTATTAAATCCTTTTCGATATCGTCCTTTATTTATTAAATCATCCTTACTTCCAACAACAAACCCATACTTATCTCTCCAACATTCACTACAAATCTTCATAAATTGATTAAATGACATATCTCCGATAATATGATCATTATATATGTGCTTAACATTCATTTCATCTTGTTTAAATATAATAATCATATTTGCATTATCTCGTATTAAATGTTTTGGAATTTTCGTATACGTTTGACATAAATAAAAAGAATCAATCAACTTGTGTCTTCCCATACAAAAATAATCTCTTATTGTGTTTTGTTTATCACAAATTACATCATCGAATATTATTATGGAGTGTGGTTTAGATTTAACTGGACTTCATTTTCAGAAAATGTAAAAAGGTTTATTCCCTTTATTGGATCAATCAATTTCTTTAGGTAACAATATTTTGGTTGACGCAAAGATTTTGAATATATATAAATATTTTTGAAATTAAGACCATTAGGACTTTCTATTAGACTAAGCATAACATTAGTCTTACCGCAGTCTGATGGTCCTACAATAAGTGCACGTATCTCATTTCGATTTGTAATGCTAACACGAATGGGCCTTGACTATTTCATATAACAAAAAAAATGGTTATAAACTATAACAAAAGACATACACATAATCAGATTAAGATTGGCAGGGGACTCGTAAACAACTTAATAAACGTATTACCTTTTGAACTACATTTACCTGGTTATCAATTCTGTGGACCAGGAACAAAACTAATAGAACGTTTAGCAAGAGGAGATAAAGGAATAAATCCATTGGATGCGGCTTGCAAAGAGCATGATATTGCATATTCACAATCAAAAGATATAAATAAAAGACATTACGCTGACCAAATATTAGCTGAAAAAGCTTGGGGACGAGTAAAATCAAAAGATAGTAATTTAAGAGAACGTGCAGACGCTTGGTTTGTAACAAACGCAATGAAGACAAATTTGGATTAGGAATGAAAAATAACGTTCGTAAAACAAGGAAATTAAAGAAAAAAGGAAGAAAGAGAAAGACAAAAGGATATAATAAAAAATTATTTTCAACTACTATCAAAAACAACTTGAAAATCTTAAAAAAAGAAAAACCTGATAATATAAATGCAGCTATTAAAATTGCTCAAAAAGCTGTACATTCAAGTTTTAGAAAGAAAAAAAAATCTAATATTGCTATACCGAGAGTTATTCCAGTACCAAAAATTGGTGGATTTCTTCCATTAATTCCAGTTTTAACAGTGTTGTCTGCACATGGTGGTTTAGCTACTGGTGGATCAGCTATTGCAAAAGCTATAAATAATATAAAAAATGGAAAGGAACAACTAGCAGAGGCTACGCGTCACAATAGATACATGGAGTCAATTGCTATGGGTAAAGGCACAGACAACGTAGTCATCTGTGGTAAAGGTTTGCATCTTAAACCATATAAGAAGGTATTTGGACTTTATTCCAATCAACATTCAAAAAACTTTTAAATAACCTACCCAAACAACCACTAACAGATATAGATTTGAATAAATATGGAAAACAACTTAATCATTTTAGAGGTGTTTTTATGCGTGATTGTTTACCTAAAAAACCATTACCTCAAGAATGTGGTATTGTTAATTTAGATGACTCAAGCGGTCGTGGAACACATTGGGTAGCGTACTACAAAAATCACAACTATAAGGAATATTTTGATAGTTTTGGCGACTTACAACCACCACTTGAAATAGTTAATTATTTAAAAGCCCCTATTGAATATAATTATAAACAAAAACAAAAATTCAATACTTTCAACTGTGGACATTTATGTTTAAAATTTCTTTTTCAAAAATACAATTTAAAATAAAAAACAAAAAAAATGTTTTATTTATTTAAAAAGGGAAGATACTATTTTTTTTACTTAAATCTTTTCAGTAAATAGAAATATATAACGAAGTTTAGTTTTCAACATTTAATTGTTAGCAGAAAATACAAATATAGAATGAAGTGTACTTTTCTTGCATATAGTATATACTAGCTTTAGTATAAAAATGAGAATGTTTTCCATTGTTTGAATATTTTTCATATAATTTTCAATTGAGCAACAACTAAAAAAGAATGGAGCAGAATAAAAATAAATTTATTAAAAATGCTAAATTGGCATTTGAAAATGCGGAACAAAACCATTTAATGGCTAACGAAGGAGTTAAAGCATGCACTAAAGATTTGTGTGCTCTTAAAAAGCAGCTTGCTAGAGCAAAAGCTGTGGGCGCCAAACATCATTTAATGGATGCTATAGGAGTAGTAAAAGGTTATCGGGCTCGGTGCAAGCATCTACATTTACATTCTGACACCAACCTTTCGAAACGAAGAAAAAATTATACCTCAAATAGAGTTAAATGGGAAGATGTTGAGTCAACCTTTCGTAGACGGTGAGTTTAATTTTATGACTATTATAGAATTCAAAGTGCAGTCATTATAAGCCTTACTCATAAGGATATTCAAAGTTTCATGGAAGATTGCTGTAAAGTTTTCAACCGTCAGATAAAGAAAATCTTAAGGGATACACCTTTCCTTAAGATAAATGGTATATTCTGCGGAGAGTTTGTAATTAAAAAAGATGATAAACAAGTTTGGGATTTAAAATATATGAATACAAAAAATGTTCCAGTTTATCAAGAAACTAATCTGAAAATTTGGTTTGAGGAAAATGTTCGAGATGTTGTACTGAAAAAGTTGGAAGAATTCCACGAACGTGATAGTGGTTGGGCATAGTCAGCCATCTTAAACTTGAGTGTTAACATAAACAAGTTTACTTCACAGCTTGGTTCTATGTACATACCATTGCCGAAGGAAATTCAGAGCAAGAAAGCATGCATCAATGTAAAAACTAGTGATAATGCATGCTTTGTCTGGGCGATAATATCAGCCCTGCATCCTGTTAAACAAAATTCTGATCGAGTATCATCCTATCCTCATTATAAAGATATTTTCAATTTGCAGGGGATTCAATTTCCAATGACAATTAAACAAATCCCACGCTTCGAGAAACAAAATAACCTCTCTGTCAACGTCTACATCCTTAAAAAGATAAGGAAGGAACTTCTTGTGTACCCTACATATTTAGCAAAGAATAAAAAGGAGCAGCACGTAAATCTGTTGATAGTGCAGAATATATATTATGAAGCGAAAAAGGAAGATAATGATGATGATGATAATGATGATAATGTGAAACCAATCAGATACCACTTTCTGTGGATAAACAATTTAAGCAGGCTTCTATCCAGTCAGATGTCTGCAAACACAAAAATCTAATATTTCTGTGACCGGTGCCTCCGCTACTTCCACTCTCAAATACGACTGCAGCAGCATGTTGAAGATTGTGAAAAAGTGAACAACTGTAAAATCAGAATGCCAACAGATGAGGAAAAATTTGTAAGCTTCAAAAATTATAAATATAAGATAATGTCTCCATTTGTGATATATGCCGATTTGGAATGTATTTTGGAGAAGACAACTTCACGAAATTCATATCAGAAGCATATACCATATAGTGTCGGCTTTTATGTTCAGTGTATGTACGACCCTACGCTTTCATTTTATAAAGGCTATCGTGGTGGTGACTGTATTCAATGGTTTGTAAGCGAACTTAAGCAATTCGCTGAAGATGTTGAAACAGTATTCCTTTGCCCTCTTTCAATGGATAAATTACCCATTGAACAAAATCGAGAATTTGAATTGGCTACTACATGTCATATATGTAAAAAATCATTTAGTGATGAGAATAAAAAAGTGCTTGACCATTGTCATTTAACGGGTATTTATCGTGGACCGGCTCATGAGGAATGTAACATAAATATCAAGGATTCCCATACGATTCCTATTATTTTTCATAACCTCAGTGGTTATGACGCTCATTTCATTATTAAAAAATTGGCTTTAGATTTGAAAGGACGTATCGAACTCCTTCCAATAAATAAAGAACGCTACATTTCATTTACAAAGAATTTGGATGAATTTTTAATAAAATTCCGCTTCATTGGTTCCTTCAAATTTATGGGAAGTAGTTTGGATATCTTAGCATCATCCCTTTCCTCATTTCCAATTTTAAAATCACAATTTCAAGATTTGTGCGATGATCAGTTAAGTCTGTTAACTCGTAAGGGTGTTTTTCCTTACGATTATTGTGAAGATGCTTCAAAATTTTCTGAAACCTCTTTGCCTAATGTTTCTCAATTTTATAATAAATTGAATAATACTAGTATCAGTCAGGAAGAGTATGCACATGCCTGCAATGTTTGGACTAAATTGAATATAAATAATTTGGGGTAATATTCAGATATGTACTTAAAGACCGACGTTCTTTTACTAGCAGATGTTTTTGAACAATTTCGTTCAAGTTGCTCGGTGGCACGGTTTAGATCCCGCTCACTATTTCACTTTACCGGGCTATACATGGGATGCTATGCTTAAACATACTAACATAATGTAATGGTTGTACGGGTTAGGCTAAGGCCTTTATGCACTGCGACCAACTTGATCTATTGTGCGCCCCTTCATACTTAATTATTTAGTATACTTAGTATATCAAGGAATCGGACCAGCTCCTTTGGATAGAGCATTTGAAGGTTTTCATCTTCTAGTATATAGGAACCTAAGATCCTTTGTCTCCTGTGGCCTAATGCATCACAGTTGGTGATTAAGTGTCCCATAGACTCCTCTTCATCACAGCAGAATCGGCAAGTGCTCGTGCTAGATATACCTATTTTGTGTAGGTGTTTGTTGCAGGCGAAGTGGCCTGTTAATGCTCTAGAGAGTAATCTAAGGCATTTTTTGTTTAAGGTAAGAGCGATTTTTGCTCTATTAGCGTCAAAGCTCAGGAATTTTTTGGAGTGATCCAGGCTGTCAATGCCATTCCAATATTCGCTGATTTTATGTTGGATCTATTTTTTGGTCTCTTGTTTTATGTTGTTTTTATTAAAGCCAAAGAAGGGGGTGGGTCCAATAAATGATCCTTCAGCCCCTTTTTTGGCATAAAGGTCTGCCTTTTCGTTACCTTCGTGTCCTTCGTGTCCTGGCACCCAAATCAGAGACACCTGATTGTGGATGGCCAGTTCGTTGAGTGCGTTGTTACACTCTATAAGGACTTTTGATGTAAATGTGTAGCTTTTAAGAGCTTTGAGGACTGATTGACTGTCTGAGAGTATTTTAATTTTTACTCCTTTAAGTCCTTTTTTAGATAAGATTTCCACTGTTTCCATTATAGCATAGAGTTCCGCATGGAAAATCGTGGTATCTGCACTTAGGGTTATTGATTTGTGTGCTCTAGGTCCCACTATTCCTGCTCCTACCCCCTGGAGCGTTTTGGATCCATCTGTATACCATTTCTGCGAATCATCGTGTAGCCATGTTGGGCTATCGTTCCACTCCTCCCTTGATGGGAATATGACATTGTACCTCTTGGTGAAATTGAGTACTGAGTCTGTGTGGTCACTTGCCTGGGTCATGTGCATAGCATCTTTGACCAAATTTAGAATTTCTAGGTGTCCAGTGAGATTTGCTGGTTTGAATTTTTCATTTGCATGGATTGAGAGTGCTTGCTTTGCAGCTTCCTCTTGTATTGCTAGGTGTAGCGGTGGTAAATTTAACAGCGCTTCCATGCCAGCAGTTGGGGTAGATCTCATAGCCCCTGTGATGCTTAGGCATGCCAGCTTTTGTAATTTGCACAGTTTTAATTTGGCTGTTGTTTGTTTTGTTTTTCCCCACCATACCAATGCCCCATATAGTATGATGGGTTTAACCATTTGGGTGTATATCCAGAAGGTCATTTTGGGGCTCAGACCCCAAGATTTTCCCAGAAGTTGTTTTGTAGTCCAAAGGTTTTTCGTGGCTTTTTTATTACCGGGTTAAGGTGTGCCTCCCAGGTGAGTTTTTTATCCAGGATGATACCTAGATATTTTACCTCTTCATGTAAGGGTACCTCTATTCCATTTATTTTTAATGTTGGGATATCAAATGTCCTTTTCCTGGTGAAGGGGACAATAGTGGTTTTGGTGGGGTTGATTGATAGCCCCTCTTTCCTGCACCACTCCCATGTTGTGTCTAAGGCATCTTGCATCAGGTCTCCAATAGTCCTTTCATGAATGCCTTGGATTATTATAGATATGTCATCTGCATATCCAATTGTTTTGTATCCTTTATTATTAAGGATCTGTATTAGGTTATCAGCTAGTATGGACTATAGCAGTGGTGATAGTACTCCCCCCTGCGGACATCCCTTTACCGCTGTAACACTCATGTTAACTTGCCCTAAAGAGGCTGTGATTATTCTTTGGTTTAGCATATTGCTTACCCATTTTACTATTGCTGGATCTGCTCCCCTGTTGGAGAGTGCCAGTTCTATTGCTTGAAAGTTCGCATTATCGAAAGCACCCTCAATGTCCATGAATGCACAGAGGGCTACCTCCTTTAGGCCTAGTGCCTTTTCAATATCACGAACAATTGTGTGCAGTGCTGTGGCTGTAGATTTCCCTTTTTGATAGGCAAATTGAAGCTTATGTACTGGAGTATTAGAGATTACCTCCTCTCTTAGGTACCAGTCCAATATCTTTTCCATGGTTTTTAACATGAAGGACGTTAGACTGATTGGCCTGTAGGATTTGGGAGATTCGGGGGTTTATTTCCACCCTTTATTAGGAATATAGCCTTAACCTCCCTCCAAATCTTAGGAACATATCACAATATTAAAGTAGATCTAAAGATTTGAACCAAAATTTGTATTCATCTCCTGGTCCCTTTTGAAAGTACGGCTGGAAATATACCATCAGGTCCAGGTGATTTGTAGGGTTTAAACGAGTTGATTGCCCATTCAACCCTTTCAAATTTTACTATTCTGAAGATAGTAGAGTTTCTTGCCCTGTAGCGATTGTACGCTGACACCCCATGATCGTTGTCGCTGGTTGTGTTAGGCCGACAATCAGGGAAATAAGTTTTAAGGAGAAGCTCTAGTGTATCATTAAAAGTGTTTGTGAAAGTACCATCCGGTGCCAATTGGATTAATTACCCCCTTGGACAGTGATTTTTGTATTCTGGCTGTCGTTCGGACATCTTTAAGTTCTTCACAGAAGTTTTTCCATGAGTTTCTTTTTGATTTCCTCACTTCCTTGTTGTATAGTGTCAGGGATTTTTTATATTCGTCCCATGCTTTGTATTTCTTTGCGTCATTGAATTTAGACCTTATGACAGCCTCTATTTTCTTCCCATTTGCATCCACTTCGACGAGTACTGCTGCTGTGTCGCCATTCATAAACTCTATAAATAGCAGATATTTAATGTTGGTGTCAATGATAAGTGCAGCCCTTGGTTTGACTGCACCCACGTCATAGATGATCTGTGTGTTTGGTGTCTTGAGGCCTACTATCTTGCCTCTATGTATCCAGGGCTCCTGGATAAGTCCTATGTTGGTGCTTCCACAGGCAAACCTTCTGCTAAGTTCGGCCGTTGCAGCCTTAGCCATTATAAGTGATTTGAATAATCAAGGCCTCAAAGTAAGAAGTGCTTTTAAAAAACTTAAATGGAAGACGAAGGAACCGCTTGATATGTTCGTTCTGACATTCGACTTTTCTGAAGATGTGAAGTAAATTCACGAAATCAAACAGATTTTAAATACAATTGTAAAGATTGAACCAATAAAATCATCTAACTTAATTCCCCAGTGCAAAAGTTGCCAATCATTCGGCCACACACAAAATTTCTGTGGGAAACCTCCACGATGCGTCAAATGTGCTGGCAAACATATATCTTCAGAGTGCCAAAAGCCAATAGCTGATAAACCCAAATGCTGCAATTGTGGTGAGTCGCACCCAGCAAATTATCGTGGCTGTGTAATTGCGAAATAATTACAAAAAATCAGATCGAAGAAGACAACTATTGTTAAAACGAAGGATCGCGATAATAATCAATTTGCTGCGTCAAAAAATGCCCCCACCAAAATTGGACCATCTACGAGTATTAAAGCAGCAAGCTATGCTCAAATAACGAAAGGCTCTGCTCCCAATTTTGCCCCACAAAGCACCGATGCGCTGTCAATAACCTTGGCAAAGCTAGACCGCCAGGAAAAAATGTTCAAAGCATTGGAACATGCAATTTTTAAATTATGACTGATTGTCTAAGACTGATTTTATGGAACGCAAATAGTTTAGCCAAACACAAAAATGAGCTGGAAGTCGTGCTTAACAATGAAGATATTGATATATGCTTAATTGCTGAGACTCATTTTACTAAGCAATCGCATGTGTCCTTTAAAAAATACGGACTTTACCATACAATACATCCTGACAATTGTGCAAGGGGTGGTAGCGCAGTCATAATCAAAAGCTCCATTAAACATCACTTGGAGGACCAAATCAGCACAAATGAGTTTCAAACCACATCCGTTTCCGTTGAAACTTCCAAACAACCACTGGTTCTAACTGCTCTATATAGTCCACCTAGACACTATGTTTCTCTTTTTAATCGTTTCCATGGTCGTTTTATAATTGGAGGTGACTTCAACGCAAAACATACGTTTTAGGGCTCAAGCAGCAGTAAATCAAAGCACATCAATGCTTGTACTGACCGGAATTACTTTCAAGTGCAGCTAGAACAATTAGCCAAGTTTGATTCTATTGTTACCAGTGAGCAACTTGATGGTGCTGTACTCCACTTTACACAGCAAATACAGATGGCAGCGTGGTATAGTACGCCCTCACTAAGACTTGTTCTGCACGGGAAACAATATCCACCTTTTATTAACAGCTTAATTGCAAAGAAACGGAAGCTACGGAAACGTTGTCAACACACCAGATCTCCAGCAATCAAATCGAATTTAAACTTAGCCAGTAAACATTTACACACAGCAATCCAGACATTCAATAATGACACATTTAATCGATTTCTGATGGATCTTACAGCTGACAATACCACAGAATACTCTTCGTGGAAGGCGGCTAAATCATTCAGCATGCCAATACAACACTGTGCTCCAGTTAAAATCAACGATACACTGTGGGCCAAAACAAGCGCGCAAAAAGCAAAGTTGTGTGCTGAACATCTTGAAAATACCTTTAGTCCAAATGAAAGAAATGATGAAATAGTTATAAATGAAAGTTGGCTAGAGTGCGATACCCACATTACTCAAGTAACTCCCGAAGAAGTTGGTAAACAAATTCATAAAATGAAACTAAAAAAAGTGCCAGGATTTGACTTAATAAAGACGAAAGTTCTTCGTAAACTGCCCAATAATTGCGTCTCTTATCTGTCTGATTTAATTAATATGTGCTTCAGTTTGAGGCATGTTCCTATATATTGGAAATTCGCAGAGGTAATCATGGTACCCAAGCCTGGGAAATCACTCAACGACGTATCATCGTAGAAGCCAATATCCTTACTGGCAGCATTGTCAAAACTATTGGAAAAATTGCTTTTAACGCGTTTAATGCCAAAAATTGAGAATAAAAACTTGCTTCCCGCTCACCAGATTGGTTTTAGGAAAAATCATTCGACAACTGATCAAATCCACATAGTTGTGAATATGGTCGAAACTACGTTGGAAGGGAAAAAAGTGTGTTCCGCCGTCTTCCTAGACGTTTCACAAGCTTTCGATAAGGTGTGGCATGCAGGTCTATTACAAAAGCTGCGGACATTGTTGCCAATGCAATATTACGAGGTGCTTTCATCATACCTTGATGACAGGTACTTTAGTGTTAATTACGAAAACGCCCAATCTGCTTTGAAAAAAATTAGTGCTGGTGTACCGCAAGGGAACATCCTGGGGTCTCTGCTGTACCTCCTTTATACATACGGCCTACCAACAGCAAATCAGCAAGTAACCGAAACATTTGTGGACGAAACTGATGTTCTGGCTACAGGTAACACTATCGAGGACGCGACGGCTAAGCTACAAGAGGCTGTTAATTGCATTGCTTCATGAGCTAGGAAATGGCGCATTAAGTTAAACAAAACCAAAAACCAAAAAAAAAAAAATAAATATATATATTGAAACGTGATTGCATATCAGTGAAACGGGATAGCATATTTTTAGGATCCCATCTGGAGAATGAGTGCCCCCTGTGAGTCAAGATGCGAACTATTCGAATAAAAGCTTATTCAAGAACCATCTGTCGGTAATATCAAAAAGAATATTCTCGACTTCTGTCGAAGAGGATAGAAGCTTCTAGAATATACGAGAATAGCCTGGAAGTTTCTACACCACCCATTCGAAAACTATAAAAGCGACAAGACTGTTCAAAGTCGAATACAGTAGATCAGAGACCGTAAAAGTGTGTACATCAGGCATTTTAATCGAAGCAGCAGTATTAGCAGTATTTGTAATTTTGCAAAGTGATGAAATTACTTATTAAATAAAGTGACTAATGGTTTGTGAAATAAAGTGCAAATAATAACTAAGTAAACTTTAAGCCTAATATTAAATGTGTAAATAGCAATAATTAAATAAAGATAATTATTTTAATTTAACCAGCGATTGTTTGATTACTACACAATCCAGTGGTACGAGTCCGAGTACAGAGAGTTAGAGGAATTGTCAGGAGGGCAATTGTTGTAACAGAGTAAATTGTCAAGAGGGCAATTTCGTAACAATATATATATATATATATATATATATATATATATATATATATATATATATATATATATATATATATATATATATATATATATATATATATATATATATATATATATATATATATATATATATATATATATATATATATATATATATATATATATATATATATATATATATATATATATATATATATATATATATATATATATATATATATATATATATATATATATATATATATATATATATATATATATATATATATATATATATATATATATATATATATATATTCCTCGTGAATAGAGGAATATTCTTTATATGCAGCATACCGTCTCTTATTGCTATTACTTCTGGTTGAAAAACTCTACAATCATCCGGCAAGCGGAAGAAGAAACTGACGCTCAGCTTTTCAGAATATACACCTTCTTCCACCCTTTTCTACTATTGTTGAATGACCTCTGTTACTTGTAGTTAAAAGGGAACTTCGCCTGAGTCTAAGAACTCATTTGTCTTCAAGTTGCTTTCCATGCAAATCAATTGGCAAAAGGTCCAACATAATGTTCAATGCTGCTGTGGGAGTCAATTTCAAAGCTCCGCTTATACATAAACTTGCTCTCTGAGTCGCTTTAAGTTCTTCACAACATAGCTTTTATGAAGTGCCGGCCACCATACTAGTATACCGCACAGCAAAATTGGTCTAACCACTGCTGTGTATAACCAATGTACTATTCGGAGCGCCATACTCCATTTTAGTCCTACTGCCTTCCTATACGAATAGAGTGCTGTTTATGCTTTTCTTACTCTATCCTCTACAATTAATTTCGAATTAAGCTTACTGTCCATTATCATAGCTTTTTCATTAAGAGACAAAGTGATTCCATTCACTCTAAGGAGCCTTACCTCTGGTAATGTATGTTTCCTACTTAGCAGTAACAGTTCTGTTTTCTTGGCATTTACGGCTAAACCACAAGAATCTGACCATAGATCTAGCTCCTTTAATATGCTTTGCATGACTTCCCAAATCGTGCTGGGGAACCTCTACCGAGATTGCAATATTGTCCGCATACGCAACAACGCGGATCCTTCTCCCCCTAGGCTCTTTATATTGTTCATTGTCAGTACCCAAAGGAGAGGATACAGTACATCGCATTGTGATGTACCTCTGTTGACAGATCTTCGCATCCTCGAGGCACCCAAGTTGAATTCACAAACCTGCATATGAGCATTTGTTCGATGAACTCCATAAAAGGCCCGGGGACACCCAACTCCGTCAGTGCACCGGCTATCGCCTTGGGTAGGATGTTATTAAAGGCGCAATTAATGTTTAGGAAATCTACCAACGTATATTCTTTGTCTCCTATTGATTTCTCAATTACTGTCACTAGTGAATCAAGGCTGTTTCAGTATATTTACCTTTATAGTAACTGTTTTGTGAAATAGCCTTTTGAAATGGACCTATTTTTTCCCTGATATATTTTCCTATAAATCTCAATAAAAAAAAATAAAGACTGGTAGGCATGAAATTCTTTGGACTAACATGCGAGTTTTCCCCGCCTTTGGGATAAATACCACGTGACAAATTTAATGAAATTGTTTGCTATGTTGGTTTTAGTTTCTGATCCATTGATCATCAAATCCTTTGATTTTATATAACAATTATTGGTTCAATCAATTATGCTGTTTTTCGTCAATGTGTGTTGATTTATTCCATTGGGGCATATTTCACTGATAATGTACTCAGTTGTGGTCGATTATAACCATTTGATTCGTTGATTTAACTGGATCCATATTATATTTGTAACCTTAACTTACAAGTGGGAGGCATAATATTCTCTAATTCTAAATTTTTTTGTATTTAACATATTTTTTGAGTCGGTGGAAAAAAATAGTTGTTCGATATGCCAGAGGTACTTTTTTCGTATTCAGTGATACAATTCTCCAGTTCGATAAACGATATTTCATAGTAATGTTCTCTATTATAGTCAACAGCTACTAGTTTCAGATTGTTATGTATATAGTGTAGCTTGCCTGAATTTGGTGTTGGAAGAGGTAATATTTTATAGATTTGGTATGATATACTTAGAGGTAGAGTTATTGTAATTTCGAAATAAATGTTTTCTTCTAAAATTCGGAATTGAAGCGTACCTATTTGAAATAAGGACATCATGTTTTTCTCTAAAATTTATGGTAGCCGTAAATCATGTAGCAAATTCCTTCTGATTGTCTTTAGTATGCCGGATATTTGTTGTGGTAATATTATAGTGTCATTCATTCATTTGCGTATAGTTGCAAATCTCCTAGCTCCACAAAATATATCCCTAGGTTATTATGTATCTTTGTTATATTTATCAGTAATGTCAACAATATAAAATTGAGCAGCGTCATTGTCTGGAAGTAAACATATTTTTCCTTAAATTTTGCCTTCACTACTTTACCTTTTGTAAGGTGCTTAAAGTTTACAAAATTGTTGTGTTTGTGTTGTGTTTTATGTAACTTTGTATAATGTTTTCGAATTAAATGTTGTGTGAGAATAAATTTCAATGGGAAAATTTTTTCAATTTGTTATTGTGAATTATTTAAATTTAATTAGGAATTTTTATGGCTGTGTTTTCTGGAGATATTATTTTGACTATTTCGTATGGACCTTCGCATAATGATGAACATTTTTTTTTTGGTTTGATTTCTAATTAATAAGCTTTCTCCTATGTTGATCGCTTTCGGTTATGTTCCCCTGTCGTAGTATTCTTTCGACTTTTCTTTTTTGTTCTTAATGTCCATATTGTAGCCTTGCCTTTAGTTCATTGGCGTAATTTTCATAATTATAATTCAATGCTGGATCTTTTTGAAGTTGAAAATCCATAAAGTAATTCATGGGGGCTGAAGTTGTTACTACTGTGTGGTGTGTTGTTTATATATTGCATATGGGATCCAATCGTCCCAGGTGAGGGGGTCATTATTTACATAATGTCGAATATATTCAGCTAATGTGCCATGGCTTCGCTCAAGTGCGCCGTTTGTTTGTGGATGGTATAGAGTAGTTTGTAACTTATTTTTAATAATAAGCTCTTGCAACTGTAGTTGCTTCTGCATATTCTAATGGTACAGCTTCAGTGAATTTTGTTAGATCGGCTTAGAAAGTTAAGATGTACGAGTATTTATTATTATTGTATGTTACTGGAAGAGGACTTACTATGTACAATGCTACTTTTTCAAATGTTGTTGAGCTTTTCGTTGTTATTTTCATTGGATTTTTTTGAGATTTACTCAATTTATTCTTCTGCCATGATTAACATATTCCAAGATAGTTCTGTACGTCTTATTTCAGTACTAATAATTTTTCAATAATTTTATTGTTCTGTTTCCACCTTGATGTTCTCCAAATGGTGATTGATGATGTTCTATTAAAATTTTATATTTTTCCTCTTTAGTTACCAAGATTAATTTGTGATTTATATGCAGCTGAATTTGAACATTGTCTTCTAAAAATAGTTTTTTAAACCATACTTTTAGATTAGGGATTAATATAGCGATTGATGCAATAGATTTTCTGTCATACATGTTCTTCATTTTTATCAGTATTTGTTTTGCCATTTCTTGGTATTTTTTTAGTTCTGAACGGTAAAGGCAAAGTTGTTACATATAACTTACAATTATTTTCAAATGTATATGTTTCTATTTCTCCTAAAAGAGGTTTGATAAATATTGGGACTTTCTTGTTTATAAGTTTATCAGCGGGCGATTCTGTTAGGCGTAACATTAGTAATTTTATTTTCATTTATTTATTAGAATAAATACGTTTTTTTTTCTATTACTTTAAGCATATTATCGCTCTTTGTATTTTCAGGTTATTTTATTGTTGTTTGAATATTTTTATTGTTTCCTTTAGCGTTTATCATTTGTCGGGTCATGACCAATAGCTTGTTACCTGTTCCTGAGTTCTGGTTATTTTCTTGCATACGATTTAGTGAGTCAGCATATGAGTTAACCTTTCCTGTTTTATATGTGTCGTGTATTCATATTGAGATAGTAAAATTCTCCATCTTGCTAGCCTGGATATTAGGTCTCTTAATTTTTATTTCATTAGCTATTCCAATGGTTTGTGATCCGTGTAAACGGTGAATTTTCGGAAACCGTGTTTGGTCGGAACTGTTTTACGGCAAAGACAATTGCTACTAATTCTTTTTCTATAATACAATAGCGTGTTACTGTATCATTCAATGTTCTACTTACGAAACAGATTGGTTTGTCTTTTCCAATTGTACCTTGAGTGAATGTTTCATCGCAAAATGCGTCCCACTGACATTTAATATCCTTCTTTGGTAGTCGTGTAAGATGTTTAGCTATTTTAGACAAATTAAAAAATCTTCTGTAATATTCTGCAATCTGTCAAATATTTTGATCAGTTTCTTATTGTGGTCTGGTAAATCCTAACCATACACAACGATAGCATCAACGTAGGCGAAACATTGGAATCTTTGTAACATGAGTACATTGTCCATGAGTCTTTGGAATGTCGCCGCAGCATTTTTTGTCCAAATAGCATCCTGTTATATTCGTAATACCAAAAGGGTGTGCTGAAAGCAGTCTTGCATTTGTCATATTGTTTTACTGGAATCTGGCCAAATCCTTTAGCTAAACCGAATGTGCTGAAATATTTAGCCCTACCCAACTGGTCACGTATATCAGCTATGTTGGCAGATGATATGCATCGCCAACGGTTAAGTCATTGAACCTTCGAAAATCCACAACAACTTTCCAGCGCTTGTTTCCTTTCATTAACCTGTTAATGAATTTCTTGCCGTTGACTTTCAGGTAAAGGGGGTTTATTTTCTTCCATTATGATTACATGCTCTGCTGTCTCGGTACATGTGAGGTGGTCTCCCTCGAAATAAAATAAATCGTTATAGTTTCTACAGATGTCCAGAATTGATTTATTTTCTTCTTAATTACAATGTGTCCATTTGATGCTTGTTTCTACGTTTTTAATCTACCTTACATTAAGTCGTTTGTTCTATTTAATTGGATTTCGTTAAAATTGTTTATCTTTTCCCATTCGTTTTGACATTTACGTTTACTTTTTTTCTTTTTTCTGTAGTGTTCATGAGGATAACTTTGACCCTACTAATTTTTCGGTCGTACCAGGATTTCTGTTAAATAGATACCTGAGTGAATTTCTTTATTGTGGATAACTGGATCTTTTGTGTATGCCAAGGGGATCCCTACAAGTTGTTTGCAGCGCGGCGTAAAGGTAATGTATTGTTGTCCGTAGACATTATGTTGCTGAGGACTCTCAGTAGAACTTATGCTTTTTGTTGCATCTGTTTGTTCCTCTACCCGTTTTTTACGATTCCCTTCATTACTCGGAGGTGACACCTTATTGCACTTTTCTGCAAAATTTTCATTTTCAATAAATGAATTTTTATTATGAATACTCACTTGTCTAGTGGTATTGCTAATTGTTTATTTTAGTAATCTATTTTACATTTCATTCTAGATAGGAAATCATTTCCTATTATGCCATCGTAGGATACATTAATATTTTTAGGTAGAATTTGAAAAGGGTGACTTAGAGCTGTAATTTGATTAGCATATGGAACATTTATTATTGTTATTTTTTCCCCCAACGTTTGCATTTTATTTCCTGATATTGTCGATACTGTATATTTGAAAATTTTTTAAAAATTGAAATTATTATCTTTGAGTACACTTATTTCTGCTCCGGTGTCTATTATCAAGGGCGTTAGCTTTTGATTTGAGGTTTGTAATTTTATGTGGATCCACGGATCCTTGTATTGTTTAATAAAAGAGATTAAAAGTTTATGTGTTAGTGTCGTCTTTGGTGCACATCGGCTGTTATTTCCATTTGAGAAGAATGACGGAAGTTTTTTCAGTGCTTGATCGTATCCCGATTCCCCGGATGTGTTGCTGCTTGTCTGGGATGGTTATTTCTAAAAGGATTTACATCTTGTCTTAAAGTTCTATTATTTTCTAAAATTCTTCGACCTAGTATGCTATTTCTTCTTGCCGTGGTCGCAACCTACATTATTTGTGAGTGTGTATTGTGCATTATGTTTCATTTGTACATTATGTTTCATTTAATCAGACTGAAATCGATATACTCCTGCAGGATATACTGAATGCAGGATAGTCATTTGAGGAGAGTGATATGTAATAACTATTGGTTCCTTCAATTTTTGTGTACCTTTTAAAATGCAATTGGGTTTCGCTGAAGACTAAAAAATCGGATACAAAACCCTTCCCCTCAACAGTTGCAGGATAGTCATTTGAGGAGAGTGATATGTAATAACTATTGGTTCCTTAAATTTTTGTGTACCTTTTAAAATGCAATTGGGTTTCGCTGAAGACTAAAAAATCGGATACAAAACCCTTCCCCTCAACAGTTGCAGAGGACGATATTAAATTAAAACTACAACTTACAAATATTAGCTGGAAAGTACCACAATTCAGTTATCAGATTTAAAAAACCACAGATGTTTAAAATAATTGAAAATAGTAAGGCTGAAGCAGCAATATGCAACGACGTTAGTGGACTGTAATATAAGTTTTATTACTCTGTATCGTTGGGTGAGCTCTCGTAACTACGCTGATATATGAAGTACAAGACAAACCTCTCTTCATAGGTTCATAGTACGAGACTGACTTTATTGACCTAAGCAAGTATTTGATATGTTTTACAAAGTTCTTTATCATAAAAAAGGGGAAAAAATGAAATTATAAAATGAGTTCAAAAATAGTTTACAATTTGTCTATTAAAGAAATCAGAACAAAGGCTTTAACACTGTCATTTAGAAAGCGAAAATCGCTCAGGAGACAACTATTTTTTGGAATGTTTTTCAAACAGGAAACGAATTTGAACATTGTAATGTAACTGATGCATCTAAACTCTGAAATGTATCCATATGATGATCATAATCTAATGATTAATCGTGATCGTTATGTTCTTCTATGGAATATGTACTCCAAGTTCCAACAAAGTTATCAAACTAGTGATCCAAAACCTCTACTGAAATGTGATGAATATAAAAAAACTCCCAATAATGTTCATGAAAGTATGAGTATGTAACAACTGGTACTATCGGTAATCTTATTGAATTTAAAACATCAGCGAATACTTCCACAAATATCTCAGTATATTGTATGCTTATTCACGAGCATAGCATGACAAGTTAAGAACACAATTTTATGTAGATATAAGTGTTTATCTAATTTATACAATTATGTTCGCGTCGGGAATCCTCGCTCCCGGTGGGTGTGTCGCAGTGTGAGCGCACCCCTGATCTGCCTGCGTGCGATTCCAAATTTGACAGACGGCCGCACACAGTTGCAATTTTTTATTGCTTGTTTCCATTATACAAAGGTGAGTGGCCCGACCATTCGGTGGGACCATCTGCAATAATTCAGAGGTGTGATACTTTTTTTCACGTACGTGTTGTGAAGAAAAAATTTGTCTACTAAGAAATTTCAGCCACACAAAATCTTTTTGTTCAAAATATAAAAAATTCAAAGCAGGCGAATCAGATTTTGTGTTCGTATTTTATTTTAATTTTGTATAAAACGAATTCTAAATCACGTTTCACTTTTAATTGGTTCAATATTGATTGAGAATCTTTCAGAGGTATGGAAAAACAGTCGAAAACAAGTATTCGAAATTCGTTTTCTGCAACTTGGACTACATCAGCGACTTCAGGATCAACTAACAGGCAGAGCCGATAGAAATCAAGAAACAAATAAAGTCAATGCAAACACCAAAAGCAAATCTACAGAAAACCACTACGTACATCATCCGATTTGTAGCAACTTCGCCGTCTATATTATTATGTTATTGGTTGGAATCATCATGGAAGTCCAAGGATTGTTCCTTTGAGATGTATTTAAGGGCACCTGCATGGCACTACCACGATCACTACGACAGGAGAAAACTCCTCTGTAGCAGACGAATTTAGCAAATAAACAATTTCCAAAGTATTAATTACAGCCGAGATACCGACAACATAAGGAAAATAAGCAATTTGGACTACATCAAAAACTACAGGATCAACTGACAGTCAGAGGCATCATAAAAACCTACAATTTGCTTGAGAATTCAAATAGTCCAATTTGTATTGAATTTATGTGTACGACTCCTGGACACTGCTGAGGAAACCACAGCAGAAATTTGAGTCGTTACAGTGTCAACTCATATTCAGTGAGAATATGAATACCAATTCCTATTGCACTGATTGATAACCATTATCGAAGTTAGTGTTGGCTGCCCCTTTTAAGGTCTTATGTCCGTAAGGAATTGCGTCACGTAATTGTCACGTGTGAGGTGCCCTCTCTGGCTGAACTGGCGGGTAGTTTGGATTTTCTTCTCACCGTTCATTGTGTAGAAGCGGGGAATACATAACCGGTTCAACGGCAGAATTTTCTCTGTTGGGGCGTGTTTGCTTATCTAGATGTGTCAAGTATCTTCTTTCGATCACAACTGCGCTTGAGCACTCAAACCAGCTTTGCAGCTGTTCTACGCTCAAAAAGTCTAAAACAACTGTACAATACGAACAGTTGATCCAATTACTTTTCCATTTATACCGATTTCTATTTTTTGTTCTCGGTTTGATTATTTTACATTAAACTAGATAGATAGATAGATATATTTAAGGGTGTTATACACTGCGACCTGAAAGATCTATTGTGATGCCCCTATTTATTTGAAAGATTAGGATAGTCTCATCTATAAATCTTCTGTCAGGTTAATTTCCAACAGGAATTCATATATTTTGGTGGAATCAAGATGAGGGATCTTGCTCATATCTAAGATATATTCTCCAAAACATCTGTGTCTTTTGTGTGCCAATGGTCCGCAGTCTGTGATCAGGTGCAGTAAGGTTTCATCACGTTCTCAGAATCGACAGATGGCATCTGAAGATATACCCAACTTGTTCAAATGGTAGTTGAGTCTACAATGTCCGCTTAAAATGCCTGTGATGATTCTTAGTTTACCCCTAGGCATATTTATTAACTCCTTAGCTCTTTTAGGATTAAAATCTCCCAGAATAGCTTTGGACTGTCTTAATCCCGGAAGAGTTTTTCAGGTTTGACTTCGTTTTGCATCTGTACACTTCTTCAGCCGACCTCCAATGGTATTAGATGATAGTCCACAGAAGGGTTCAGGGCCGTTGAAATGAGAGGCCGTAGCCTTCCTTGCTAAGCTATCAGCCTTCTCATTTCCATCTACTCCAATGTGGCCTGGTACCCACATTAAAGATAACTTGTTCATACTCCCTAGGGAGTTTAGCTTCCCAATACAGTCCCACACAAGTCTAGACCTCACTAAGGGTGAGCGCAGACTCTTGAGTGCTGCTTAACTATGAGATAGGATCACGATGTTTTTCCCCCGATACTTCCTGTCAATGTTGATCTGGGCACATCTTTCAATAGCGTGAATCTCCGCCTGAAAAATGCTTGGAAAAGAACCCATTGGTTCCCAGTAGTTGGTTCCAGGCCCAAATACTCCCGCCCCAGTTCCGTCCATTGTCTTAGAACCGTCAGTATAGCATAAGAGGAAATTTTCTCTCATTTTATACGTCTCAGTTAGACCTTTCCATTCTTTTTGCAACTCATCATAGTACAGTATTTGTGTGCAAAATTGAATTTTCTTGGCATAAAATCCTTGTGAGATTTTAGTATACCGTATTCTTGAGTAGAATTTTTACCCCATATATTTTGGGTGTAATTTGATTCTCTCGAAATATTTTCTTGTATTCTGGTAAGAGATTTCCTAGCAGAGTCTTGAATTACTAGATGTAAGGGTGTTAGATCTAGTATAACTTCCATTGCTGCTGTTGGACAGGTGCGCATAGCTCCAGTGATAACAAGGCAGGCAAGGCGTTGTACTTTACTTAATGCAGATTTCGCTGTCTTAAGTCTGACTCTATTCGACCAGGCTATAGAACCATAGGTAATGATTAGTCTCACCATCATGGTATACATACAGCGAACGAATTTTGGGTTACATCCCCAAGATTTACCAGCAAGCCGTCTGCATATCATGTAGGAACCTGTAGCCCTCTTGGTAGTTGCTCTCTCTCAGAGCAAATATCTCCCTGTGTACCATTTTAGAAGAGTAGGTTTCGTATATGGTAGAGATCTTTTTCTAGTGAACGGCACTATGGTGGTCTTTGAGGTATTGATTTTCAATCCTGTTCCCCTGCACCATTCACTAGCTGCTAATAAGCCCCTCTAGATAGTATCACAAAGAGTGGATTCAGATCAACAGATCATTTTCTGGTAAATCACAAATCTAGGCATATCATCTCAAGGATATGCGGACGATATTGTGATAAAGGCTAGAGGGAAATCTGAATCCACTCTTTGTGATACTATCTAGAGGGGCTTATTAGCAGCTCCTATGCTCCACAAAATGGGTGATAATACCCCACCCTGCGGACATCCTTTATCGACTTTGATTTTAACAGTTTTGTCACCTCCTTCAGCTTCAGTCCGTCTACTGTTGAGTAAAGCTCGTGTCAAATTGGAAGTGGTATTATCTATTCCTCTATTGTTAAGAGCCCTAATCATATATTCATGAGGAGTATTCTCAAAAGCCCCCTCAATATCGAGAAAGACACAAAGTGCTATTTCTTTTTTATCCAGTGCTGCCTGAATAAAATCAGTCAGATGGTATAGTGCGGTTTCAGTCGATTTTCCCGCAATATATGCAAACTGACAAGGATGTAAAGGCTCCCTTTTCAATACGGTCTCAAGGATGATATTAAATATTTTCTCCATTGCTTTAAGTACAAAGGATGTCAAACTGATAGGCCTGAAGGATTTGGGACGGGCCATATCCTTCTTGCCTACCTTAAATACCACTTTAGCTGTGCGCCATGCTTCCGGTATGTACCCAAAAGCAAGACTTGCCCTAGTGATATTTACCAGGCGCGGAATCAGTGCCCCATCACTCCTTTGGAGAAGGATCGGGAAAATACCATCTTAACCTCTCAGTAGTTATAATTTCTTTGGCCACCTTCCAGCCAATCTAGCTTGCTCTTCTAGGAAGAGCATCCATCTGCAAAGATGGCGGTACGTGGATCGAGCTCCCAGGAAAGTGCACACGCAGCAAAAGGAGAGTGCGATCCTCTTCATTTGCCGTGAAGTCGCTCTATGGATCCGCGCTATAGAGTCGTGCTACTTCAGGAGTCGATTCTACACTTTCACAAAAGTATCTAAAGCTAGTCCTTTTGGCTTGTCTGATCTCTTTGTTATAGATCGTCAACTCTATTTTATATTCTTCCCAGTCCCCCGTACGCTTAGCTAGATTGAATAGCCTAAGCACCTTAGTACGTCTAGTATACAGACTAGAGTTGCACCAAGGAATATTCCTGCTGTTTTTCTTTGTTCTTAGAGGACAAGATAAAACATAGGATTCGGAAATGATTTCCTTCAGCTCATTGACACCCTCCTCTAGCTCCACCGGATTTCTATATATTCCTTGGATGTTTGAAGATGAGAGTAGTGAATGCACTGAACTATCGAAGAATTCCCAGTTAGTATACCTTGGATTTCTAAAAACTACCGTTTTTGTGACGATACCTCCTATATCGAACTCAATTATGCTGTGGTCCGACAGAGAGGGTTCGTCCGAAACTTTCCAATTGTTAACAATATCAGTTAGCTCTGGACTACAGAAAGTCAGATCAAGAATTTCCTCCCTAATTACATTTCTAAAAGTGGGTTCTTCCCCTTATTCAATATATATAAATTAAGTGATAATAAAAATTCTAGAACTGAATCACCCCGTTTATTGGTGTCACTGCTACCCTAGATGGTATTGTGTGCGTTTGCTTCGCAGCCCACCAAAATTGGAATCCTTTTGGATAGGCAATACCTCGCCAGCTTATAGACTTCTTCCGGGAAGTCATTCATATCTCCCGGAAAGTAGGCCGATGCAACGACTATGTCGCGAGAGACCCCATTATCAATGTACTTTACCATGATAGGTGTGAGACTTCGCGACATGAATTCTGAAAGACAAAAGTAGTTAATATCATTTCTAATCAGGATACAGGTGCGGGGAATGTCAGCATTGGCATCCCATATTACCTTTGTAAACTTACTAGAAAGGCCCCTAATTTGACCTTTGTAACACCATGGCTCTTGAATGAGGGCCAGCCCCATGTTGTTCTTGGCAAATACCCTCCCAATGACAGCCGAGGCTGCTCTGGTAAGATAGATGTTTGCTGGAGCCACTTTTAGCCTCGTCATATTATGGAGCAGGTTGTGACGGGATGGTGTTATTCCCATCTTCGTCCTCCTCGTCCATAGATACATCCTCCAGACTGCGTACCAGTGAAGTACAGTATGCGGCCTCAGCCCCTATCTCAACACTGGGGGCCCTGGAAGAGATGTCCGGGGCCACAGTCTTCGGTTCAGCTGGCAGAAGCCTACTACTCGTAGTTATCTCTGACAGAGGTGGGAGGTTTGTATCCTTTACTTCCTCTGCCTTGTGTTTTTCCTGAGTACGTTTGGAACAAGCGACTTTGATTTTGCTAAATCGGTAGTTCAACGCATATCCCGAGCTCTTTATTAATTGCATGGACCCATCATCTATTTCTAAGGACAACAACTATCCCTTGCCCTCGTCCTTGCAACTTCATACTTTCCATAAATTGGTGTTTAACCCAATATTTTGGCTGGAGAGAAATCTTAGTGACACAGCTACCTCTTGTCCACTACTACGAGGGAGGAACTGACCAAACTGACGCCCTCTCTCACTGAAAGTTGCGTCACGACCCCTTTCAGCCATTCCACCGTCGAACAGCAGTCGATTCTCAGGAAGCCAGGCTTGAAGTGGATACCATCGAAAGAGAATTCTTTGGTCCACTCATCAACCAGCCTCTCAAGCAACATCTGCTCAACACTTGTCAGCTCCTCTCTAGTCAGGATGGTGTTCGGATAGTCCACAGCAACAACAGCCACCTTGGTGCCGGGCGCCACCTTAGCGTAGCTACCTGCTGCCTTGGACCCCCCATGACTTGGTGGGGCTGACGGTGTTGCCGTCTTCCCCTTTTTGGCTGGGTCAAGATTAGGAGAAAAGGTGTTTCGTACCCTTTTCTTCAGGTTCTTGTTTACATTCGGTTGTGATATTGTGCCAGCCGAATCCTTTACAACCCTGTGCTCCTTTGCCTTGGCAAGATCATCATCTGGTTGCAAACCCTGAGACAGGTAGGTGAGGTACCATCTGACTCCAGCTCCACTTAGCTCCTTTCTTCTCGAGTCATCGAAACCCCCAGGTAGACCACGATCAGGAAGAGGGATTCCTCTCTTGGCCATCCTGGAGGTTTTCTCCGGGGTGGTAGGACTGGATGGATTACTCCCCCAGTTATACTCCCAGTGTCAACAAACTCTCCTTAGTGGAGATGGGAGTTTGTTGAGTTGGTCCCATTTTTACCCTGGTAGCAGCAGAAGTGGATGGCACATCAACGGAAGAAAGCTTCCGAATGCCTGCACCACCCATCCCGCCTACTGCCATTGGGGGTCCCATAGGTCAACCCACTGTTTTGGTCACGGATGAAGGTCTCCGTTAATTGACCGCAGCAGCATTTGATTTGGGTTTAGCGGGTGATCTCACCCCACTAAGCATTGGCTCATCAAGGATTCTTTGCTCCATCTGATTTGTCAATTGACTTGCGGTGATGTCCTGCGGAATTTTTGTTTAAATTTTTTGCTTCTTCATGAAGATTCTTTTTGCGGAGAATATAAAGAACACTCGGACAGAGATCCGCAATATCCGAGCTAGGCTATTACCACCGAAGGGCGCCTTTTATTCGGGGGCTCCGTTTACGACTAGACTATTTAACAGGGCCTCTAACCTGGCAGATCATCAGCACGGGTCGCGTGACACGGAAGGATTCCAATTTTGGTGGGCTGCGAATCAAACGCACACAATATCATCTAGTGTAGCAGTGACACCAATAAACGGGGTGATTCAGTTCTAGAATTTTTATTATCACTTAATTTATATATATTGAATAAGGGGAAGAACCCACTTTTAGAAATGTAATTAGGGAGAAAGTTGTTGATCTGACTTTCTGTAGTCCAGAGCTAACTGATATTGTTAACAATTGGAAAGTTTCGGACGAACCCTCTCTGTCGGACCACAGCATAATTGAATTCGATATAGGAGGTATCGTGACAAAAACGGTAGTTTTTAGAAATCCTAGGTATACTAACTGGGAATTCTTCGATAGTTCAGTGCATTCACTACTCTCATCCTCAAACATCCAAGGAATATATAGAAATCCGGTGGAGCTAGAGGAGGGTGTCAATGAGCTGAAGGAAATCATTTCCGAATCCTATGTTTTATCTTGTCCTCTAAGAACAAAGAAAAACAGCAGGAATATTCCTTGGTGGAACTCTAGTCTGTATACTAGACGTACTAAGGTGCTTAGGCTATTCAATCTAGCTAAGCGTACGGGGGACTGGGAAGAATATAAAATAGAGTTGACGATCTATAACAAAGAGATCAGACAAGCCAAAAGGACTAGCTTTAGATCCTTTTGTGAAAGTGTAGAATCGACTCCTGAAATAGCACGACTGCATAGAGCGGATCCATAGAGCGACTTCACGGCAAATGAAGAGGATCGCACTCTCCTTTTGCTGCGTGTGCACTTTCCTGGGAGCTCGATCCAGGTTCCGCCATCTTTGCAGATGGATGCTCTTCCCAGAAGAGCAAGCTAGATTGGCTGGAAGGTGGCCAAAGAAATTATAACTAATGAGAGGTTAAGATGGGCCATCAGCTCTTTTCAGCCATATAAATCGACGGGTGTGGATGGTATTTTCCCGATCCTTCTCCAAAGGAGTGATGAGGCACTGATTCCGCGCCTGGTAAATATCACTAGGGCAAGTCTTGCTTTTGGGTACATACCGGAAGCATGGCGCACAGCTAAAGTGGTATTTAAGGTAGGCAAGAAGGATATGGCCCGTCCCAAATCCTTCAGGCCTATCAGTTTGACATCCTTTGTACTTAAAGCAATGGAGCAAATATTTAATATCATCCTTGAGACCATATTGAAAAGGGAGCCTTTACATCCTTGTCAGCTTGCATATATTGCGGGAAAATCGACTGAAACCGCACTATACCATCTGACTGATTTTATTCAGGCAGCACTGGATAAAAAAGAAATAGCACTTTGTGTCTCTCTCGATATTGAGGGGGCTTTTGACAATACTCCTCATAAATATATGATTAGGGCTCTTAACAATAGAGGAATAGATAATACCACTTCCAATTTGACACGAGCTTTACTCAACAGTAGACGGACTGAAGCTGAAGGAGGTGACAAAACTGTTAAAATCAAAGTCGATAAAGGATGTCCACAGGGTGGGGTATTATCACCCATTTTGTGGAGCATAGTTGTTGATCATTTTCTGGTAAAGCTCACAAATCTAGGCATATCATCTCAAGGATATGCGGACGATATTGTGATAAAGGCTAGAGGGAAATCTGAATCCACTCTTTGTGATACTTTGCTCTTGGTGTTTGCATTGAGTTTATTTGTTTCTTGATTTCTATCGGCTCTGCCTGTTAGTTGATCCTGAAGTCGCTGATGTAGTCCAAGTTGCATAAAACGAACTTCGAATACTTGTTTTCGACTGTTTTTCCATACCTCTGAAAGATTCTCAATCAATATTGAACCTATTAAAAGTGAAACGTGATTTAGAATTCGTTTTATACAAAATTAACGTAAAATACGAACACAAAATCTGATTCGCCTGCTTTGAATTTTTTATATTTTGAACAAAAAGATTTTGTGTGGCTGAAATTTCTTAGTAGACAAATTTTTTCTTCACAACACGTACGTGAAAAAAAGTATCACACCTCTGAATTATTGCAGATGGTCCCACCGGATGGTCGGGCCACTCACCTTTGTATAATGGAAACAAGCAATAAAAAATTGGAACTGTGTGCGGCCGTCTGTCAAATTTGGAATCGCACGCAGGCAGATCAGGGGTGCGCTCACACTGCGACACACCCACCGGGAGCGAGGATTCCCGACGCGAACATAATTGTATAAATTAGATAAACACTTATATCTACATAAAATTGTTTTCTTAACTTGTCATGCTATGCTCGTGAATAAGCATACAATATACTGAGATATTTGTGGAAACATTCGTTGATGTTTTAAATTCAATAAGATTACCGATAGTACCAGTTGTTACATACTCATACTTTCATGAACATTATTGGGAGTTTTTTTATATTCATCACATTTCAGTAGAGGTTTTGGATCACTAGTTTGATAACTTTGTTGGAACTTGGAGTACATATTCCATAGAAGAACATAACGATCACGATTAATCATTAGATTATGAACATCATATGGATACATTTCAGAGTTTAGATGCATCAGTTACATTACAATGTTCAAATTCGTTTCCTGTTTGAAAAACATTGCAAAAAATAGTTGCCTCCTGAGCGATTTTCGCTTTCTAAATGACAGTGTTAAAGCCTTTGTTCTGATTTCTTTAATAGACAAAATGTAAACTATTTTTGAACTCATTTTATAATTTCATTTTTTCCCCTTTTTTATGATAAAGAACTTTGTAAAACATATCAAATACTTGCTTAGGTCAATAAAGTCAGTCTCGTACTATGAACCTATGAAGAGAGGTTTGTCTTGTACTTCATATATCAGCGTAGTTACGAGAGCTCACCCAACGATACAGAGTAATAAAACTTATATTACAGTCCACTAACGTCGTTGCATATTGCTGCTTCAGCCTTACTATTGTCAATTATTTTAAACATCTGTGGTTTTTTTTATCTGATAACTGAATTGTGGTACGTTCCAGCTAATATTTGTAAGTTGTAGTTTTAATTTAATATCGTCCTCTGCAACTGTTGAGGGGAAGGGTTTTGTATCCGATTTATTAGTCTTCAGCGAAACCCAATTGCATTTTAAAAGGTACACAAAAATTTAAGGAACCATTAGTTATTACATATCACTCTCCTCAAATGACTATCCTGCATTCAGGAGTATATCGATTTCAGTCTGATTAATTGAAACATAATGTTTCTTATGTAATAGTATAATGTACTATCAATTTCTATACCGTTTAGCTCATAACAATTTAATATGTTTGAAAACCATCAGGTAAAGAACTAACTCTCTACATATAAAAAAACTTTTGTTAGAAATAATTAAATATCATTACTGGGATTGGGGTGTGAGTATTCTGTCCAGTATTGGCGAAATTTCCGAGTGGTGGTTTTATTAGTATACATTGTGAGAATTAGCGGATATTTTGTTGATAGTTTGTCAGCTGAGTCTGCAAGAGTGTTACCTTTTATGTCAATATGACTGGGTATCCACAGGAGTTTGATTTTATCCTAGTTTAAGATAAGTATGTTTCTGACTGCATGAAGAGTCAACAGTGAGTCCGAGCAAATCAGGTGGTTTTGTTTGCTTGTTTTGACTATATGGCCTGCTCGTGCTTATGCAGCGAGGACCGAAAGGAGAAGTGCAATATGTTACAAATTGCAAAAATCTCGATCACACTCACAAATAATGTAGGTTGCGACCACGGCAAGAAGAAATAGCATACTAGGTCGAAGAATTTTAGAAAATAATAGAACTTTAAGACAAGATGTAAATCCTTTTAGAAATAACCATCCCAGACAAGCAGCAACACATCCGGGGAATCGGGATACGATCAAGCACTGAAAAAACTTCCGTCATTCTTCTCAAATGGAAATAACAGCCGATGTGCACCAAAGACGACACTAACACATAAACTTTTAATCTCTTTTATTAAACAATACAAGGATCCGTGGATCCACATAAAATTACAAACCTCAAATCAAAAGCTAACGCCCTTGATAATAGACACCGGAGCAGAAATAAGTGTACTCAAAGATAATAATTTCAATTTTTAAAAAATTTTCAAATATACAGTATCGACAATATCAGGAAATAAAATGCAAACGTTGGGGGAAAAAATAACAATAATAAATGTTCCATATGCTAATCAAATTACAGCTCTGAGTCACCCTTTTCAAATTCTACCTAAAAATATTAATGTATCCTACGATGGCATAATAGGAAATGATTTCCTATCTAGAATGAAATGTAAAATAGATTACTAAAATAAACAATTAGCAATACCACTAGACAAGTGAGTATTCATAATAAAAATTCATTTATTGAAAATGAAAATTTTGCAGAAAAGTGCAATAAGGTGTCACCTCCGAGTAATGAAGGGAATCGTAAAAAACGGGTAGAGGAACAAACAGATGCAACAAAAAGCATAAGTTCTACTGAGAGTCCTCAGCAACATAATGTCTACGGACAACAATACATTACCTTTACGCCGCGCTGCAAACAACTTGTAGGGATCCCCTTGGCATACACAAAAGATCCAGTTATCCACAATAAAGAAATACACTCAGGTATCTATTTAGCAGAAATCCTGGTACGACCGAAAAATTAGTAGGGTCAAAGTTATCCTCATGAACACTACAGAAAAAAGAAAAAAAGTAAACGTAAATGTCAAAACGAATGGGAAAAGATAAAAAATTTTAACGAAATCCAATTAAATAGAACAAACGACTTAATATAAGGTAGATTAAAAACGTAGAAACAAGCATCAAATGGACACATTGTAATTAAGAAGAAAATAAATCAATTCTGGACATCTGTAGAAACTATAACGATTTATTTTATTTCGAGGGAGACCACCTCACATGTACCGAGACAGCAGAGCATGTAATCATAATGGAAGAAAATAAACCCCCTTTACCTGAAAGTCAACGGCAAGAAATTCATTAACAGGTTAATGAAAGGAAACAAGCGCTGGAAAGTTGTTGTGGATTTTCGAAGGTTCAATGACTTAACCGTTGGCGATGCATATCCTCTGCCAACATAGCAGATATACGTGACCAGTTGGGTAGGGCTAAATATTTCAGCACATTCGGTTTAGCTAAAGGATTTGGCCAGATTCCAGTAAAACAATATGACAAATGCAAGACTGCTTTCAGCACATCCTTTTGGTATTACGAATATAACAGGATGCTATTTGGACAAAAAATGCTGCGGCGACATTCCAAAGACTCATGGACAATGTACTCATGTTACAAAGATTCCAATGTTTCGCCTACGTTGATGCTATCGTTGTGTATGGTTAGGATTTACCAGACCACAATAAGAAACTGATCAAAATATTTGACAGATTGCAGAATATTACAGAAGATTTTTTAATTTGTCTAAAATAGCTAAACATCTTACACGACTACCAAAGAAGGATATTAAATGTCAGTGGGACGCATTTTGCGATGAAACATTCACTCAAGGTACAATTGGAAAAGACAAACCAATCTGTTTTGTAAGTAGAACATTGAATGATACAGTAACACGCTATTGTATTATAGAAAAAGAATTAGTAGCAATTGTCTTTGCCGTAAAACAGTTCCGACCAAACACGGTTTCCGAAAATTCACCGTTTACACGGATCACAAACCATTGGAATAGCTAATGAAATAAAAATTAAGAGACCTATTATCCAGGCTAGCAAGATGGAGAATTTTACTATCTCAATATGAATACACGACAAATATAAAACAGGAAAGGTTAACTCATATGCTGACTCACTAAATCGTCTGCAAGAAAATAACCAAAGCTCAGGAACAGGTAACAAGCTATTGGTCATGACCCGACAAATGATAAACGCTAAAGGAAACAATAAAAATATTCAAACAACAATAAAATAACCTGAAAATACAAAGAGCGATAATATGCTTAAAGTAATAGAAAAAAAAACGTATTTATTCTAATAAATAAATGAAAATAAAATTACTAATGTTACGCCTAACAGAATCGCCCGCTGATAAACTTATAAACAAGAAAGTCCCAATATTTATCAAACCTCTTTTAGGAGAAATAGAAACATATACATTTGAAAATAATTGTAAGTTATATGTAACAACTTTGCCTTTACCGTTCAGAACTACAAAATACCAAAAAATGGCAAAACAAATACCGATAAAAATGAAGAACATGTATGACAGAAAATCTATTGCATCAATCGCTATATTAATCCCTAATCTAAAAGTATTGTTTAAAAAACTATTTTTAGAAGACAATGTTCAAATTCAGCTGGATATAAATAAAAAAATAATCTTGGTAACTAAAGAGGAAAAATATAAAATTTTAATAGAACATCATCAATCACCATTTGGAGAACATCAAGGTGGAAACAGAACAATAAAATTATTGAAAAATTATTACTACTGAAATAAGACGTACAGAACTATCTTGGAATATGTTAATCATGGTAGAAGAATAAATTGAGTAAATCTCAAAAAAATCCAATGAAAATAACAACGACAAGCTCAACACCATTTGAAAAAGTAGCATTGTACATAGTAAGTCCTCTTCCAGTAACATACAATAATAATAAATACTCGTACATCTTAACTTTCTAAGCCGATCTAACAAAATTCACTGAATCTGTACCATTAGAATATGCAGAAGCAACTACAGTTGCAAGAGCTTATTATTAAAAATAAGTTACAAACTACTCTATACCATCCACAAACAAACGGCGCACTTGAGCGAAGCCATGGCACATTAGCTGAATATATTCGACATTATGTAAATAATGACCCCCTCACCTGGGACGATTGGATCCCATATGCAATATATAAACAACACACCACACAGTAGTAACAACTTCAGCCCCCATGAATTACTTTATGGATTTCCAACTTCAAAAAGATCCAGCATTGAATTATAATTATGAAAATTACGCCAATGAACTAAAGGCAAGGCTACAATATGGACATTAAGAAACAAAAAAGAAAAGTCGAAAGAATACTACGACAGGGGAACATAACCGAAAGCGTTCAACATAGGAGAAAGCGTATTAATTAGAAATCAAACCAAAAAAAAAATGTTCATCATTATGCGAAGGTCCATACGAAATAGTCAAAATAATATCTCCAGAAAAATTCCTAATAAAATTTAAATAATTCACAATAACAAATAGAAAAAATTTTCCGATTGAAATTTATTCTCACACAACATTTAATTCGAAAACATTATACAAAGTTACATAAAACACAACACAAACACAACAATTTTGTAAACATTAAGCACCTTACAAAAGGTGAAGTAGTGAAGGCAAAATTTAAGGAAAAATATGTTTACTTTCAGACAATGACGCTGCTCAATTTTATATTGTTGACATCACTGATAAATATAACAAAGATACATAATAACCCAGGGATATATTTTGTGGAGCTAGGAGATTTGCAACTATATGCAAATGAATGAATGACACTATAATATTACCACAACAAATATCCGGCATTCTAAAGACAATCAGAAGGAATTTGCTACATGATTTACGGCTACCATAAATTTTAGAGAAAAACATGATGTCCTTATTTCAAATAGGCACGCTTCAATTCCGAATTTTAGAAGAAAACATTTATTTCGAAATTACAATAACTCTACCTCTAAGTATATCATACCAAATCTATAAAATATTACCTCTTCCAACACCAAATTCAGGCAAGCTACACTATATACATAACAATCTGAAACTAGTAGCTGTTGACTATAATAGAGAACATTACTATGAAATATCGTTTATCGAACTGGAGAATTGTATCACTGAATACGAAAAAAGTACCTCTGGCATATCGAGCAACTATTTTTTTCCACCGACTCAAAAAATATGTTAAATACAAAAAAATTTAGAATTAGAGAATATTATGCCTCCCACTTGTAAGTTAAGGTTACAAATATAATATGGATCCAGTTAAATCAACGAATCAAATGGTTATAATCGACCACAACTGAGTACATTATCAGTGAAATATGCCCCAATGGAATAAATCAACATTGACGAAAAACAGCATAATTGATTGAAGCAATAATTGTTATATAAAATCAAAGGATTTGATGATCAATGGATCAGAAACTAAAACCAACATAGCAAACAATTTCATTAAATTTGTCACGTGGTATTTATCCCAAAGGCGGGGAAAACTCGCATGTTAGTCCAAAGAATTTCATGCCTACCAGTCTTTATTTTTTTTTATTGAGATTTATAGGAAAATATATCAGGGAAAAAATAGGCCCATTTCAAAAGGCTATTTCACAAAACAGTTACTATAAAGGTAAATATACTGAAACAGCGAACTGCGAAGTCATCAGAAGTAAACTGGATGCTGCAACGGTAACATGCGATTTCAGTCGCTGTTTGTGAGTAATGGCAAATTTTTTTGTCACATCAGTGACAGTTGGCATGCCAAGATCACGATGGAGATCGCTAATTCTAACATATTATGGTGCATTAACAATACATCGCAGCACTTTATTTTGAAAATGTTGGATAGTGGCAAAGTATATTTCACTAGCACATCCCCAAAATTGGATGCCATAGGTCCAGGTCGGCTCCAGTATTTGTTTATACACCATTAGTTTGTTGTGAATTGACAGGGTAGAGTGTCTGCCAATAAGTGGTGGTACAATTTGTTGAATTTCAAGTCAAGCTCCTCTCGTTTTCTTCTTTACGTGAGCTTTCCAGCACAATTTGGCGTCGAGTGTAATACCCAGGTATTTGGCTTCGTTGACATGTGGGATTATTAACTCATCCATGAAAATCGGTTTGTAAGGTGTATTTTTCAATGAAAAAACTATATGCGCTGATTTGGTTTTGTTTAACTTAATGCGCCATTTCCTAGCTCATGAAGCAATGCAATTAACAGCCTCTTGTAGCTTAGCCGTCGCGTCCTCGATAGTGTTACCTGTAGCCAGAACATCAGTTTCGTCCACAAATGTCCAAAAAAGCACTACTCTCCGTGTATAACTATTCCCGATGTAATGTACATTTCGTGTACAAACCGTATAAACTTAATTGCAAATATATATGTGTTAATATATATCTAGCACTGGAATGTTGCTTGAGAAGACGCCATTGAGCAAATTCTACTCTTAGCCGAAGAAAGGCAATAAAAATTTTTGGTGTTGAGTTGCAGTTGGTAACAGAATTCTTTAATTCCCAAGATTGGTTTTTTATATCATAATTTTGAGTGACATTTTCGATCATAATTTCGATTGTATAAATTATTTATATCTAATTCCTTTCGCTTAAAATTAAACTCAAATTCCACTCAAACACAAACACTGATTGACCAATGACCGCACGCGAGATTTCTATTACATATTACACGTGTCAAGTGTGATAGTGTCAATGTGCAGCCGATGGATGTGTTTTGTGAATTGTTTTGGTTTGGATGTGTATCGTTTGCGTAAGTAATTTTTTGTGATTCACTATGTTTGTACGCAATATTGTACAGTCACCTCACCCTTTAAACCAAAAAATTGCAAAATTTAAATCTGTATGCGTTTGTATGTGCGTTAGAAATAAGTTCTTATTTATTTGATTTTAATTTTTACTCATTGCTCTTATCTAAGTTTTATCTTTTTTTTTTTATTTCTTCCTCTATATATTACAATCTATAACAATAATATTAAGTAATATTTTGTGCAGGTTTGGATTGAATATGCTCTTTTTGCCAATGGCAAAAGAACTTCTTTTATTTATTTGTTTATTAAATTTTCTCTATTTATTCATCATTTTATTTATGTATATAATTAATTATTTATTTTGTTAAGTTTTATCTTATTAGATATTATTTAATTCTAAGTTGTTACTTACGAGAACTAGATTTTGCATTTATATGAGTAATTATTTGTCTTATGTTCAAGTTGTGTGATATGAATAAAAATTAAATTTTAGTCAACTATATGGATACAAAATCTTAAAAGTTGATTCGTTCATATTTACCTTGTATTCTCTAAGGAACCTTCCTGCCTCTGCTATGTGTTGAGGTGATGCTCGCTGTAGTTAATATTTATTTTCTACTACAATGCTTTGTTTGTTGTCCTTAGGTATGGCCATCGATGTTCGATAGTATCGAAACATCGATGCTTTGCTGTCGATGTTCGATGTTTGACCATCGATGGTAAGCTGTCCGTTAGTATCGATCATCGATGTTGCGCCGTCGATATTTATTTTCGATGCTTATCCATCGATGTTATAACTTTGATGTTTTTTCACCATCGATGGTGACTGCTCGATGGTACTATCAACCAATCACCATGGAAACATTGATATTTTTTTGTGTCGATTTCGTTCTAAAAAACAAAAAACTGCTGAAACAAATAAACAGCAGATCTTATTCGCTTTATGCAGAATCCTAAGTACGATTATTTTCTGTTATAACGTCAAAGTGTGTGTGTCTTCAAAGAGAAGAATATGTACCTGTTATTCATTTGCTTGCTTAAAGCGTATATTGTGATTGCGCGTCTAATTGTTTCGGAATCCACAGCTGCAAACTTGGTTTTAAACAAAACATGTATTGGAGAACAAAAGTATGTTTAATAAAAAGATTAAAAACAGAAATTTTGGGCACGCATTGAAGACAGTGAAATTAAGCGTTTATTTCACTGCCGTCAATGTGTACCAAACAAGCATTCGATAGTGTTGTTGCTTCACACTTTGGTATATGTAAAGAAAAACAATAAGAAACTAAAACTAGTAAAGGAGTCTGAAGTCGGATTAGACCGACTACGAAATACCCTTTACCTTTTCTTGTGCGTGCGAGTTCAACAATGGGGATGTTTTCTTCATAAATCATCATTAGGAGCATACTAACGGTGATTTTTGGTAGGGTACCTTGAAATGATTATATCGACCCCCATTTCCTGTGTATGGCTTTGTAGTGTCAATATAACCACTAATATAAAATTTAGTGCAAACATTTTGCATAGGTAGTAACTTATAATAATATGTCAATACTGGGCGTGGCTGTATAAATAACACGCCCATTTTTTGTGTGCTGTTTAATATTAGTACCCGCAACATTCGTGTAAAATTTCTGATGATGATCATGATTTTATTCAGCCAAATAATATATATTGTTGATATTACAGCATGATGCTGGTAAAGGCAAATTATAGTTTTCAAAAGAATTCCAAATGGAATTTAAAGTTTCCTGTAGAAGGAGTAATACGCGATTTTCAATCTCTTCAAGGTGCAAAATCACAATTTAAATCTATTATTTATCTTAGCATGTTATGCACTACCTCATCATAAATATGGGTTTTTATTTGTTCCATAATTCTATTGGACTGGATATATTTCAAAACACTAAAAATATTGCAGTGATTCCGTAGCATATACGCGTTCTCACATAGACATCCTTCATCTAATGCATTGTGCCAGTGTGAATCATATTCGAAGATTCCCAATGCTAAGCACGCTTGGCGATAGGTAGAATGCGAAGAGCCATTTATCATTTGAAGATTTTCAAACGATTTTGTACCACGGATTTTATTTAGCGAACGTAGTAGCATTCTGGATTATTAGGATATATGGTGTACGTAAAAACGGCCAATATTTTTGAACTTCTTCATACAAAAGAGTTTCGGCAAAGTCATCGTTAGAGTAGAGTTTGAAAAATGCCTTTAATGTGGTATTTTTTGGACTCTTAATGCGATCACGTATATTTTCTGTATTAAAATACACTCTTTGGCCGTTTTCTATATGGATATCTAGATGCGTGACTGGTGGAAATCATTTATGAATTGGGAAGAAAAAATTCGCCCAAGCTGCTTGGGATGTCGATATACACTTTGGAATTTTGATATCTCTTCATATTTTTTTTTAATGCAAATGTGGCTAAAACTGAGTCTTTGTTAACGTATTTGCAAATGTTCTTGAGGAACTTAACAGTACAACAAAATTCTACATTAAGATGAGCCACAAGTGATTTGAGAGTACCGGAGAATATGGTACTACCCATCTGTTGTCAACGTGTTGGTCGATATTTTTTATTCGGATTGAAGCAGAAAATGCGCCGTTGGTTTTTCAGCGTCGTGTATATAATGGATAGCCATCATCCCCAGTAATGGTATTTTTTAGGGTATTTCTCTCTACATCGATCATCCAGCACACATGATGATAAATAACGTTGATTGGGGCTAATTTTGTGTGTAAGCCATATTAAAATGTGGGCATGTTCAAAACCATCCTTTTGTGAGCAGTAACAGGACAGTAAATTTCATCTGTTGAAAGTAGTTCCTTTAATATTTAGAGTATCTAAAGTCTTGAAACAATATCATGCCTATCGCAAGCTGATCGGCCAGAAAAAACTTAATTTATTTCCTCGTCTACTTAATTTATTTCGGTCTACTCTATTTTCGCACATAGCAGAATGCATCTTGTGTAAGTTCATGCATGAGTGTTGGGCTTTTCGTATAGGTTTGCCGGCAGAATTACGAAGCGTCCAATATTTTCTGGGTTTTCGACATCTCTCATTGCATCTTTAAGATGGATATAGCTTCCTACCCATAATAGTGATTCGTTCGAATGGATAAATGTCAATCTATCTATTTCAATCTTGACATACATGCCGACGATATTTTGGTTCAACAGTTGCTTGTAATAGCTAAGAAAATTTATATAATTTTGTCTAATCATAACTAGGAGTAGAATTATTGAGCAGAAGTTTTTTTGTTTTTGTTTTCAATACCAGTAACAGGATCTATATGAAAAACGGAAAAGTTGTATCCATGTTTTCCGTAGCAAAACATGAGATGGTATCAAATGCATACTTGATCGTACTTGTTCGTCGCGCGTCGTCTAGATCGGTTCGTTTCGTCGCACCTACGAGAAAATAAATTCAGTAAAGTTTAAAAAAGTGTAGAACGCCTAAAAAATAACAAAAATCAATTAAAAGCCTTCGAAATATTGAGTGATCCCAACTAATTGCCTTGTAAAGGATTGCAAATTATTAAAAAAAAGAATATAAAAAGCAAAAAATTAAAATAGAAAAGAAAATATAGAGCAGAACGGTACTCAAAAGAACTTAAAAAATAAAATAATATAAACAACAGCAGTTGTCTCACTGCACTGCTGACAGTGGCAACCAATCTATTACAGTGACACAGCTATTACTAAGTGTGGTTATTGTATGGGATAAGTCACCCATCATCTATTACCTTTTATTATTCAATTAAAAGAACTTAAAAAATAAAACAATATAAACAACAGCAGTTGTCTCACTGCACTGCTGACAGTGGTAGCCAATCTATTACAGTGACACAACTATTACTAAATGTGGTTAGTGTATGGGATAAGTCAATTAAATATGCTAGAGTATTAAACTAAATCTTGAATCGCAAAACACAGAATTGCTCGAAAAAATCCAAAACTTAGAAAAATTATGCTCATTGTTAAAAAACGAGTTATGTGTACTCAAAAGTGAGAGTGTAAAACTTAAATCAACCGAAAATTATACCAACACAAAAATTATTGATAACGAAAAAAAGTATGAGACTGATGAGGATGAACTAGCCAGAGAGATGGACTGGATCCTCAAAAAGAAAAGACCAACCAAAAAACGGAAGGCAGAGACCTCTCCGGAAGTGATCACACAAAGTGAACCTACAGTTTCAAGTGCTTCTATTACAGCTTATTGCAACTAAAAAAAACAAGTTCTTTGTAAACAAATTCATAAAATGAAACTAAAAAAAGTGCCAGGATTTGACTTACTAACGACGGAAGTTCTTCGTAAACTGCCCAATAATTGCGTCTCTTATCTGTCTGATTTAATTAATATGTGCTTCAGTTTGAGGCATGTTCCTATATATTGGAAATTCGCAGAGGTAATCATGGTACCCAAGCCTGGGAAATCACTCAACGACGTATCATCGTAGAAGCCAATATCCTTACTGGCAGCATTGTCAAAACTATTGGAAAAATTGCTTTTAACACGTTTAATGCCAAAAATTGAGAATAAAAACTTGCTTCCCGCTCACCAGATTGGTTTTAGGAAAAATCATTCGACAACTGATCAAATCCACATAGTTGTGAATATGGTCGAAACTACGTTGGAAGGGAAAAAAGCGTGTTCCGCCGTCTTCCTAGACGTTTCACAAGCTTTCGATAAGGTGTGGCATGCAGGTCTATTACAAAAGCTGCGGACATTGTTGCCAATGCAATATTACGAGGTGCTTTCATCATACCTTGATGACAGGTACTTTAGTGTTAAGTACGAAAACGCCCAATCTGCTTTGAAAAATATTAATGCTGGTGTACCGCAAGGGAGCATCCTGGGGTCTCTGCTGTACATCCTTTATACATACGGCCTACCAACAGCAAATCAGCAAGTAACCGAAACATTTGTGGACGAAACTGATGTTCTGGCTACAGGTAACACTATCGAGGACGCGACGGCTAAGCTACAAGAGGCTGTTAATTGCATTGCTTCATGAGCTAGGAAATGGCGCATTAAGTTAAACAAAACCAAATCAGCGCATATAGTTTTTTCATTGAAAAATACACCTTACAAACCGATTTTCATGGATGAGTTAATAATCCCACATGTCAACGAAGCCAAATACCTGGGTATTACACTCGACGCCAAATTGTGCTGGAAAGCTCACGTAAAGAAGAAAACGAGAGGAGCTTGACTTGAAATTCAACAAATTGTACCACCTTATTGGCAGACACTCTACCCTGTCAATTCACAACAAACTAATGGTGTATAAACAAATACTGGAGCCGACCTGGACCTATGGCATCCAATTTTGGGGATGTGCTAGTGAAATATACTTTGCCACTATCCAACATTTTCAAAATAAAGTGCTGCGATGTATTGTTAATGCACCATAATATGTTAGAATTAGCGATCTCCATCGTGATCTTGGCATGCCAACTGTCACTGATGTGACAAAAAAATTTGCCATTACTCACAAACAGCGACTGAAATCGCATGTTACCGTTGCAGCATCCAGTTTACTTCTGATGACTTCGCAGCGTAGGCGGCTAAAACGGAAAACAGTGTCCGACCTAATGGAACTCGAGTAGCCGATATTTTATTTATATGTTATATGTTAGCATGTATATAAAATGCTTAACGCTTTTCTTTTAATTTGTATAATTTATTCAAACAAAATTGCTAGTTAGTATTACCTGTATTTACTAGGTGCAATTATAAAACGTTCCTGTATATGGTATAAGACTCGTTAATAAAAAAAAATTAATAAAAAAAAAATAAAAATAAAAAAATAAAAAATATATATATATATATATATATATATATATATATATATTTTTTTTTTTTATTTTTTTTTATTTTTTTATTTTTTTTTTTGAAATTTTTTTTTATTAACGAGTCTTATACCATATACAGGAACGTTTTATAATTGCACCTAGTAAATACAGGTAATACTAACTAGCAATTTTGTTTGAATAAATTATACAAATTAAAAGAAAAGCGTTAAGCATTTTATATACATGCTAACATATAACATATAAATAAAATATCGGCTACTCGAGTTCGATTAGGTCGGACACTGTTTTCCGTTTTAGCCGCCTACGCTGCGAAGTCATCAGAAGTAAACTGGATGCTGCAACGGTAACATGCGATTTCAGTCGCTGTTTGTGAGTAATGGCAAATTTTTTTGTCACATCAGTGACAGTTGGCATGCCAAGATCACGATGGAGATCGCTAATTCTAACATATTATGGTGCATTAACAATACATCGCAGCACTTTATTTTGAAAATGTTGGATAGTGGCAAAGTATATTTCACTAGCACATCCCCAAAATTGGATGCCATAGGTCCAGGTCGGCTCCAGTATTTGTTTATACACCATTAGTTTGTTGTGAATTGACAGGGTAGAGTGTCTGCCAATAAGGTGGTACAATTTGTTGAATTTCAAGTCAAGCTCCTCTCGTTTTCTTCTTTACGTGAGCTTTCCAGCACAATTTGGCGTCGAGTGTAATACCCAGGTATTTGGCTTCGTTGACATGTGGGATTATTAACTCATCCATGAAAATCGGTTTGTAAGGTGTATTTTTCAATGAAAAAACTATATGCGCTGATTTGGTTTTGTTTAACTTAATGCGCCATTTCCTAGCTCATGAAGCAATGCAATTAACAGCCTCTTGTAGCTTAGCCGTCGCGTCCTCGATAGTGTTACCTGTAGCCAGAACATCAGTTTCGTCCACAAATGTTTCGGTTACTTGCTGATTTGCTGTTGGTAGGCCGTATGTATAAAGGATGTACAGCAGAGACCCCAGGATGCTCCCTTGCGGTACACCAGCATTAATATTTTTCAAAGCAGATTGGGCGTTTTCGTACTTAACACTAAAGTACCTGTCATCAAGGTATGATGAAAGCACCTCGTAATATTGCATTGGCAACAATGTCCGCAGCTTTTGTAATAGACCTGCATGCCACACCTTATCGAAAGCTTGTGGAACGTCTAGGAAGACGGCGGAACACGCTTTTTTCCCTTCCAACGTAGTTTCGACCATATTCACAACTATGTGGATTTGATCAGTTGTCGAATGATTTTTCCTAAAACCAATCTGGTGAGCGGGAAGCAAGTTTTTATTCTCAATTTTTGGCATTAAACGTGTTAAAAGCAATTTTTCCAATAGTTTTGACAATGCTGCCAGTAAGGATATTGGCTTCTACGATGATACGTCGTTGAGTGATTTCCCAGGCTTGGGTACCATGATTACCTCTGCGAATTTCCAATATATAGGAACATGCCTCAAACTGAAGCACATATTAATTAAATCAGACAGATAAGAGACGCAATTATTGGGCAGTTTACGAAGAACTTCCGTCGTTAGTAAGTCAAATCCTGGCACTTTTTTTAGTTTCATTTTATGAATTTGTTTACCAACTTCTTCGGGCGTTACTTGAGTAATGTGGGTATCGCACTCTAGCCAACTTTCATTTATAACTATTTCATCATTTCTTTCATTTGGACTAAAGGTCTTTTCAAGATGTTCAGCAAACAACTTTGCTTTTTGCGCCCTTGTTTTGGCCCACAGTGTATCGTTGATTTTAACTGGAGCACAGTGTTGTATTGGCATGCTGAATGATTTAGCCGCCTTCCACAAAGAGTATTCTGTGGTATTGTCAGCTGTAAGATCCATCAGAAACCGATTAAATGTGTCATTATTGAATGTCTGGATTGCTGTGTGTAAATGTTTACTGGCTAAGTTTAAATTCGATTTGATTGCTGGAGATCTGGTGTGTTGACAACGTTTCCGTAGCTTCCGTTTCTTTGCAATTAAGCTGTTAATAAAAGGTGGATATTGTTTCCCGTGCAGAACAAGTCTTAGTGAGGGCGTACTATACCACGCTCCCATCTGTATTTGCTGTGTAAAGTGGAGCACAGCATCATCAAGTTGCTCACTGGTAACAATAGAATCAAACTTGGCTAATTGTTCTAGCTGCACTTGAAAGTAATTCCAGTCAGTACAAGCATTGATGTGCTTTGATTTACTGCTGCTTGAGCCCTAAAACGTATGTTTTGCGTTGAAGTCACCTCCAATTATAAAACGACCATGGAAACGATTAAAAAGAGAAACATAGTGTCTAGGTGGACTATATAGAGCAGTTAGAACCAGTGGTTGTTTGGAAGTTTCAATGGAAACGGATGTGGTTTGCAACTCATTTGTGCTGATTTGGTCCTCCAAGTGATGGTTAATTGAGCTTTTGATTATGACTGCGCTACCACCCCTTGCACAATTGTCAGGATGTATTGTATGGTAAAGCCCGTATTTTTTAAAGGACACATGCGATTGCTTAGTAAAATGAGTTTCAGCAATTAAGCATATATATGCAATATCAATATCTTCATTGTTAAGCACGACTTCCAGCTCATTTTTGTGTTTGGCTAAACTATTTGCATTCCATTAAATTAGTCTTAGACAATCAGTCATAATTTAAAAATTGCATGTTCCAATGCTTTGAACATTTTTTCCTGGCGGTCTAGCTTTGCCAAGATTAGTGACAGCGCATCGGTGCTTTGTGGGGCAAAATTGGGAGCAGAGCCTTTCGTTATTTGAGCATAGCTTGCTGCTTTAATACTCGTAGATGGTCCAATTTTGGTGGGGGCATTTTTTGACGCAGCAAATTGATTATTATCGCGATCCTTCGTTTTAACAATAGTTGTTTTCTTCGATCTGATTTTTTGTAATTCTTTCGCAATTACACAGCCACGATAATTTGCTGGGTGCGACTCACCACAATTGCAGCATTTGGGTTTATCAGCTATTGGCTTTTGGCACTCTGAAGATATATGTTTGCCAGCACATTTGACGCATCGTGGAGGTTTCCCACAGAAATTTTTTGTGTGGCCGAATGATTGGCAACTTTTGCACTGGGGAATTAAGTTAGATGATTTTATTGGTTCAATCTTTACAATTGTATTTAAAATCTGTTTGATTTCGTGAATTTACTTCACATCTTCAGAAAAGTCGAATGTCAGAACGAACATATCAAGCGGTTCCTTCGTCTTCCATTGAAGTTTTTTAAAAGCACTTCTTACTTTGAGGCCTTGATTATTCAAATCACTTATAATGGATTCCTGGTCACACGAATGGTGCAGATTTTTTACCATTACTTTTATTGGCCTGGTTTGCTTGTCTCCATAGTTGAACCAAGGGATACTTTCATTAGTTAACAACTTCGTAACAGCCCGATAGCCAGAAGAGTCAAAAGTTATTACTCTGTATGCACCATTATTAATAAGTTTCACAAAGAACTTGTTTTTTTTAGTTGCAATAAGCTGTAATAGAAGCACTTGAAACTGTAGGTTCACTTTGTGTGATCACTTCCGGAGAGGTCTCTGCCTTCCGTTTTTTGGTTGGTCTTTTCTTTTTGAGGATCCAGTCCATCTCTCTGGCTAGTTCATCCTCATCAGTCTCATACTTTTTTTCGTTATCAATAATTTTTGTGTTGGTATAATTTTCGGTTGATTTAAGTTTTACACTCTCACTTTTGAGTACACATAACTCGTTTTTTAACAATGAGCATAATTTTTCTAAGTTTTGGATTTTTTCGAGCAATTCTGTGTTTTGCGATTCAAGATTTAGTTTAATACTCTAGCATATTTAATTGACTCATCCCATACACTAACCACATTTAGTAATAGTTGTGTCACTGTAATAGATTGGCTACCACTGTCAGCAGTGCAGTGAGACAACTGCTGTTGTTTATATTGTTTTATTTTTTAAGTTCTTTTAATTGAATAATAAAAGGTAATAGATGATGGGTGACTTATCCCATACAATAACCACACTTAGTAATAGCTGTGTCACTGTAATAGATTGGTTGCCACTGTCAGCAGTGCAGTGAGACAACTGCTGTTGTTTATATTATTTTATTTTTTAAGTTCTTTTGAGTACCGTTCTGCTCTATATTTTCTTTTCTATTTTAATTTTTTGCTTTTTATATTCTTTTTTTTAATAATTTGCAATCCTTTACAAGGCAATTAGTTGGGATCACTCAATATTTCGAAGGCTTTTAATTGATTTTTGTTATTTTTTAGGCGTTCTACACTTTTTTAAACTTTACTGAATTTATTTTCTCGTAGGTGCGACGAAACGAAACGATCTAGACGACGCGCGACGAACAAGTACGATCAAGTATGCATTTGATACCATCTCATGTTTTGCTACGGAAAACATGGATACAACTTTTCCGTTTTTCATATAGATCCTGTTACTGGTATTGAAAACAAAAACAAAAAAACTTCTGCTCAATAATTCTACTCCTAGTTATGATTAGACAAAATTATATAAATTTTCTTAGCTATTACAAGCAACTGTTGAACCAAAATATCGTCGGCATGTATGTCAAGATTGAAATAGATAGATTGACATTTATCCATTCGAACGAATCACTATTATGGGTAGGAAGCTATATCCATCTTAAAGATGCAATGAGAGATGTCGAAAACCCAGAAAATATTGGACGCTTCGTAATTCTGCCGGCAAACCTATACGAAAAGCCCAACACTCATGCATGAACTTACACAAGATGCATTCTGCTATGTGCGAAAATAGAGTAGACCGAAATAAATTAAGTAGACGAGGAAATAAATTAAGTTTTTTCTGGCCGATCAGCTTGCGATAGGCATGATATTGTTTCAAGACTTTAGATACTCTAAATATTAAAGGAACTACTTTCAACAGATGAAATTTACTGTCCTGTTACTGCTCACAAAAGGATGGTTTTGCTCATGCCCACATTTTAATATGGCTTACACACAAAATTAGCCCCAATCAACGTTATTTATCATCATGTGTGCTGGATGATCGATGTAGAGAGAAATACCCTAAAAAATACCATTACTGGGGATGATGGCTATCCATTATATACACGACGCTGAAAAACCAACGGCGCATTTTCTGCTTCAATCCGAATAAAAAATATCGACCAACACGTTGACAACAGATGGGTAGTACCATATTCTCCGGTACTCTCAAATCACTTGTGGCTCATCTTAATGTAGAATTTTGTTGTACTGTTAAGTTCCTCAAGAACATTTGCAAATACGTTAACAAAGACTCAGTTTTAGCCACATTTGCATTAAAAAAAAATATGAAGAGATATCAAAATTCCAAAGTGTATATCGACATCCCAAGCAGCTTGGGCGAATTTTTTCTTCCCAATTCATAAATGATTTCCACCAGTCACGCATCTAGATATCCATATAGAAAACGGCCAAAGAGTGTATTTTAATACAGAAAATATACGTGATCGCATTAAGAGTCCAAAAAATACCACATTAAAGGCATTTTTCAAACTCTACTCTAACGATGACTTTGCCGAAACTCTTTTGTATGAAGAAGTTCAAAAATATTGGCCGTTTTTACGTACACCATATATCCTAATAATCCAGAATGCTACTACGTTCGCTAAATAAAATCCGTGGTACAAAATCGTTTGAAAATCTTCAAATGATAAATGGCTCTTCGCATCCTACCTATCGCCAAGCGTGCTTAGCATTGGGAATCTTCGAATATGATTCACACTGGCACAATGCATTAGATGAAGGATGTCTATGTGAGAACGCGTAAATGCTACGGAATCACTGCAATATTTTTAGTGTTTTGTAATATATCCAGTCCAATAGAATTATGGAACAAATAAAAACCCATATTTATGATGAGGTAGTGCATAACATGCTAAGATAAATAATAGATTTAAATTGTGATTTTGCACCTTGAAGAGATTGAAAATCGCGTATTACTCCTTCTACAGGAAACTTTAAATTCCATTTGGAATTCTTTTGAAAACTATAATTTGCCTTTACCAGCATCATGCTGTAATATCAACAATATATATTATTTGGCTGAATAAAATCATGATCATCATCAGAAATTTTACACGAATGTTGCGGGTACTAATATTAAACAGCACACAAAAAATGGGCGTGTTATTTATACAGCCACGCCCAGTATTGACATATTATTATAAGTTACTACCTATGCAAAATGTTTGCACTAAATTTTATATTAGTGGTTATATTGACACTACAAAGCCATACACAGGAAATGGGGGTCGATATAATCATTTCAAGGTACCCTACCAAAAATCACCGTTAGTATGCTCCTAATGATGATTTATGAAGAAAACATCCCCATTGTTGAACTCGCACGCACAAGAAAAGGTAAAGGGTATTTCATAGTCGGTCTAATCCGACTTCAGACTCCTTTACTAGTTTTAGTTTCTTATTGTTTTTCTTTATATATACCAAAGTGTGAAGCAACAACACTATCGAATGCTTGTTTGGTACACATTGACGGCAGTGAAATAAACGCTTAATTTCACTGTCTTCAATGCGTGCCCAAAATTTCTGTTTTTAATCTTTTTATTAAACATACTTTTGTTCTCCAATACATGTTTTGTTTAAAACCAAGTTTGCAGCTGTGGATTCCGAAACAATTAGACGCGCAATCACAATATGCGCTTTAAGCAAGCAAATGAAGAACAGGTACATATTCTTCTCTTTGAAGACACACACACTTTGACGTTATAACAGAAAATAATCGTACTTAGGATTCTGCATAAAGCGAATAAGATCTGCTGTTTATTTGTTTCAGCAGTTTTTTGTTTTTTAGAACGAAATCGACACAAAAAAACATCAATGTTTCCATGGTGATTGGTTGATAGTACCATCGAGCAGTCACCATCGATGGTGAAAAAACATCAAAGTTATAACATCGATGGATAAGCATCGAAAATAAATATCGACGGCGCAACATCGATGATCGATACTAACGGACAGCTTACCATCGATGGTCAAACATCGAACATCGACAGCAAAGCATCGATGTTTCGATACTATCGAAGATCGATGGCCATACCTAAGGACAACAAACAAAGCATTGTAGTAGAAAATAAATATTAACAGCGAGCGTCACCTCAGCACATAGCAGAGGCAGGAAGGTTCCTTAGAGAATACAAGGTAAATATGAACGAATCAACTTTTAAGATTTTGTATCCATATAGTTGACTAAAATTTAATTTTTATTCATATCACACAACTTGAACATAAGACAAATAATTACTTATATAAATGCAAAATCTAGTTCTCGTAAGTAACAACTTAGAATTAAATAATATCTAATAAGATAAAACTTAACAAAATAAATAATTAATTACATACATAAATAAAATGATGAATAAATAGAGAAAATTTAATAAACAAATAAATAAAAGAAGTTCTTTTGGCATTGGCAAAAAGAGCATATTCAATCCAAACCTGCACAAAATATTACTTAATATTATTGTTATAGATTGTAATATATAGAGGAAGAAATAAAAAAAAAGATAAAACTTAGATAAGAGCAATGAGTAAAAATTAAAATCAAATAAATAAGAACTTATTTCTAACGCACATACAAACGCATACAGATTTAAATTTTGCAATTTTTTGGTTTAATGGGTGAGGTGACTGTACAATATTGCGTACAAACATAGTGAATCACAAAAAATTACTTACGCAAACGATACACATCCAAACCAAAACAATTCACAAAACACATCCATCGGCTGCACATTGACACTATCACACTTGACACGTGTAATATGTAATAGAAATCTCGCGTGCGGTCATTGGTGAATCAGTGTTTGTGTTTGAGTGGAATTTGAGTTTAATTTTAAGCGAAAGGAATTAGATATAAATAATTTATACAATCGAAATTATGATCGAAAATGTCACTCAAAATTATGATATAAAAAACCAATCTTGGGAATTAAAGAATTCTGTTACCAACTGCAACTCAACACAAACATTTTTATTGCCTTTCTTCGGCTAAGAGTAGAATTTGCTCAATGGCGTCTTCTCAAGCAACATTCCAGTGCTAGATATATATTAACACATATATATTTGCAATTAAGTTTATAGGGTTTGTACACGAAATGTACATTACATCGGGAATAGTTATACACGGAGAGTAGTGCTTCGAATGTATATGACTAAGCATTACCGGGAGAAAAGAAATATTACAAAAATCCAGGCTTTGCCCTACGTGAAATTATCTGTTTTGAAAAGAAAAGAAAGTTGAATTTATATTGTGTTGAAAATAATTTATTCAATTTTTCTACATTTTTTTCAATGTAACGCAGCTTGATAAACAACATTTTTTGTTTTCTGTTCCGGTGCGTAAATGTACAGAGATGATGGTTTTCCAACTCGTGAACACGCCACGTATAGCTGGCCGTGTGAAAAACATGGCATTTCCAAATTTAGGCCACACACTTCCAGCGACTGTCCTTGTGACCTGTTGATTGCCATCGCAAATGCAACTTTCACTGGAAACTGAATACGTTTGAACTGAAATGGCAAATCGTTGGAACTCAAAGGAATTCGTGGAATCAAGCATTCTGCCCCCTTGTAAGTCCCTTTCAAAATTCTTGCAACTATCACATTATTTGGTAGCTGCGTCACACTGTGTCACGAGGCTGGCCAAAAATGGTTAAAGTCAATGTTAGAATTTGAACGTTTTTTTATATTTTTTTTTTAACACTCTGGTTAGATGATATCTAAAATATCTTCTTAAAATGTTTACAAATTTTAAAGTTATAGTGGTTCAAAGTCAAGGTTTGTGTTCAGGATACGAAATTTATGGGAAAATCCCAAATTTCATGTTCATTTATAATACTAAGAATTTAAGTATTTGAATGTAACGGCTACCAAAATTTGTAACAGGGTTGTAAGTGATGCTTCTAGTCATAATTACAACACTGTTTTTGTTTACAAATATTGATCATATGTTAGATACCGATCGAAAAAGATAGTAGTGAGGCATTGTCAAGACTTTTCAGCAACCGTGAACTTTCGTAGAGAATTTAAAAGAAAGTAGAAATAACACTTTTCCTGTTTTTTTGTATTTTGTAGCTACAAGTATGTATGTTAATATATTTAAAGTTCAGCTGCCCGATATTTTTTTTTATTTATTTTAAAGCGTTCACATATAAGACAGGGTCTTTTAAATGCATCAAGAAGTATCCGAATAACAATGAATTATATATAACAAAAATTACTTAAAATAAGACTAAGAATGTAAGTTAAATTAAACTAAATTATTAGATCAGACAAATAAATAAGTTAAGATCAGATAAATAAATAATTAAACATATAAATAATTGAATAAATAAATAATTAACTTTAAAAATAAATAATTTTTCTGAAATAAGGAAAAGTCAGATCAGAAAAACAATGAATAAACAAAAAGGAAACAAAAAGTAGGAAAGCAGAAAAGAGGGGAAAAAAAAAATAAATAAATAAAAAACAAAAAATAAAAAAAATAGCATTAAGAGAAGTAGTGAAAAACTGCTTGCTTAAAGTTGTGCTTACTTGATATACTCCTAATTGCCAAAGGCAACGAATTCCACAACCTGATGGCGTTCACAAAAAAGAGTCTATTCGAGTTTAAATACTTGTAATTAGGGACTAAGAGGTTCATATTTCTCCTCGATCTACAAAACTTCAACTTTACAAACAAATAATTAGGTGTTCGCGTGTATATTAAGTTATGTAGAAATATGCAATTTCTAGCATCCATATAATTAAAAATATTGCAACCAAGGACCTGATTGCAAAACTTACTGATATGGTCAAACTTTCTTAAACCATATACATATCTTGTAGCATTATTGAATGCCACCTGCAACTTATGCCTGGAACCCGAGTCAAGTTTACCATAAACAACCTCTGAGTAAGTCATGATCGGTACAATAAGCTGAAGCACCAACCTCCTTCTGGTCTCAGCAGGCACAAATGATGCAGTTCTCCTCAAATTCCGTAAGGTATAGTATACCTTACTCACCACTGAATTTATGTGATCCTCACAGGATAGTACGGAGTTAATGTGGTATCCAAGGTTTTTTACTTTTTCAACAAATTTAAGTTTTGTATCATTTAGTGAAATTGTCGGTATATCAGAGGAAGGGTAACCAGACTTGGAAATCGGGAGGACATATGATTTTTGGGAGTTGAGCTTCAGCCTATTAGCTATAGCCCATTCTGCTATTATGATCAAGTCTTCGTTTACCCTAGCACATAAATCATCAATGAGACCAATAGGTCTGGACAAATACAATTGAAGGTCATCAGCATATGCATGCATGGTAACATGACGACACTTACTGAAAATGTCATCTATGAACAGTGTAAACAAAAGTGGACCAAGCACTGACCCCTGAGGCACCCCACAGGTTGAATTACTGAACGCAGACACATTCTTTCCCACCCTAACCCTTTGAGACCTTCCAACCAAGTAACTATTTAACATACGGACCGCCGAGCTGGAAAAACCAAAATTCAACCGTAGCTTTTCACATAGTAATGAGTGATCTACAGAATCGAATGCTTTAGAGAAATCTAACAGACAAAGCAAGGTCAAATGTCTCATATCAAATGACTCTCTGATGTCATCCAATATTTTAACAACAGCAGTGGAGCAGCTGTGTCCAGGCCGAAAACCAGATTGGAGTGGGGAAATAAGGTCAAATTTTCTGACGTGTTCTGAGATTTGCTCAGCCATGAGAGATTCACATACCTTTGATAAAGCCGACAACAAACTTACAGGACGGAAATCAGACGGTACATTAGCATTGGACTTTTTAGCTATAGGGATAATCGTCGCTATTTTCCAAATACTGGGGAAGCAGGAGCTCGTTAAACAATGGTTAATTATATGGGTCAACGGGCTTAGAATGAAAGGCAAAATAAGTTTAATAAATTTAATAGGAATTCCATCCTCTCCGACAGCATTTGACTTTATCTTGTTGACACAGCGAGCAACATCATCTTCACCCACAGAAATAAACTCAAACACAAATGGGCATTCAGAAACACAGTCCCTCGCAACTACAGCAGACATATCATCAGCAGACACTGAACTACTACCAAAATAGTCATTCAGAATACCCGGATCAATCCGACAATCTTCAGATTTCCCATTGCATACCCCAGCTTGTCTCAAATTATTCCACAGCTGCTTGGAAGGTCGTGCCAAACATAGTTTGGACATGAAAAATCTGCGCTTAGCCAATTTAATAGTAGAATTTGCATCATTTCTAGCTCTTTTGTGCTCTTCCCATCTAGATGCAGTTGGATTTCTTTTCCACTGATTGTATGTTCTATGCCGTTTTTTAATAGCCAATTGGGCATTCTTCGTAAACCAGGGACAACTGCTGTTAGTGACAGAACGAGTAACAAGTGGAACATGCAAGTCAAACAAGGCACCAATTCTGTACATTAAAGAATCCAGCTTTTCATTCACAGAGCTAAACAGCCTACATTCAGACCAATTAATAAGTGACAGGTCATTAAACAAAGAATCAAGATTAATTGATTTATAGTCTCGAAAGGAAAAAGAATTTTCAGCAACCACTGGGTTTAGATTTACATTCACTGAACAAAAAATTAGATCGTGGTCGGATATAAACGATAATTGGTCAAAGATCATAACTGAAGAAATATCCGAAACCAGAAAAACATCCAACAAACTTGGAGAAGCATTATCTGCAAAGCGTGTTGGCATACTGGTATTCAGCACTTGCAGTCCAACTTCAGAAATTTTACAAATGAATTGCTTGGCAAGACTGTCCTTACATAACATGTTTATATTGAAATCACCACACACAATAAAATGATCATAATCGATTACACAATTTGACAAAGTAGCAAAGAACGGATCCAAACAGCAGTAACGATAAGGATTATATACACACGACAGAAAAACTTTTGTGCTATTGTCATACATTTCAACATTTAGAAATTCCACATCTGAGCCTCCAGACATATTCAACAAATTCACTCTTAAATTACTTTTACAATATATTGCCACACCCCCGCCTTTTTTGTCGAATCTATCGTTTCGAAAAAGCTTGTAATTACCTATATTCAGGCAAGAGTCACCTATACCTTCATGCAACCAGGTTTCGGATACACAAATTACATCAACAGATGAATTCTCAAAGCAGTGTCTAACATAATCCATCTTAGAATCACTTAGACTCCTCGCATTAAAATGTACAATGTTTAATCCAGAGCGCTGGCTGCATAAAACGCCAATCAATGTTTTATGAACGTCACTGGAGGCAGAAACTTCATCACCCATAATTAGCATAAAAATACATATCAGCAACACAACAATAAGCACTACAGTAATAGAAGAAGCAGATAGTAGAGAAGAGGAAATTACTTAAAAAAATAGTCGAGCACAAGGCATATAGAGAGAGAGCATTTAAGCTATTAATATATGTAAATGTGCAATTTAACACTTGAATAAAAATAAAGAAGAAACTAAATAGTGAAGTTGAGAGTAATATAGAATAATAAATTAAAATAAAATAAATAGAATAATACATTAAATAGAATAATAAATTAAAATAATCAAGTAAAAGTTGAGTTTTATGCTCCAGTATAGCTTCTGCCGGCAACTGCATCTACGCTCTCTCTGCTACTCACTACTATTGCTTCATCATTCGGATCGGCTCTCACAAAGACTCGGCCCCGAATTGTAAACGCTGACACTAGAAGTTTTTGTCTTTTGAGCTCATTGGCCCGACGCAATATTTCACGATTGTTAATCGTTAGACTCTCATGTACATAAAACGAGCTGTCACCCTGAACCCCAATATCATTTAGCAACAGCGGCCTTTTACTGGACTTGCGGAAGCCAGCAATGTGCTTGAGCAACTGACTTCTATCACGTGCCGAGTGGAGTTTCACCAAAATCGGAGCTGTAGTGGTTTTGCTCAGGTTCCCCTTACCTCTCAGACGGAATGCCTCTCTCACTAGTGGAGTACTGACATTAACCGCTTTGCAAACTTGTGAGAAAATAGCAGACACATTTTCAGCTGCAGCATGGGGAATACCATTGATAATCAAATCAGAGGATACCGCATCGTTCTCAAATTTGGCCACTTTATCACGCAACGTGGCTACCTCACGTCCAAGAGCCCGATTATCAGCATCCATCTCCTCCACAACAGCAACCCGCTTCTCCATTTTTGCCACAGCAGACCTGACATTGATTAGCTCACCAGATAACTCACTCATTCTCTGCATAACTCTCTCTTCAGCTAGTTTGACAGCTTCAGTTATGCTTTGAGTCACCTGCTTAACAATGCACTCCTGCTGCAGTTGAAGCTTCTCTTCAAGCAGCTGTAACTAATTTCGTGGTAGTGGTGAATCACCAAGTTTTTCATATATTTGAGTAGGAGTCAAATACTGCGGCGAAGAGACGGACGTCAATTTTTTTGGCGCGGCTTTTCGAGTGGTAGGCATTGCTTTCAAACCACAAAACATTCAAGTTGAAAGTCTTATTAAAAAACAAACAATCTCTTCAAGAACAAAAACAATTCCACCAATCAAACAATTCCGGCTCTCCAATTTCCAAGATAACCCGTGATCAACAACAAAACAGTACACTGAAACTACGCGACGCAACCGCCAGCCAAAACAAACACGTCTATTCGTCACACATTACACTCAATATTGCCCGAATTCTTTTTGTGATTATTTTTTAGTGTCGACCTCGTTGCGGATTCGTAGTATTTTTCAACTGTGGCTAGAGATAAAGGAAAACAGACCCTGCGATGTTGTGCGTCATGGTAAAGATTTTTTAGAAAATCATTTTGAACGAGTATTATTAGAAAGGGAAACCCAGAAAATAAGGCTTACTCTTTTAATTTAAATTTTCTAACAATTGGTCTAAATATCATCGCATGAGAGATAGATTTGAAACTGAGTTGAGTGACTGGCTAGATAGCGATTTATTTGGTGAATTCATTTGTAATGTAAGTTTCCGTATAAAGTTCTGGTTTTGCAATAAAACTAAATTGTGTTATACTATATTAGGAAGCAAATACAAGTCGTAGAGGCCGACCGAATGTTTCTTATGAGGAGGGTTCAATGAGAACAAAAAGGAGGCGAGTGGAAGAACTTGTCGCTTCTACTTCATCTGAAGCTCTTAAATAAGCCGCAGAAAGGGTAACAGGTTCAAATACTGATAAGAAAATTTGTGTTGAAAGTGCTCTAGCATTATACATTGATATAGATTTATCTATGAAGGTGTACAATATGATGAGAAAATTAGTAAATTCTGTTCACGAAAATTGCTTTCCGTCATACTATATGATTGCAGATGCTATAAACAAGATATCGCCTGATGACATTCAAGTAACATACACTTCTGCAGAGGTCCCCTTACAAAAGATTTTAGACAAAACTGTAAGAAGCATTTTAGATGTTTATGATATTGATACCGATATGAATGGTGGTCATAGTGTATACAAACAAAAATTTGAAAATGAGGATAGGTAGTGATGAATTTATGTTTGTTACTTCTTTCGTTCCTTTACGCTTGTTGGATTGGGCAGATGATCAAGTAGTTTTGGAAAATGATAAGCATTCGTCTTGGAGGGTTATGTAGACCACTTAAAATTATTTTTACAAAGGAGAATCCAAATGTAATACAATCAGTAATGGATAGCATAAATTCAGAAATTGAAGGTCCAAATACATATAATTACATTTCAAAAAACAAAAATCTGAATGTTCATTATAAAATGCAATTGACGATGATAGATTTTTTTATTATATATATATATTTTATTGAATCTCCTAAAAAATATCTTAGAACTAACAATAAATCTTCATAGTATATTAGACATTTGACTTTTAAATTCATATTAATCTTTACGAACCTCCCAGTGCCAGTGCTTTGAGGAGTTATGGTATATGAAAAGAAGTAGCGCAATACTTAAATAATAGCGTAATGAATAAGCTTAAAATCTAATTTGTTGCTAAGCGCAGCACGTCCATCCTTTTCAGGCGGGTGTGTCCTTGATGCTGTAGTAGGCGCCTCGCTAATGCATTGGGATGCTTGTCTAGCTTTGCTAAGTAAGATTCAGCAAGTCGGGAAACTTCTTTAGTTACATACGGGATATGTAAATCTCTGTGGATGTTAACGTTTTTGATGTACCAAGGAGCATTGGTAATCATTCGAAGAATTTTCGATTGGGCTTTTTGCAGCTTTTCGACATTTGAGGGTGAAGTTGGATACCGTAGGTCCATATGGGCTTGATAATTACTTTATAGAGTACAACTTTAAAGTCCAGTTTGAGCTTGGACTGCCTGTTCAAAAGCCAGTTTAGCTCATTTATTTTGAGTTTAATTTGAGTAATTTTTGCATTTATATGCTTTGCCCAAGTAAGTCTACGATCTAAATGCATTCCTAGATATTTAGTTTCTGTCGCCTGAGGGATCGGCTTGGTGTTAATTTGCACAGGGGGGCAAGTACTCCTGCATAGAGTGAATGTGACATGAACGCATTTCGACTCATTGACTTTGATTCTCCAGTGGTCAAGTCATTCCTGAAGCATGTTGACGTGTACTTGGAGAAGTTTTGACGCCTCTTTCGGATTTGTGTGAGTACACAATATGGCCGTGTCATCGGCAAAAGTATAGGACTATCGTCTTGCCGTTTGTAGGCATATCTGCAGTGAACAACGTATAGAGCAGGGGGCCTAATACGCTGCCTTGCGGTACTCCAGCTTGTATAGGGTATTCATCTGAGATGAAGCTTTTATGTTTCACCACAAAGCGTCTACCTGAGAGATAGCTTTCGAGCAATGTGTAGATGTTAAGAGGTAACATACATTTCAGTTTGTGCAATATTCCTTCGTGCTAGACCTTATCAAATGCCTGAGTGATGTCGAGAAAAACTGCGGAACAGTATTGCTTCTTTTCGAACGTTTCTTGTATAGTGTTTACAATGAGATGAACTTTTTTCTCTAAACCCAAACTGGTGGTTTGGTATAACATTAGACTGTTTGACAACGTCTTTAATACGCTTTATTAACAAACTTTCAAAGAGTTTTGAAAAAATTGATAGCAGACTAATTGGTCTGTAGGAAGAGACGCTTGTTGGGTCCTTTCCAGCTTTGGGAATCATGATAATTTGAGAAACTTTCCATGAGTAAGGAAAGAATCCAGTGCGTATTATAGCATTTAATATATGCAAGAGATGAATTGTGGCTATTGCTGGGAGCTCTTTTATCATTTGACCCGTAATCAGATCACGCCCTGGAGATTTTTTGGCATTGAGTTCTTTGATAGCGTTTGTCAGCTCCTTTTTGGCAATCGAGATACCATTGACGTTAGGGATAGCATCAACCGCCGTTAGAGAACGGACGGAACTAGCAAGATTAGGGGTGAAAACTTGCTCCAAATGATTTGCGAATGCTATTCCCTTTTCTGCATCACTTCTTGCCCAGTTGCCGTTGGGAAGGCGTATTGGTGACTCCATTTGAATGGGTTTTTTCGAGTACGAGTTCGATGATAGATGGTGCAGTTTTAAATGTATTAAGTGGAAACAGTAGTAGTTCAACTTGTGCTTTATGTCGAGCTAAGCCATCTGAAATGAACAGCTTATCGATTTTCGAAAGGCCTGTGAATGAGCAGTGCTATCAGTATGGATTGTCGACATTACATGCATGGATCAAATGTTTTGAATGCATTTTGCATATTTCTTACAAACAGCATATAAAGAAATGGAAAGTGGTAGGAAAAGAAAATAAAGATCAGGTTGCTGAGCAAAAGAGAAATATTCAAGCATAATTTAAGTCTGAAATGGGTATTATAGTTGATAAGGTTAAGACGGGGTATGGCACAACAAATGATGGCAATACTGCAAGGCGCTTCTTTTCTAATGTGGAACTTTCAGCTCAGATTACTAATGTTGATGTAAGGTTAAAAAAAATTGTTCCATTATTTTAAGAACACTCAAGTAATATATCAAGTTTTGAAAAGCTTTTAAAAGATACTGCACTTTTATATTTCGAATTATATTCTTGGTACTATATGCCTTCAACTGTGCACAAAATTTTAGTTCATGGTATAGATTTTATTAAATATTCTACAATTCCCATTGGAATGTTAGCAATAGAATCAAGTCATAAAATTATAAGAAATGCAAGATTAAGACATACGACAAAAATAAATAGGATTGCCTCCATGAGAGACCTCATAAATTATCTTATGCTGCAGTCAGAGCCATCAATTTCGAAGCGTAGTCAGAAAATACTTTTAAGAAAAAGTGATTTAAATGATCTGAAAGAGTATTTAGTTGAAAAAAAAGATTTAACGACATAAAAACAGGTAATGAATCATTGGTAGAATCTGCAAGTGATTACAGTGATAATTGTTAATATACTTTGATTGCCTGTAATACTTATACGAGTATATATTTTATGTATGCATGTTAAACATGTTATGTTAAATAAATAAAATTTATGTTTCTAAATTTATTTTTTACTGAGCGGCAAGGACTTACGTACTAAATTAATTTTTGTAAAATTTAGCTCTTATCTAATCGATAATTTCTAAATTATTACAATTTTTAAATTTAGGTTGTATGGGAGGTGGCCGTGGCGATTGTCCGATTTTTTTGAAAATTGGAAATATGTTACAATATTACTAAATATATTCACATGCAAAATTTCAATCTTATCGGATTGCTAGTTTCCAAATTATTACAATTTTTAAATTTAGGTTGTATGGGAGGTGGGCGTGTCCTTTGAGATAATTTCATAAAATTTAACAAAGTTATCAGGAATATATCAGAGACAAATCGAGCTAAGTTTGGTTCAATTCTAGAAACAACTTTGGAAAATATAAGGTTTTTTCATTTCAGGATATATGGGAGGTGGGCGTTTCCTTGGCCCGATTTTCTCTAAACTTCGTTTTTTTTCTTTCCTACTAATAAAAGGAATGTGTACTCATTTTCATTCTTTTATGAAAACTCCTTCTATTTTTGGCCACCGTTTATATGAAAACACGACACTGTGCGCCACAATCAGTCGGGTTCCATTACACAGTTTCGGCACATGAAGATTGCGAAGCATAATAATGACAGATCCAACTTTGAGATGCAAATGATGAGGCGGCATGCCAGGCAAATCGAAAGAATTTAGACATTCCACTGGAAAATTCACGGCTTCGTCTTCATTTTCAACACGATCGATCGATTTGTATGAGCGCAAATCTCCCGGAATTAGACTCTGAATCGTCCAGTTTAAGTCATTAACATCGGAATTTTTGGCAGCTAAAATTGCGCGTGCACTCAACCAATCGTAGTTACGATAATTTTGGCCAATGTTCGGATAAACATTCGTGATGAGTTCAGCTTTCGTTGAAGTGAATTGACAAATGGCAGGTGGAATTAATATCAAACCACTGGAACTATCAACCGGAATTTGCCCATTTCCAATTCTTAGCAGTTCTTTCGAGAAAACTTCTGCGGTGCTATCCTGTTGCAAGAACACTCGCATATTCATAGTCAATCGTATGGTTTTCACGTACCGCCACAAATACGATGACTTGAGACATGCGTTCAATTCATCCGCCGCTGTTGATTTCGGCATAACACGAAGTGTTTGTCGAAAATCGCCTGCTAACAGTATCATTGCGCCACTAATGCGAAATTATTATTCCGCAGATCTTTCATGCACGCAATGCCATTTTGAGATCGTATTGTTGCCAAAATCAATGATATCAGGAACGTTTTTCCAGTTCCGCCGGGCGCATCAAGAAAAAATAGTCCACCGTTTCCATCATTGACGGCCTTCATCAATTCATCATATGCACCCTTATGCTGCTCATTCAATAATGGAACATTTCTTTGTACTTGTTGTGCCAAAGTTATTCTGTCGTATGCACGCTCACGTTCCAATTCTCGATTAAGTACATCTCTGATTTGACGATTTGGCGCTTGCATATGAATTTCAGTCAATAGTTTGCCACTCATAAGCAAACACAAATCTTCAATCAACACCAATGCTTCATTGTAGATGTCATCGTTCATTTGCAATTCTGTATTCCATGTTGCCACTCGAATACGATATAAAATGTCTTCGGCAATGTAATTTTTGTACGTATCCCATAATTGACGCGGATTTGAAAGCTAACATGTCGAAATGATCATCGCGAAAAGTGTGCGAACTTCAGTGGCATGCGAAGTAGCTATCGCATCGTCCATCGTTTGATTCCAGTGATTATCATGTTCCAGCAATTGTAATTGCTGGCATGCTTCTCGAACAGTTGCACACACTGTACCATTCACAGTTCGCAATGACTCAAATGAAGTTGAACCGCGTACATTAATCAATAGCAACCGAAGGTAGAATCGTCGTTTTTCGGGTGGATTGTGTAAATTCGTCCTAATGCATTAGTTGAGAACACACCTGGATGTCCATCTACTGGATGTCCATCTATTTGCTTTCTGCGTAACCATTTCTTCGACGATGCCTTCCATGTATAATATCGAAGCATTTCCGAATAAAGCAATGTTCTCGCAAACGGATCACTGGCGCAAGTTGAGAAAAAACTCGTCAATGTTGTTGCTGGTGGTGTTTCCGCTCGCTGTACTGCATTCTCTGGGTTGAAATACACTCTTTGGCCTTTCTCCAAATGAGCTGCGAGATGCACAACAGTCGGCAAACGTTCATGAATTACAAAAAAAAATATTCTCCAAAGCGCTTCATTGCAGTTCACGTATCGACCCATTTGATACTTGCTGATCTCATCTCGTTCAAGGCCAATAACCGCCATGTCGCTTCTTTGGTGACGTACTTGCAAACGTATTTGATCGATTTCACTGAACTGCAATACTCAACATTAATATGAGTTTTGAATGTCTTAGACAATATTGGCGAATATGGTACGATCCATGTGTTGTCAACTTCGATATTCACTCCTCTAAATTGAATGCTGAATGTCCTGCCATTGTTGTCTGATGAGCGACGCCGATAGAGTGGATATCCATCATTTCCAGTTTGCGTTTCCGAAAGAAAAGCACGTGGATAGTGTTTCGTGCATTTATTGTCAGACATACAAATCGAAGTGGGATTGTAGTGTCCCCAAGGTCCATGAACCATATTGGTTTTCACCACTTCGTATAATTCTGGATCTATCTCTGGATCAGGAATTTCCGCAGATATGATGTCATCAATTTGATCTGGTGTAATCTTTTCCACCATCCAAAGAAGAATGTGTGCGTGCGGCAAACCTCTTTTTTGCCACTCAACAGAGTACATCCAGCATCTAACAGCATCATATATACGTTGCTTCACGATAAAGTCCATCAAATATCGTAGCTGTTGTTTGAAAACTCGTGCTGTGACATCGTGACGATCGCTTGCTGATTGACCGCGATTCAATAATTCCGTTATCTGTGGGCATTTTGGATTGCAAGTGAATGTAACAAACAAATCAGGCCGTCCATAATTCCTCACGTATGTCATCGCATCCTGCGAGTACTCGTGCATGTGCCTTGGGCTGCCAATGTATGTTGATGGCAAAATCGTGAGTCGGCCAAGGTTTGTCACATCTTCATCGCTATTGACCGCATCTCGCAAGTGAATATACTCTTCAGGTCGAAGCTTGGTCTGATTGAAGCGAATAAAATTGAGTCGTTGTTTTTCCATCGTCACGTACACATCAACTGCATACTGTTGAAATAATCGGCGATATCTCAAGAGATGGTTGTCAATTCCTTCGCGAATCATCAATCGATACGCGTAAAAGTTAATTGCACTGACCTTCTTATTTGTATCGACACCTAAAAGTTAACAAAAAATGAAGTTACAATCAAGAGTGTTTGTTTTTCTTTTACTAACCATTGGCAGGATTGATCATGTTGTATCTCAAGTGATATCCATCTTCACCACGGCAGAACATAAGCGGATATTGTAGTGAGTTTTACGATCGATGAGTTTCATTGATTCGCTCTAATGAATCTCCAGCTCGACGTTTAATAACAATATCACGGGATTCTAAATTATCGCCAACAACAACAATTGATATTTCATCGGCCGTTGGTGCATTATATTGCCGTTCATGAGTGCCTGCTTGTCGATTGTCCGCTTTTATGACGATTCTGTGATCATCAGATGGCATCCTTTCTAACGAAGTTTTGAATAATCGAATTAGTTCGTTGTGTTCATGCAACATTTCTTGCAATTGCTGCACTATTTCTCTTTTCGTCGCATTGAAAATTGCACAACGTCGATTCACTTCTTCATTTGAATCTCCAAGGAAATATATTTGGAGATATTTGTCATCTTGATCAGGATACGGCAACAGCGATCCAGCAAGAAGATAAATTTGCCCGTGAATCTGTATAGTTGCAGACAAATATGTTAATTTCTGTATTTTATTGGCGAGATAATAAGTGTTAGATTGTTGGTGAACTAACCTTGAATGTGGGATTATATTTATGTTCATTCACAAATTTCCCCACCAAACGACGTCATTTGAAAATAATCGTTATACATCTTGCAATTTTGTAAAAAGTGATTCGAATTTGGTGATTCACCGTAAAGCAACGACCGCAATGGCTCTGGTGGAGGAGGTAACTCTGGTAATTTCTCTTTTCCGCTTGCGCAACACAATCCGGCCGGTTCTTTTGGAAATTTCAGTGCATCGCAATGCGGGCAAACGACAGACATGGAACCAAATCGAACTGATGCGTGCGCACCGTATGTCCGGCTCATATCGAAAGGCTGCACGTTCGATATTCCAATTAGGCAGTCGTTGTTGTTGCTGGCGTTGTCGGTGAGCAGACAAACGTTGTTCTCTTGCTTCATGAATTTCCGGAGCACGAACTTGTCTTCTTCTCAATCGTTGTTACTCATTACAAGCTTCGTGAGCCTCTTGTGATTGTCGCGAACGGTGTTCAATCATTCCGATTCGAGCAGATTCCCTTGCAGTAGCATTTTCCTCTTCCGTACGACGTGCTGTATAATTACGTTGGTCCGTTGTAAGTCGGGAACGCCGACCGATATTAGCGCGACCTCTTTGTGGCATCGTAACAAATATCAATCTGTAATTGATCACTTTGTATGAAACACACATAAAGTTTTCACGGAATAATTTTCAATAATTTACCTTTAGAATAGTCGAAATAAAGAAAGGAAACGACCGGAATTGAACGATTCAAATAATTTACAAATCAGCTGAACAACAAACAAAAATAATGAACTCACTTTTTTTGTTGGAAATGTCAATAATTTCTCTCAAAAACTGATGATCCACAGATTTAAAATCAAATATTTCGTGAATGTAAACAATTTAACAATTTAATGTAATGAATTTAACTCGAGAAATCAATTAAAATTTGGAAAAATGTCAGAAAGTCAATTGACCATGTCCGCACTGTTCGAATAAATAAATCAGAAAGAACAAACAATATACGCAGCTGTCAAAATAAATAAGCGTCTACAGCTCCATCTGTTGAGTTATTGGAGTATCAGTCAGTGCTTACAACACCAATATGAAACTAAATGTGCGCGTGCAACACCACGCACATACTAAAAAAATGAGAACAAAAAGTGAGATTAGGTTTTTCTAATTTTCGAAGTTTCCGACTTTTCCGAATGTTTTGAGATCGATAGATTTGCAAGAAACAATTGGAAAAAAAATTTGAAAGAAAAAAAATTTTGTATGGAAAACAGTCCTTTTTGAAATTTTTAAATTTTCCTACTTTTCTTCAGGAAGAGTATAAGGTTTTTTTATTTCTAAACATTCCCAGATCCACAACGAAAAACCTCTGAAAATTCCATCAAGATTGGTTCAGCCGTTCTCGAGCCTGAGCGTCACTAACAAACAAACATTCATTTTTATAAATACTCGTATAAGAGTAGATTTGCAAAATTTGTTCCATTAAATTATATCTAATTTTATAATATATCAATAATTAAAACACTATTCCACTTCTGATCGCAAATAAATGATTTTCAACACAATATAAATTCAACTTTCTTTTCTTTTCAAAACACATAATTTCACGCAGGGCAACGCCTGCGGGGTCAGCTAGTATATATATATATATATATATATATATATATATATATATATATATATATATATATATATATATATATATATATATATATATATATATATATATATATATATATATATATATATATATATATATATATATATATATATATACGAGTATATAACGGGTCCGCCTTTTTTTTCTGAAAATTCTATAAAAAAAAAACGACTGGATATTTTCTCAAAATTCTTTTTTTATTTGAAAGTACAATCCTTCCGGTTAATAATGGAATATAATTTCATTCAAATGGCTGCCTCGGCTGGCCATGCAGTAGCCTACACGATCGGTCCAATTTTTAAGCACATTATCGATTGTGTGCAGCTGTATTTCACCAATGGCTTCACGAATATTGTCCTTTAAAGCGTTAATTGTCTCAGGGTTGTCGGCGTAACACTTATCTCTGAGGGCACCCCACAAATAATAGTCCAACGGTGTCAAATCGCAGCTCCGAGGTGGCCAAACGACATCAGCTCTGCGGCTGATAATGCGATATTCAAGAACAGGGCGCAAAACATCGAGTGTAGCTTCGGCTGTGTGGCACGTAGCGCCGTCCTGTTGAAACCAAATGTTGCCAACATCCTCCTTTTCAATTTTTGTGAACAAAAATTCGTTCAATATGGCCCGATAACTATCTCCATTGACTGTAACGGCTCCTTGCTCATTTTCGAAGAAAAATGGCCCAATTATGCCTCTGGACCAAAATCCGCACCAAACAGTGACTCGTTTTGGGTGCATCGGCTTTCCAATGTATGCGTGCGGGTTTTCTGTGCCCCAAATGCGACATTTGAAATGTTGACTGTGGCTGTTGGCGAGTCTACTATGAGCAGAGCACAAGTTGAATTGTGGTATAACCGGTTTAAGGAAGGCCGAGAAGATGTCAATGACGATGCTCGTCCTGGTCGCCCGAGCACGTCAACAACCGATGAAAATATTGACGCAGTGAAGAAAATGATTTTGGATAATCGTCGAATCACTATCAGAGAGGTTGCTGATGATGTTGGCATATCGTTCGGCTCATGCCAAGCAATTTTTACGGATGTTTTAGGCATGAAACGTGCGGCAGCGAAGATTGTTCCAAAATTGCTAAATTTTGAGCAAAAACAACGTCGCATGGACATCGCTCAGGAGCTGTTAAACATCGTCAACGACGATCCAGATTTCCTCATAAAGATCATAACTGGTGACGAATCATGGGTGTATGGCTATGACATTGAAACCAAGGCCAATCATCCCAATGGAAACGTCCAGATGAGCCAAGACCGAAAAAAGCACGTCAAGTTCGGTCGAACGTAAAGGTTTTGCTGACAGTTTTCTTTGATTGCAATGGCGTGGTGCATCATGAATTCTTACCACAAGGTAGTACGATCAACAAGGAATACTGCCTTGAAGTTATGCGCCGTTTGCGAGAAGCAATTCGTCAGAAACGCCCAGAATTGTGGAAAAACCAATCATGGAATTTGCACCATGATAACGCACCAGCTCAAACATCGATGCTTGTGCGTAATTTTTTGGCCAAAAACAAAACCGTTATTATGCCTCAACCACCGTATTCACCGGACTTGGCCCCCGCTGACTTTTTCCTCTTTCCAAAACTGAAGACACCGATGAAAGGAAAGCGTTTTGCTACGATTGAGGAGATAAAAGAAAAATCGAAACAGGAGCTGTTGGCGATACCAAAAAAAGCGTTTCAGAAGTGTTTCGAGGATTGGAAAAAACGCTGGCATAAGTGTATTATATCTGAGGGGAATTACTTTGAGGGGGACAAGATAGTTATTGACAAATATATAAATACTTTTTGAAAATAACGGTTATTCTTTGATCAAACCTCGTATATATATATATATATATATATATATATATATATATATATATATATATATATATATATATATATATATATATATATATATATATATATATATATATATATATATATATATATATATTAATAATATATATATATATATATATATATATATATATATATATAAATATATATATATATATATATATATATATATATATATATATATATATTAAGCCATATCAATCTCACTGCACCAATAAGGAAGTGGTCTTGCGAGCCGGACCCATTCTTCCAGCGATTCTTGTTCTTGTTGATGTGGAGGGTTCGGGTGTCTTATCACCAGCCCATTCTACAGCAATTTTCGTTACTGGAAGTGCAGGGGGTTTGGGTGTCTTATCGCCAGCACATTCTACAGCTCTTGGTAGAGCAGGAGGTTTGTGTGTTATAACTAGCCCATTCTACAGTGATTCTCGTTCTTTGTAGTGGAGGGCGTTAAGGTGGCTTGTCACTGTGTGGTGCAGGGTCGTGTGGTGCAGGGTCGTGTGGTGCTGGGGCTTCAGGTGTCTTAGCATTCTACAACGACTAAATCCATCTTTCCTGAAAAAATATATCCTCCGCCTTTGTCCTTATGATCAACCATCAGTTGGTGTCCTCAGTATCCACCAGTTATCGACCATTGAGCTTCGGTCCAGAACCACGAGTGCTGTAACCATGTTTACCCCGCTTATAGCTGTTGGTAGGTGTTAGCGACGGATTGGCAGCGACTATCACTGAATTTCTTTACTCTCCCGCCTCTTCGCCACGATCTAGTTGAATTTGATGCTCAGTGGTATATGCTGAAAGAAACGAAGTGATAGAAGCAGCCAGCTAGAAGAAGGAAAGCACTGCCCTCACAGAATCGATCCAGCAACGTTACTCAGCGAATTTCGCTACCTACAAGGGGTGTCGTGCTCGAATTACGGGTTTGATAAAGTCCTTGCCAAACACTCGAGCACCACCTCCAAATCATTCTGCGTCTCTCTCGGCCATGTCACATAGTATTCCTGTACCTCCATGTGACAAATTTTTCGACGGGGACTATACGTGGGTCATGTTTTCGGTTCTATACCTCCGGAATTCACGACTCTCGAACGTCGAACGGCTTTACCACCTTAAAGCTAAAACCAGGACGAAGCCCGATAAATCATAGACCAGCCCCCGTTGACAGACTGCAGTTTTGACCCTGCTCGGAGGAGTGTCGCTTCCCGATGCGATCGATGCATCTTGATCAATTGCCACGTCCAGTCCCTATTTAGTCTGCTTCCTATCTACAAACAGAGTGGCTCGGAACTGAAACGATTGCAACGCGATATCGGTAAGTGCGTCACGGCGCTGCGGGAGTTAAATGTGAACCTGGACAGTTGGGAAACTATTTTCATTTATTGGTGCTCCATCCGCCTACCGGAAGCCACACTTTCTCTGTGGGAATAATCGATTGACAATCATGACGACACTTGGAGTTGGAAAGCTCTGAATAATTTCCTTACAAAACGGTTCCAAACCATAGAAGCTGTCTGTGATGTCTGTCAGCCAATCTATACGCGGGCTCCGGCGGGGGCACGCCCGAACCCATTCCTCAATAATCGAGTTCAAGCGCATCAGCTGAGAGTCACCCCAGAGGTGCGCAAGTTTTCTTCGCATCAGATCCATCCCATTTACAATTTCCCCATGTTCATCAACGCTACTGTACCGGAACGATGGGGATGGGTGCATTGATATCACTAATTTGTGAGTGGTTTCAAACGCGACCATCGTGCTGCGAATTGTACGAGTCGGTATTAGTTTTTCATGCTTCAGACTGATTCGCGGCTGGGCCAAAGCGCCAGAGCAGCACCACGGATGACGCCGCCCCAAGGCAACAGACGACCGAAAAGACGTAATACTACCGCCGAAACTATTCCGTCTTTTCTGCCAGCAGATCCCTTACTACAGGAGGATTTCTTTAAACTGGATGAAGCCATTATGACCAAGACCCGAGGGGTACGATGGAATGCTAAGTCGGCGTAGTTTTATTTTCACCAAATCCCCGTCCTTTGAAATCCCCGAATTACCAAACGGAAGCTGCTGTCAATTATAGGTCAACTTTTTGATCCGGCTGGGTGCTTGGCTCTGACAGTAATTTCGCCAAAAATTCTGATGCAACAGTTATGTATCGACAAGACCGACTAGGATGAACCATTAACTGTGGCTTCCTCTTAGCAGTGGGAAGAGTTCCTAGCTGAGATACAATTACAAGCACTCTGCGATGCCTGCCAAGCTGCGTACCCCGCAGCAATCTACGTTGGATGCATAACAGGAGACCTCGTTTCATCTCACCTGCTGGTAGCCAAATTGCGCGTCGCCCCGCTGAAAACTCTCTCCTAGCCCCAACTAGAACTTTCTGGAGCAGTGCTCCTAGTTTAGCTGGTGGCGCCATTGAAGTACCAAGTGGGTATTTCCTGCGATAATCTGTTCTGCTGGACAGAATCGACAATTGTGCTTAGGTGGCTCCACAAATCCAATCATACCTGGAAAACATTTGTAGTTAACCGACCGCATCCGAGAAGGTGGGAATTAAGTACTAGGGTCTCGTAAAACCCGAGGATAATCTTGCAGATCTACTTAACCGAGGAGTGCCACCTGCAGAACTGGTTCGAAAATCCTTTTGGCGGAATGGCCCGAAATGACTTGGAATTCCGCAAGAGTCATGGCTTACTACGGAAGGGGGGGTTGCGTGGAGTGCTTCGCCTGGATTCTTTTCTTGTTACAGGACATTTACTGGTTGCTTAGTAGCAGCGCGAATAGAAACGCGTTCAAATCAGTTGTTAGCAAAAATACTCTGTTTATTGGTAAAAGAAAACCTGCTAATATACTATTTACATTCATATATTCGTATTGTTATTTGTAATTGCTGTACTCTTTAGTTTGCACATTCTGTAATTTTCTGCTAATACAATCATCGAGTGGCAAATATTTGGGAAAGTGCTGACCAGTCAGTCGTGCAAGTTCATTGCAGTTAAGTTGTTAAATGCGCGCACTTAAAATCATACAATCGACTTTTACTTCAGTAGTAACATTTTGATTACATTATACGTGCACTTTAGGGCTATGTACGTTTATTATTTTATTAATTATAAAACCTTATAGCTATTTGGGTTTAGGGGACATTGTGAATTTGACTGACAACATCCCTCCCCTCTATCTAATGCACCAAAAACAAATTGTGCATCCCATACAATATTCATTAACTTTTTTATTATCTATTTTTGCTATGCTGTGGCTTATTGTTTCTTTATTATTTTCTTCTTTTTTTGTTTGTTTTTTTGTGTTTTTTGTTTTTGTATAATAATTTTTTATTATACATTTTTTTTTATATTGGTCATTATATTTTTCGTCCTTTTTTATCTATTATTACTATTATATATATATATATATATATATATATATATATATATATATATATATATATATATATATATATATATATATATATATATATATATATATATATATATATATATATATATATATATATATATATATATATATATATATATATATATATATATATATATATATATATATATATATATATATATATATATATATATATATATATATATATATATATATATATATATATATATATATATATATATATATATATATATATATATATATATATATATATATATATATATATATATATATATATATATATATATATATATATATATATATATATATATATATATATATATATATATTAAGTTGAGCAAGAGGAGTGGAATCTTTAGACCGTTTAATACACTCATTTTGTAAATACCCTGTATTATAGGTACTATTTATGACTCTTTAAAACTGCATATATTCTCTGAAATGTTCAAGTCCGAAATAAAGCTTAAGTTTTACTTTGGGTTTCTTTTGAAATTGCTTGCATAAGCGCATTTGATGGTGTGGGATTTAACGGCTTCAACATTTATTTTCAACTCATCAGTCAAACGATCAACGACATTAAGGGTCCATTTTGGAATCTTGGCGGGTGCGTGCTGGAATACCGACAGGTGTTGAAGGTGCTGAAGAAGCACCATTAGAACTTTGTGCACCACGGTGTGCACATGTTTACCTTATCAGAGAATAGGACCCTGTTGAGCACTTCTCCAACTATACTAGTGGAGTCGCTCATAGAGTTGGGCAACTGCTAGGAGCATGAAGCAGAGAAAACATACCTTTGGCGATCACCACCTTCATATGGCCGCACGATATTGAAGTGTATCTTTGTTTTGGCCGGCTTATGGTGTTCTTGCACCGAATTGACGTTATCCGTGGTTTTTTTCATTCTCCGCTTGTCCCCAGATTCGTCGCAGAATTTTATAATTAAGTTATGATTATATTCCATAATGCTTATAAACCATAATGCTTATTTTGTTTGGCTCGGTCAGCTTGCTCTCATGTATTCCACGTTTTACTATAGTGGTAGCCCGGGTTGTATATTCCCAAATTTTGCCTTGCCCCTATCTGCCAATTATAGTTGGCGCGGACACCTGCTTACATCTCCTATTGTAGATGTTGTAACGAACTTTTCTATGCCGGGGTAAACTCAGCGTTGTCCGGGTTCGTCGAGAGAATATCTGGGTTCCTTGGCTAACACATTTCCGGATTTCGAGTATCCTCAAAACATATCTTTGTACACGTCTAACTTCCGAAAATGTTCGAAACGAGTCCTTGCGAAACGTCTAACTCTTGGAGATATTTGAAACGGGTCCTTGTGAACGTCAAACTTCTGTAGATATTTGAAACGAGTAATGTGAAACGTCTAACTCTTGGAGATATTTGAAACGGGTCCTTGTGAACGTCTAACTCCTGGAGATATTTGAAACGAGTCCTGTGAAACGTCTAACTCCTGGAGATATTTGCAGCGAGTCCTGTGAGACATCTAACTCTTGGAGATATTCGTAGTGAGTCTTGGTGGACACGTTTAATTAGTATTCTGTTTTAATATATTCCAGCTCTCTCTTTTCCTGCGCATTTTCCTCGACTTTTTATATTTTTGGCGCCTACTATTGATTTATAGTTTTTTGTGAGTGAAATTTGTCAGTGGGCGAATTTCATCTTCACAATGTTATATGCATGCTTCAGGAGACGTTTTGTGCCACTCGCTTATACCCCCCCGCAGGAAAATTATTTGTAATGTTTTTTTTCCATGATTGAATAATTATTTACTCCTAATTTTTGGGCTCTAAATTCAGACTCCACTTTGTCCCACATTATCTATATTTTGCTTTCTCTTGATTATTCTAAATTCTATTTAGCTATCAATGAAATCTATTCCCACAAAATCTACTCTAGTTTCAATTTTATGTATATTAATAGTTGTTCCTAACTTTGATTCTTTTACAGGCACTTTAACCTGGATAGGAGGTAGGCAATTGAAATAGTTGTTTCAAGCACTTGAACTTTAACAACTTGCTGAAAGATGAAATGAACTTCACTTGTTGTAACCTTGGTTATAATTCACGATTTTATTTGCCAGTTATGGCCTTAAAAACAATTCTAACTACAATTAATTACAATAACAAAAACTTAAGTGGTACGGTAAAAATGAATACACAACAATATATTAAAGAATATGACCACATGATGGTGGTGACTGTTGGAAATTATTGTTTCTGGTTGGTTCTGGTAGGTCTCATGTGTTAGGTGCGTTTGAAGTGAGGTGAGGACGTCCATTTGAGTATCAAATGTAATGTTTTTCTCCTTGAGGGCCGTGGGTACTTCGAACATTGTGTTGATGGTGCTAAAGTCTTTGAACCTGGCGTAGGATGTATATATGGAACTGGAATTGCTGTAGTGACCTTGAATTGTAATTACTTTAGTTTTGGCGATACAGTTAGGATGCATGGATAATATTCCAGAGCCTATTATTGTTAGTTGAGCAATCTGGGTTCCACACATTGTTGACATTTCAGTTTCTGATATAGTGGAGAGTATCCACTGATTCTTCTGATGCAATTGGGTCCACATATAGCTCCGAAGCGATTGTGTGATCCTACAATATGTTTGTTGTAGCTTTGTTGTTGAATAGATTAATTTCGCAGGAGAATGCCGCTGATTCTCTTCCATTGGTCGGGTGGTTGCTTTCACATATGGAATCTTCCTTGGTTGTGAAGCATTTGTCCAATTCATGTGATCTCAGTGGGATGTACTGATCACGAAAAGGGTTGACTGCTAAAAAGGAGGTATCTGGCGATATTGTGTACATTGATTCGTTCCTCATAATTGGAATCGGGATGAGTTGGAACGGGTCGAAATATTGTTGATCGATACCCTGATTAGAAATATGACCTCGCTCTTTGTGACTTCTCCCTCTGCTTTCATTATTTTATAGAATTGTACTATATTGGATTGTTCAGTGGTCAGTTGTCGAGCTAATGGAAGGTGCGCCTTAATGGTGCTGATCTGAGATGTAGTTGTTGCGGTGTGAGTAATGTTGGACTCATTTTACCATGGTGTGTATCTGTGAGCAAATCGATGATGTGTGGCTGTATTCGTTGAAGGTTGGCCGCCATTAATGACAATTGGGTTGCTGCTAAAATCAACAACTGCGCAATCTTAATTTGATTTGTGTTGCCGATCACGCTGTTATTTACTGCGTCTGTGTCCTTCTGTAGCTAAGAAATTCGTGACCATGTTGCTCGTTCGTCCTTCTTGATGACATTAATGGTAGAGTAAATGATGGAGGTATGATTTTGAAGAAAGCGTTTCAGATGATTTTCGTTGTTTTTTACTTCATTAATTGTCTGAGACATTTCTTCCACGTAGTCTGAGTCGAGAACACCGAACAGAGTGCGAGCGACGATTCCAACTATACTGAGTGCCGCTCTTCTTTTACGCCCAATCGATAGCATATCTTTGTCCTGCAGTAGCTCATCTACTACAGTGCAAGTGTTCTTTGTGATACCTTGTTACGAGAAGTTTTGACAAGGGGTCGTTGTATGGAATGATTATTGGATGCTTGGCATTATAAGAAATGGTTGCAGCTTGAAGGCGTCCTCCCACATGCATTATCTCTTCGGTGTCCACAAATGGGTTGAAGTTGGCTAACTGACTGTTTTTGCTCAGATTTGTATTTTTGGCGAGGGCCTTGATGGCTTCTTTGAACTTAGATACATGGCGTGGATGATGACTGTTAGATCTTTGCTTTGTTCTTGAGGAGTTAGCGCAGTGTGACTTCTTCGTTCCTTCTTCATAGTCTTTGAATGATTTATAAATCTCAATACATATGCTACAATGTTTGTTAGTATTTTGAACGAGTTTTTGTGGATAATTTTGTAGATCATATCCTCTAAGTCGTTGGCAGCTGTAAGAATTGCTGTTACCGCGGTTCGTTTCCTTTCGATCGTAGTCTCGATGGTCAGTTCTCTTGAGTATGGTTTTGGCCAATCGTCCATTTGTCTGTGAAGGAAGATAGGTCCATAACACCGCAAATTGCAGATGCTTAACTATGATGGTGCTAATCCTCTGGATAGTATATCTACTGGGTTTTCCTGAGAGCGGACGTGTCGCCATTGGGAGGTGATAGAAAGCTCCTGAATTTTTGCAATTCTGTTAGCGACAATGGTGTGGAATGACGTTGACTGTGCGTTGATCCATGAGAGAACAATTTGTGAGTCAGTCCACAGATACGTTGGGACATCGGTTAAGCGCAAGTCCTCCTTTACTCGTGCTGCTAACTGGGCGCTGAGTGATGATGAGCAGAGCTCCAGCCGTGGTATTGTTTGTGCTTGCAGTGGTGCTACCCGAGATTTTACGCAAAGAAGCCGTACGACAATTGTTCCGTCAGGGCGGATCGATCTAGCGTAAATTGCGATCCCGTATACATTCTCTGAGGCATCAGCGAATGCATGGAATTGAAGTGATCTCTTAGTGCCTTCTTGAAATATGTGTCTGACAATGTGGGTATTGTTGAGTTTGTTCTGGTTACTACGGAAAGTGGTCCATTCAGTATGTAGTACAGTCGGCAATTCGGCATCCCATGACAGCTTTGTCTGCCACAATTCCTGTATGAGAATTTTCGCTGTTACCACAATTGGTGCCAGTACACTCAATGGATCGAATATTCTGGCTATATCCGAGACGATGGTTCTTTTGGTGATGCGATTATGAATTCAGAATTCATCAGTCTTCGGAAACCAGGTGAGTCCTAGGGTTTTGATTGCGTTGTTGAAGTCGAGATTGACTTCCTTGTCTTCGTTTGGAACAGATTGAAGTAGTTTTGGATGCTTGGCGCATCATTTCCGCAAATGAAAGCCGCCGTTGAGTAGAATGTTCGTGAGCTCTTATTCCGTTTCAATTGCTGTGATTAAACTGTCGGATCGAGTTAAACAGTCATCCACGTAGAAGTTGTTACGGAGAGCTTCAGCCCCAAGTGAATATTGAGAACTGTGCTCATTGCCTAATTGTTGAAGGCATTTGATTGCCAAGTATGGTGCTGACCCAGTCCCGTATGTCTCCGTGTTTAGTTGGTAATATTGCAGGTGTTCGGTGGGATCTTTCCTCCAAACGATTAGCTGGTACTTTCGATCGTCCGTATATTTTTTGTATATCAGACGTGAAGACAAATCGTGGACATCGGAATAGCAGTAAAATTGTAAAGAGTTCACTTTGAATCGTTGGCCCTGTGTGCATAAGGTCGTTGAGAGCTAAACCTGTTGATGTCTTCGCTGAGGCATCAAACACGACTCTTAACTTCGTGGTGCTGCTTTCTGGCCGCTTGATGCAATAATGCGGGATGAAATAACAGGGTGATGTTATGCTGTCGAGATTTGTTTTTCACATGTGCCCCAATGTTTCGTATTCGTCGTCGCGGTACACTGAACCCTCAAGTCCTTATCTGCTGCCAGGCGTCTCTCCAGCTGATAGAATCGATTCGTTGCGATTTTCTTTGAATCGCCTAGAGCGGATGTGTGTTCTGCGAATGGAATACTGACTATGTATCGACCTTGACGGTTTCGAGTGGAGTTCATTGCGAAATGAGTTTCACATAATTTTTCTGTGGCAGACATTGTTGGTTTTTTTGTCTTCCATTTCTTCAAGGTTCCAAAATTTTTCAATTGACTCATCTAACAGCTTATCCTCATTTGTCAGTACCCCGCATGTTGCCGTGGTGGAATCCTGAGTACCGATTTTTGCAGCTGCCACCCAACCAAGCACTGTGTTTTGTAGGATTGGGAGATTTTCTCCTAACCTTATTTGCCCGGTTAGGAATAGCTGATGGTGAAATTCAACGCCAACCAAAACGTCGATTTTGACAGGGCGTGTAAAGTGAGGATCGGCTAGTAACACTTTTTTCGGTATTCTCCATGATGAGTTGTTCAGAGATTGTGCCGGTTGCTTTGGGACAATATCTGGCAATACAAATGCCTCTAAACTTGTAGAAATACTGCTTGTTCGTGACTGGAGTTGGATGTTGACGCGCTGGTTTACCTTTTTTCTGCTGCGTTGCTTGGAGTAATTGCTAGCCGCTTGACCAGCCGTTCGGTCCCTAAATTGAGCTTTGAAGCGGAATCTAAGATGGCGCTGAACTCATTAGATTGTCCGTTGCTTGCCGTGATCGTTACTCTGGCTGTTGCTAACAAAACATGGCCTTGGGATGCCGACAATGTATTAACTGCTGATGCAACTGATGAATTGGCCGCTTTGCGTTCTATCGTATATTTTGTTGATGGGCGGTTGCCACCCAAGTGCAGCAGTGAATTATGTTTTCTGTTACATTTCGAACAGCCACGTGCGGTGTATGTTTTTGGCGTATGGTCGCCCTTAAGGCAATAAACGCATAGTTGTTGCCATTGAGCCCAGTTTAGTCTAACTGCTGCTGATAATTGTAGAAATGATTTACAATAATAGATCGGATGGTTTGTGCCTTGACAAAAGTTGCATTTCGTAGTCGCCGTTGACACTGCCCTTGATGAATGTGGTCTTTCTCGTCCACCGAGATTTTCCAGATATTGGAAACAATGCTCGAGGAAGTGCGAAAGTCTTCCAACGCTTGAATCTCCTTTGATTGTTTAATGACTGCTCGTACAGCAAGTGAATCTGGAGGTCTAACTTCTTCACGAGGATATGCAGCGATATCGGGCCCCACGAGGATGTTTCGACTCCTATATTGTTGATGGCCAAGATGTTTTCTCTTACAACATCACGTCGGGGTCACCAATATTTTTTTCCTAACTTTGATTCCTATACAGTCACTTTAACCTGGATAGGAGGTAGGAAATTGAAATATTTGTTTCAAGCACATGAACTTGCAACTTGCTGAGGGATGAAATAAAGTTCACTTGTTGTAAGCTTGGTTATAATTCACGATTTTATTTGCGAGTTATGGCCTTAAATAAAATTCTAACTACAATTAATTACAATAAAAAAACTTAAGTGGTACGGTAAAAATGAATACACAACAAAATATAAAAGAATGCAAATGCAGCAAAGTAAGGCTATTGGCTTATGGGTAACGAACTGACGTTGACCAAAGGCCAATGCAACATTATATTTGTAGTCAATATGCATGATTATTTCTGCTGACTCGCCATCATATGGGTGTTCCACCTACTGCTACCAACGGTGGTTGACTTGGCGCGTGCTGTTATGTAGCGGATGACGATATTGTTGTGCCTACGAAAATTACTTTTCGTACAATAGTTTTATTTATAGAAATGGTACATGTAAATTTAATTTTGGTTTACTGATTATTATACTGATTATTTTTAAAATTAATTATATTGATCCAATTTTTTTACCTAAACTTGTCTATTCCTAATCCTATCTTTGCTTTTCTTTCTAAAGTCTATTCTTGCTAAAGTATATTCGACTTAATCCAATAAAAAATATATACGTACTATCATATTTACTTACTTATTAGAATGCATGCCCATACATCCATTCCAATGTTTTCTATTGGGACTGATTATGTACCTAGTTTATACGAACGTACATCTACAAACATATACTCGTATGTACTCCATACTCATAATATATGCAAAGTTTGTACGACTGCTCAACCATACATGCACTGCTAACATTTCAGCCCTGCATGCGCTACAATTTGCGCACTTACATAACTGGATATTCAATGCTCTTGCGGTTTGCCCAAAAGCATTAAATAAATCTTATATTCATATTTTTTCTTCCCTTGATTCTCGTATCTGTGTTTTTTCTATCTCACTATTTTTTCATCACTAATTATTACCTTCCTTAATATTTTTCAACCATTCTCTCTCTTCTTATTCTTGTTCTTACTGCATTTTAGCTGCAGTGTTCGCTTGCATATTCACATTATGTAATTTATTCACAACCTAAGTCAACAATGGTTTAGTTTCACGCTGGTCTTGACTTTGAAAATAGAACTGACGCTATTTTATGCTTGTTATTAAAATACTGAATTCAGTACATTATAAACATATGTATGTTATTTAGTTGTGAGTTCGCAAATGGAATAACTTTAGTAAGTTATTTTGGAGTTTGGAGATCGTTACCTCCGTGGTAGCTGGGCTGTGGATTTTTGCCACCATGTACGGCCCTAAACACACAGGAGAAAATTTATTTGTCCTAGTTTGGTTCTTCATTAGTACTCGGTCACCCACATGAAAGACTACTGGGTTTAGTAGCTTGTTGTAGGCTTCTCTGGGTACTCGGTTAGCACGATCTTGGTTTTCTCTAACCAACTTGTGCGCTCGCTGTAGCTGATACTTCCGCATTTTATTTGGGTCATCAGCATTGCATACTGGCGCACATTTGCGCTTCAGATTTGCTGACATGTTAAAATCAAACCCGTAGAGTGTTCTAAACGGAGTTTGCTCCGTTGATTCATGTACAGTATTGCCGTGTACATGCATGACCGTAGTTCACCACTGATCCCAGTTAGAGCCATCCTATTTGACGAAACTACAGAAGTATTCTGCCAGAGGTCTATGACTTCGTTCTAGCAAACCGTTCGCATGCGGATGATCAGGATTAATGTGTAAATTTTTAATCCCTAGCATTTTACATGTCTCAGAGAATAATTTTGACACGAAATTCCAACCATTGTGGGTCACCAACACTATGGGTGTGTTGTAACGCGCTATAATTTCATCAAAGACCGCTTTGGCTACCGTACTATACTTTGAAAAATCATCAACGTAATATGGACTTATTTCCCGAACCTGCCTCACGTAAAATACCTACAATACATTAACATATTAACTTTATCAAATGGTTGTTTCGGTGTATCAGTTAACATCATTGGCATCTTTGTTAGCCTCGAACTCTTGTTGGCCTGACATTTTGGGCAACTCTATATATATATGTTTATGTCTCTGAGTATACTTTTCCAGGCGTATACCTTCTGATTCGCTCGTAGGTTTTCCAAGATCCCTGGTATCTACCTAGACGTGAATCATGGAAACCCTTTAGTACCTCCTGAATATCTTTGTCAATCTCGAGCCTAGGCTAGCTGTTTGTTTCTGTTGCTTCTGTGTGAATTACTGACCGTTTAACAATGGTCTTCTCCTTGTTGGCATTTGCCTTCGCTCTAGTTTGAACTACCGATATCTTTTGTTTTTGTGGCACTCTGCTAAGTGCAACTGCATTTAAAGTCTTTTTCCCAGGTTTGTATATGATTTCAAGATCATACTCAGACAATTTGTGTCGAGAGGTTAGATCTTTAAGATTCGCTATGCCTCTAAGCGGTTGATGGTCGGTATAAATTTTGAATGGGCTTCCTAGCAGATATGTCCTAAAATTTTACGTAGCCCACACTATGGCTAGAAATTTGTTCTCTATAGTGAAGTATCTCTTATCCGTATCGCTAAGCGCCCTGCTTGCGAATGCTTATAGTCGGCTATTACCCACTTCCCCTTGTGGCAACACAGCTCCTAGTGCTTCATTGCTAGCATCGGTGGCCAACAAAAAAGTTTGCTCAAAGTCGGGGTACGCCAAAATCGGTGGTCAGCTAATAATCTCTTTTAACCTCTCGAATGCCTGCTGACAGCTCTCTGTCCATTCGAACTTTGTTTCTTTACGAAGCAACTTATTAATAGGCAATACAATTCCGGCAAGTTCTGCTACGAAATTTCTATAATATTTCAATAGTCCTAAGAATGCTTGCACTACTTTTCTCAAAAATTGCCAAACTCTTTACACATTCCATGTTCTGATTGTTCGGCAGTGCTCCTACCTCTGAGCAACGATGGCCTAAATAACCCACCTCTCTTCGCAAAAATTGATATTTCTCTGTGTTCAATTTCAAATAGTGTTCTCGCAAATCTGGAGCAACTTGCTCAAGCATTGCGAATGCTGCTGCAAATTCTTCCCATAAATTACAATATTATCTAGATACACAAAACAATCTAACCCTTGCAAGCCTGTTAGCACATGGTTCAATAACCGTTGGAAGGTAGACGGTGTTCCTATTCCAAAGGGCATCTTATTGAACTCATAGTGCCCCAAACCGGTACTGAACGCGGTTTTCTGCTGATCTTGGGTATCTACCAGATCCTGATGGTAGCCACTTAGTAAATCAAGTGTAGAAAAATATCTACAGTGCCCTAATTGGTCCAGGATTTATTCTTTCTTTGGGATCGGGAACACCTGCTTGATAGTGTCGTCGTTCAATTTCCTAAAATCAACGACCATTCTTCACTTCTCTGACCCTGGACCTTCTTCGCTACCAAATTTATTGGTATCAAGGCGAGGTACTCGGTGAAATTATGTTTTCCTTTAACATTCCTTGAATTTTTTTGTTTACCTCATATTTGTGAGCTTGTGGCAATTTGTACTGTTTTTTGTTATTGCTAGTTGATCCACTCTAGTAGTTATTTCAGGCTCTACTTCCGGGGTATATGTTAACTGGTCTCCTTCCAGTAGAAATATGTCAAGAAACGACCTACAATAGTCTTCTGTTGATGCCCTCTCTTCCCAGTTTACTCTTGGGTCTAACTTCAGTGACTCTACTACTCTCTCCATCCTTTTTTGTATCTACTTGCTTAATCTGGTTAACCGATCCATTATTTGGTTCTCTAAAAATCTCATAGCTAGTGAACTTAGGCCTAGAATACTTATATATATAATAGTCCTCTTCGGATGCATTAAGTATGCAAGGGTACACTTTACCCTTGTCAACGTGCGTTATGGTATCTCCCATGTATACGTCCTCCGCTAGCTGCTGCTTGTGCAAAACAACCGTCCGAAAATTCGTGTTTGCACGGAGAGTAATTACTCTCGTTGTCTTCGCACCTACCCTTTCCTGACTACTATTCTTAACACTATTCACGGTTCCTTCCCGCTATGACCTTAGTGGAAGAGTCATAATCCCATTCCTATTCTTACCGAAAAGTGATAACTCTTTAGTTACTGCTGCCAGAATGCTGCGGGCCCAATGGTTATAGCGCCCGAGTATACCATAAACCGGAACACCTTCCTTTTCTAGTTTCACTACTTTCTTTACGTCTTTGAATTCGCTGTGGTTCACCCAAACTGAGCCTAATACACCCCCGAAAGGCACCGTTAAGCATTTTTCTCTTCGTCGGATTAACCGCCAGTCCTTTCCGTAAAACACTGGATTTTATGAGGCTGGGGTCTGCCCCTGCATCTACCAAAAGTACTAGCTTTCCACTAGCTGCCTCCTTCCACCGTATCTCGATGAAGGCATCGGCTATGCTACTAACCACGAAGCATTTCCTTCTTGGTCCCAAAATGGACGAGTCTATTCCCTAGCTCTCTGATACTCTCCCACCATGAGTTGTAGTTCTTCCTTATATACCCATACTCCTTACGTGCAAACCTGTTTATCTTATCCTTGTACTCCCATACCGCTTTTACTAATGCGACCTATACTTCCTAATTTTATCAAAACCTATTGCTATTAGTAGAATCACCACTGTAAACCAAATCAAAACGCAATCAAGAAGAATATTTCGGAGTTCCTCATGCTCCTCCTTCTCTGGGGTCGTCGCCACTACATTGCTTAACAAGCGATCCACTCTACTTGCTCCTTTCGGCCTGCTATTTGCTTTTTCCTTCTTGCATTTCCTGTCTATTGGCCTTGACTGGACCGCTGGAAGTTTCCCTGGTCCCTTTGTTAGGATTGTTTCTGCCTGCTTTCTGCTGCTCGATGTCCCATTCGTCCCCATGATAAGCATTTCAACCCCTGTATGGTGTGGTTTATCCTCGCTTCACTTCTGGAATTCAAATTTGGTGGCTACTGATTATTTCCATTGTTAAAGGGCTAATTACATACATGGAATTAACTATTGGCCTTTTGAAATTATTCCCACCATCTCTCCTGGGCGGATCCGGGCGCCGAGTGGCTGGCTGGCTCCTGCTATCATCCCATTCTGTGCCCCCTAGGCACTGTAGATTTGCTTCGTGGCCATACGCTTAGCATTTCATACAGTAGGGCGTGTTTTTGCGTGTAAAGCACTCATCCCTTGTATAACCTAGCTTACGACAGAAAGAACATGTGGGTGTCCTCTGTAAAGATTTCTCGGATTCGCGGGTCTGTTGTCGGAGACACCGCGATTATACGCTCTTGTGTATATGTTTGGGACGGAATTACTTCCCTCTCTATCCATGACAGTGGCAGTGAACATGTCCTGTCTGTTTTCTAACATACTAGGTGTGATCAAAAGATAACCGTTATTTTCATCTTTTCGTGAGTTACGTATGTTCGATGTTCGCAATTTTTTTTATGTTGGTACACATGTATGTTATATATGTTGGCAATACCAACCATTTTGGATTGTCAGTTTGTTTTTGACAGATAAAAAGGTTAGTCTGTTTTGGTGTGCTCTTCGAATTTGTACTATTCGAAAAAATGGATCAAAGAAACTGTATTCAGTTTTGTGTAAAAAATGAAATTAAATGCGCAAGGACATTTGAAATGTTGACTGTGGCCTTTGGCGAGTCTACTATGAGCAGAACACAAGTTCAATTATGGTATAACCGGTTTAAGGAAGGCCGAGAAGATGTCAATGACGATGCTCGTCCTGGTCGCCCGAGCACGTCAACAGCCGATGAAAACATTGACGCAGTGAAGAAAATGATTTTGGATAATCGTCGAATCACTATCAGAGAGGTTGCTGATGATGTTGGCATATCGTTCGGCTCATGCCAAGCAATTTTTACGGATGTTTTAGGTATGAAACGTGCGGCAGCGAAGATTGTTCCAAAATTGCAAAATTTTGAGCAAAAACTACGTCGCATGGACATCGCTCAGGAGCTGTTTTTGGCCAAAAACAAAACCGTTATCATGCCTCAACCACCATATTCACCGGACTTGGCCCCCGCTGACTTTTTCCTCTTTCCAAAACTGAAGACACCGATGAAAGGAAAGCGTTTAGCTACGATTGAGGAGATAAAAGAAAAATCGAAGCATGAGCTGTAGGCGATACCAAGAAAAGCGTTTCAGAAGTGTTTCGAGGATTGAAAAAATGCTGGCAATTACTTTAAAGGGGACAAGATAGTTGTTGATGAATAAATAAATACTTTATTTTTTGATCACACAATAACGGCTCTTTTTTGATCACACCTCGTATATACCGCGCCCACACCAGCCGTAATTCGCTCCTCCAAGAATTTTGCTCTATTCGCCTCTTCTGCTAATTCCGCCAGAGTTCCTGTTCTGCTATTCAGCATATGTATTTTTAGAGCGGGGCAGCGGGGCCGCGCAAACCAACAACGTAAGCTGTTAACACTGACTTGTCAACTTCGTGCAATAGAGTTGTATCTCCAACGCCATTGTATTTACCCCTCCATATTTCTGTTGCCAGCCCCTGTGGTGATCGTGGACTCCTAGCAAAGGCTCGTATGCCCTCACCTGCCAGCTTTTTCTCCATTCTGATTTCGTGTGTTACATCTTCCAAAGTCCTCACCTTTAGGGGCCTGTAAAGCTCGTCCGCACTGCCGAATCGCTTAGCACAAGTTTGTATGCGTCTCCGAAGAACCTCTGTTTCACAGAGTCAAAGGAATCCTGGCAAGTTCACTCCCATGAATTAACCTACTGACTTCTAACCGTAAGTTGACTGACGCAGCACAAGTAAACACGGGTACCAACCTGGCTACTGTTTTCGGAATTTCCTCTATTCGTCGTTAATTCCTGGGACTCCTTTATTCTCTATTTCCTTCGGTTCTAGAAGGCTTGTGACACAGGACGACGTAGTAGACTTTTGCTCAGATTCCGGACCTTCTGGCGATAAAAGCACGACTCCGTCTTCAGCAGTCCCAGACCAAAAATCTGGTTAATGACAATTTTCGGCTTAGTAACCCGATTGGTATATGCTCAGGCATATGCGGATGATGTTTTGTGACAGGTCCATCCCTTATGATTGTCTGCAGACGGGTGCAGAGAACTCTGGATATGACTGACACTTGGTGCAGTGCGAATGGTCTATCGGCTGATCCTGTCAATACTGGTATTGTCCTCTTTACCAGAAGGAGAAAGCTTGATGGACTTATTCTGCCTACACTAAAAGGAGTCACTATCCTGCTATCCAAGGAAATCAAATATCTTGGAGTCATCCTTGATAACAAACTTCTTTGGAAAACACATGTCGAACTGAAGACATCCAAAGCACTGTCAGTTTTCTGGAAGTGTAAGGGTATTTTTGGTAAGACATGGGGTCTTTCCCCTAGTAAGGTGCTATGGATCTATACAGCTATGGTAAGACCTATTATCACCTATGCATCGTCCTGCAAATCCAGGCTAAATTATGTTGGAAAACATAATAGTCTGACGTTGACTTGGGTCCCGGGACACGCTGGCATTGCGGGTAACGAGACCTCTGACTCCTTGGCCAGGATGGGCTCCGAGGCTGCTTTTATTGGCCCTGAGCCCGTTCTGCCACTCCCTTCCGCTGCCATCAAAGCCACTGCAAACAAGTGGGTTGTTTCGACCCACAAGCGAGCATGGCGGGCTGAGAGAGGCTGTGGATGGACGAAAATTATGCTACCTGCTATCTCTGACCGATGGTCACGGTTCCTTCTATCTTTAGGTAGGAGGGACTGCAGGCTGTTGGTTGGCGTGATGACAGGGCACTTTCTATGGGCTAGGCACATGGAAAAGATTGGCATATCAGACAGTGCGCTGTGCCCAGCCTGTGGAGAGGAAGACGGGACGGCGGACCATTTTCTTTGCATCTGCCCTGCCTTTGCTCGAATCAGGATTGGGATTTTTGGCACTGATGTGCTGACCAACTTGGCTCCTTGGCACCACAGGATCTACTTCTATTTCTTCGGAGGCCGGGTAGATTTAAAGCCGAGTAAAAGCGAACCTTAAGTGCAGTACAATGGATATATACTCTTTCTGAGTGCTGCGCTTACTAGATTTTTCTGACAAAAAAAAGAACGAGATTGGTTCCTTCGGCTGACAAATACTCCGGCCAGTGCACTTCTGGTGGCAAAGCTAGTACAGGTTGTGTATGTAGTTGAGAAGTTGCCGATTTTACTCTTGCTGTCCCTGGCTTAGCAGTTGCCCTGATTCTCTAGAGCTCTAGATTTTCCCTCTACAAATATGATGCGGTTTCCTCGGTCCCTCGGAGTTGCCTAGAAAGCTCTCTAGTTTTATTCTCGAGGAATTCGGAATTCGTCTTCAACTCTTCTGTATCTTTGAAGATTTGAAAATCCTCCGTTCGATTCTGAATAGTCGCTAATGCTTGGTCTGCTGCTTCCAAAGTTGACAAGTTCTCACTGTCACCAGCTAATCTCCTGAGTACCTAGGCTTCACTTTTGCTCGTAGCTGCTTCCAATTGTTTACACAGTTTTTCTGTAAATAACCAATTTTCCGTCTCTAAAGGCCTTAACTTGTCTTGAGTCTTGTCCTCCAGCTCTTCTAGATCAATTCTGAACTTGGTCAACCAGTCCCGTATTAAACCGTTGACATATGCCGGATAATCCTTGACTCCTTGTCACCACAACCTCCGTAAAACGTAGCAGTTCTTCATTATTATCGTTAAATATCTTCAACAAGGCTTCTAGTTACGCTATGCTCTTGCGATAGTACCTGCTATTCTTTCGTGCCTTATTATCCTATCTACAATTCCTGATTTTCTTTTGGATTGCCTCGCCCTGCTGCTTTTGCACTTCCAGCAAACCAATCCACGTGCCCATGACTTCGAAAAAAAAAATTATAATAATAAATGCTACACCTTAGTTTTGTATTTGTTTTTTTTTTTAACTTTATTAAACATTTATATCCTGTTTCCCATTTAGTGGTGATACTGAAACTAAGCTGTGTTACAAGTTAATTCTATAAGCCGATATCATTCTTATGGCCTTCGACGCCTCTCGTTTTGCTGCTCCTCCAATCGACACACCTCTTGGCACAATTTATTTGCCTGCTCCCACTGGATAGGAACCTCCACCGTTTCTTGCTCCTTTATTTCTCTTAGATACGCCAGTCCCTTCCGTTCACGTCACTGTTCTCCTCCTCTTTTCCTTATTCCAAAACGCTTCCGAGCTTTAGTAACTCTTTGTTACCAGGTCCACTTCCCCAACTTGTTGTACTCAAGACAAAAGAAAAACAGAGTTTTAATATATAACTCTTTCAGGTATAATTGATGGAAAGATATATTGCTCAATATTAACCACAATGTAATACAACTGAAATGCACCACATGATAAACCTCATAAACTCATAAAAAATAGCCAACTTTCACCTTGTTATAATGGCTTTCTCATTAAACCCGATTTCGTTTTCTTGTTTCCGCTTATATTATTTTTCATTAACCTAGCTTCACTTGAAGGCAACAAGGTTGATTTTCTAAAGTAAATGGCGTAATAGTATATCAATAAGTTTTTAGTTTTATTACTTAATAAAACAAACATTACTCAACATAGAAAGACAACTGTGGCGTAATGGCGTAGAGAATATAAAATTACTCAAACTATTTAAGTATACAAATTATACTAAATTAATTGCACAACTACTGATCGCGAATACAGATTAATTATACCAATAAATATTTCCGTTTATTTTGTTACTACTTTTCTATGAACCCATTTTGAATAAGGTGATCGATTTCACGAAATTATTCTCTATATTTTCTCCACCATCAAACAAAGTTTTCAAACACAAAGAATGCTTACAGCACTACCAATACGTCCCTATTTTCAGCATAATTTCCAATTTCTTTATTTTGCTTTTCCGTGCAATACATTAATTAAACTATTTTGCGCAAATCGTAGTTTCGGAACTGCACAAACTATGATGCAACAACCCGTGTTGTATGCACCTCTTGGACCAGTTGATTCTTTGGTTGCTGAGAACCCAATACTGGGTTCGTCGGACTAAGGTGCTAATTATAGGTAGAGAAGAAACGCCGCTCAGCCAAACAATGGCTCCCTTACCTTCATAGCGAAAAACCTTGTCTCGGCCTTTTTGTTCCGTAGGGATATATTTTGCAGGGCCTTTCGAAATTATCACATTCCAAGGGCGGGAGAGTAGGACAGCAAAAGGCTACGTGTGCCTCTTTGTATGCTTCACTACCAAAGCAATACATCTAGAAGCGAATACCGACCTGAGCACCACTGCGTTTTAAGCGGCCCTGTCTCGCTTCACTTGCCGACGGGGGTGTCCGGCCAGCGTTCATTCTGATAATGGCCGAAACTTTGTAGGGGCGGAAAAACAGATCCAACGTGAGTTCGTGTGGGTACTCCAGGAGACCAAAGAACAGGCATCTGCTTAGCAGTGATTGCAAAAATTCTGACACATGGGTGGGTTATTGGGAGGCCGCAGTCAAGAACTTTAAACATCATTTTAAGCGAATGGGTTTCAGCTCCGCTATACATATGAGGAACTTGACACTATACCAGCTCGCGTCGATGCTTGCCTCAACTCACGCTCTATTAGTGCACAGAGTGACGACCCAACGATCTAAAGCCCTTAACGCCAGGGCATTTTCTAGTGGGGGGACGGCTTCTGTTACTGACTATACCGGAGGAGGTGACCTATTTTTTTGCTGTTCTGAACCGATGCCGTAGACTCCAATTCCTGGCACAGAAATTCTCCCCCCGATGGAAGGGCGAGTACCCTCTCGAGTGCCAGCGACGGTCCAAATGGCATACTGTGCAAAAGAACACAGATACCGGCGAATTAGTGATGCTGCAAGATGACCAATATCCCCCAATGAATGGCGCCTGTGGTGGATTACCGAAGTCCACCTGGATTCGCACCGTAAGGTAAGGAATGCGAAAGTGAGGACTGCACTTGGAGTCGTCCCCAGGGCCATCACCAAGATGGGTTTGCTACCCAAAACGAAAGTGCCTGCTGAGTAACTGCATTATCCCGTAGTTTCTAGTACTCCCCAGCATACTGATCCATCATTGTAAAGCTCCAATAGCAGTTCTTGTGGTGGCAGTAAATTTCCAAAACCATCGAAATATTCTTTATGGTTTTTACTTTTGTAGTATGCTCACCGCTAGAAAATCAAAATTTAAAATCTCGCTCTCATGGTGACGTGTGTGTTTTGGTAGCGCATCACCCTTCAGTCATGTATAGCGATCGTCGGTGAGCGCTCTTTAGCATACTTAAAAGTCTTTGGCTTGCGAACTATAATATAATCCTTGTATTTTTCAATATAGTTTCAAATGCAAACTTTTACCTATAGATTCAATAGCCTCATTGTAACAATTGACTTCTTCTAATTAAGTTCTTGCTGATTTTGAATCATTAATTACTTTTGCGTTTGACGCACCTTCTGTGCTAACCGACCAATCGCACTCAGACCAAGTATGCTTAGCGGACCCCTCGGATCTATTTCCCTTTGACCGTTTTGCCTCTCCACATAGGAAGTAATCTTTCACAATGGCAACGGTGGTATCAAGGGCTCTGCATGCACTCCTTGTAGTGCCTCCCTAGCGCTTTTTTACCGTGGGCAATTGAAGAAGACAAGTTTGACATCCTCTATCTCTGTACCTCCACAGATTGCACAGTACGGGATTCCTCCAAATCTGAATCTGTGCAGGTATGCCCGAAAACCTCAATGCCATGTCAGCAGTTGCGAGACGTGATGATTCTGCTCACCATGTGACCTGCTCACCCATTGAAGAATATTAGGAATCAGCCTCCTAGTCCATCGGCCTTTTGAAGATGCTTTGCTGATTTCATTTGTGATTCTTTGAACTGCTCCACGGTTCCATGTTTTACACGGAAACCGAATTGCTGATGAGGTCTGATCCCATCTAGTTGCATATGGGGCAACATTCTCGAAGGCAGCAGTTTTTCAAGCACCTTAGATAGCGGCGGGAGGAGACTTACGGGTCTATCTATATAAAGCTCTTTGAGTTGCATCTTTACCGGACTCAATTATCATAATTATTTTAAAAATTCTCCAAATTAATGGAAAGAAGTGAAGTCGAACTATTGCGTTCAATATTCGTTTAAAAATTTTAAAAGTTACTTTAGGAACAAATTTTTGTTGTAATTAGATTGAAGCCAAGTGCTTTCTTTCGCGATTGAGTTGATTTCTTATGATTCTTAACTTCTTTCACCGATAATTTAATATCTTTTGAAGTAGTTTTAATGCAATCTTAAGGTCGTTAGTTGGAGAATTTGGCTGGAAAACTGATGAGCAAATATACACGCTCTTTCTAGATCACTCCTCGCTCGTGAACCATTTACGCGGCTCATCGGTAGTTCGGATTCCTTCAGCGTTTTTATAACCTTTCCCTTTAAAAAAGGTAAATAGGGTATACTAACTTTGTGCTTTTGAGAGGGGTTGCAATTTCTAGGAGGAGGCATGGTAGGTATGGACATATATATACAGATATGATAAGAATCACTTTCTAAGCAATTTTTATTTTTTCCGTCCGTCTGTCCGTCCGTGGCCACTTTTTTTCTACACCGTTATCTTAATGAAATTTTGCAAAAGTATAGTATGGACAAAGATACAGAACCAGACTGCTATATGGGCCGATTTGGACAAAGACCACGCCTACCTCCCATATAAGGAACTTTTTTCACCTTTTTTAAATGACTATAACTTCGGTCCATTTGACGGAATCGTGACGTTATTTGGCAGTTATGGAGATGTGGGTTCCCCTAAACACTGTGCAAAAAGTGGGCGGTATAGATTAGCTGCCACGCCCACTATTAACAAATATTAATAACTGAAGATCTGGTAGAGATTCACGGACGAAATTTTATGGGAAAGAACATGTCGACATTACAAAGCTATCTGCAACAAATGGGGCTGATAAGAAAAAAGACACGCCCACTTTCGATATAGGGAACTTTCGGGTCTAAAATTTAAATTAGCCTACCTATGCTCGTATTGATGCCAGCGGAATAAAAATTTGCAGAAATATACTTGGGGTCCATAATAGTGTGTGTGCAGAATATGGAGATCATAATAGAACTGCCACGCCCACAATTAGCTAAAAATCATTACTGTGTTCCTATTAAAGATTTATCAACGAAAGGTTGCAGGTACTAACATTAAACACCACACAAAAAATGGGCGTGCTATTTCTACTGCGACGCCCAATATTCACATATTATTATAACTTACGACCTATATAATATATTTGGAAGAAATTTTAGAGTAGTACGTATATGGCCCCTTCAAAGCCATATACAAGAATTGGGGTATATCAGATAAAGGATACGCTTCCCTCCCATATAATGCACTTTGGGGACCCCACTTACAGACAGTTACCCTATCTATGGTTCTAGTGATAATATACTAGTATGAAAACAAATTGGTAGATATATACACTGTGTCTGTACTAGCATGCATTCCAAATATGGCCAGATTATTACTATTGCCACACCCACAATTAGCCAAAAATCATTACCCTGTTCCTATTAAAGATTTATCAACGAAATTTCACAGGAAGGTTACGGGTACTAACATTAAACAGCACACCAAAAATGGGCGTGTTATTTCAACGGCCACGTCCACTATTGACATATAATTATAACTTACGATCTATACAATATTTTTGGACGAAATAATTAATTAGTACGTATATGGACCCTGCAAAACCATATACAAGATTCGGGGTCGATCAGATGAAGGATACACCTCCCTCCCATATAATGAACTTTGGGGACCCCACTTAAAGACAATTTTTTTATCTATGCTTCCAATGATGATATATGAAAACAAATTGGTAGATATATACACTGGGTCTGTACTAGCATGCATTCCAAATATGGGCAGATTATTACTACTGCCACGCCCACCACCAAAAATCGTTACTAGGTTCTTATCAAAGATTTATCAAGGAACTTTCACAGGGATGTTGCGTGTGCTAAAATTAAACAGCACACACAAAATGGGCGTGTTATTTATACAGCCACACCCACTATTGACATATTATTATAACTTACGACCTATACAATATTTTTGGACGAAATTTTATATTAGTACGTATATGGACCCTACAAAGCCATACACAAGAAATGGGGTCGCTATAACCAATTCAAGGTACCGTACCGCAATTTAACGTAGATATGCTCCTAATGATGATTTATGAAGAAAACATCCCAATTGTTGAACTCGCACTCACAAGAAAAGGTAAAGGGTATTTCGTAGTCGGTCTAACCCGACTACAGACTTCTTTACTCGTTATACTTTTATTTACTCTCCAAAGGGATTACTTGATTTCTTCTGTGGGAGTTCAGACCCGAGTATAATTTTTCATATCCTAGATAGTTGCTGGTTTAATGCTTCACGGAGTTGATCTAACGAATAGCTACAATTAGTGATATGTGACGTGTCCACTTACGTCTTAGTCGTTGTTTATTTGTGCATTGAGGCTTAATATATATATATATATATATATATATATATATATATATATATATATATATATATATATATATATCTATATATATATATATATATATATATATATATATATATATATATATATATATATATATATATATATATATATATATATATATATATATATATATATATATATATATATATATATATATATATACTAGCTGACCCCGCAGGCGTTGCCCTGCGTGAAATTATGTGTTTTGAAAAGAAAAGAAAGTGGAATTATATTGTGTTGAAAATCATTTATTTGCGATTTTTCTATATATTTTTCAATGTAACGCAGCTTGATAAACAACATTTTTTGTTTTCTGTTCCGGTGCGTAAATGTACAGAGAAGATGGTTTTCCAACTCGTGAACACGCCACGTATAGCTGGCCATGTGAAAAACATGGCATTTCCAAATTTAGGCCACACACTTCCAGCGACTGGCCTTGTGACCTGTTGATTGTCATCGCAAATGCAAGTTTCACTGGAAACTGAATACGTTTGAACGGAAATGGCAAATCGTTGGAACTCAAAGGAAATCGTGGAATCAAGCATTCCGCCCCCTTGTAAGTCCCTTTCAAAATTCTTGCAACTATCACATTATTCGATAGCTGCGCCACAATCAGTCGGGTTCCATTACACAGTTTCGGCGCATGAAGATTGCGAAGCATAATAATGACAGATCCAACTTTGAGACGCAAATGATGCGGCGGCATGCCAGGCAAATCCAAAAAATTTAGAAATTCCACTGGATAATTCACGGCTTCGTCTTCATTTTCAACACGATCGATCGATTTGTATGAGCGCAAATCTCCCGGAATTTGACTTTGAATCGTCCAGTTTAAGTCATTAACAGCGGTATTTTTGGCAGCTAAAATTGCGCGTACACTCAACCAATCGTAGTTACGATAATTTTGGCCAATGTTCGGATAAACATTCGTGATGAGTTCAGCTTTCGTTGAAGTGAATTGACAAATGGCAGGTGGAATTGATATCAAACCACTGGAAGTATCAACCGGAATTTGCCCATTTCCAATTTTTAGCAGTTCTTTCGAGAAAACTTCTGCGGTGCTATCCTGTTGCTGGAACACTCGCATATTCATAGTCAATCGTATGGTTTCACATACCGCCACAAATACGATGACTTGAGACATGCGTTCAATTCATCCGCCGCTGTTGATTTCGGAATAACAGAAGTGTTTGTCGAAAATCGCGCTACTAAAGCGAAATTATTATTCCGCAGATCTTTCATGCACGCAATGCCATTTTGAGATCGTATTGTAGCCAAAATCAATGATATCAGGAACGTTTTCCACCGTTTCCATCATTGACAGCCTTCATCAAATCATCATACGCACTCTTTTGCTGCTCATTGAATAATGGAACATTTCTTTGTACTTGTTGTTGCAAAGTCATTCTGTCGTATGCACGCTCACGTTCCACTTCACGATTCAGTACATCTCTGATCTGATGATTTGGCGCTTGCATATGAATTTCAGTCAATAGTTTGCCACTCATAAGCAAACACAAATCTTCAATCAACACCAATGCTACATTGTAGATGTCATCGTTCATTTGCAATTCTGAATTCCATGTTGCCACTCGAATACGATGTAAAATGTCTTCGGCAATGTAATTTTTGTACGTATCCCATAATTGACTCGGATTTGAAGGCTGACATGTCGAAATGATCATCGCGAAAAGTGTGCGAGCTTCAATGGCATGCGAAGTAGCTATCGCATCGTCCATCGTTTGATTCCCGTGATTATCATGTTCCAGCAATTGTAATTGCCGGCATGCTCCTTAAAAAGTTGCACACACCGTACCATTCACAGTACGCAATGACTCAAATGAAGTTGAACCGCGTACATTAATCAATAGCAACCGAAGGTAGAAGCAATCGTCGTTTTTCGGGTGGATTGCATTAGTTGAGAACACACCTGGATGTCCATCTACTGGTTGGCCTTGCTTTCTGCGTAACCATTTCTTCGACGATGCATTCCATGTATAATATCGAAGCATTTCCGAATAAAGCAATGTTCTCGCAAACGGATCACTGGCGCAAGTTGAGAACTCGTCAATGTTGCTGGTGATGTTTCCACTCTCTGTACTGCATTCTCTGTGTTGAAATACACTCTTTGGCCATTCTCCAAATGAGCTGCGAGATGCACAACAGTCGGAAAATGCTCATGAATTAAAAAAAAATATTCTCCAAAGCGCTTCATTGCAGTTTACGTATCGACCCATTTGATACTTGCTGATCTCATCTCGTTCAAGGCCAATAACCGCCATGTCGCTTCTTTGGTGACGTACTTGCAAACGTATTTGATCGATTTCACTGAACTGCAACACTCAACATTGATATGAGTTTTGAATGTCTTAGACAATACTCCTCTAAATTGAATGCTGAATGTTTTGCCATTGTTGTCTGATGAGCGACGCCGATAGAGTGGATATCCATCATTTCCAGTTTGCGTTTCCGAAAGAAAAGCATGTGGATAGTGTTTCGTGCATTTATTGTCAGACATACAAATCGAAGTGGGATTGTAGTGTCCGCAAGGTCCATGAACCATATTGGTTTTCACCACTTCGTATAATTCTGGATCTATCTCTGGATCAGGAATTTCCGCAGATATGATGTCATCAATTTGATCTGGTGTAATCTTGTCCACCATCCAAAGAAGAATGTGTGCGTGCGGCAAACCTCTTTTTTGCCACTCAACAGAGTACATCCAGCATCTAACAGCACCATATATACGTCGCTTCACGATAAAGTCCATCAAATATCGTAGCTGTTGTTTGAAAACTCGTGCTGTGACATCGTGACGATCGCTTGCTGATTTACCGCGATTCAATAATTCCGTTATCTGTGGGCATTTTGGATTGCAAGTGAATGTAACAAACAAATCCGGCCGTCCATAATTCCTCACGTATGTCATCGCATCCTGCGAGTACTCGTGCATGTGCCTTGGGCTGCCAATGTATGTTGATGGGAATATCGTGAGTCGGCCAAGGTTTGTCACATCTTCATCGCTATTGACCGCATCTCGCAAGTGAATATACTTTTCAGATCGAAGCTTGTTCTGATTGAAGCGAATAAAATTGAGTCGTTCTATCTCCATCGTCACGAACACATCAACTGCATACTGTTGAAATAATCGGCGATATCTCAAGAGATGGTTGTCAATTCCTTCGCGAATCATCAATCGATACGCGTAAAAGTTCATTGCACTGACCTTCTTATTTGTATCGACACCTAAAAGTTAACAAAAAAGGAAGTTACAATCAAGAGTGTTTGTTTTTCTTTTACTAACCATTGGCAGGATTGATCATGTTGTATCTCAAGTGATATCCATCTTCACCACGGCAGAACATAAGCGGATATTGTAGTGAGTTTTACGATCGATGAGTTTCATTGATTCGCTCTAATGCATCTCCAGCTCGACGTTTAATAACAATATCACGGGATTCTAAATTATCGCCAACAACAACAATTGATATTTCATCGGCCGTTGGTGCATTATATTGCCGTTCATGAGTGCCTGCTTGTCGATTGTCCGCTTTTATGACGATTCTGTGATCATCAGATGGCATCCTTTCTAACGAAGTTTTGAATAATCGAATTAGTTCGTTGTGTTCATGCAACATATCTTGCAATTGCTGCACTATTTCTCTCTTCGTCGCATTGAAAATTTCACAACGTCGATTCACTTCTTCATTTGAATCTCCAAGGAAATATATTTGGAAATATATGTGATCTTGATCAGGATGCGGCAACAGCGATCCAGCAAGAAGATAAATTTGCCCGTGAATCTGTATAGTTCCAGCCAAATATGTTAATTTCTGTATTTTATTGGCGAGATAATAAGTGTTAGATTGTTGGTGAACTATCCTTGAATGTGGGATTGTAATTATGTTCATTCACAATTTCCCCACCAAACGACGTCATTTGAAAACAATCGTTATACATTTTGGAATTTTGTAAAAAATGATTCGAATTTGGTGATTCACCGTAAAGCAACGACCGCAATGGCTCTGGTGGAGGAAGTAACTCTGGTAATTTCACTTTTCCGCTTGCGCAACACAATACGGCCGGTTCTTTTGGAAATTTCAGTGCATCGCAATGCGGGCAAACGACAGACATGGAACCAAATCGAACTGATACGTGCGCACCGTATTCAATGTCCGGCGCATATCGAAAGGCTGCACGTTCGATATTCCAATTAGGCAATCGTTGTTGTGGCTGGCGTTGTCGGTGAGCAGACAAACGTTGTTCTCTTGCTTCATGAATTTCCTGAGCACGAACTTGTCTTCTTCTCAATCGTTGTTACTCATTGTAAGCTTCGTGAGCCTCTTGTGATTGTCGCGAACGATGTTCAATCAATCCGATTCGAGCAGATTCCCTTGCAGTAGCATTTTCCTCTTCCGTACGACGTGCTGTATAATTACGTTGGTCCGTTGTAAGTCGGGAATGCTGACCGATATTAGCGCGACCTCTTTGTGGTATCGTAACAAATTTCAATCTGTAATTGATCACTTTGTATGAAACACACATAAAGTTTTCACGGAATAATTTTTGTTAAGATTTTAATAATGTTCGAAGTTAAAGTTTCTATTCAGAACTAAATTATACAGAATGTTACAAGAGTAAGAAGTAAGAAGAGAAAAGAAAAATGTGATCATTTACTTTAAGACGGATGTTGCCAGATTATTATATTTAGCTTATATTACAAGCAAACTATTTCAACGCTTCTTCTTAAGCTACATATTATATGATAACAAGTATGTTTACGTTAAACCAAGAACTTTAACAAATCCATTATGCTTTTGTTTACATAAACATTTGGTAAAAACATCGGCAACATTATTATACATATTTTAATTCAATTTCATTTGTTTCAACTTTTTCTCTTATAAAATGGTACTTAATATCTATGTGTTTAGTGCGTTTATGATGAACTAGGTTTCGAGCTATACTTTGTGCACTTATATTATCCCCATAGATTGTCATTGGTTCAGAGCTCGACCATCCTATTTCGGCAAGTAGTCTGCGTAAATAAATGGCTTCTTTGGCAGCTGCCGTTAAGGCAACGTATTCGGCTTATGTGCTGCTTAATGCGACGATGCTTTGCTTCGATGATGCTCATGAACAGGCACTGCTTCCCAAAATAAATGTGTAGCCAGAGTAGGATTTTCTATCTACCTGGTCATTAGCCCAATCTGCATCTGCAAACCCGTTCACTGGCTCGTTTGATTTGCGGTATACGATACTTAGATTTATGGTTCCGGAGAGGTATCGTAAAACGTGCTTAGCAGCAGCCTCGTGCTCGGCATGTGGGTCGGTATTTCGCTGTGACAATTTGCTTATAGCGTGCATAATGTCAGGGCGGCTCAAAACTGCTAAGTACATAAGAGAACCAATTAGCGATTGGAATTTTGGCACACTTATCTTAACACATTTATTGTTACTACAGCCCACTTGAAATCCTGGGTCAAGTGGTTTTGAGACCAGACGACAGTGTTGCATACTATAGCTGCCAAGAAGTTTCCTGATGTATTTCTTTTGGCTCAAGTAAATGGCGCCTTGTTTACCTTTTCGATGAATTTCCACGCCGAGAAAAAAATTTAATTGACCACCATCTTGCATCTCAAACTTGGAAGCGATCATCTGCTTAATTTCGCTGATTTCATCTTCGGTTGGGCTGATGATTATTAAATCGTCAACGTAGACTGCAATGTAACTGAATTGTTGTTGATGATGTTTTACGTACAAACAGGCTTCATTTTTGCATCTCTTGAAACCCATACTCTGGATAACTTCATCTAATGTGTTGTTTCATGCACGACCAGATTGTTTGAACCCGTAGATTGCCTTTTGAAGCTTCAGTACTTTCTTTGGATGCTGATCATCAACAAAATTGTCTGGTTGTTTCATATATACGTCCTCTTCTAGCTTGCTGTTCAAATATGCATTTGATATGTCCACCTGGTGCATATGTAACTGTTTTTCTGCAGCTATTGCGAACAACATTCGGATGGTCTCATAGCGTATAACTGGTGAAAATGTTTCCCAGTAGTTGATGCCGAATTGTTGCCCACAGCCTTTAGCAACTAGTCGTGATTTGAATTTTTCTATTACGTCTTCTTTGCTTCTTTTGATGCGAAAGACCCACTTTGAACCAATGGCCTTTTTTCCTGATGGCAAATTGACTAATGACCATGTATTATTTGCCAGTAGTGCGTCGTATTCCTTTTGCATTGATATTTGCCAAGCATTGCCCTGTTCACCTTTTAATGCATCTGCTACTGATTGTGGGGCTTCGATGTCTTCCACGCTGTTTAGATTATTTAGGATATGTCGCTGCTTTGCAGCCTGTATTCGTATGGATTTTGGTCTACCAGGTTGAACTTGCTTTGACTTTGGTGTCGGTGGTTTACTTTGCCCAATTTCAACTCCTTCTTTTCAACTTCTTCTGACTTTTCAGTATCTTTTGTCATTTCAGCTTCTTGTGACTTTGGTGTTTGTGGCCTGCTTTGCCCATCTGAATCCATGGCTTGGACAAACTCTTCCTCCTCCTCACTTGAGTCAGTACTGTTGTGTTTTATAGGGTCAGCTTCAGCTGGCACTGATGTTGGTGGATCTTGTTCTGGAACCTTAACGTTTGACTCGAAGCGAATGATGTTTGTCATAAAGTCATCGTTTCTGTTTCAAATTTTGCATTTTTTAGTTACCTTTGCGTCGAAATCACCTTCCACGAATTTTGCATCTCGCCGCTCAATAATTCCCCGTTTATGTCGATCATACAGGTGGTAGGCCTTGGCTGTAGAAGAGTAGCCGACAAATATATACTCCTTTCCCTTAGCTTGGAATATGATTTTTATTGTCTTATCTACGGCGAATGCGCGCGATCCAAAAACTCGTAAATGTTTGACTGATGGTTTACGGTTCTTCCAAACTTCAAAAGGCGTTTGCCCATTTAAAGCTTTTGTTGGGCATCTATTGCGTAGATAAACTGCAGTATTAACCGCCTCGGCCCACAAGAACTCTTCCAGCTGTGCATGAATTAAAAGCGACTTAGCCATTTCGACAATAGTACGATTTGCATGCTCGGCCACACCATTTTGCTGAGGTGTGTAAGAAACCGTCAGCTGTCTCTTTATGCCGCACTTGTTTAAATGATTTATGAAATCGTTGCTGATATATTCTTTGCCATTCTCGCTTCTCAACGTCTTTATCTTTTTGCCCGTTTGGCACTCAACGTACGATTTAAACAAGTTGAACTTTTCGAACACCTCACTTTTGGCGCGCATAGAGTACACATAGATTTTGCGTGAAAAATCGTCAATGAATGTCACAAAATATCGATTGCCGGCAGGGCTTTTTACGTTCATCGGTCCGCAAACATCTGTATGTATTAATTCAAGCACACTTTCTGTAACACGGTTAGCCTTCTACGGGAACGGCAAAGCACATAATTTTCCTTGATTACACGTATCACAATTTATTTCTATTGGCATGTTTTCGATTTGAAACCCGTGAACTAGATTTTTTTCACTGGTCTGCTTATGGCTTTGGAAATTTAAGTGTCCAAACCTATTATGCCACTTTGTTGCCAGCGAAACTTCATTTAACATATAAACCGCACTTTCTGGTTGAATTGTGTACAGATACAAGTTGTCTTTTAACACTGCTCGTAACATTATTTCGCCTTGTTTTTCTTTGATAAGCGCCTCTGCTTCATCAAATGATGTTAAATTACCGTTTTGAGCTGCTTTGTTTACTGACAAAAAATTCATGTGTAATGTCGGAACATATAAAACTTCACGCATTTCAATGTTTGAGTATTCCGTTTTAAAATAAACTGTTCCAATTCCAGGTGATTCCACAAATTTATAGGCCGCCAGCATAATTGTTGCTTTGTTCTCAGCAAACGATATAAACATACTCCTGTCACAACACATATGTGAAGTTGCGCCGCTGTCTAGACACCATGTACTTTTTCGCTGCTCGGCGACACTGCAATGCATCAAACAGTTTCTTTGCTCTCCTCCTGTGTTTCGTTTGGTGTTATTTTTCTTGCTTCTACACTGACATACGATGCCCTGGCTTCCCACACATAAAGCATATGCCAAAAAAACGACGGTTATCGTTACTTCTTTTGTTACCATCGTCACGACGTCTGCTGCTTTGCTGTACTTTTATGTGTGCGTAAACTGCTTGGACCGAACATTCGCGTTCGTCTCTTTCTTGTTTGCGCGCTCCTTCTTCTAGAAGTTTCAGTTTTACCGTTTCAAACAGCTGTAGCTGATCCCGTGTCTCAATAGCAACAACAAAATTTTCAAATGAGTTTGGCAAACTGGAGAGAAGCATTATTGTTTTTAACTGATCAATAATTTTCATGTCCAGTTCTGCCAACTTTTCTATTGTTTCTGTAAAGGAATTTACATATTGAACCACATTTTCGCCTTGTTTCATATTGAGACGCAAAAGTTTTTGGTAAAGCTGTACTTTACGAACTGGTCCGACTGACACATGCACATCGCGTAATTTTTTCCATGCCTCTGATGAAGTTTCGCACAACTTTATGTGCTGAAGCTGTGACGGCTTTACGTTTAATATTATTCATGCCAATGCTTTTTGATATGTTGAAGACCATTTTTCTGTTTCTTCACTTGTGGATTTTTCAACAAGTACATATTTACCACACACGACATTCCATAATTCTGATGTTATAAGTACGCTACGCATAGACATACACCACACATCATAATTGTCTTCACCAAGTTTTTCTATTTGGTGTGACACGCTCATTATTTCTTTTGTTCTGAATTCACTGAGGATTTATTCACTTTAACAATGTCTTTACATTTTCCGAACCACTTTTCTGTATTTAGGTAACCGAAACGCGTTATGGGCCCATAACCTTTGTTGGGATTTTAATAATGTTCGAAGTTAAAGTTTTTACTCAGAACTAAATTATACAGAATGTTACAAAAGTAAGAAGTAAGAAGAGAAAAGAAAAATGTGATCATTTAATTTAAGACGGATGTTGCCAGATTATTATATTTAGCTACAAGCAAAAAATTTCAAAAATTTTCAATAATTTACCTTTTGAATAGCCGAAATAAAGAAAGCAAACGACCGAAATTGAACGATTCAAATAATTTACAAATAAGCTGAAGAAATAACACAAATAAATTCCAATGGAAATGAGGTTAGGTATTCACCAAAAAACAAAAATAATGAATAAATCAGAAAGAACAAACAATATACGCAGCTGTCAAAATAAATAAGCGTCTACAGCTCCATATGTTGAGTTGTTGGAGTATCAGTCAGTGCTTACAACACCAATATGAAACTAAATGTGCGCGTGCAACACCACGCACATACAAAAAAAAATGCGAACCAAAAGTGAGATTAGGTTTTTCTAATTTTCAAATTTTCCGCATTTTCCGACTTTTCCAAATGTTTTGAGATCGATAGATTTGCAAGAAACAATTGGAAAAAAATAATTTGAAATAAAAAAAATTTGGTATGGAAAAAAGTCCTTTTTGGAATTTTTAAATTTTCCGACTTTTCTTCAGAAAAAGTATAAGGTTTTTTTTATTGCCAAACCTTCCCAGATCCACAACGAACAACCTCTGAAAATTCCATCAATATTGGTCCAGCCGTTCTCGAGCCTTAGCGTCACTAACAAACAAACATTCATTTTTATATATATAGATTTACATATATATAAATTATTATATATACGAGTATATACATATATATATACTCGTATATATATATATATATATATATATATATATATATATATATATATATATATATATATATATATATATATATATATATATATATATATATATATATATATATATATATATATATATATATATATATATATATATATATATATATATATATATATATATATATATATATATATATATATATATATATGTGTGTGTGTGTGTGTGTGTGTGTGTGTGTGTGTGTGTGTATATACGAGGTGTGATCAAAAAATAAAGTATTTATTTATTCATCAACAACTATCTTGTCCCCTTCAAAGTAATTCCCCTCAGATATAATAAACTTATGCCAGCGTTTTTTCCAATCCTCGAAACACTTCTGAAACGCTTTTTTGGTATCGCCAACAGCTCCTGTTTCGAATTTTCTTTTAGCTCCTCAATCGTAGCAAAACGCTTTCCTTTCATCGGTGTCTTCAGTTTTGGAAAGAGGAAAAAGTCAGCGGGGGCCAAGTCCGGTGAAAACGGTGGTTGAGGCATGATAACGGTTTTGTTTTTGGCCAAAAACAGCTCCTGAGCGATGTCCATGCGATGTTGTTTTTGTTCAAAATTTTGCAATTTTGGAACAATCTTCGCTGCCGCACGCTTCATGCCTAAAACATCCTTAAAAATTGCTTGGCATGAGCCGAACGATATGCCAACATCATCAAGCAACCTCTCTGATAGTGATTCGACGATTATCCAAAATCATTTTCTTCACTGCGTCAATGTTTTCATCGGTTGTTGACGTGCTCGGGCGACCAGGACGAGCATCGTCATTGACATCTTCTCGGCCTTCCTTAAACCGGTTATACCACAATTGAACTTGTGTTCTGCTCATAGTAGACTCGCCAAAGGCCACAGTCAACATTTCAAATGTCCTTGCGCATTTAATTTCATTTTTTACACAAACAAGAATACAGTTTCTTTAATCCATTTTTTTCGAATAGTACAAATCGAAGAGCACACCAAAACAATCGAAGAGCACAAAAACAAACTGACAATCCAAAATGGTTGGTATTGCCAACATATATAACAGACATGTGTACCAACATAACAGAAAAAAAAATGCGAACATCGAACATACGTAACTCACGAAAAGATGAAAATAACGGTTATTTTTTGATCACACCTCGTACATATATATATATATATATATATATATATATATATATATATATATATATATATATATATATATATATATTTATATATATATATATATATATATATATATCTATATATATATATATATATATATATATATATATACTCGTATATATATATATATTTAAAATTTTTGGCTGCCATAGATTGATTCTGTCGAGCGGGTGGCCGTACGATCCAGATGTATAAAAATTTTAAATTTTAAATATTTTTTTTTTGTTTCATTTCTCTTTATTTCATACGTCTGTCACCATTATATTGACACCTAGTACATGATTTGACAATTTGTTTGGAAATTAATATTAAAAACACATTTTGGCCAGTGCCAAGAAGTGATACAACAAAAATTATTTACATTAATTATAATAGTTCACTATAATTATATTATAACAATTTATGATCAAAATTATGTTTATGAAAATTATTTACATTTACATTTATAATACTATTATTAATATGTGTAGTCTGGATTTCCTAGTTCAGTAGGTCGTTTGGTCGAGTTCTCTTTAAACGGCGCATGGTGTTTTCTTCTAGATGTAGCAACTCGTTTATTTCTTCGTTATTATGCCCATGCAGTGTATGTTTTGTGGATATCTTTTTTATTTCTTCGTCAATTCTTGTCATATTTAGTTTGCGGTGTATATCTGCATTTGTTGTGTACCAACCAGACTTTATGATAACTCTTAATATTCTAGATTGCTGTCTTTGAATTTTTTGTATGTGTGACCGCTTTGCCGTTCCCCATACTTGGAGTCCGTACGTCCAAATTGGCTTTATAGTACACTTGTATAGCAGCAACTTTTTGTTAATTGTGAGTTTAGATTGCTTACCCATTAACCAATATAGTTGCCTAAATTTTTCTTTTATTTGTTTCGTTTTTTGTTCGATGTGGTATTGCCAATTTAGCTTTGAGTCCATGTGTATACCAAGGTATTTAGTTGTAAACACTAACTTTATATCTTTATTGTTTATTTTAATAGGTATTGGGTATATATACAAATAAAAGAAAAAAAAAGCTGACGAGCGGTCATTAAACGCTAATTCGGATGAAAATCCAAGAGCAAATCCTCAGCTAAGGACGACGAACCTGGAACAAGCAATGACACTTGCTGCGGTAGTGTTGCGAAACCGAGAGCCAAGATGTTCTACAAAGAGAGAAGGTCCGCTTTCCGGACTGTAGAACGCTTTTCGCGGATTACGGTGGGCGACGAAACTCGTGAAGGAGTCTCAAGCTCTCTCACAGCAGGTTCCTAAACATCAACTGTCCCTAGTGGACACCCAGACCGCAAAAAATTCAAAAAGCGCAGTACAGTCCCCACGAAGTCCTTAAGCAAAGTGCTGAAAGGACATCAGGTCATGGCGGTCATAGATCGTATTGACCCGGATGGCAGTATCTCTCCTGAGTGCTGGATAAAGGTAGAAGTCCGCCTTTCAAGGCTCTACCTCCAGCTAATGAAGGAATACCCAGGTGGTTTCCTTCTTTCGCGACAGCGGATGGCATCAGGGCCATGAGAAGCTGATTGCCTGCGGGGACCAAATGTCAGTTGACATACTCGTATATAGGATTAGGATCTTCAGGATCGATGAAGCATGACCAGAGCATGGCTCGAACTCGTACCTAGTGAGCGGATACCTAATAGACCTAGAGCGAGCTCATGGAACCCAGCCGAACCGTCTGACCCTGAGGCTATCTTGGAGATTTTTAGGTTGAGAAACCAGCAGCTGCCGACAAAAGATTGGAAGGTGACTGAGGTAGAGGAACCAAGAGGGGATACCAGGTTAGTATGATATGCTATGAATAGTGCAGCTAACCTCCATCACTCGAATGCTGCGTCTGCCAGTCTCCAGTCCCGTCTTGCGAAAGGCGGAGTAGACGCTGTCCTGATCCAAGAACCCTGGACATGGTCTCAGGACTGAAAATTACAGCTTGCTGTAAAACGTAAATGAAGGAAGACCCAGGTCTTGTATTCTCATTAGGAATAATGTTAGCTCATTTATTCTTCGCAATTACAGCAACAAGGATTTGACTCCCGTCTTTCTGGAAACTGGCAAGGGACTTTAAATGCTGTTCTCGGCCTATATAGCGCATGACCATGAAATCCTTCCGGAAGCCAACCTACAGAAGCTTGTTGCAGATGCAAAGGCGCGAAGCCAATGCGCACCATGACATTTGGGGCAGCACGCCGTGACTCACAATATGAATATATTGTAACGACAAACCTACTTATATGTAATAAGGGGACAGAACCCTCTTTCATTACTGCTAATAGGCAAGAAGTCCTTGACATAACCCTTGCCTCCGAAACAATTTTTGATCGGATTTCAAATTGGAGAGCTCTAAAGGGGCACTCCCTTTAGGATCAGAGGTTAATTCAGTTTGATCTTCTAGATAGTCTACCTAGCTCTAAGGCTTATAGAAATGTCAGGAAAGCAAACTGGGACCTCTACAAGGTGACTGTAGCTAGACTACTACCTCAGAACCCCACAAGCATAAGCACGTGTGCCGAAATTGATAGGTCTGTGGAGGTTCTAATGGTTGCTATTAATAAGGCTCTACTGGTCTCTTAGCCCCTCAGTAGACCCAAGGGGAAACAAAAACCCTCGTGTTGGGGGGAGGATATTAGGGGAGTCAGAAAAAACTGTAGGAGGCTTTTTAACGCAAAGAAGTCTAGAGATAGTGCTGACTGGGTTTTATACAAGGCAGCACTCAGAGCCTTCAAAAGTAAACTTAGGAAGGCACAAAAATAATCGTGGATAAACTTTTGCGGTGACGTAGAGAACATCTCTGAGACGCCTAGGCTGTCCTCCTTTTGTCTGAAAATTCTAGAAAGGTTGTTAGACATTCATCTGAGGGTCATTATAGACAGAGAGAAGCTGTCAATCTCTCAGCATGCCTACTTCAAAGGTAAATCGGTGAAGACAGCTTAACACTTTTTAGTCTCTAGTATTGTAGTACTCCCTGCATCACAAAGAGTCCTCCTTAGTTGCTTTCCTGGACATTGAGGGAGCTTTTAACAAACATCAAATCAGACGCAATAATCGGTGCGCTGCGAGACTTGGAGGTAGATCCCTCATTAGCAACTGGATTGAAAATATCCTTAGTAGCAGGATAATAAATTCACAGCTGGGGACGGCGTCGCACAGAGGGTTCAAATGTACCAAAAGTGAGGATTAATTCAAAAGCTGAAGTTTATCTTGCACAGACATATTTGGTATTGGGTGAAAGTGAATAAAATTCTACATCACTAATTGCTAAAATTACAGCTCTGAGTAACTTACTTTATTGGCAGTGAGCGGTCAAAGTTAAACAATTTTTACAAATTTTGCGTGTAGTGGCTAAAATAGAAAATTGAGATATTTCGACTACTTATAATTTTTATTAAGTCTTCTAAAAGTAAAAATATTACAATGGAACCATCAACTTCAGGTATTTGGGTATATAATTAAATATATTTTGTTTAGATAAATGTTTTGCAAATATTTTTAATGTTTTTTTTTAAAAGTGCTCCATATATGTGGTATTTTCGATATATACATTGAGTTTTAACAAGTTTCTGGGCGAGATCAAGCAAATTTTATTAAATGCTCTTATAATATCATATATCAGCTTATATATCCACAAAAAAAAATCTTGCGAGTTTACTGCGTTTTTTTACTTATTTAAGTTATTGCGAATGAACTCCAGTTGCTAGAAACATATGCTGAAAAAAACAAACAAAAATTCAACTTGTTTGTTTCTTACTCTCTTTTGTATTTATTTTCGGTATTAAAGTTATTGTTGTTAATGAGTTTGGTTTCTATTAGAGATGGGTGCGTGAGTTAGTTTTGACTCACGCTCACTTAAGAAAAAAAAGTTCTGTTTTAATTACAACGAATAAAAATTTTCACATATGTCCATGCTATAATGGTGTCAGTAGTTTAAAGTGCACGGAATTATCACCGAAACACTTAGGGCCAATATTACCAACAATAGTTAAATGAATTTAAACTAAATATCGAGTTTTCATTTTCACCAACACAATATTAAAAATTTTATTTTAATCGCCTCATTACCTCATTTAAATACGTAACAACGCACAAATTTGTCATGAACTTACGTTCATATAAGTATATGAATTTCAAGATAAAATATTATGTTAATCACGAACACTGTATAAATCGCGTCACGGTTCCATCTCTTTATATTGTTATTGATTATTGTACCTTACATAAAAAATTTGGTCATAAACATGTGAACATATGAGTATGGTTTCCATCTATATAATTGTTTGGTGTAAGCTGTTGATATACAATATATTAAGGTATTTTGTAGCATAAAGGGAGGGTATTTAAAATTCGGTATTGTTATATTTTGTATTTGTATTTTGTATTGATTGTGTCTTTGTGTCTTTGTTTTATTTGAAGTGTTGTGTAATTGTAAAGTACATATTCGTTATTTGGTACAAGGGAAAACGAATAAAATTTTGCAAATTTTAAACAATAAATCTTACTTTTTTAGGAACAACTCCGAAAACAATTTTTATTTCTCGTCGTGAACTACATAATTTTATGAAAAATACAGAAGCTCAATTCCTTAAATATAAATTTAAGCTTCTGAGATGGGAAGTAATCAAACGTGTCAACCCTTCACATATGGTCGATTTTATGAAAAGATTTAATTATTTCTGCTCAGAATATAAGCTTCGGTGGGAAAAATGTCACAGGAAAGAACAATTTTTTTTAAACGATAATAAGAATTGGCTTGATGCTTCCATCTCGTTTGTTCCACCACCAACACCATTAATAAAACGAGGACGCAAAGATCTCTCATTTGAGGAGTGTAAAGAAAACACAAAAGCTAAGAAGTGTAAGGAGTTAAGAGACAATATTCCTTTGTCCGTTTTGGCTTATGCCACACAAATGAGCTTGAGAGCTTCTCGAAAAACTGATGCGTCAAAAATAGTTGAGGAATTAATATCATCTCCAACAAGAGCGACATAATATAGAAAAAGTTTCAAACAGGTACCAACACAACAATTAAGTGCTGAGGAAGCTCTTTCGGTTTTAGTTGAAGCGAAGCTAACTCGACACCAATATAATGTCATTAGAAACGAAGTGCCTGATAAATTTCCATCATATAAAAAAGTCCAAGAAGCTAAAAAAAAATGTTATCCAAAACAAGAACATATGAACTTTTCTGAAACATCAGCGCAAGTCAGTCTACAAGGACTCTTAGATCATACCACTGAGCGTCTAGCTTTGGTACAGAACTCTGTGCTGGATTCGTTTAACGCCGAGGAACTATCACAAATGACTTTGTACTCTAAGTGGGGCTTTGATGGAAGTTCCGGTCATAGCTCTTATAAACAAGCATTTCACGGCTCTGACGCTAGTGATTCTGCTGTATTTATTACATCTTTAGTGCCATTAAAAATTGTCTGTATGAATAAAACCATTTGGCAAAATCCTCGACCTTCTTCTACTAGATTTTGCAGACCCATAATAATTGAATTTTTGAAAGAAACAGTAAGTACTTCAAAACTTGAAAAAGAAAGAGTAGAGGATGAAATAAAAGCTCTCAAGGAATCCGTTGTATTAGTCGGTGATAAATCAATGAAAATAAATCACAAACTAATGTTAGTGATGATTGATGGCAAAGTGTGTAATGCTATTACCGAAACAACATCCACACAAAAATGTTACGTTTGTGGTGCTACGAGCAAAGATTTTAACTGTATTGATCAAATGATTACCAGAAGTGTAAACAAAGATACGTATCAGTTCGGATTATCTATTCTCCATGGCTGGATTAGGTTTTTTGAGTGTCTTCTCCATGTGGCATATAAATGACCACTTAAAAAGTGGCAAGCTAGATCAGAGAATGACAAACAAGTTGTTAAAGACACAAAAACGAGAATTCAAAAAGATTTCAGAGAAAGAACTGGATTGATCATTGACCAACCAAAACCAGGCTTTCGCAACACAAATGATGGCAATACCGCGAGAAGGTTTTTTAAGAATGCAGAAGTTTCCTCAGAAATAACAAAACTTGATCTAGAGTTAATTAACAGAATGCACATAATACTTATTGTCGTGTCATGTGGCCACGAGGTAAATAGTGAAAAGTTTAGAGACTTTGCTACCAATACTGCCAGGCATTTTGTTGAAAAATATCCATGGTATATAATGTCCGGAAATAATATCTAATGCCCTTTTGCCGATTGGTGAGCTTTCAGAGGAAGCACAAGAGGCTAGAAACAAAGATTTTAAAAACTATAGGGAATACTTTGTTCGTAAATCCACCCGGGAAAAAACTAATGAAGACATATTTAATAGATTTCTGCTTACTTCAGATCCATTCATTACCAGCATGAGTAAAACTAATAGAAAAAAAAATTCACACAAAATACCACAGTTGGCATTGGAATTATTAATTCTACCCGAAGATGGCGACAATGATGATGATGATGAAGAAGATGATGGTGATGATGATGGTGGTGATGATTATGATGATAATGATGATGATTATGATGTTGACTTTTATCACAATAATACCTAAAATAGGTTCAAATGCATATATGTACATATAGTTATTCCAAAGAAATATAAATATCAATAATAATGGGCTTCCCTGAATTAATCCCCACTTTACCTATATCTGAACCCACTGTGCGTCGGCCAAGAAGTCCGTGTGCAGGTGGAGTTCTTTCATCTCTACTTTGGAATCTTACGGTAAATGAGGTGCTCGTTCGACTGGAGAGGGTAGGGTGCAAGGTGGTTGCGTATGTGGACGATGCTGCTATCAGCATCTCGGGAAAATACATATCTACTATTAGAGATTGGATGAAACGCATGTTCAACATTCTCTCTAAATGGACTCCAAAGTATGGGCTGGGGATTAATTCGACCAAGACTAAGCTGGTGCTCTTCACTAGGAAGTTGAAAATTATTCACTTTATTGCTCCCAAAAAGAACGACAGAGGTATTCATATACAGTGCCATTAGAACGACTCCAAAGGCAGCTTTGGACGTTATGCTCAATCTGCTGCCTCTTAGGCATTTGGTGAAAAAGTAGCTGCAAACTCAGGTAAAAGGCGCACTTAGGCCAACTTTGACCACATAAGACAACAGGTCCCATCCCTTTCAAAGGTCCAGCCATTTGGAGCTTTTAATGAAGCAGTTGATGGAGCTAATCGTTTTTTTTAGAGATATCTCCCAAGGAGTCCAGAAAGTAGTCGCCTAGAAAACTTCGCCTCCTTCTGGACAGTGCTGGACACGTGCACAGCAGGTCAGAAATGGACTCTTCCTCCTCCTCGTCCATGCATCTCCTGCAGAGGTCGTTAGAAGGCTGGGGATAACAGCCTACACCCGTGTGTACCCAGAGTCCAATGTCTCGTTAGGACGCTATTCACGGAACCTATGCTTTGTCTATTTAGAGCCAGTAGGTCCTTAGAGCGCTTGACATTTATCTCTGGTCAGGTTTGTCTAGCTATTTTACATCCTGAGAATTCAGATCAGAGCCTGCCCGCTGTTCCTAAGGATGTTGTATTTACTTGTGTAGTTCGACCTATCTGGTTCAATCGGTATGGTAATACCCTCACTAGCAAGTTCATCCGCCTTGCAGTTCCCTGGAATATCTCTGTGACTAGGAACCCAGCACAGATGCAGACGGGTCTGCTAGGCTATCTCGTCTAAAGATTTGCGGCAGCTCCTGACGGCTTTTGAGGTGATAATAACCGAATCCAGGGAGCGCAAAGCTGCTTGGCTGTCAGAATGCAAGTCCAGATACCTTCTTCTTCCTGAGACGAGACAGTGCTGCCTCTATAGCCGCGACCTCTGCCTGAAAAATACTGCAGTGATCGGGCATCCTAAAGGACATGTTAATGTCCAAATCTTCAGAGAATACACCACCTCCCACCCTACTCTGTGGTTTGGATCCATCTGTGTAGATGTGAACCCCTTCTACATGAGGGGGGATGCCATCCTTCCATTCGTCCCTGGAGGGAATGGGTATCTTGCACATACCATTGAAGGCGGGTGTGTGATGTAGTTGAAAGAGGAATACCCTCAAAATGTCTTAAAATGGATGCATGACCTACATTCCTGGCAACCCATTGATGCGTAGCTTTTACCCTGATAGCTGAGTTTGCAGCCATTTTTTCGCCAAAAAGCTTAACAGGCAGCAGATTGAGCATAATGTCCAATGCTGCCGTTGGAGTCGTTCTAATGGCACTACTTATGAAGGACTGGTCGTACCACAGCAGTGTATAACTAATAGGTTACCTTAGGCTGTAACACCCATTTTTTGCCTATAATTGTTTTGCAAGAGCACAGAGCTCCCTGAGCCATCCTAATGCGCTCGATTATATTAGCCTTCCAGTTCAGCTTCCTATCTAGGATCACGCCCTGATATTTAGCGTCCTCGACAAGGTTAATATCTACACCCATTAGGTTCGGAGCAATAAATTGAGGAATTTTATACTTCCTAGTGAAGAGCACCAGCTTATTCTTGGTCAGATTAGTCCCCAAAACACAGTCATTAGTCCATTTAGAAAGAGTGTTCAAAATGTGTTGCATCAATTCCCTGAAAGTAGATATGTATTTTCCCGAGATACTAATATTCATTCACATACGCAACCACCTTGCACCCTTCCCTCTCCAGTCGAACAAGCAGCTGTTTTACCGCAAGATTCCAGAGTACGGGTGAAAGAACTCCACCTTGAGGTGTGCCTCTGCACACGGACTTCTTGGCCGACGCCGCCCCCAGCCGTGAATTGAATATCCTGCTACTAAGCATGTTTTCAATCCACCTGCTAATGGCGGGTTCCACCTCCAAGTCTCGCATCGCACCGATTATTACGTCTCATTTGATGTTATTAAAAGCTCCCTCAATGTCCAGGAGCTTCTTGTTGTGATGATATATATATATATATATATATATATATATATATATATATATATATATATATATATATATATATATATTTCACAATAAATGTGACTTCCTATTTTCACTCCCACAATACTCAAGTTCATATGAGTTCAAATTAACTTTTCATAAAAACTCTATTTACCAATAATTAACATTTAGTCATTACGAAATAAATGTTACTCCCAAATTTTCATTCCCACAATATGACTAGTTCATATGAGTTCACTTTCAGTTTTCATTGAGTAACTTTCAGTTGTTCCTCATTGCGCAAATCAATTCAATGACATATTCTGCATTGAAACTGTTGCAAATCATATAGTGCACATTCAACGCCGAACGAAGAGGAATAAGAAAATAAGAAAATACAGAATAAGTAAATGTAAAAAATAGAGGTAACAAATTAATTTTAAGTTCAGTTAAGATTGTAATATCCAAATTGAAACAATAAAATAAATATCATTAAATGAAGATTAATTTTTTTTTTTTTAATGACTTTTCGCGACTCACATAACTGGCGCAGTTGAACGGCAATTATTCAAAAGAATAAATTGAAAAGATATTACTAGTGAAAATAATATTCTAAAGAATAATATACAAAATAATATTCAAAAGAATAAATTTAAAAGATATTACTAGTGAAAATAATATTCTAAAGAATAATATACAAAAAAAAAGTGGAAATTCAAAAATTAAACACAATTTTTTTAAGTAAATAGTGGAAATTTCAAATATTAACACATAATTCTAAAAAAAATTACATAAGAAATAAATAGTGAAAGTTAAAAAAGAAATTAAAATAATATTCCAAAGAATATAAATCATCAAAATATATGCTAAAAATAAATTCTTTCAAAGGACTAAGAGCAAGTATAAGTGAAAGTGAACAGAACACAAACGAAGCTAAATGATGGTGCGGTGGCAATAAATGTTTACAATAAACGATTTAATAAAAGATGCTCAACGAATTCACGAATTCCGAGGCGATGACAAGTTTGCCTTTATACGAGAGGTTGATACACTGCTACCACTTCTATATGAACATCCACAAGCAAAGGACTATGTTCACCAGAGGGTAATAGTAAACAAAATCCAAGGAACAGCATTAGACGTCATCAGAACACTTGGACAGGAGGCAACTTGGAATGAAATCAAAGCAGCTCTCATCAACAACTTCGGGGTTCAAGAGTCATACCATTAACTTTACCAGAAGGCATACTCCACCAGGAATTACAGTGTAAGAGAATATTATATATTATTAACAAATATTTTATCTAAACTAAGCCAGAATTCCACCCAAAAAATTATGAATCTATCATTTTAAGAATATTCTTAAAATTTAAATGTAAATTTAACTTCAATTAGATTGAATAGAGACATCAACAATTTACGTGAGGCATTTAACTTATTAGAAAGTGAGGGATTAATAAAAGACAAAAACGCAAACTCAAACTCATACACGACAATAATGGACCAAAGTATAACTTAAACAATACAGACAGATACCATCAGTATAATAATCAACAAAATTTTAGAATTAGTACAGTGACGAAAGAATAAACTAACCACAAACATACAACAACCAACATACTTTCAGACAACAAAACACAAATTTCACACAAAATTTGGGAAGATTCCATGACAGTCACCGAGACAATCAGACCTACAGACAAAATTCAGGACAATCACGAAATTTAGACCAAATTATAGGGAATCAGCACAAAGTTTTCAAGGTAATACCAGTAACATGCAACGAATCACAAACAGACAAATCGTCGAACCCATGGAGATCGACCATATCGAACATGACGTAAATTTTCACTTGGTCCCTCCCAAAACAATTTACCGATAGTAGAATTAACTATTGGAAATGACAAAATTACTTGCTTAATTGATTCTGGATCATCCACCTCCCTATTAGATGAGCAAATACTACCACAATATAAAAGAGAAACGACAAAAACTCCAATAAAATGTAGATCACTTAATGGTGAAACACTTATAAACACAGAAATAATAACTGACCTTCCAAAAGAGTTTAAACAAGACGCATTAATGGTGTGGAAAATTACGAAAATGAACGGCAAAAGTTTTCAAGGAATAATAGGACAAAATTTATTGAAGCCCTTAGGAGCTGGGATAGATATTGAAAAAGATATTCTTATTATTAATAACAGCGCAATTAAATTTCTTTATGCTTGTCTATATAGTGAAAAAGAAATTCATCCATTAGATTATAGCGGCCCCCAAATGGTGATATTCGAGGATCTTTTAAAATAACTTAACTCTGAAGAAAAGGTAAAATTAGAAAAGCTAATTAAATCGAATTGGGAAATATTTTATAAAGAAAGAGATAACTTAACAAGCACTTCAGCTATTAAACACGAAATAATTATTTTAATGAAATACCCACATATTCAAAAATCTACAGGTACCCTCAAGTACACGAACAGGAAATTACGACCCAAATTAATGACATGTTTAAGCAGGGCATTATTAGAGAAAGTAGTTCAACTTACAACAGTCCCCTGTGGATTGTCCCATAGAAAACTGACTACTCCGGGAAAAATAAACGGAGGATAGTGATTGATTATAGACGGCAAAACGAAATAAGTATAGACGACAAATTTCCCATACCGAATATAGAAAAAATACTTGATAAATTAGGCCGAGCTCAGTATTTTCCGACATTAGATCTTGGAAAAGGCTTCCACTAAATTTTGGTAAAAGAAGAAGACAGCAAGAAGACAGCATTCTCTACTCCTTTAGGCCATTATGAGTATATTCGGATGCCTTTCGGACTCAAACATGCGCCATCCACCTTCCAAAGAATGATGAATTATATACTTAAGGACTCTATAAATACTACCTGCGTTGTATACATGGACGATATTTTAATTTTTAGTACGACACTTGAAGTACATGTAGAAAGTATAACAAAAGTTGTTGATCGATTACGGAAGCACACCCTAAAACTACAACTAGATAAATGCCGTTTTTTTGCGAAAGAAACTGAATTTTTAGGAGATATATTAACCACCGAAGGATTGAAACCTAACCCCAAGAAAGTAGAAAATATTCTGAAACTAAAATTACCGCAAACCCCAAAACAAATTAAATCATTCTTAGGAGCTTCAGGATATTATAGGAAATTCATTAGATTATGCGAAAGTAGCGCAACCAATGACTAAATATCTAAAAAAGGTGCGAAAGTTCACACTACCGCCTCCCGACTCGAATTACATAAACGCTTTTGAAAAATTAAAACGCATAATAACAGAAAGTCCAAGTTTGAAATACCCCGATTTTAACAAACCTTTTAAACTCGCAACAGATGCTAGTGCATTGGTCCAATACTCCAACAAGGCAACCATCCGATTTGCTATGCAAGCAGGACATTGAATGAACACGAACGAAATTCCACAACAGAAAAATAACTCTTAGCCATCGTTTGGGCTACCAATTACTTCCGATTTTATTTGTACGGTACCAAATTCGATCTCTTAGCAAATCACCAACCATTAAAATAGCTTTACTCAAAATATATATCGGCAATAATATAAATCCCCTTCAGAAATGGTTATTAAAATTAGGAGAGTATAATATTAATATAGATTACATCAAAGGACAAGACAATAAAATTGCAGATTTCTTAAGCCGCATTAATACAAAAACAAATGAAATAAACGCAATAGATGCAAATATAGACAGTAATACAGACATGGATGAAAATTGTAACATTTCGCTCCATAACAATGCAGATAATTATAGCATAGCAACTATTCATACGCAAGAAGAAAACCTAAACAGCCATATCCCTATACTTGAAACAGTAGTTAACCGCTTCAGAACGCAATTAATTCTAACAAATAATAAAACTAAGGATTTTGAAATAAAACATAAAAATAGGAAAACATACATATCTTCCCAAGATATAGAAAATAATTTATCAGACATTCTACGAAGGTACCTTAAGCCTGGCAAAATAGGCATATTGTTAAGATGGCAGGATCGCCATGTAAAGATGGCAGGATCGCCATATAAAGATGGTCTCAATTAATTAATTTAGCGGCGCGAGAGCTAGCGCACAATTTCAATCGGCGACTACGAGAGTACAGCCAAATATTTGTGTATGAAGCGAAATATATGATCGCTATGTACAGATGGGCTCAAAGTATTATTTAGCGGTGCGAGAGCTTGCGCACAATTTCAATCGGCGACTACTGGAGTACAGCCAAATATTTAATGAGAAACGAAAGGTTTGGTTTCCAGATCGAATCTGATTTATTGATAAAATCTTATTGCTATTTATACTTTTAATTTCTTATGTGCTAAGACTTAGTATATAATATGGTTCTTAATACATAAAGGGGGCTTTTGCAATGTCAGCGGAAAGTATCACGGTCAATACCAGCGTACATTCGTTCGAGGGCATCGAACATTAGAATGCAACGTAATCAAAAACGTGCGCGCTGTTCGCGCTTCATAACGTACATATTCTTATATGAGAGTTCGATGTACTTACGTTGGGTCTCCGCTCACATTGCATGTGCCTACGCCGCGTATGGTGTTGGCGTTTGTGTGTATATATATACATTATGCTTTTCATACACTACACCCTTATCCTACTGGGAAAAAAAAATTTTCTTGGTGTTTAAACAAAAAAATTTTTTTTTTTTTATAAAATGGTATGTTATATTAATTACTTAAAATTTTACTTGTTTATCTTTACAATGGTGTATATTTTTTTAATAAGTTTTTATGGAGTTCTTTTATTTGTCCTTTTATTTCTAATAGACAATTTACATTCCGAATTTCAATTACTCTATAAGGACTGTTGCGCAGAAACCTTTATTTATTTTGTGGCCCAAACTAGCGCTCTAAAAAATTTAACTTTTCCTACGCGTCTCTTATTTTCAACTGATTTTTATTATACAAAGTAATTTGTCGCCAGACCACAAAATGCAAAAAAAAAAAACGGAAAGCATTTACTTTAAGCAGCGACTGCAAAAGGGAATAACAATAACAAAGCAGTGGCTGAATGAGCTATTGGAAGTAAATTCTTGCAATTGTGTTGCTGTTGTTGTTGTCATTCTTCCTCTCATCGAAGATGAGACCAAGAGCAACAACAACACACATACATACTGGTCAAACGAAAGAACTAATAACCGTATGTATATACGTATGTTGTTATTTCTTAAACAAAATATACAAACACTATTAGGGTGGCCCGGAATAAAGGAAATACAAATTAACATTAAATAATTTAAAATTTATAATAATAAATATGTATGGAGCGATCTTATCCAACAAGGACCATTGTAGGGTTTTTGGTTTTTCTTTCTATTCATATTTCTTACTAATACCATATCTCCTATATTTAAATCTAGTGTGTTTATGTGTTTTTGTGTTACAATACTTTTTTGTAGTTTCGATTTTTCGATTAATGCTTTTGCATTTTTTAGTGAATAATATAATCTAATTCTGAGTTCGTTAGCGTAGTTATCCATATTGTATATTTTTGGATTTTCTTGGCTGTCAGTACTTGAGAGGTGTGGTAATTTGCCATATACAAGCTCAGAAGGTGTATATTGTGTGTCTACATGGGGGGTTGTATTATATGCAAATGTATATAACGGGATCCAATTGTGCCAGTCATAGTCGTTGGTAAAAGATAACATGAATTCATTTAATACGCGGTGATTTCTTTCTACTGATCCTAATGTTTGGTGATGGTATGGTGTTGAGAATTGTTGTTCAATGTCTAGTAATTTGCAAATGTTGTGCATGAGCTCATTTCTGAACTCAGTGCCTCTATCTGATTTTAATGTCTTAAAATGGCCATATTTTAGGATACATTGTTCTACTACTGTTTTAGCTACAGTTTTAGCGTCTTTGGTTTCTATTGGGTGAGCTATTACAAATTTTGTCAGTTCGCACTGTATTGTGAGTATGTATCTGAATCTGTCTGACATTCTTAGTGGCCCAACTGTGTCTGTTTCAAGTACTTTAAAACTAGTGTTTGGTGTGTCTGTTATTATTTCTTTTTCGTGTACATGTTTAGTTATTTTGCTCTGTGCGCATTTGTCACAGTTTTTTATAAAATCTTTCACCATTCGACTCATATTTTTCCACACATATCTTTGTTTTAGTTTTAGAGTGGTTTTTCTTATACCAAGGTGTCCTCCATGTGTTGAGTTGTGGTATTCATTTATTAATTTATATTTAATAATATCGTTTTCAATTCTTTTAGGGGGTTCATATATAATAATCTTGTATGCGAAACGATTTTCTTTAATTTGCTGTTCTTGCAGCTTGTTAAATATATATATAAAACAAATGAAATAAACGCAATAGATGCAAATATTGACAGTAATACAGACATGGATGAAAATTGTAACATTTCGCTCCATAACAATGCAGATAATTATAGCATAGCAACTATTCATACGCAAGAGGAAAACCTAAACAGCCATATCCCTATACTTGAAACAGTAGTTAACCGCTTCAGAACGCAATTAATTCTAACAAATAATAAAACTAAGGATTTTGAAATAAAACATAAAAACAGGAAAATATACATATCTTCCCAAGATATAGAAAATAATTTATTAGACATTCTACGAAGGTACATTAAGCCTGACAAAATAGGCATATACACTGAGTTAAATGACCACGAATATAATAGACTTCAACAAAAAATTATAGAATTATTTGACGGAATTAATACCCTAAAATTTGTTAGGTGTTCCTTCCACGCCAAAGACTTAAATAATAAAGAAGAAGCTTTTAAGCACATAAAAAAATATCACAAATACGAAACAGATCACACAGGAATTAATGAGAACTACGAGGGCCCCAAAAGGCATATATATTTCCCAAATCTGCAAATGCTTGTCCAAAAAAACATCAATAATTGTGATAAAATAAATTTCAATTAACCGAAACCCCAACATATATACGACAAATCATACACATGCACATCTATACGAACTCAAAAACCAACTTTCTTACTTTTATTGATAATTTTTCTAAATATGCAACTGCATATTACTTATAAGATCGTAATAACCAAACTATCATTGAAAAACTAAGACTCTTTAAATCGTAAAACGGACATTTTATCAAATTAATAACAGATAACGAATTTCTCATTATTAATATTAAAGACTACTTCAGAAACGAGGACATAGAACTTCATCTTGTAAAACCTAATAATCACACAGGCAATTCAGATGTAGAACACATAATACACTTGCCGAAAGAATAAGAATTCTATATGTAGAAAATAAAAACATGAGTTAAAAAGAAAAAGTAAGTAAAGCCTTAGAATGGTACAATAATAGCTATCAATCCACAACGAAAGAAAAACCACTGAATATAGTTAAGTGTTAAAACTTTATTGTGAATTCTCTCTTACGAACTAAAAATATAAATGAGAATGGGCTTACTTTTATACCTAATTCTAACATAGAATTTGTTTATCTTAAAACTATTTGCTGATGCTGCAAAAATGTAGGAGAAGGAGTTTTGAGTATGGCTGGTTCTCAGCGCTATGTACATATGTATGTATGTACATTACAACATGCTTATCACTGCAGAAGCAGTCGCGGTTCATATTCGCGCAGCAGCTTGGGCATGCATTGGATTATTGTTTATATTTCAATAGCAGTGGCAGCGGAGAAGCTCGTCTTTGCAAATGATACAATGTAGCTGTTTCGCTGACACGGCAAATATTATAGGATAGAATATAGACAAAATTAGAGTGACATGTTTGTATGTTTACTAACTAAGGGTGGCCAGCTCTTATAGTTATATGAATATATGACTCCTCCCTCCTTAAGTTTTTGCGGTCTCAGCAAAATTTTACATTACTTTATTGTATTTGTACAGATTATTTAAAGGGGAATTTTTCGATTAATTTATTTAATTGTTGTATTCCTACAAAAGTTTGAAACAATTGTTTGAATTGTTCTTCCATTTGGATTAATTTGTGTGTAGTATTTTTAATATTATTCAAATATTGTTCTATCATTTTTGTCTGGTCTGTTATATGGTTCTTTATTTCATCAATCGTTTTGATCAGTTTATTGTTAATCATAACCTGATTATTAACTGCCTCTATTGTGTTATTTGTGTTTGTGTCTAGATTTTCGAGATGTTCGTAAATTTCTTGTGCGTCTTTATCGTCCATCGTTCTAATTATGTATTTGTTAATTTTTCCTCCAATATTGAAAAGTCCGCGTCTTTTTGTAATTCGAGGTGTGATTGTCTTGATGTTATGTATGAGGGTGTTGTATTCTGTCACTAATAAAATTAGGTTTGGGTCATTTGAATTTATTTGTTTAATATTTTTTCCTAAAGTGTGTATGCATTCCATGTATTCTGTTGTATTTATTATGTGTTATATTTAATGTAGTTTTTTACCAGGATTTTCTGTTTTTCTTTAATAATTGCGTATCCGTTGTTGTTGTTTATTTGTCTTGCGTTTATTGATGGTTGAGTTGCATCATTTAGCATTTATAATGTTGGTACTATAAGTATTGTTATAACGATGAAAACAGATGTAATAATTCCAATCATTTTGTCTGTTAAGTAAAAAAAGATTAATAAATTTCGTTTTGGAATTTGTTTTTTCTTCTGATTTGGTTTTTGTAATATTTTCATCCTTTGTTATTGTCGTTAACTATAATGTGATTCTTATCTCGAGTGTAATTATTTACTTTTTTATATCTAGGTTGAGATTTGCTCATTCTGTAATTCTTAACATAATTATTCTTGAAGTTGTTTGTTGATTATTATATTTGTTTTGTTATTATAGTTATTTATTGTTAATATTTTCTTATTGTGTATTTTAAGTGATATTTCTTCTATTTCCTCCTTACTCAGAACATTATTGAAAAATTCAAATGGTCGTTTTTTATGTGTGCAATGTATGGCATTATTGTAGTATACAATAGCTTGAAAAACTTTTTCACTTAGTTCTAGTTTGGATTTATTCGGGTCTGCATTAAGGATCCTAATATGTTCGTTCAATGTAGAATGCAGTCTTTCAACGTCTGCATTCCCTGTTTTATTATAGGTAGTTGTGTAATGGATGTTTATATTATTTTCTTTCAGAAATTGTTTAATTGTGATAACGTCTAATTCGTTGTCTGTTACTATCAATTTTGGTTTTCCTAAATATTGAATTCTATATTTTATTGCCTCAATAATGGAAATCCACGTCCTATCTTTGAGAATATGTGCAGTGGCGTATTTAGTTAGCTTGTCTATGCTAGTCAGATACATAATATTTCTCATAGGGTACCAAATATCAAAGTGTACTATCTCGTTATGTGTTTTGGGTGTGTCTGTGATATTTAAATGGTGTTGAAGGTTGTCTGTCCAATTTGGCTGTATTACAAATTTCGCAGTTATTAATATATTTCTGTACCACTCTTTGTAAGTTGGTAGAATAAATCATTTTCTTTAATTCCTCACAAACTTCGTTTATTCCTCTATGATTTTTGTTTAAATGTTCTTTTTCTATATGTTTCAAAAGTATTTCTTTGTTTGCTATGTCTTGTAATAATATGGTGGACCTTAGTATTTTAAAATATTTGTTTGTGGCAAAGTATGCAATATATAATTCTGGAAATTGTAAAACCAAGTTGGTATTTGGGATGAAAACTGCAACTAATCCTTTAGTTGGTAATATTGTTCTCATAATCTCCAATAGATTACTTGATTCTGTTACAATTATTTGTTGTCTTAACTTTATTTTTAAATATTATTTTTATTGCCTTTTTTTCTATTCGTCCTACGTCTATTACAATTTGTGATTTGAATACGTTCAGGAGTTTACTCCGATGTCTTCTACTTCTTCGTAGAGTTCGTTTGCGTTCGCTTGAATTTCTGCCGGTATGTCTAGTCTGCTAAGACTGTCCGCAACGACATTTTCTTTCCCTTTAATGTATTCAATTTTGAAATCAAACTCATTTAATTTTATTTTCCAACGCTGTAGTTTGCTGTTGGGTTCCTTCAGATTATTTAACCATATCAAAGGTCTGTGGTCGGTACGTTTGGTAAACTTCCTGCCGAAAATATAGGGCCGAAAGTTTTTTGGTGCCCAAACTATTGCTAACAATTCCTTTTCTATCGTGCTATAGTTTTTCTCATGATCATTGAGGGTTCTACTGGCATACGCCACAGTACCTTGCCCTTGCATTAAAACTGCACCAGCGCAAAGTTGCTTGCGTCTGTTGTCAACATGAAATGATTGTTAAAATCCGGATGAACTAGAATTGGGTCATTTTGCAATAATATTTTAAGTTTTTGGAACGAATCTACATAGTGTCTGTCTCTAATGTAAATTCTTGTGTTTTTCTTTAAATATTTTACCATGTGGTGTGCTATCTTTGAGTAGTCTTTAATGAAACGACGATAATAGCCTGTTATTCCTAAGAAAGATTTTATTTCTTTTTGTGTTTTTGGAATAGGAATTTTTTGTATTGCGTCTACCTTCTTTGGGTTCGTTTTGATTCCGTCCGTGGTGACAATATGACCTAAGAACTCTGTTTGGCCATGAATGTGCACTTGTCACATTGGACTTTGAGGTTTGCTTCTCTAAGTCTAGTGAACATTTTATTTATTGAATCTATTTGTTCTTCTATGCTTGTTGAGAAGATCAGAATGTCATCGAGGTATACTAGACAGATTTTTCCAATGTAGTCATGGAGAATATTGTTTATCATGCTCTGGAATGTCGCCGGTGCATTCTTTAGACCGAATGGCATTCGCAGGAATTCGTAGTGGCCATTTGCCGTAGAAAATGCTGTTTTGTGGATGTGGTCAGGGTGCATTTCAATCTGATGAAATCCCCTAGCCAAGTCCAAAGTTGTAAAGTATTGACACTTTCCCAGTTTGTCGAATATGTCTTCTATATTTGGAATTGGGAAACGGTCATCAATTGTTACCTCGTTAAGTTTTCTGTAATCGATAACTGTGCGCCATTTTTGTTCACCCGTGTTATCTGACTTTTTGGGTACCACCCAGATTGGACTATTATAAGGACTTTTAGATTGTCGTATGATACCTTGTTGAAGCATGTCATTAATTTGTTTATTGACTTCTTCCTTGTGAATTTGTGGGTATCTGTATAATTTGGAATATATTGGTATATCGTCTGTAGTTCTTATTCGATGCTGAACGTCATTTGCAAAAGATAGGTCTAAGTCCTTGCTATAAAACACATATTTGTTTTTTCGTTTCAGTTGGTCGATCTTTTGTTTTTCCCAGTTCGACGGTTGGTTTTTATATTTTTCCTTGTTTTGTTTACTATTTTCATGTTCTGAATCAATACAATCTTCAACTTCCATGTGACCACTCTCAAATGCCATTTCCCTGTAGATTTCCTCTTCTTTCGTTATGAAGAAGGGTATCTTTGCGGTAGACGTAATAAGATGTCTCTGGTTGTAGTCTATAATACATTTTAACTTGGTGAGAATATTATTTCCGATTAGTCCGTCGAAATTATTATGTAAATTGAATTCCAAGAATTCAACGCTTAGGTTTTTTCTTTGCAATTCTTTAAAGATTGGTACTTCATACAAGCAGTGAACTTCATAAACCTGTCCAAAAGCTCTTATTTTTGCATTTGTCATTTTCTTTGAGTGAGGACTTAAATTACCTTCATTGATGATGCTAAATTCTGCTCCAGTGTCTATTAATAAATAGTACGGTCTACTGTCCCTAACAAGTTTTATGTAAGGTAATTTCTTGAGGCTGGCCTGTGAAAATCCGAACCTCTTGCCTAGAAATGTTAGTACGTCTGGTGTTTTGTGAAGATGTTCTATTATTGTCATTATATGTGTTTTTAATACCATTCTAGTTGTAATTGGTTTGTTGTCGTGTATTCTGTGATGGTGTACGCGTGTAAGTATTTTTTGTGTTGTTTCTATTAAAGTTACTATTTATACCCTTTACCTTTAAAAAAGGTAAATAGGGTATACTAACTTTGTGCTTTTGAGAGAGGTTGCAATTTCAAGAAGGAGGCTTGGTAGGTATGGACACATATATACAGATATGATCAGAATCACTTTCTAAGCAATTTTTATTTTGTTCGTCCATCTGTCCGTCTGTCCGTTTGTCCGTCTGTGGCCGTTTTTTTCTACACCGTTAGAGATATCTTAATGAAACTTTGCAAAAATATAGTCCGGACAAAGATACAGAACCAGATTGCTATATGGGCCGATTTGGACAAATACTACGCCTACCTCCCATATAAGGAACTTGTTTCACCTTTTTTAAAATGTCTATAACTTCGGTTCAATTGACGGAATCGTGACGTTATTTGGCAGTTTTGGAGATGTGGGTCCCACTAAACACTGCGAAAAAGTGGGCGGTATATATTAACGGCCACGCCCACTATTAACAAATATTAATAACTTAAGATCTGGTAGAGATTTACGGACGAAGTTTGATGGGAAGGAACATGTTGACATTACAAAGCTATCTGCAACAAATGGGGCTGATGAGAGAAAAGACACGCCCACTTTTGATATAGAGAACTTTCGTGTCTAAAATTAAAATTAGCCTACCTCGTATTGATGCCAGCGGAATAAAAATTTGCAGAAATATACATGGGGTCCATAATAGTGTGTGTGCAGAATATGGAGATCATAATATAACTGCCACGCCCACAAATAGCCAAAAATCATTACTGTGTTTCTATTAAAGATTTATCAACGAAATTTCACAGGAAGGTTGCGGGTACTAACATTAAACACCACACAAAAAATGGGCTTGTTATTTCTACAGCCACGCCAACTATCCACATATTATCGATCAGTTGAAGTATACGCCTCCCTCCCATATAAAGAACTTTGGGGACCCCACTTAAAGACAATTACCCTATCTATGCTTCTAGTAATGATATATGAATTCAAATTGATAGTTGTATACACTGGGTCAGTACTAGCATGCATTCCAAATATGGGCAGATTATTACTACTGCCACGCCCACAATTATCCAAAAATCGGTACTATATTCCTATTAAAGATTTATCATCGAAATTTCACACGAATGTTGCGGGTACTAACATTAAACAGCACACAAAAAATGGGCGTGTTATTTATACAGCCACGCCCAGTATTGACATATTATTATAAGTTACTACCTATGCAAAATTTTTGCACTAAATTTTATATTAGTGGTTATATTGACACTACAAAGCCATACACAGGAAATGGGGTCGATATAATCATTTCCAGGTACCCTACCAAAAATTACCGTTAGTATGCTCCTAATGATGATTTATGAAGAAAACATCCCCATTGTTGAACTCGCACGCACAAGAAAAGGTAAAGGGTATTTCGTAGTCGGTCTAATCCGACTTCAGACTTCTTTACTCGTTGTTTGTTGCGTTTGGTAGTTGTTATATATTTGTTGTCTGTTATTGTATCTTGGAATGCTAGTATTTGCATTGTTGTAATAACTAGGTTGATTTCTGTTATTACTCAAATTGTTATATCTTTGTTGGTTGTCGTTTTGTGAACTATAGTTGTTTAGAATTTGTCTTTGATTTCTGTAATTTGTGTTATATCTGAAGTTCGTTCTTGATTGAGTTCGTGAAAAATTTGTATTATTTGAAGGCAGACCAAATTTTGTAAGGTGTTGATGTCTTGCATCAAGAATTACCTCAAAGGCTTTTTCTATTTTTCAGGGTTCCTAGCAAAGATCATGGTCTTAGTTGGTTCTGGTAGATTGTCCCTGAATGTTCTAAGACTTATTCTGTTTATTTCTGTAACGCTGTATAAAGTTTCGTCATGAGTTAGTCTTCTATTGTTTATTCTATTTACAAGTTTGCTGAGTTTATAATGGTAATTTTCTATAGTTCCGTTTAAAGTTAAAGTTTTTAGTTCATCCATTAAATCGTTAATGTTCTTTTTTTTGCTAAAATGCTTCTTTAATACCCTTTTAATATCTGTCCAATTTTGAATTGGGCTTTCTTTATGCAGTGCCTCTCTGCATTTTCCTGTACATTTATTTTTTATGTATGTGAACAGTATTTGTTTGTTGTGGCGTCAAATGTTTCTAGTATTGGTGACAAATTTTGTTCCATGAAATCAGGGAGTTGGGTTATATTTTCCCCGTTGAATTCTGTGATTCCCTTGACCATGTCAAGTGCTAGTCTGAAGTATTGAATTTTTGTCTGTTCCATTTTATAAATTTTCTGAGCAAGGAAAGAAGAATAAAAAATTTATTTTTTTTTCTTTTTAATAATCATTCATACATGTAGGACATGTGCATAATCCTAATTTTTCTCTTTGTTTTAATGTTTCACTTAGCCTAAAATCTCTTATTTTAATCTAATCAAAATCAAAATTCTCTATTTTTGCTTCATCTGTGATAACAATTTTTTACCAGAGGTTCTTTGTAATTATTTATTTTTTTCTCATCATTATTCATTATAAATCTATTATACTTAAGTTCTATTTTTTCTTACTTTGTAAAGTTTTGAGAGTTTTTATGTACTGCTCGCGTTCCACACCCTTTGTCAGGTGGATCATGCGGTACACTTCCCTTATTTCTCGTCGATTTCTAACCGCTTTTCCGGCTCTCGGCCGTCGCTTTTTTTCTTCTAGCTTTGGGTTGGCTGCTTCGAATTTCTTCCTTTCTTGTCGACGATCTTCCTGTCTCTGACGGTATTGTTGTATAGTTAAGGGTTGTGGTCTTGGGATTGGTGTTGGCACGTACTTTGGGATTTCCTCTCTGATAGTATTTTGAGTATCTTTGGCCACGATAGCTTCGTATATTTTGAATAATTCGTCAATTTCCCTACGACTAGTCATTTGTCGATTTGTTAATTTTAAGCGTAGCTCTCTATGTATCTTAGGCCGTTACAGGCCGCTCTTGGTGTGTTTTTTAAGCGCATTTCGCTTTGTATAAGCCGCAAAGACTGTTTAATTGTTTAAGCGCAATTCGCTTTGTGTAAGCCGCAAAGGCTGTTTAATTGTTTAAGCGCAATTCGCTTTGTATAGGCCGCAAAGGTTGTTTAATTGTTTAAGCGCAAGTCGCTTTGTATAGGCCGCAAAGGCTATTTAATTGTTTAAGCGTAATTCGTTTTGTTTAAGCGCAAAGGCTATTTTTATGTTTTTATTTGTTTAAGCGCAACCCGCTTTGTACAAGTCAGGACCTTTTTATGATCCTTGTTGCTAATCTGAATCACTTCACAGAAATTCTTCTTAGGATTTTGTTGTCTTTCGGGCTTCAGGATCCTTCAGAATTTTTCTTCAGTATTCTTCTTCAGTATTCTTCGTCAGTATTCTTCTTCAGTATTCTTCTTCAGGATTATATTAGGATCTTTCCTAATTTTCCTCCGAGTTTCCCGACTGCGCCAGTTAAGTGTTAAAACTTTATTGTGAATTCTCTCTTAAGAACTAAAAATATAAAAGATAATGGGCTTACTTTTATACCTAATTCTAATGTAGAACTTGTTTATTTTAAAACTATTTGCTGATGCTGCAAAAATGTAGGAGAAGGAGTTTTGAGTATGACTGGTTCTCAGCGCTATGTACATATGTATGTATGTACATTATAACATGCTTACAACATTGCAGAAGCAGTCGCGGTTCATATTCGCGCAGCAGCTTGGGCATGCATTGGATTATTGTTTATATTTCAATAGCAGTGGCAGCGGAGAAGCTCGTCTTTGCAAATGATACAATGTAGCTGTTTCGCTGACACGGCAAATATTATAGGATAGAATGTGGACAAAATTAGAGTGACCAGTTTGTATGTTTACTAACTAAGGGTGGCCACCTCTTATAGTTATATGAATATATGACTATATACATCAGGGCATATGTAATAAAGAAATCATTTATAATAATATTTTAAAAGAGAAAAACAGATACATAAGTAAAATGAATGTAGACAGAGAAGAATATTTGGAAGATAGAGCGGAAGGCTATATTAAGAATTACAATCGTGTTAGGCATAAGGATGAACCAAATTCAATAAAAAACCTCTCAACAATATACACACATCTAATATTAAAAGACGATATAAATTATCAGATCAATTGGATACTCCATTTATTGACAATCCTTCTGATGGCGATAACCATCAAAGCACACAAACCAATTTAAACTAATTTTGGGTATATGGAAATCAAACTGGACGATACGGACTACATAGAAAGTTACGACACAATTTTTCATATAATAAATCCTACTGAAATCTTGAATATTGTAAACGACTTGGAAATGGATATAGGACAATGGGATCAACACAGTGTAGATTACTCTTTAGAGGTTCAACTTAATGCGACAAGAAACAAACTTCGAACACTCATTCCCCATAGGAACAGAAGAGGACTCGTAAACTTCGTAGGTACAATACAAAAATGGCTATACGGTACAATGGACGATGACGAACGTGAAGAAATCGAAGAACATTTACGGACAATTGACACGAACGTACATAATAGTGTACAAAATGTAAACAAGCAGGTAAAGATTAACATTAATTTCAACGACACATTTTCAAAAATAAAACAATCAATCCAAAACGATCGAAAAACTATAATAAACAAAGTGAATAGTTTAGACCGAAAACTAACGTATACTGGTTTCGCACTAAAATTAAAAATTATACAAGACAATATCGAACATATGCAAGAAAACATAGCTTCAGCCAAATTAGGAATTATACATAGCAATATACTTACGATCTATGGATTCTCGTCCATTACACTAAAGGTCTACAAAAAGGACGTGAACGTCTCCAATATAATGGACCATGTTGGAGTTGTGGTAGACCCTGACGCCTCATCACAGCTGGAAGAAGAGGCCAACACCACTTCTGCTGGTGGAGATGGAACGTCAGTGGTGGAACCTGGCACTGGTTCTGGCAAAGCGGTTGCGCTAAACAGGGCATCATCCGATGGCAGTGTCTGTTCCTTATTGGAAGGGGTGGCGCAAGCCACTCTGACTGACGAGGAGGAGCTACTGGCATCGGACGAAGAAGATGCTGATAAAACGGTGGTGGAGGTGGAGACCAGTAACCATGATGTTACGGGTACTTCAGATTAATCTACACCACTCAAAGGTTGCGTCCGCCAATCTTATACTACATCTGTCAAAGGACAGATACTCGTACCATATTGTCCTGATTCAAGAACCATGGCTTGTACGTGGTGTATACATGCAATACAGGTATACCTAGAGCGTGTGTACTAATATGTAGAGGGATAAATGCTTTTATGCTCTCTAATTACAGCGATGCCGATCAAACGACTATCAGCCTGGAGTCGGGTGACGAGCGGATAGGGCTATCGTCATGCTACCTGGCCCACGATCACGAAGAGCTACCAAGATCAATTTTTAAGGATCTCGTTTGAGATTAGGAAAATTCTACCTAAACCTAAGCCTGGTAGGAATATCAGGAAAACAGACTGGGATAAATATGTAGATCTAGTTGGGAATACCTTAAATGTCTGTCCGTCTAGCGAACCAAGAAGCATAGAAGGAATAGAGGAAATGGTAGGCTCTGTTACTGCGAGCCTGAACGCGGCTGAAGGCGAAGGTTAGAGCTGCTCAAAGGCAATCATGGAAATCCTTTTGTGAAGAAGTAGAGGGAGCGACTGAGGCTTCTAGACTTCCGAAAATATTGGCGGGAAGTTCTCAGAACTGGGAGCTTTTACAGAAGGTGGATGGAACATTCACTACAACTAGTAAGGAGTCTCTAGAGCTTCTACTCAGCACGCATTTCCCAGGCAACTCAGATATTACTGGGCACGAGAGGGAAGATACATCAAAAGTCGGGAAATTTGAATAGACGCTCTATCTGAGGATCGACTCTTATGGGCTATTAAAAGTTTTAAGCCTTGTAAGTCCCCTGGTCCTGATGGTATTTATCCAGTTGAATTACATAAAACCGCGGGATACCTGAAAGGCTGGCTATTAGCAATCTTTGAAGGATGCTTTAAGTTTGGGTATATACCGCTTCAGTGGAGACAGGCCAGAGTGGTCTTTATTCCGAAAGCTGGAAAAAGCTCACATACTCATCCAAGGGACTTAAGACCGATATCTCTCTCATCTTTTCTTTTGAAGTGTTTAGAGAGAGTGATAGAAATCCACTTAAGCTTAACTTTAGACAAGAATCTAATCTCATCGGCTCAACACGCCTATACAAAGGGGAACAGAGTGGAGACAGCTCCACATAACCTTATTTCCATTGCAGAAGGGTCATTGCACAAGCAGGAATTTACCCTGGGTGCTTTTCTTGATATTGAGGGGGCCTTTAATAATGTCAAAGGGGAGGCCATCACTACATCACTTACTGAACTTGGTGTGGAAACGGGCCTGGTAGGCCTAATTGGTAAAATTCTGAATAGCAGAATCTTTGAGGCGAATCTAGGAGAATCGGTCCTACGTAGGTTGGTGAGCAGGGGTACACCTCAGGGAAGTGTACTCTCACCGTTTCTATGGAACACAATTGTTAACAAACTCCTGATAAGATCAGAAGCGGTGGTATGTAAGGTGGTGGCTTATGCCGATGATGGTGTCATTGCTGTCTCTGGAAAATTCACATCTATACTGAGAGATTTGTTGCAAAATGCTCTAGATATTCTTTCAAAGTGGGCGGAGGACTGTGGTCTTGGAGTAAATCTGGATAAGACTAAGGTCATTCTGTTTACTAGGACACATAAAATCCCTCAATTAGACACAATTACTCTTAAGGGGAAAGCTCTAGGGATTTCAGAAGAGACGAAATATTTGGGTCTTATAATCGATAGAAAGCTTACTTGGAAGTCAAACACCATAGAAAGAGCTAGGAAAGCTGGGGTGGCTTTTTATGCCTGCAAAAGAGCTATAGGTAAAACGTGGGGAGTAAAGCCCAGGGTAGCTCATTGGCTTTACACTGCGGTTTTCAGGCCCATTCTCCTATATGGAAATGCGGTCTGGTGGACTGCAATGCAGATAAGGACCTACCACGAAACACTCGGTAAGGCACAGAGATCAGCAGAATTAGCAATAAGTGGCACCATGAAAACCACGCCAACCTTGGCATTGGATATCATACTACATCTGCCACCCTTAGATCTCTTCTGCAAATATTTTGCGGCCTGCTCCGCCATTCGGCTCAAGGCGAGCTCACAATGGAAAGCTGTTCCGTATGTACATGCGACCATATTAGAATCCTATACGGACATACCCAGTGATATTGATTACCTTCCTTCTATCCTCTGTTTTGAAAGGAATTTTTGGGTCAGAATTCCTTCCAGAGAGGAATGGCTCGAGGGGGATCCATCACCAGATACTCCCATCAAGATATACACAGACGGATCCTAAATGAATACCGGTGTAGGATCAGGAGTATATTGCGAAATGCCCTCAATCAGTGAATCCATCAAACTAATGGATCACTGTAGTTTTTTTCAAGCGGAAATAGCCGTAATTCACGAAGCCTTGAATTGGCTGAGGATAAACGAGGTAACCGTCAAGGAAATCTGCTTTTTATCAGACAGCCAAGCTGCACTAAGGGCTTTGAATGCATTCCAAATAACATCGAGGAGTGTGTTAGACTGTCGCCAATCTCTAAATGAGATGGCTAAAAAATTCCATATCCATTTGTGCTGGGTGCCAGGACATAGGGATATACCAGGGAACTGCAAGGCTGATCAACTTGCGAGAGGTGGCACTTGTATGCCAAATGTCGGTAGGCATATGGGTGAACCTCTAGCGACTTGTAAGCTTCTCATAAGAGAGACACTAATTAATTCTACCAATCAAAGGTGGATCTGTGCCACTACCTGTGAAATTGCCAGGCAAACATGGCCGAGGCTACATCTGCATCTATCTAGGTATATCATTAGACTGAAGCCCTCAGGGGACATTGTCTAATAGGAAATCATGCAAGAAGAGTGGGAGGTTATACACATGATTTCTGCAGCAGCTGCAGGAACGAGGAGGAGCTGGGAACGGTCCAGCATCTCTTCTGTACATGTCCAGCTTTTGCCAGAAATAGGGAGCGTTTGCTGGGATCCTACTCCTTAACAAGTATAGATGCTCTATGTCAGTCAGGTGTCAGCAATCTTCTTCGCTTTTTAAAAGGCTCAGGGTGGTTGAATCTTGAGGGGGAAGCGTAAGCCATGCCTCGCATCCACGGCTCACAACGGACCCAACTGTTGGCCTTAGTGGCATCACTGGTTATTGGTGATGCGGCTGCCCTACCTACCTATCTAATATACAAACGAATGAAGAAATAGATAAATATAGTATTGATTTTCAGAAATTATAAAATATAAAATTTGGTGTACTAATGGACAGTAATAAAAATATAGTGAACATCGTAAGAATCCCTAAAGCTATAATAACATTACAGAAAATATTAATAATGCCAATGGGAGACGATCAGAACAGATAATATATGTTTGATCCACAGGAAATTATTCGACACAACAATAAAAACTTCGTATCTAATGTAAATAAAAATATTGAAGACATTAAACCTTTCAATAATTGTATACTTAAAAACAATTTCATCAAAATTTTTAATAATGTCTCTGAGATCATAGAAATACAGACAGATCTCGCCCTAGCAAAAAATCAAAAACATGTAATTTTTCGCAATAATTGTGGTAGAGATAATCTTATAATAAATAATAAACTTTTTTTTTATTTTAATAATTGTACCATATGTATTGGAAATAAAATATTTCAAAACTATACAAAAGATTAAACGAAACTTTATAATACCACACAATATAAGGAAAATCCAAGATGATAATCAAAAACTTTTATTTGATGAAATCATGTTAAAAAATATCGAAAACACTAAATATCGGGTTTTTCAATAAGAACGCTACAAAAGTTTTTTTAAATAAAACAAATCCGGTTTTAGATATCAATGAAATTATTTATTCCTGTGAAAGTACGTTCGATGCCATTATGTATGGAACTCGATTTCTTTTGCATGGCCACCACGGTCACGCTTGCAGAAGTCCAGACGCTGAACCCAATTTTAAACGGTTTTCAAGCATAAATCGGCCGATATATATATATATATATATATATATATATATATATATATATATATATATATATATATATATATATATATATATATATATATATATATATATATATATATATATATATATATATATATATATATATATATATATATATATATATATATATATATATATATATATATATATATATATATATATATATATATATATATATATATATATATAGTTCATATGAGTTCACTTTCAGTTTTTCAGTGAGTAACCTTCAGCTCTTCCTCATTGCGCAAATCAGTTCAATGAAATATTCTGCATTGAAACTCTTGCAAATCATATATATAGTGCACATTCATCGCCAAATGAAGAGGAATAAGAAAATAAGAAAATAAAGAACAAGTAAATGTAATAAATAGAGGTAACATATTAATTTTAAGTTCAGTTAAGATTGTAATATCCAAAATGAAACAATAAAATAAATATCATGATATGAATATTAGTTGTTTTTTTTAAATTACTTTTCGCGACTCACATAACTCGCGCGCTCTGGGTCTACTAGGGGTCAGCTCCCTTGGTACGACTTCATCCCTTGCGGCTGGCCATGATTCCCCTATCCTGCTGATCGCAATCCTATAAATGTCGACTGACCTTTTATCCGCGCAGGCAATCAGGTAAAAGGTTAAAAACTACATATCAATGGGTTGCCAAGAACGTAGGTCATTCTTCTATTTTAAGATATTTTGAGGGTATTCCTTACATTTTCGAGTACATCACAACAATTTATGCCTTCAATGGTATGTGCAGAATTTCTTTGAAAAGGTGTATATAAGGCGAGCCATTACTTCGCAATCTCTTTAAATTCATCATGAAGGGGATCCTGCGAAGGGCCGGTGTACATCGCATAGGCTTTCCATCGGCGTCTAGGCTTTCCTTTTTCAGCGGACAACTACAACTATAATGTAGTCAAGGAATTTACATACCTTGACACCGCATTTAGCACCAATAATGATGTCAGTTTAGAGATAAAGCGAAGAATCAGAATTGCTAATAGGTGCTAGATGCTAGATGGGCTCTGTAGGCAATTGGGCTGCAGAGCTCTCCCTTGATCGGCGAAGCTGACATTCTACAAGACGCTCATTCTACCTGTGCTTCTTCATCGCGCTGAGGCATGGATGGTATCGCAAACAGACGCAGCCGCTCTTAGAGCTAACGCATTTGAATGATAGTGACTACGCTGACTGGATCACGTCCATTGTATGGATAAAGAAGCTCCGGCGAGAAAGGTGTTTGAGGCGAGAGCCGTAGATCGACGACGAAGAGGGTGACCGGGTCTCCGGTGGATGGACCAAGCTAAGGAAGCACTAGCCACGCTTGGTCGCACTGATTGGAGAAGGCGCACGCGAAGCCGAGGCGCCTGGCGAGAGCTGCTTAAAGTCGGCCGTAACCCGCCAACGGATTGTAATGGCCACCTAAGAAGAAGAAGCAGATCTCCGTGCAGGTGGCTCTTTATTCGAGTGTGTCATGTCATGTCTTAAGTAATTAGGATATGGGGGTTGTGGCTCCAGAGTACGAGTCGAGAGCTTTTGTGGCTGAAATGTGAGCTTTTGTGGATATGAGCTTATGTAGCTTTGGAAAAGTATGTCATAAAAACTAAGTATGTTACATCAACTTAGAAACCAACAAGTTCTGTCAAAGTGCTGATCATTAAATATGTCAGAATACTAACAAATGCAACCCTACCTACTTTGCATTAATATAAGGTATATTACGATATTATGATTATATTTAGACTAAGCAACAGAATATATATGTATCTCCGCAACAGCGGAGCAAGTGAGGACAGCGCAAGTGAGGACTTATAACGCTAGCTGCAATAGTTTAATTTATTTTACAGATTCGGATTGGGCTTATGACAACACTGACCGTAGATCAGATAGTGGGTTCACTGTATCGATGGGTGAAAATTTAGTAGCATGGGAATCCAAAAAGCAAAGTATCGTGGCTCTCAGATCTCGATGGAGGCCGAATATGTCGCTATGTGCTCGGGAGTTAGAGAGGTGACATTCCACCGAAGTTTACTGCTGGAGATAGGATTTCGAGACCTGGTGAGCGAAGCTACAATAGTTTTTTGTGAAAATCAGAGCGCTCAATTTGCAGTTAAAAATCCAATGGTAACCAACCGAAGTAAACATATAGACATTCGGTACCACTACCTGCGAGACAAATATATGAACAACGAGATTGATATCCACTACGTCCCATCTCCAGATAATGTGGCTGATATTTTAACTAAAAGTTTACCTAAGGAACGTCATGAAAAACTATGTAATGATATGAAATTGAAATTTATTGTAAAAAACTAACATTTGACTTAACATTTGATTTAATCTTTCCTCAACCTCATATGTAATTTATTCTAAATGAAAGTAGTCGTGTTGAGGTGGAGTTTGTCAGAATACTAACAAATGCAACCCTACTTACTTTGCATTAATATAAGGTATATTACGATATTATGATTATATTTAGACTAAGCAACAGAATATATATGTATGTACTCTTCTTTTCTATTACTTGCATTAAAGCTATTGAATTGAACGGACGTGTTCGTTTAATTTTGCTAACAAAATAAAACCAACAAAATTATTTTCCAAAAGTATTTTCCTCATTCAAATCGCTTCGATACGATGGAAAACTTATTACGATGTCTGAGAGTAGTGATTAATCCGAACTTCACTAACGCAGTACCATGCGGTCGCGCTGCTCTAGCAGTAGTACAACATGTTCTAGATTCATCATATCCAGGGATGAAATTTCTACATACTTAATTACTCGTCATATATTTGTTGAACATATTCGGGCACCCGCCTGCTTCCAATGAACCTTCAAACAAATTTTCCGATATTCCTGGTATTAAAAAATCTTTAAAATCCATAATTGCTAAATTGCAAGATATGTTTAGAAAACAAATATCAAAGTAAGTAATCCAATCTTGAGATAAGACACCCATTTCCAATGATTCTGTCGAGATCCTCTACCTTGATATTTTTATCACAAAGAAACAGAATTTTCTGAGGTGCATGGACAAATTTTCCAAATATGCCATCAGCAAACCAATTGCTTCACAATCTATATTAGATATTACTGGCACTCAGTTTGAAAGATTTCATTCAACGTTAATGGAGATAGCTGAGTATATTAAAGAACAAGAACTGCTGACCGTAGATCTCTTTATTTCGGCAAGATATAAGTACAATAATAGCATACATTGAACAATGCTAAACCTATTGAAATTTTTCGAAATCGCTCTATATGGTATGCATGTTTCGCAAAATATGATGCGCAGAAATAAATTTTAAAATGGCAGGCTGACTGGTACTTGACGAAGGAAGACAATGACTTGCACACTGACATAGTGGAGGCAACCATAAAAAAATGTAGCAGAAAATATGGGTCTAAATACTCATGAAAATCCTAATATGCGATAACAATCGGGAATGGAAAATTTCCCACAAAGAAGATTAAAGAGAATCGCACCCACCGAACTTCCGCATAGGTTTTAACATTGTCTCTTGATGTTTTGTTTTGTATGTTTATTAATATGTAGGTATAAAAAATACATTTTCTTGATTAAATAATATTTGCTCTTGCAGTGGCCAGAATATATAAATAGTATAACCAAATTGTGCAAATAATCTTAGTTATTGTTGAAAAAGAAATAAATCGGGAATTAAAAAAAAAAATAATAAATTACAGCAACAAAACGATAAAAACCTATGAGTCCGCAGTTTTTTTGGAAAAAATAAGCGACTGCGGAACAAATTTTAAAAACTTTTGCCGAAAATTTTGTTGTGAAAGATTTTGGTACCACGAATGAAATTGACGGAAAAAAGTTCACAAAAGTAATCTTAAATAAACCGTATTCTATTTGCCTTGAGGGGAATTTTAAGTTAAACAGGGGAGATTAAAGTTAAACAACATCAACTTAAAAAAAGTATTGTCAGTTTTGATTATTTGTATTTGAAATGAAAAAAGCATAATGTATTCTAACATCATCAGTATCATAGCAAACCATTATTGTACCATTTTGAAGAATCACGTTTGTAACATTTAGAAAGCTGAGATATAAAAAATATTAAATTTGTAGTTATGTTACTAAAGCCAAATACAAACCAAACCAAATCCATCCCAATAGTATCTAAAAGCTGCGAACTAAACAAAGAAGCTGTGGTTTGAAATATGATTCCCGAATGCCATTGCAAATTTGTAAAAAACCGCATATAGCAATATTGAAAACCAACTTTTCTATTCTCAATCCAAAACACACAACAACAAAAACAACAAACTTCATAAATTAGAAAAACAGGGACTTTTTGGATTTGACAAGGGAAAAATTTAAGGTATCAAGTAAAAGTACAGTTCCCTCTACTTGATTAATTTGACTAAAGCAGTAAAGTTTTGACATACAGCAGATATATTTCAACAATAGATACGGTATCATGAAAGTACGTGCGAGGAGGAGCTAAAACATTGCACGGAACTGGGGTTGGGCTTGGGCTGGGATTTTGGGCTGCTGGGTGTGGGGCTCAAGTTGTGCTGGGCTTTGACATCTTGAAAAAATGTAAACCGCTGAAGGTGCTAATATCAAAAACTAAAGAACATGATAGTAATATAAAGAAGAAAAAAACGATATAGAAGTTTAGAATGATAATAGGAAATTGTCAAAGTTTGCTACTAGCACACCCAAATCAAAACCGAGAGATGTTCAAGTTTATAAAAAAGAACGTCCTACTGATGATGGTAATGATGAAGCTGATGATGTTGCTGATGATGATGTTTATAGCAAAGGTTCATAATTTTTATAACATTCAACACTGTTGGAAGAAGATAAAAATTTAGATAAATTATATAATTCTAATAAGGAAATTCCCTCTTTCAATTACATGGTGATAAAGTCAAAAATGGAAATATACACTCGTCATTAGCACCCGGTCTACTGCAGCTACAATTCCATAAAGAACCAAATTCTTATAATGCTACTGAATTAAGAATTTATGAGGATATATTAATAGTAACTAATGCTTATAAACGTAATTTTAATTCAAGCAATCCAATTAAAGGTACTATGGCTTATAAATAGAAGAAAATTATTAAAAATATATTTAGTGATGGTAATAAGACAACACTGAACGCATCGCACTCTCCTATTGACGAACTTATGAAATTAAATTCTCATAAACCGAACTGGGATGATCCTAACGAGTTAGTTAATCGCATACAACTTTTAATTTCATCACAATCAGCCGGAAACAATAATCACAATAACTGCACATAATTCCAGCCGCGATAATCTTTGCTTTTTAAGCGGGCTACCCGAGATTTAAAACATTAGAGTCGCACTATTTCCTTTCCATTTTTATAGGTTGAGCGAAAATATGCTGCCGCCCAAAGGCCTTTGCGGAATGATGTTACTTGTCCTTCGAATGTTACTTGTCCTTCGAATATGTGCCTTGAGAGCTGTTTTGACGGAAATTCATCCACATTTTGTTGTTCTCAGTTGGTAGATTATCAACCAAGGATGGTTTTAACTGCCACAATTTCTGCAAAAACAATTTTGCTTTGACAATTACTAGTGCCAATATGCTAACTGGATCAACGAAGGTCGCCAAGTCTGACCTGATAGTAATCTTTGCTATCCTATTTTTAGAATTCAGGCTTACTTTGACACAAAATCAGTCTGTCTTTGGAAGCAAAATTAATCCATGAGTTTTAAGTGACTCATTGCTGTTATTGGTGAAATCTAGGTACACTTCCTGGTCAACGCCCTGAAGTGGTAGTCGATGATTGGCACACCAGTTACGTTGAATCCTGCACTTTTAATAATACTTATAGGTCGTTTTTGAGTATCTATAGCTACAATAATGCTATCAGAACCACCAAGTTCATCGTACATGTAACAGTTTTCTACAAGGAGCTCGGATCCAAGAGAATGACTGATTTACTATGATACTATTTTCGTGGGCTTTCGTTTGCAAGGTATAGCGCTGATCCTGTTTCCTAAGTGACAGTGTTTAACTGATACTACCTTACTGTTGATTTCGTATTGCTCCTCTACATAATGGTTTAATATCGATTGCCACCTGGATGTATTAGAATTTGTCGATACATTTCTCGATGTCCGTGGTGAAAACAAACGGTGGCAACTAAAATCGAAAAATTGTTCAAAATAGTTTAACCAGTTGGACCTGAATATATCCAAGACATTTAGAGAGATCCTGAAGTACTCTTTGCTGGATCGTCAAAAACTACTCGTAGTTTTGCTGAGGTATTGTCTGGCTTCAATACACAATGATAAGGAATAAAGTTATATGGGGTCAAGATATTTTCCTTTTGCTAGTCTGTATTTCGTCTAGTTTCCATAACAGTTCTATCACCTCTTCCAGTGAATCTCTGTCGTTTATGTGGTATTTTTGCACCAAATCGCTTTTAAATGCTCCTGTATCACAGTAGACAGCACACGTATCTATGTTCTTTATTTATTTCTGAGCTTTGATGGACTATTCAGCTTACAATCCAGCCTAGTGTTGTGTTTTGCAAGCCAAGTTCAGTGGGAAGTGTCATTTCTCATGTTTCCGTTAGGTTGAAAGATAATAGGCCAGTTGATGGTCGACTATTTGTGAGATCATATGAAAAAACTACTGCCATTTCAGGTATTCACCGTCTAACTTTGGAATCGTTACCTTGGGCAGCCCAGTTTTTGATGCGACATCCTCGAGAAGTGGAGGATTTATTTGGATGTTGCTTTTTTAATTTTTTGATAATCCAGACAGCCTTTTAATCTGATGTTGAACTGCCTCCTCCATCTCGTAGTATTTTTGCAAGCTGTATCAAGCCACTGATGGGTTTTCAAATTGCTCCCACATACAATCGTTAATAAATTCAATATCTTGCAATGATTTTTTAACCACAAGAGTATGACTTCAGAGTAATGAGAAGACTGCACCAAGTCCCCACTCTCGATAATTGTGTTTGCAAAGATGCTACCCTTACTTCAATCTTCCGGACAGGATCACCTTGTTAACCTCTTTGACTCGTTGTTGCGTTGTCTTCCGTCTTCAATAGAGTAGCCATTCACTGTCAAACTTCTTTAGTATGATATATTTTGACTAAAACACCGATGCACTACTCTGCGCGAACCTTTCAAGGCCAGCTTGAACTTGCCCAAGTGAAGTGCAGCTATTTCTTCTTATTTTAACAGTTGGCAAGAAACCTCCACTGAACCCTCCTCGATGATGCCGACTGATACATATTGACTACAACGAATTGCTACGTGCAACCAAAACGTACCAACAACCACAAAGCACAGAATAAGGCGAAATACCACTGCTCAAGATCTACAATAAAACTTCTTAAAACACAAGATGCAAGTACTGAAAGTAAAAGACAGCCAATCTACTACACTAACAACAAAATTATAAATAGACTATGCGAGCAGCAAGAACCACAATAACAACACAGATATAGAAGACAGCACACAAAGCAACCACAGCAGATAAAGGAGAAAAGGAAAATGCTAATGCTTGAACGCAATAGTAAAATTAAACATTTACTAGAGTTACAACAACAAGAACAAAAATGGCAACATCAACACTACTAGGAACCACTGTAGCCAGGTGATTGACCACTATAAATTGAAGTTGGACCAAGCTCAACTGAACCCAACAACAACAAGCATGGTCTTGACAACAGGCAAAGCCGGCCAACGGAGTAGGGCCCATACAACGAAGTACCCACAACAACACAACGCCTTGGCTCCAGTGACGGCTGGCAGTATATAAGCAGAATTGTCTGGGCAAAGGGTATCTTGAGTCAGCATCACTCGGCAAGACACATCGCACCAAGCTATTTCTTCGCACAAAAGCTTACAACATAAAACCAGCTAGACTTACTTCCTGAGAACTGACGCACTCGAACATCCTCGAAGAACCAACGCTTGGGGAATCCTGCGACAGATACTTAGGGAAACTTAAGCTATTTTACAAAGACTGACCAGTGGTTTAGGGGTTTTACCGAGGCCCCTGAGACTTTACTAACGCAGACACAGCCATTGGTTTAGGGTTTTGTTGTAAGTTTGAACCAAGCTACCTACGAGTAGTTGACTCACAATATCGACTCCTAATAGATGCCACACGCTGTGGGATTAGCATGTGCTAAAAGTTATTTAAGAATAGAACATACTTTTAGGGTCCAAGTATTTTAAGTTAATATAATCTGTGTAATGTTATTACGTAAACTTTTAGGGTGTTACAGTTCCGCAGTCGAGTCGACGAGGGCAGTGTAATGCACCGTCGACAATTTCATAGTAGGTCAGTTGGCTTGACCAACTGACACCAATTAGCAGGTGCGGAACTAGAACACCAGAAAGGTCAGCTCACAGACTGAGATGAGTGTTAAGAAATAGTATATAAGAATTAGTATTTGTAAGAAATAAAGTCTTGTGATTATTATCTTGAAACCGAAAAGTTGCTGTGTGTTCTCATTCAGAGCTAGTGGTTAAGTGTTTTTCAGCTACGCGCCCAGCGAACTGAGACAGGACGTCTCTCGACGACAAGCAAGGACACCCCAACATTTTGGCGCAGCCGGTCTAAAGGACCTATTGGAGGAATCCCAGGGATTTTCCAAATCTTTTGGGATTTTGGAAATAATTTTGTGAAACCAGAAACATCTTCGACATTGGGTCGTAGAGAAATATTCTAAATAATCAGTATTTTCCTACGGTAATTGCGTAATTAATTAAGTATAATTTTTTATACTATTAATTTAAGTATAATTTTTATACTAGTAATTATACAAATAATTTATTTCCACGGCATTACACTGAAAAGTAGACACGAAATCGGGTTTAGTGAGAATATAATCAATCACAATTTTTTTTTCTTTGATTTTAAAGAAAACAAATGTTGGAAATGAACCTCGGAACACTGAGGGGCAACTGAAGTATATAACGTCGTTGCTGAAGGACGGAAAGCGTTTTGGGATTAGGAAAAGAGGAGGAGAGCAAAAGCAGGAACGGAACCGACTGGCGTGTTTAAGAGAAATACTGAGGAGCAGGAAACTATGGAGGTCCCTATGCCGTGGGAACAAGCGAATAGATTGTGGCAAGAGTTATGCCAATTGGAGGAGCAGCAATGCAAGAGACGTGGGATGCTATAGGAATAGTATCATTGTTATGCTTAATTTGTTAGTTTAAGTATCACAACTAATTTAAAAAAAAAGTATTTATGGATTAATAAAGTTTATATAAGAAAAGAAGGAAAACAAATTTTTAGCATTTATTATTTATGAAATTTACGGCGTCATAGATTAGAGTTTGTTTGGTCTATGGAAATGCCAAGAGAAGCTATAATATTGTTGGAAGCTCAAAAGCTGCAGAGCGAGGCAATCCATAAGAGAATCCGGAATTGTAGGAAGGATAGCAAGGCAAGAAAATATAGCGCGTACTACCGTAAGCGCATAGCGGAATTAGAAACCTTGTTGAAGACATTAAATGATACCCACGAGAAGTTGTTAAGTTCTAAGGACTATTGTGGCGACAAGGAGTACTTCACCAAGGATTATCCGTTACATGTCAACGGTTTAACACGGGACTGGTTGACCAAATTCAGATTGGATCTAGAAGAGCTGGAAGCTCAGGAAGATAGTCCTAGTTCGCAGGAGGACAAGGCTCAAGACAAGTTAAAGTCTTTACAGACGGAGCTAAGGTTGTTCGCAGAAAAATTGTTTGAACAATTGGAAGCGGCAACGAGCCAGAGTGAAGCCCAGGTACTCTGGAGATTAGCGAGGGACGGTAGAAAGTTGTCAACTTTGGAAGCAGCGGACCAAGCATTAGCGACAAATACATATGCAGACAGCACTATCATTGCCACCAGAAGTTTGCTGGCCAGAATATTTAACTCTGGAAGGGATAGGTCGTGTGGTAAAGCCCAGATTGGTATTGAGTGAAGAGAGGGAAGCGGAATTTTTGTTTGACGCATATGAAATCGGTGTCGAACCTTGTTCGCCGAGAAGACCAGTACAAAGTGAAAACAAGAAGTATCTGCCAAAGGAATCAGTACCTGTAACTGTGCAGCAAAGCTCCAATACTGTAGACAGTTTTTCGCCTGCGCGAGCGAGCGTGTGAAGTCTAGTTAGTTTGAGTCCGTCATTGGTCAAATACCTCTCAGATTCGAGAAAAGAGAATCTGGAAACCCCCACAGAGATTATCGCTAACGTTTTATCAGAATTTAAGCAAGCACGTAGGAGTAAAATGGGCATTCTGGAAGTAGCTCATGCGGTGGAGAAGCTGGTGCCCATGTTCTCAGGAGTCGAGTTGTATGATCTGTGAACTGAGATACGGCGCTTCAAAGAAGGTTGTGAGTTAGCGCAACAGAGTCTTCCGGAAGCAGAAGGGGAACACTTAATAAAGTGTATTAGGCAAAGAACCACAGGTGATGCGTTTGATTTATTAGCGCATAGCTCAGTTAGCACCCTGCCGGAGTTATACGTACTTTTAGATCGGACATATTTAAAACAAAAGTCGTACGACTGTCTTGTACGGGAAATACAGGAAGTAAGTAGAACGAGCTATGTTTTCTGTGTTTAAGGCAGGTCTGATAAATAGGGACTTGCCTAATTATACTCTTCATCTCACGCAGAGGAGTATGGCAGAGCTAGTGGAAGCGGTTTCTTCCGCGGAAGCAGCAATACAGCAACGAACAACAACAGGTGGAATCTGCTGGACTGATGCACCTGCAGAGGTAGGACCGGTACAGCAGCGGAATCCAAGTGGAGTCGGCAGATTGATGGGCCAAGTTCCGCAACAAAGAGACCATGGATTCTTAGTCGAGAGATACCAGCCGAGGAAACCCATTTGCTCATTCTGCCATAAGCCAGGTCATACAAGGGATGAATGCATTACACGCAAAAATACGCCCTATTGTATGGAGTGCCAAAACATATGGTCATGAGGCAAGTAGACAGTGCCAAGTAGACATTGAATGGAATCAGAGTAGAAGGCAGCCAGCGACGAGGCGCCCGGATCCACCCTTAAGGGACAGCAGGGGTAGAAGTTCCCGAGCTAATTCAACGGAAGGGATTAACCAAAGAAGAAATCCTTTCAACACTGGGAGTGGTCAGCAGCAACCAAATTGTAATTCTAGAAGTGAACCAAGGATAGGCAACACCCAACAGGGGTTGAAATGCTTCTCATGTGGACGGATTGGACATCGGGCAGCGGAATGCAGGGATAGGCAGTTCCAACAAAGGAACCAGGGAAACTTCCAGCGGCCCAGTCGAGGCCAATAGACTGGAAAGCCAAAAGAAAAGAAGCAACAGTTAGGAAGAAGGTACGTGTGACTGGTAATGTAGGAGGTACAGTCCAGGAAAGGGAGGAGCAAGAAGCTCTCCAATACCACGTACCAAGTAATGTAAGAACAATGGTTCAAGTTACGGAGGAGCAAGAGTCTTTCCGGGAGAAAATTTTTGATTGCGTATTGATTTGTGTAACTGTGGTGATTCTAGTACTTAGATTAAGTTTCGATAAGGTTAGAGAGTATAGGCCAATCGCCGCGTACGTGGTACGAGGATGTATAGTTAAGGTATTAACGGTCATTTTGAGGGAGTATAGGATTGTAAGGGATAACTGCGGTGCATGGAAGAGAAAATTGGAAGAGTTAGGAAGTAGATACGCGTCCATGTTGAGAACAAAAGGACGTTGTTTCGTTATGAGCAGGATAGGTGAGGCCTTCATCGAGATACCTTGCAAGGAATCAGCTAGTGGGAAGCTAGTACTTTTAGTAGATTCAGGGGCAGATACCAGTCTTGTAAAATCTAGTGTTTTACGGAAAGGACTAGTTGTTAACCCAAGGATGAAAGAACGTTTAATGGAGCATTTGGAGGTTGTATCAGGACACTGGGGTCACTCAAAATAGGGCACAGTAAGGGCATGAGTTTTAGAGTGCACGCAGTCGAATTGGATAGGGAAGGTATCCCGGCCGATGGGATAATTGGCCGCGATAATCTCTGGGGCCGCACCATACTGGATGCGCTAGAAAAGCAGTTATCATTTTACGATAATAATAGGAATAGGATCCTTACTCTTCCATTAAAGTCATGGCAGGAAGGAACCGTGAGTAAGGTTAAGAATAGTAGGGAGGTAGTAAATGCAAGGTCAACCAGAGTAGTTACTATGCGTGTAAACACGAAACTTAGGACTCTTGCTTTGCACAAGCAGCAGCTAGCGGACGGCGTATATATGGGAGAGACCATAACGCACGGTAACAAGGGTAAAGTGTACGCTTGTGTACTAAATGCATCAGAAGAGGACTACTATATGGATAAGGATTTTAGGCCTAAGTTCACTAGTTATGATAGTTTTAAGGAACCGAGTTATGGATCGGTTAATCAGATTAAAAAGGTAGATATAAGAAAAAGAATGGAGAGAGTGCTAGAATCACTAAAGTTAGACCCAAGCGTAAATTCTGAAGAGAAGGCATCAATAGAAACCATTTGTATGTCATTCCATGACATATTTTTGCTGGAAGGAGACCAGTTAGCATATACACCAGAGGTAGAGCATGAAATACCTACTAGGGTGGATCAAGCACCAATTAACCAGAAGCAGTACAGATTGCCACAACCTCACAAAGATGAGGTAAATAGGCAAGTGGAAGGAATGTTAAAGGATAACATTATTTCACCGAGTATCTCGCCTTGGAATTCACCAATTATTTTGGTGCCAAAGAAGGGAGGTGCTCAGGGTCAGAAGAAGTGGAGAATGGTCGTCGATTTTAGGAAATTGAATGACGCCACTATCAAGCAGGTGTTCCCGATACCAAGGATAGTAGAGATTCTGGATTAATTGTAGACATAGTAGTTTTGTACGCTTGATTTAACGAGTGGCTACCATCAAGTTCTGGTGGATACCCAAGATAAGCAGAAAACCGCGTTCAGCACTGGTTTAGGGCATTATGAGTTTAATAGAATGCCGTTTGGATTAAAAGGAGCACCGGCGACCTTCCAACGGCTAATGAACCATGTGCTCACAGGCTTACAATCTCGATGATATTGTAATTTATGGGAAGAACTTGCAACAGCATTCGCAACGCTTGTGAAAGGTGCTCCAGAAATTACGAGAACACACTTTGAAATTGAACACGGAGAAGTGTACATTTTTGCGAAGAGAGGAGATTTATTTAGGCCATCGTTGCTCAGAGGCAGGAGCACTGCCTGATCCGCAGAAGGTGGAATGCGTTAAAAATTTAGCGATTCCGAGAAATAGAAAGGAAGTGCAAGCATTCCCAGGACTAGTGAACTATTATAGAAAGTTCGTGGAAGGACTAGCCGGAAGTGCGTTGCCAGTGCAAAAGTTGCTACGAAAGAAGCAAAGTTCGAATGGACAGAGATATGTCAGCAAGCATTCGAGAGGCTAAAAGAAATAATCAGCTCGCCATCGATTTTGGTGTACCCCGACTTTGAGCAAACTTTTTTGTTGACCAATGAAGCATTAGGGGCAGTATTGTCACAAGGGGAAGTCGGTAATGACCGACCAACAGCATTCACAAGCAGGGCGCTTAGCGACACGGAGAAGAAAAACTCCACGATAGAAAAGGAATTTCTAGCCATAGTATGGGCTACGAAGAATTTTAGGGCATATCTGCTAGGTCGCCCATTTAAGATATACACTGATCACTAGCCGTTGAGAGGCATAGCCAATTTGAAAGACCAAACGTCTAGGCTAGCCAGGTTCAGACACAAGTTGTCTGAGTATGATTTTGAAATCGTGTATAATACTGGGAAAAAGAATCTAAATGCGGATGCGCTCAGCAGAGTACCGTAGGCACAGAAGGTATCAGTAGTGCAAACGAGGGCCAAAACACGGTCAGATAAGGAGAAGGCCGAGAGAATTCAAGGTGATAAAATTGATGCTACAAGAGATTTTAACAATGCGGATGACGATGCCAATGAACAGAGAGCCAGTTGTGTGGAATGGCTGGAGGATATAAAGGATATCCAGGCAGTGTTAAAGGGTTTCCATAATTCACCTCTAGGTGGACACTAGGGATTCTGGAAAACTCATGACAGAATTAGACGAGTATACGGATGGAAAGGTATGCTCCGAGATATTAAAAAATATGTAAAGAGTTGCCCAAAATGCCAGGCCAATAAGAGTTCAAGGCTAACAAAGATGCCAATGGTGTTAACTGACACACCAAAACAGCCATTTGATAAAGTTCATATGGATATTGTAGGTATTTTACCTGAGACAGTTTCGGGAAATAAATACATTTTGACGTTCCAAGACGATTTCTCAAAGTATATGGCGTGCGTGGCTATACCCGATGCTGAAGCAAGTGCGGTGGCCAAGGCATTCTTCGATGAAATAATAGCACGGTAGAACATACCTAAGGTTTTTATAACCGACAATGGTTCCAATTTTGTATCGAAACTATTCTCAGAAACGTGTAAAATGCTGGGAATCAAGAAGTTGCACAGAACACCACATCATCCACAATCGAATGGCTCATTGGAACGTAATCATCGACCTCTGGCTGAGTACTTGCGCAGTTTTGCCAAGGAAGACGGCTCGAATTGGGATCAATGGTTGACCACTGCAATGCATGTACACAACAATACTGTGCATGTATCAACGAAGCAAATTCCTTTTAGAACACTCTACGGGTTTTATTTCAGCATGCCAGCAAATCTGAAGCGCAAATGTGCGCCAGTGTACAATGCTGATGATCCCAATTAAGTGCAAAAGTACCAGCTACAGCGAGCGCACAACTTGGTCAGAGAAAACCAGGATTGTGCTAAACGAGTAACCAGGGAAGCCTATAACAAGGTACTAAACCCAGTCGTTTTTAATGTGGGGGACCGAGGATTAATGAAGAATCAGGCTAGGAGAAACAAATTCTCACCTGTGTGGATATAGGTCCGTATGTAGTAGCAGAATACCGCAGCCCAGTTATAACAGTCGTAACAATTAAGGGCAAGAATAAAAAGCTACATAATAATTTGTATAAATTGTTCCACACAACTAAAGACATGTGTTAACAGTGCTTTACAATTGTAAACACAGGAATAACAACGTAAACATGTACGTGTGTATATCGGATAACACACAGCACCGATTCTCAAAGTCAAGGCCAGTAGAAGTGTGCCAATTAAACTCGAGCCAGTATAATTGACGTAATGAAAATGTGCTTATTAGGCACTATGGCCGAATGAAGACAGTAGGGAAAAATGTTTTTTAAATATTAAATGATAAAAAAGGGGTTCATTGCACTTAATTAAAAAAATAAAATAAAATAATATGACAGTCTTGGGTAAGTAATATGAAACTAAGCTTGAAATAATATAAAAAAGAAATATAAACAAAAATGAACGCTAATTAAAATATAAGAATAGAGAAAAAGAAAGAGGGGGTAAAGAAAGGCATTTCATGCGACAATTAATGGGAAAAGTAAACAGGAAAATGAAGCATTTGAATTTTAGTATAAAACATATAGCATTAGGGGTATTCCAGGGTATGGCATAAGTCAGCATCGGTCATGCTTATGTTTTTGGGTAAGGTGAAAGGAGTCATACTGCTGGGTGAGGGCTTTGAAGGGCAAGTTTAGGAGCTGTACTTAACGATACTTGAAAAAGAATTTATTGTTGAATTTGGAAAACCTAAGGATAGGGTATACTTACACAATAGCTGTGGGATAGTATTGAGAAATAATAAGACAATAGTTTACATTTGGTAATTTGTTTTTATTAAAAGAATTTGCTAATGAGTAGTGGATTCCCGGGTGGGAATCCCGGCACGGAGTACTCATGGATCCTATGAGGCAGTACAACTAACTTCCCCAATTGCTGCTCCAGCATGGGGGCCTCCACTGTCAACTTCAAAGACAGGAGCATCCTCCAGGCAAGGGCTACCTCTTCTGGGTAGTCCCACTGTGTGTCGATGTCGTGGAGTTGCGCAACCATTGGTTGGGCCCCCATGGCTGGTCGAGGAGACGTCGGAGCTCGTTTGGGTCCAGGGTCAGCGAGGTGGCGTGCAGCAGTGGTGTACTCGTTTCTCTCAAGGTAGCCAGTACCTGGGAGTGGTGAAGAACGACAGCTCCTAACTTCAAAGTTGGTGTCATCATGTTGCTGGTTGATTGGAGTTTTTGTATTGTGGCGAATACAATGCAAAAGCACTGTTTTATAGGAAATCAATAAGAGGTCTGTTTTCGGAAATGTGCTAACAAGGCAAAAGTTAACAGAAAAACAGAAAAACTAACCCAAATTAGCTGAGCTAAAGTGCTGAGACATGTTCTCAAGTCGACCAGCGATCTTCAGGTCATACTGTAATAGGCGGATTCGGCTAAAAGAAAGAATTTTTTTTTTTTTACGTAGGCACCCTACGTCCATATGTCAATTATGGTGGTACTAGGTATATAGTTAAGTATATGAAGACAGATAATTAGAAATTAGGAATTTGCAGACTTTGCAGCGGACTATATGTGAATATACATATCTTTTTTCTGTTTATTAATTTGGAATTTAGTTTATAGGTAAAGGAAAATGTGTATAGGTTAATTGATAAAATAGTGCCTTGAATGTATGTACGAGTATGTAGCCATTTGCGAACTAATTACAGGGTATATTAAATGACGATCGGTAATGGATATATACATATCAGGTTATAGATAAATTTAAAGCCAATAATTGACTGCGATGAAAGATATAGTCATGCAATGGACAGAGTTATGACAAAAACGGGATTATTTTATATAATCTGGTTTTTGTCGGAGGACGAATGAATTTGTTCGAAACTGAAATGAATGATAGCTCACGTGTTAAGAAAAGCACGAAAAATTAATCAAAGTGAAACTGATGCCCTATATGGCAATAATAACGCATGGTCCAGTCCTCTTTTCCTCTAGGATGCAGTAGCGAACCCAATAATGTAAGGGGAGAAGACGAGTGGACGTAAATTGAATGATATAGCATTCAATTATAGAATAAGCAGGTTATGAAGATATTGTTGTATATATATTCTGAAGTGTGGTATGTTTAGTGTAAAATTTTACCCTTTTACGGTTATAGATCATGTTAGCGATATTGATGGCGGTTACAAACGGGATACGTGCGGGAGCGCGGTTGGACAAACTACCGGACACGGATGTATTGCTGGAAAAAACAGGAGATGTATGGTTCGCCAAAGATTATTGGGTGGTTATAACTGAGTTTCCACTAACGGAATTGAAGATTATTGTGGAACAGTTCAAAGGAATGCAGGAGACAACCAGGAAGTTATGTGAGAGGCATGCAGCGGTCAGCGGGACCGAGCTAAAACGTAGATGCGATGTTTCGACTTTGGAAATAGAGACAATTATGAGAAGATTTCTGGAAAAAGAGAAGACATTGTCCCTGAAAGGGAGGATACGCCGGTCGCTAATAGATGCTGGCGGATAAATTCTTAAGTGGGCAATTGGTACAATGGACTACCAGGATTCAGATCGAATTTATGGTACAGGATCTTGAGAAAACACAATCAAAGACATTGTCATTGCTGGGAAAAGAGGTGACTCTGATGAGAGCAAGGTATCAGGGTCGTCACGAAGCAGTGAATAGGACTTTCCAAGAGCTGGAAGAGATGCACTTGGCGTTGGAACGCATTGGAAGGAGACAGGAGGAAGCAGAAGTGAACTTGGCAGAATCTTTCATGTTTGGGAAAGTTATTTCTGAGGAGTTGCTGAGGTTCCAGGTTCAACAACAAACGGAGATAGTGGTGCTTGATGATCTGTTACATGGCAAGCTACACCCGTTGTTCCTGACGTCAGATGAGTTACTCAAAGCGGCACCAGTGTTGATGAAAGGAATTTCATGGTATAGCGAGGCACCAGAGCGGTTCTATGAACTAGCCGAGTTTCGAACAGAACAGGCGGAGAACGGTTTAAAAGTGGTCGTTAAGATTCCAGTGCCATTATTGGAGTTATTTACGATGCACAAAGTTTACCCTATACCCAAGAGAAAACACCCAGATTTGTGCGTGTTGCCAAAGACGAGATACGATTATATAGCCGCAAGCCAGACACAAGAGCACTATATCGGCCTATCAATAGAGGACGAGGGGCAATGTCGAGAGGTGGGCACAACAAAACGTTTATGTTATCATCCTGGGAAAGTAATAACCCGAGGAAGCGAATACTGCGAAATAGAAGTATTGAAGAACGAACGGGATCAGTGCGATCACATAGCCATTCCAGCCACGGGAGGAATTCTCATAGCTACCAGAACCATAAACAGGTGGCTCTACCATTTTGACGACCAGGTGACTTTCACGGCAGTGTGCTCGGACGGGACCACACGTTTGGAATTGGTAGACAGCGGTTTTATGACCATCGAAGCTGGTTGCAGAGTAATTGTTAAAGGAGTGATGTTAGTCCATAAAGGTCAAGAAGAATCGCACTACAAATTCTCAACGTCCGTCATGGGGACCAACCGTTTAAAGGCAAAACTGCAGGCGCTGCTGGGGAATCACAAACGAAGTGACTCTGGTCATACTCTCACAACACCGAACACAGTCTCACTCATGCATTTCCAGGACCTACGAAGAACCCTAACAACGAATTGCAGAGCGATCAGCGACTTGGTAAAGGAGACTGAAGATGTTGAAAGGGTATCACACCTCGCCAATTCCTGTGAGATAGTGCACACCTGGATGAAGGGAGGGGTAGCCGGTAAAGCCGGGCTTATCATAGTCATAATGCTGGTGATGACTCTTATTTCGAGAAAATGGTGCAAAATAGTAGCAGCTCCTCAAAGGCTCGAATCAACCACACCAACGGCGCAGCACAATAAACATACCGTCAACGGCATCCGTCAGCCGGATCAGCAGTTAGCAGAGGTTTTAACATACGATTTTAGATGTAAATATCATAGTAAGATATAAGACCTTAAGTATAGGAGTAAATTGTATTACCGCCAGTTGTTCGAAATTGTATATACGCCTGTGAGAAAAGAGTCAATAAAAGACCAAATTATAAAAAGGGAAATATATAAAAAAATGATAGAAAGAAAAAAAATATACAAAAGAAAATAAAAACAAAGTAAGAAAAAAATATACAAACGAAAATGAAAACAAAGTAAGAAAAAAAATAATATGGAAAAGAAAAGTCAGTTCACAGACTGAGATGAGTGTTAAGAAATAGTATAGAAGAATTAGTATTTGTAAGAAATAAAGTCTTGTGATTATTATCTTGAAACCGAAAAGTGTCTGTGTGTTCTCATTCAGAGCTAGTGGTTAAGTGTTTTTCAGCTACGCGCCCAGCGAACCGAGACAGGACATCTCTCGACAACAAGCAAGGACACCCCAACAGTTTTCACCGACTCCACTGTGACATCAACTAACGCCGACAGAGCCAGTGGTTTAGGGTATTTACAGACTCCACTGGGATATCGTGACACTCGACTAGGCATTACGTTAGCTACCTATACTAGGATAATTAATTATTATAGGAAACTTAATGTTACATATTTAACAGAAATTTAATTTAAATACAAACTATATTAAAATTAAAAATTCACACTGCATTCGAATAAATTTCTGTTGGATACAGCGGAGGATATCCCAGCATAAGTAATTTCGTTACAAACTGTTAATCCCTTATAAGACAGACCTGCCAATTCGTATGCCCAAATGATCCAATTTCATTTTAAATTAAACTGGCTTCATTTGAAAGCAACAAGCTAGATTTTTTTTAAATTTTTCTTTTCAAATGTTAAGTAACCTTAACACGAAATAATATAACAATAAACTCCTATTTACTTAAAATTATATGATTCATTCCCGGTAATTTAAATCCGTTAACCCGAAACATATGCGCAACGTATTGAGACAACATAATAATAACATTTTTTTGGTTTATTATCGAAAAAAACAAACATTACTCCGAATATAATTATAATATAAAACGCAACTGCAGTGTATTTGACAACTACTCACACTAATATATCACACATTGTTTAGAACATGTTAGTATTTATAGCAATTTTCAGTTCTGTTCTTCAAGCAAATGAATTGCACATTTATAAGTCGATTGTTATTGTCGAATTTCACAAAATACCTCTTGACGGGAAGTTTTTTTTGCCAAATATGCAATTATGTATTGTTCGCGCCTAATTGGTAGCATTCTTGCAACTAAATGTCTGAGCTGGCAGCACTGTTTTTCCAGTTGTCAAACTCGACATCCTGTCTTGCTTCTTTTTTAAAAATAAACATATTCAAGGCAATAGGACGTGTTGTTATTCAATTGAATTTAATCGAGTAACCAGACACACCCGCTAGCGTCTCAAACCGCAACATTTTGGTTCTTCGAGCCGGATTCCGCTATATATTTCTTTGCAACAGTCCACAGCGCGTCATTTAATATAACAAAATTTTACCGCTCCCGCAAAATGTCGCTTAAAGTTCGCGATTACGCATTAAGAGCCATAAAACGCTATTTGCAATCGAGCATATCCGTTGAGCTTTTGGTCGACATAGAGTCTGCATCTACGTATTTACAGTTGTTGGAGGAACAATTTTTTTTTTTTTTTTGTATCTCCATTTATTTAACTACAATCTGTCCAGCTGGACATTCAGTACTACTTATATTATATTTGGTTATAAACATGTGTATGAATTTTCAGTAGCATTCAATACATTAGGTACATTAATTTAACAAAGTTAGATTTTATATATATTAATTTCATTCATTCCTTATTATTATTATTATTATTATTATTATTTATTTATTTATTTATTATTTTTTTTTTTTTAATTTAATCTTATTTTTTAATTTTTATTTTTAATTTGATCTTAGGAGGTAACGCAAACTGCTTACTACATGCCGCAGCACGCATTGGTGAAAGAAACGAGTGCTACCACAAAGCTTAGGGTGGTGTTCAACGCGTCTATGAAGACATCATCCGGGCATTCATTGAATGATGCTTTAATGGTAGGCCCTCAGCTGCATCAAGACCTCTTCTCAATTTTGGTTCGCTTTCGTACTCATCGCTACGGTCTTATTAGTGACATCGAGAAGATGTATCGGCAGATCTACGTCGCAAAACAGGATGTTGACTATCAGCGCATCGTATGGCGTGAGCATTCATCAGAACCATTGCGTGACTATCGCCTTTTGAGGGTCTCTTATGGGGTGGCCTCTGCTTCACACCTCGTCCTGAAATCGCTACATCGCGCAGCACAGCAAGTAGGCGACGCCTGCCAAAACGTCGCTCACTCACTCACCCCTTGTGGTGGCATGGTGCAAGCTGGCTTCAAGAAGGTAATCGGTTCTGGTTCCAACCTTCCACACAACAAACTACGGAACTGGAACAAAAATCCAGCAAGGCTATGTCGCATTTAATACAAACCACCGAAGAGTGGAATTTGCTAAACCGATTTCACTCTTACAATAAGCTCAACCGAATTACCGCCTATTTGATTCGATTTGTCAACAACTCGCGCATATTCGCTCGTCAGTCCTATGCAGCCGCATGGCTATTGGGGCCGTTAACCGGCCCGGAAATTTGCAAAGCTGAGTTCGTATTGGTAAGGTACTCCCAATCTAACGTTTTCGTGCAAGAAATTTCTAGTTGCAGATTGAAGAAGCCAATACCCATGCGCAGCAGTCTTGCTCGCCTTCAGCCATTTATAGATGTCGAAGGCATCCTTCGAATAGGTGGGAGTATTAAAAACGCACCTTGCTCAAACGATATCAAACACCCGATGATATTGCCCCAGAATTCGTCACTCGCCAAAGTTATCGCCGCTGAAATCCACGTTGCTATGTTGCACGCCGGGCCGCAATGATGCAAGCAGCAATGCAACGCCGATTCTGGGTCTCTGGTATCCGAAGCCTCGTTCGAGGGATATATCGCAATTGCGTACGATGTAAACGACTGAATCGCAAACCGCTGCAACAACAGATGACCGATCTACCATCGAGTCGTGTTACCAGTACACGAAGTTTCCTTCAAAATGCAGTTGACTTTGCTGGTCCGTACAGGATAAAATTTACACATGGAAGAGGCGCGAAGTCAACGAAGGCGTACGTATGTTCTTTCAATTTTGTCGGAGCTGAAAGGGAGTTGCGTGCTGCTTTTGAACGCTGCATCGGTAACGTCAAGCTAACGTCTTACTTCGCTGACGCTCAAACTACTTGGCACTTTAACCCACCAAACGCACCGCACATGGGTGGTGGGAGGCTGCTATAAAGCGCATCCAATACCACCTCAAGCGTGCCTTAGACTCTACCCTTCTTTCGTGCGAAGATTTCGCAACAATTCTAACATAGGTTGAAGCCTGCGTAAACTCTCGACCTATTTGCTGAATACCCTCTGACGTCAACGATTTTGAAGTCCTAACACCAGGCCATTTTATGGTTGGTAAACCATTAAAAGGTCTACCGGATCCTGACTTGGAAGTTTTTAAAGGAACGCTTCAGCAACGGTGGCAATTAATCACAGCGATAAGGCAACATTTCTGGAAGCGTTGGCGATACGAGTATCTCGCAAACCTTCAGCGACTCACGAAGTGGTTACGTCCAATGCAAAATTTACAAAGGGAAGATGTGGTGATTCTCCACGACGACAACGCACTACTCACCAAATGGAAGCTCAGCCGTGTTCTTGACAGTCACCCCGGTGCTGATGGTCGTGTTCGGGTCGTCAACTTAAGGACATCCGAAGGAGAGCTATTGCGACCCATCGCCAAGCTATCGCATTTGGCAACGAAGATGGATATCTTCGCAATTTAAATATTCAAATAAAATTAATATAATTTTGATGTAAGTTTTAAACAGTCGTTCAAGGCGGCCGGCATGTTCGCGCCTAATTTGTAGCATTCTTGCAACTAAATTTCTGAGCTGGTAGCACTGTTTTTCCAGTTCTCAAACTCGACATCTTGTCTTGCTTCTTTTTTAAAAATAAACATATTCAAGCCAATCGGACGAGTTTATATTCAATCGAATTTAATCGAGTAAATTCACGCTACCAGACACACCCGCAAGCGTCTCAAACCGCAACATGTATTAAAATGTGTTTAAATAAATAAAAAAAAATATGTGTCTCACGCCACCGATAACCCAAATATTCCAGGAATAGCAATAAAAAAAAGAATTGGGAGACGCTATTAACGAATTAGATGTAAAAAGAGCTCCAGGGTATGACTTAATAACACGACAGATGATAAATGAATCACCAATAGTAGCCATAGAACATCTCCTGCATATTTCAAATGGGATAATACGCACTGGCTCATTCCCCCAAATATGGAAAACATCTCAAATAACGCTGATTCCCAAGCCTGGCACTGCAAAGGTCATCTGATGCGTCGCGTCATTGCCTCCGGTCCTGAAGCTAATGCGAAGGGCTATGACACAAAGGACGGCACTCTACAGGTGTCGTGCGTGTCTCAAGCCAACTTTGATTGGCTCAGGGGTGTAGTCAATGACGTGCCCCCCATGGGGACCACTCGCTTCGCGGTCTATAGCGAAGCAGGCGTGTCCCTCAGGAAGGCCATCTGCTGGATTCCGGATCCTGATCTGACGACCACAGATGTCCTTTCTTGTCTGCGTGCTCAAAACCCTGGCATCAACACGAGGCTTTGGAGAGTTCTTTCGCACACCAGGGGTAGCAACCGGAATGGTAAAGAAGGTGCTAGTCTTGTGGTGAGAGTGGATGAGGCCCCTGTTGATGTCATGGTTTCTCGAACAGTTCAAAAAGTCGTCCTGGGTTTCTTCCAGATGTTTCAGGGTAATCTTCCTACTTCAGGGCTCTTTGCCCTAGTTTTCCCCCAGATATGCAGGCCCTGGCCAATATGCTGGGATCCTAGATGATTCTAGGACGGCATTTCCTAATACTGGCTGCAGAACGCATCCTGGACGTTGGCAGAAGATATCTAGGTAAGATGATGAAGTAAAGTCGGGTGCTTGTTACTCTTCAATAGTACAGCATTTGTTCTGTGCACTCTTGTCATGGTCGGGATTAAAGGGCCCGTGTTAAGGATCAGCCAGTTTGGGAGCCCTTTTCATAAAAATAGCCCAGTCAGTAGCGTGAGCTTACGTATACCTGGCGTCCTCCGTAATAATTAGCCTTAACTGCGCAGTTCGGAGCTATGCGCAGGAGGATATCTTTTCTTTAAAAAATGAACTTAAATAAAATAGGTGAAAAAAAAGAAAAAGCTAAAGAGAAGCCTAAGTCTGGTCCTCCAAATAATATACCGGGAGGATCAAGTCGACCCGAATATAGAGAAGTGGGGTTACCGAGTTATCGAAGGAAGCCTATACGAGGACATTGCCGAAGCCTGGTCCGAGAACAAGAAGTGCTGGTGCTGGAGAAAAGGCTACGGCTATATCTAGCAAATTAGTGCCTTCTTAGGCCGCCGGAAGAACCAGTATAGTCGAAAGCCAGCGAACAGCGACTGAGACTAAGAGCCAAGGAGAAGAAAATGACCAGGGCTCTCGGTAGCAAATAGCCAAAAATTTATATATCCGACCCAGCGAAAGCAGGTTATCGCGAAAGGCGTACCGCCGCAAGAATATTGAAAAGGGTAAACGAGAAAGAACCCACGGACGAGGAACTCATGAAAGAAGTAAGAAGTTCCATCGAGTGGGCAAAGGCGGTCTTGCCACAATTCAAACTCGACCACGGCACAGAAAGGCAGAGTTCCCTCGAGGAAACTAGGTCGGCGAGAAGTGTGAAGATGCAAAGTGTCACTCCGAGGAAGACATTCGCGGAAGGCGCTCGATACGGGAAACCCGGAAGGGAAGTAATCGCGGTCCTCCACCGTCATGCGAGGATGCAGGCTGGCATCAAGGCCAGATCAACATGATCGCTTTCGACCATGAGAGATTGGCAGAGCTGTACAAGGCTGCCATCTCAGAAGTACAGGCGCCAAATTGGTAGCGGTGGATAAGCAAGCTATTCTATCTCGTCCGAATCGAAAGTTCTAGAGGAAAAACGGAAGCGGTAGAGACTAAACGTGCTACGATGCAGGTACTGTTGCTACTCGATAAGCAAACAGTTGTGCCGTTAGAGAAATGCGACGGCTTAATACAATATGGATTTGGTAAGGTGCAGGTGAAAGCTTATAGAGCTGACACAGAAGCCGTTGAATGTCTCGTATTAGCCGAATCGAAAATGAGTGACGAGACTGATAACAAGCTAAAGACAATGAATAATGTCGATAGCCACAGCAGCGATAATGGATACAAATCTTCAGGTACTGAGCCAAGCAGGGCCCTGGAGAGAATGCACTCACAGAAGGAGCTGCTTACCGACTCGCAAGATGATGCAGAGCGACGTTGGTAGCTGATGAAGCTCCTACATATAAAACTCCACCACAGTAAAGCAGTTTCGGCTGCACTCCTGAATAGACTGATAGAACACCAGTCAGACTATGTCCTCATTCAGGAGCCGTGGGTGAGTGGAGGAAGCATGTGTGGGGAGAGGACTCTAGGGTATGGTATTTACACAGCCAATAGTGTAAGTAAATTCAGGGCGTGTATACTTGCTAAAACACAACTTCATGTTTTAATGATTCATAATTACAGTAATGAAGATCATGCAACGATCAGCTAGGATACTAAGGACCATTACGACCTTACCTGCTAAGGAACTTAATAGCGAATAGGGAACCTTCCGGAGTGGGTCTTATATTGGGGGTGATGCAAATGCCCACCATATGGTATGGGGTAGCTCCGACATTAACGAACGGGGTGAGTTGATTTTCAATCACAATATTAGTAGAAAGTTGCTACTTTGTAATAGGGGAAATGATTATCACGGGAAATCGTCAAGAAGTAGATATTGCGGTGGTATCTGATGTTTTATTCGAAAAGGTGGTACTATGCAAGGTGCTATCGGAGCACTCATTCACTGGCCATCGCTATATTGAGGTCGTCTTCTAAGGAAACGTCCCTACCAATTACATATAGGACTAACTGGCAGAAGTATATTCTAATGCTAGAGAAAAATCTTCCTATGTATTCACAACAAATTCCTGAAAACGCTGAGTCCCTAGATAATCTTGTCAGGTCATTCATCAACTCATGCATGAAGGCACTAAATAAAGCGTGTCCTAGAAGCTATAATAGGAGTAAGGGGCAACTTTCCTGGTGGACCTCTGAACTTAACAAGCTAAGAATGTACTCTAGAGACCAGATCAATAAAGCGAAGTCCTCTTGGAGCGAAAGCGTCAAGCATTCAAGAAATATAAAAATTAATTTAAAAAAGCGAAAACAACCTCTTGGAGGTCCTTCTGTGGTGATATTGAGAGCACCACAGAGGCATTTCCACTGTGTAAAATTATCTCAAACTCCAATCCAACAATTGGGTTCCTCCAGAGACCTAACAAGAGCTGGACAGTACCAAGTGAGGAGTCTCTAAATCTGTTGTTAAATACGCAATTTCCTAATAACTCAACTATGGGTATAATGGAAATTGCACATAACGCTAGGTCAAAGTCCGAAATTCTAAATATCATTTCGTAGTCTAGTATTACGTGCGTCGCAAAAGCCTTTAAAACCCGGGACCAGACGGGATCTTCCCAGCTCAACTGCAGTATTCAGTATACTACATTTTGGAAAAGTTCGATGCTTTTAAATCATATCCCCCCACTATGGAGGGAAATGAAAGTGATATTTATCCCAAGCCGGGGAAAAACTCGCAGGTTAGTCCAAAGGATTTCAGGCCTATCAGTCATTATTCTATTTTATTGAGAATTTTAGAGAGATTAATACAAAGATATATCAGGGGAAAAATAGCCCCATTTCAAAAGGCTGTTTGATAATACGCGTACTGTAAAGATAAATCTACAGAAACAGCTTTGAGTTCGCTAGTGACAGTAATTGAGAAATCAATAGAAGACAAAGAATATAAGTTGATAGCTTTCCTAAACATTGAGGGCGCTTTTAATGATGGTGTTGGGTATCCGCTAGGCGCATGTTGACTTCATCGAACAAATACTCATATGCAGGCTTATGAATTCTATATTGGGTGCCTCGAGGGCGCGTGCTGTCTCCTCTCCTTTGGGTACAGACAATGAGCAAACTCTTAAAAAGCTTAGAGGTGAGTAGAATCCACGTTGTTGCATATGCGGCCGATATTGCAATCTCGGTAAGAGGTACATTACCCTATACGCTTTGCGAAGAAATGCAAACATATTAAATAAGCTAAATATATGGTCAGAATCTTGTGGTTTAGTCATAAATGCCTACAAAATATAACTTGTACTGTTATGTAGGAAAGATAGATTACCAGTGGTGAGGCAATATGAATGGAATCACATTGTTTTTTAATCATAAAGGTCGCTATCTGAAACTGATTTTGGATAGGAAAAAAGGAGGATAGAGTAAGAAAATCATCAATGGCTTTCTATTCGTGTAGGAAGACAGTCGGACTATGGGATTTGGCCCCCCGAATAATATATTGGCTATACACAGCAGTGGTTAGACCAATTTTGCTGTACGGTATACTAGTATAGTGGCCGGCACTTCATAAGAACTATGTTGTGAAAAACTTAGATCATGTTCAGAGAGCAACTAGTTTATGTATAACCGGAGCTTCCAAAACGACTCCCATAGCAGCATTGAACATTATGCTACACATTTGCCAATTGATTTGCATGGAAAGCAACTTGAAGACAAATGAGTTCTTAAACTCAGGAGAAATTTCCCTTTTAACTACAACTATTCAAAAAAATTACCTGTTATTCCCGATACTACAGACCCCATATTCCCCAAAGGAGGACTGGTATAATAGAATCATGATCAATAAGAACGACATTAGACTTTATACTGACTGTTCAAAATTTAATGATCGGGTGGGACGAGGAGTATATTGTGAAAAGCGGGGCTTGAGTTTATCCTTCCGTTTACCGGATAATTGTAGAGCATTCTAAGTAGAAGTAATAGCAAATATAGAGGGTATATTGGATATAAGAATAGTCCGTTATCCAGAAGAGAGACATATCTACTTGGATATCCAAGCGGCTTTGAAATCGTTAGTCAGTAAGACAATCGTCAAAAAGTGTAGTACAATGCCATAAATTATGAAGCGAATTATCGCAATACTTTAACATATACCTGGTCTGGGTGCCGGGCCATAGAGATATTGAGGGTAATTGCAGGGCTGAAGAGATGGCTAGGGAGGGGATACCTACTACTACCCTTCCGGATAAAGTTCTATTACCAATGGCTTTAGCAACTTGCAAATTGCTAATAGATAGAGACATTGTCGAAGTAGAAAATGTTAGACGGGGACAGTTCTCAGCCTGACTAACAAGTAGACAAATCTGGCCGGAATGGAATCGGGGACGTAGAAAACTGTTGTTGAAATTCAGTTGATTGGCAGACATGAAAGTAGACTTGGCGTACCCCATTATGACTTTTGTAGGAGCTGTCACGCTGTCGAAGAAGAGGAAACAGTGAAACTCCTCCCGTGTGGGTGCATGGCTCTATAAAGAAAAAGGTTCTCCACTCTTGGATTCGCATTTCTTCACAGCATGGAGAAGGTTTCCCGGATGAAGCTAACGAAAGTGGATACGTTAATCAAATCCACAGGATGGTTTATGGAGGATCCGGAGGTGTAGGGAAAAAGCTTTAGTCGACACAATGTGCCTTGAACAGGCCCTTTTTTTTTTTTTTTTTTTTTTATTGGTTCGGAGGTGGAAATCTGCAAACAGACACTGGGCGCTCTCGCACCAGTAGTGTGGGGCTCTTACCCACTAAAACCACCTCCTCAGACGCCTCCCAGACGGTACATAGCCATTAAGCAATACTTCGTCTGGGAGTGGGTTGGTCAACGGACCCCTCCTATTGATTCCCTGAACGTCGCCGCCACTCCAAGTGGCGGAGGTCTCGCATAATTGCGGCCGAGGTGTCACACACCACGTCCCATTTCTCCGGGCACTCGAGCATATAGTGCACGAGGTTGTCCGGTGTCACAGGTTCTCCGCAGACTCTCTGCAGTACCGCTCTGGCACCGCTGTATCGTGGACATGAAAAAAGAACATGTTCCACGTCCTCGGGCTCCGTGCCTCCACAATTGTCGCAGCAGGGGGATTCCTCCAGCCGGAATCTGTGTAGGTACGCCCGGAAACCTCCGTGGCCGGTCAGCAGCTGTGTGACGTGATAGTTCACCTCGCCATGCGACCTATCCATCCAGCGTTGGAGATCAGGGATCAACCTCCTCGTCCAACGGCCCTTTTCGGATGCATCCCATAGGGCTTGCCACTCCTGTATGGTGCTTTGCCTAATGCCTGCTACGCGATCTTCCGCACTCAGCTCGTGCGTACTTTCGCCGTAGTATAGGCTCCACGCCTCCTTGGCCAGCAGGTCCAGCGGGGTCATACCGGCTATCACCAGCGCGGCGTCTGCAGACACAGTACGGTGTGCTGAGATCGTGCGGAGCGCACATCTCCTATACGCCGCCTCTATGGTGCGAACGTACGCCTTTACGCTCGACTTCTCAGCCCATATGGGCGCTCCATACATGATTATGGATTTGACGACCCCTGAGATGAGGCGTCTTTTCCAGTGCCGTGGCCCTCCGAGCTGGGAACAGGTCCGCGCTGCCTTCTCACCTAATCGCCGAAAGTGCTCTTTGAACGTCAGTCTTGCGTCAATCCAGACGCCTAGGTATTTGAGATGTGGAGTCGTGGTAATGCTGCAGTCACCAACCCTTATCTCCACCACCTCTTATACCTTTCGACCTGACACAAGGATAGCCTCCGTTTTGTGTTCTGCCAGCTTAAGTCCAACATCCGCCAGCCATCTTCCAACAGTGGCCACTGTGTGATTGGCCTCTGCTATTACCTCCTCCAGGTGTTTCGCCGTGATCACTAGCGCTATGTCGTCCGCATATCCGATTATTTTAACGTAATCGGGCACCCGTATGCGGAGAATGCCATCGTACCTAACGTTCCAGAGAAGTGGCCCCAGTACAGACCCCTGGGGAACTCCGCCGGTGATCTTGTACGTTTCTACACCTCTATCGGACTCGTATAATAGCATCCTGTCGCTAAAATAACTAGTGATGATTCGCCTTAGATAGATGGGAACTTTGAACTCTGCCAGCGCTTCTGCTATGCGCGCCCAGCTGGCCGAGTTAAAAGCGTTCTTGACGTCGAGGGTGACCACGAGGCAATACCTCTTGGCACCCCCCTTCCATCTCTGGCCCTGAATCGCCTCCTTCGCCGTTTGGACGAGTTCGTCAATGGCGTCCACGGTGGATCTGGCCTTTCGGAAGCCATATTGGCGCCTCGCCAGTTCTCCAGCATCCACTATCGCCTCGTCGATCCGGTCGCATATAATCCACTCCAGGACCTTCCCTGCTGTGTCCAACATGCACAGGGGACGGTAGGCCGATGGGTCCTCTGCTGGCTTATCGGCTTTAGGTATCAATACCAACCGCTGCCTTTTCCACCGTTTCGGGAAGACTCCTTCCTTAAGACAGGCATCGTAAAGTGACCTCAGTGTTTCTGGGTGTAGTGCAGCTGCGGTTTTCAGCACTCGGTTGGGAATTCCATCTGGGCCAGGTGCCTTCTGGTCCCCAAATTTTCCAACCACCCGCAACACCTCCTCTGTCATTACACTGGGTACTTCTTCGCCCAGCTCGGGAGAGAACTGATCAGGCACATAATTTTGCACTGGGAAGAGCTCTCCCACAATGCGTTTGAGCAAGTTTGGGCAGCTTGGGGCTGGCTGCCTGTGGCAGGGGAGCTTTTTCATCACGAGCCTATATGCCGTGCCCCACGGGTTGTCTTCAACCTGTGCACATAGCTCGGTGAAACTCCTACGCTTGCTCGCCTTTATGGCCGTCTTCAGCTTTCTTTTAGCCTCTTTGTACAACTGGCGCAGTTGCAGGCAGTCTGGGTTGCCTATTGCACGCTGGTGCCTTCGCCTTGCTGCGTGGCATTCCTTGCGTAGGCCGGCGATCTCGTCCGTCCACCAATAAACGGATTTATAGTTTCCACCATAGGCCCGCCTGGGCATCGCCGCATCGCAGGCGCTCTCTAGCTGGCTCGCTAGCTGGTTCGCCATTTCCGCCGCACTGCCTTGCAGCTCAAAGTCCTCCAACATGACTTCGAGTGCGCCGTCGTCGAGGGCGTCCGCTCTCCAGCCTTTCGGCCACGGGCCTGTCCTCCGCCGTTGTTTGTTCCTTTCCAAGTCAAAGCAAATTGCATTGTGGTCGCTGTGGGTGTACGCGGAACACACAATCCACCTGGCTCCTCTGACTAACCCGCTGCTGAGGAACGTAAGGTCGATCACAGATGTGGCTTCTCCTCTCACAAAAGTCGCCTCTCCCGCGTTCATGACGACTACGTCAAGAGCCGCAAGCGCGTCCATGAGAATATGACCTCTCGGTGTGGTTCGGGCGCAACCCCATTCAGTTGCCCATGCGTTGAAGTCGCCGGCAATCACTACGGGGTTCCTGCCTTGCGCGTCCAGAGCAACTCTGTCTACCACTGACTCGAACTCGTCCGCAGTTAGGCTCGGCGGCATGTAGCAACTGTACACCGTGGTCCCTCCAATGGTCGCTCTGACGTAGCAATCGCTTCTCTCTATGTTGCTCAGTTGTATAGGCTTGGTTCCGCACACCCAAAGTGCGGCACCACCAGTGGTGTCTTCGGCCCATACTCCTTGGTGATTGCGCCTATACGGCTCGCTAAGCACTGCAACATCGACCATCTGTTCCCTAACGGCCTGCTCCAGGAGATCCTGTGCAGCCTCGCAGTGGTTGAGATTGAGTTGGAACAACCTCATCTCCTGCGCCTGGACCTCTTCTCCGCGGCTCGCTTGTAGGATGGGCATGAGCTGCATCCTGTCGTATGCTCCACATCCTTGCGGCCGCTGGCCTTACAAAGGGCACACGTGGGGGCCTTGTCGCACTCCCGTGCGTTATGGCCCTCTGTGCCGCATCAGTAGCACTTGTGGCGCCAATCATCCTTGCTACCGCATTTCTGCGCGGTGTGGCCGAACTCCATACATTTGTAACAACTCAGGGGAGTCACCTTTTCGCGCACCCGGCATGAGGTCCATCCGACTCTCAGCCTGCCAGCTTTCAGAAGGGCTGCGGCTGCCTGGGGCGACAGACTGATGACTGCTGTCTGTGTTCCACCGTACGCTTTCCTGAGAGACCTGATTGCATCCACGGGAGGTCTCTCCGAGAGATTGGCTGTACACAGCGCCTCGTGGACATCTTCCACCGTGGTGACTTCGTCCAGGTCTTTCACCTCCACTAGGGTTTCCTGCGTGAACTTACGCACCTCCACACTGGTTCCCAGGACAGTCGCCACCGCCTCATGATACTGGGGTGTCTTTGGATCTGCCGCCACGCTCAACTCCAGAAGCAGTTCACCCTTGGCCGTCTTTCGGATCCTGCGGACGCTCTCTCCCAGCTCTGACAGCTGCGGGTCCCTCTTGATCTTGCGGAGGATGTCCGCGTAGCTCACCGTACCAGTTTCCCTGATGACGATGGCATCGGGGCTTCCCTGATGACTTAGGCTTCCGGCCCTTCCGCTTCGCTTGGGGTCTGGAACGAACTGTGGTCCACCCAACTTTTGCACCCTCCGCCTTTCCAGCCATAGGCTTATGGGTCTTAGGATTTGCCCGGGTTACCGTTTTCTCGGCCGCCAGTGTCGGGGCATCCCCCCTCCTCCTCTTAGCTACCGCTCGGCTAGTCGGACTTACTTGCTCCGGATCCCCCTTCTCACGGTGGCGCTTTGGCGTTGCGACTGCGGCCGCGTAGCTCTTCGCCTGGGCAGGGGCTGTCCGCGAAGACGCACCGGCTTTGCCTTGGTTGTCCACAGGAGGGCCGCCAACCTGCACCTCCTTGTCCACATTCTCCGTCCGCCCTTCAGTCTGGACTCCCCTGTCGGCTTGCACCAGCTGTGGCACTCTCGCAGCCGTACCTGCGTCCTGCTCCTCGACGACCTGCAAGCAGACATCCCTGATTTTGGATGCCTTCCGCTTGATGTCGGCATGTACATTGTGCCTTGGCACAAGGAAAGCTATGAGTGCTTCAATGTGCCACTCCAGCACCGCCATTTTGCCTTTGGCAATGACCCCATCGGGAGGGATGACCGCCATTGCCGTCGGATCGGCCCTCATGCCCATCACTCGCTGAAGCTCACTGGTGTCTGCCAGTGTGTTTCTCCGCACCACCGTCTTTCTTATTACCGGAGGAGGGGTCCTCTGGATAGTAGACCTCCTGCCGAAGGGGTCCTTCATCGCACCGTCGTCTTTGTTTGTTTTGTTGGTATTGTTATTGTTACTATTCATTTATTGATTGGGTCCCCGCTCAGGACCGTTATCTTTGCTCGTAGTGCAGTCGCCTTAATGGTCCCATGGTTATCTTTGCCGCAGCAGGGAGGCCATGCGAGGGTTGACACAAGTCCTTATGGGCGCTTATGTTCAGAGCCAGACCAGCGCTAGTCGGGAATGTTACATCCGAGCCTGCACTGCCAATTTAATGGTAAACAGGCCTAATTAAGAGTTAGGACAGCCATCTAACTTGCCTACCTACCTACCAATGCTAATAGATATATGTTTATATACGAGGTGTGATCAAAAGATAACCGTTATTTTCATCTTTTCGTGAGTTTCGTATGTTCGACGTTCGCATTTTTTTTTTATGTTGGTACACATGTCTGTTATATATGTTGGCAATACCAGACATTTTGGATTGTCAGTTTGTTTTTGAGAGATAAAAAGGTTAGTCGTGTTTTGGTGTGCTCTTCGATTTTGTACTATTCGAAAAAAATGGATCAAAGAAACTGTATTCAGTTTTGTATAAAAAATGAAATTAAATGCGCAAGGACATTTAAAATGTTGACTGTGGCCTTTGGCGAGTCTACTATGAGCAGAACACAAGTTCAATTGTGGTATAACCGGTTTAAGGACGCCCGAGAAGATGTCAATGACGATGCTCGTTCTGGTCGCCCGAGCACGTCAACAGCCGATGAAAACATTGACGCAGTGAAGAAAATGATTTTGGATAATCATCGAATCACTATCAGAGAGGTTGCTGATGATGTTGGCATATCGTTCGGCTCATGCCAAGCAATTTTTACGGATGTTTTAGGCATGAAACGTGCGGCAGCGAAGATTGTTCCAAAATTGCTAAATTTTGAGCAAAAACACCGTCGCATGGACATCGCTCAGGAGCTGTTTTTGGCCAAAAACAAAACCGTTATCATGTCTCAACCACCGTATTCACCGGACTTGGCCCCCGCTGACTTTTTCCTTTTTCCAAAACTGAAGACACCGATGAACGGAAAGCGTTTTGCTACGATTGAGGAGATAAAAGAAAAATCGAAACAGGAGCTGTAGGCGATACCAGAAAAAGTGTTTCAGAAGTGTTTCGAGGATTGGAAAAAACGCTGGCATAAGTGTTGCGTAGAGTAATTTACGCAGGGAAATTGTATGTGTAAGGAAAACGCGTGTTGTTTATATGGTTGCAGGAAACAGAAGGTTTTTATTAGGACAATTGAAGTTTGTAAATGTCATTTTATGTATTCTTTACACAGTGTTGCATGTAACATTTTTAGTACTATACAGCTTCGTATAAAATAATATATTCATTTTAACACCCTTCCGGAATGTTTTATTTTATTCAAAAGGAAAAGTTATGTTAATCTTTTTGTCTTCAGCGACTTAAACTTCTTAAAATTAAATTTACTTTAATATGACATATTCGTCTCTTGTATTTAAAAATTATTCATTAAAATTATTCAACAAAAATTATCTTCATTATTTTAAACCGACTTCATTTAAGAAAAATTGGGTTTTTGTGGCAGTGACTGCTTTTGTTAAATTATCTGCCAACATATTATCAGTATTGATGTATTCAAATTTAATTTCATTATTCTCAATTTTTTCTTGAATGAATTTCGCTTTTATATCTATATGTTTTGTACGTGCCGAAAATGAATTATTGGTAGCTATAAACATCGCACTCTTATTGTCGCAAAATAGGACCATTGGTTTCGGAACGCTGGGTATTAACTCACTCTGAAGTCGCTTTAGCCATACGGACTCTTGAATGGCGTTGACTGCTGATATAAGTTCGGCTTCTGTCGATGAAAGAGCAACGGTTTGCTGCCGCTTCGTTGCCCAAGATATTGCACCACTTTGAAAAATGAAAATATAACCAGTGGTGGAACGTCTACTGTCGATGTCACCGGCCCAGTCGGCGTCACAAAAGCCAATGATTTCCTCAATATTTTTTTTGAAAAATATGCACTTATCTATTGTGCCTTGTAAATACCTCATGATGCGCTTTAGTGCAGTCCAGTGCGCTTTGCCAGGATTTGAGGAGAAACGGCTCAAGATGTTAACCGCAAAACAGATGTCAGGTCTCGTAATTTGTGCAGCATATAGAAGGCAGCCTACAGCCTGCATGTAAGGCACTTTAGACATCTCAATCCTGTCAGCATCAGTTTTCGGGCACATTTCATACGTTAATTTTTGATTGACGTCGATAGGCGTGGATATCGGGTGACATGTGTCCATGCCAAAACGTTTTAAAACATCAGATATGTACCTTGATTGATTAATTTTAATGCCGTCGTCATCTCGTGTAATTTTGATGCCTAGAACAGATGTAGCTTCGCCCATATCCTTCATTTTGAACGATTTCATCAAGCTTGCCTTAAGTTCATCGACCCTTTTAATGTCTCTGCTGAATATTAAGACATCATCAACGTATATCGCCACAAATAACATTTCTTTCTCCGATTTGCTACGATAGATGCACTGATCTACTTCACTTCTGCAGACGCCAAGGTCCAGCAGCACAGAGTTGAGCTTTTTGTTCCAGACTCGACTTGCTTGTTTTAAGCCATATAAACTCTTTTTCAGTTTACAAACCCTTCCGGAATTGTCATCAAATCCATCTGGCTGCTTCATATATATTTCCTCTTTCAGCTCGGCATTTAGGAAAGCGGTGACAGCATCCATTTGATGTATGAGCAGGTCATATTTGACTGACAAAGCCAGAAGCATTCGGAGCGAAGTATACCTCATAACAGGCGCAAACGTCTCATCATAGTCAATGCCCTTTTTCTGACTATACCCCTTTACGACTAGTCTTGCCTTTTGTCTCACTGCTTCGCCGTCAGCATTGAGTTTATTTTTGAAAACCCACTTGCTCTGAATGGCTTTCTTCCCTGGTGGTAATGCTGTTAGCTCCCATGTTTGGTTAGCTATATGCGATGCCATCTCATCATGCATAGCGATCTTCCAAACTTCAGCATTTTGGCCAGATACAGCTTCTTCTACTGTTTGAGGTTCTTCTAAGATGAAACTCATTGCACAAAAATTATGCGAAGTACGTTATTGATTAATTCGTTCAGATCTACGTACCTGTGTATCCATTTGACTCATGTTTTCATCTGGCACATATGTCTCGTCATTGATGTCGTCAAGCATTGTACCATCATCATCTGCTACATCTTCCATATCTTCACCCAAGGTATCTTGTAGAACTTCTGATGGCGATTTCTGATTCCCATCTTGTAGAACTTCTGATGGCGATTTCTGATTCCCATCTTGCCCCACTAAATCGTCATCACAGTCAATCGGTTGTTGCCAGAAATCACTATGAAAGTTGTTGACAGGCGGTGTAATTGTCGAGGGCCTTTGATTTTCCAAAAATATCACGTCACGGCTTATTATGACTGATTTTTTTTTAGGGTTGAACAATCTATATGCTTTGGAGGAATGTGCATTCAATAGATTTTGCTTCGAATTTGCTTGTACGCTTTTGCTTCGGTATGTGGACTAACGCTTTACACCCAAATACTCGCAAATGCTTCAGAAAAAGTTTTTTACCTGACCAAAGCTCCTCAGGACTCGCTGTATTAGATTTACGTGCTATTCTGTTAAGCACATACGCCGCCGTGTTCGCCGCTTCTGCCCAAAATTTTTCGTTAAGGCCAGCATCCAAGAGCATGCACCGAATTCGTTCCATCAGCGTTCTATTCATCCGCTCTGCCACGCCATTTTGTTGAGGCGTGTATGGTGTTGTGGTTTGATGCAAAATTCCGCATGCGGCGAGGAACTTTTGAAGCTGTCCATTCACATACTCTGTTCCGTTGTCAGAGCGTAATATTTTTATGCTTTTGCAGCACTGCTTCTCAACCAGCTTTTTGAATTTTAGGAATTCTTCATACACATCGGACTTAGCTTTTATGGGAATTGCAAAAACTTTCCGTGTGTAGTCATCCACAAAGGTAAGTATATAGCGCGCACCAGAATATGACGCCACTTTAAAAGGACCCATTACATCGGTATGTATAATATCCAAAACGCCTTGCGCCGAACTTTCACTATCACTAAACTGTGCTCTAGTGTGTTTTCCTTTTATACACACGATACATTTTGACTTGTCGGCCGATTTAACACTAAATCCACTTGTCATGCCAGTTGCGCTCACAAGATCTCTGCTGATATGCCCAAGTCTCCTATGCCACAGCTCATAGTCCATTGCCACAAATGCACGATCACGCTCAGAACAGTCCAATTTGTACAGCCCGCCAACCAAACTCGCTGAAGCAATCTGCCTATTGTTGCTTTTATCGATTATTTTGCACGTTTTGTCTTCAAAAATAATCTTTCTGCCAATTAACGCCATTTGGCTTACTGACAATAAATTCGTGCACAAATTTGGAACATATTCGACGTTCTTTATTATGATCTTGTTATTCGCTTTGCCATTCACAATAGAGAGTTCTGCATCGCCAACACATTCCACATCTAATTTATTGTTGTCTGCAATTGTTATTGATTCGTTTGGTGTGTGTGTTGTGTTTCGTAGAATATCTTTATTACAAGTCATATGATATGTAGCACCAGAATCGACATGCCAGTTCGAAGCATTGTTTATGTTTGTACACAGCGACGTTAGCAAAAGCAGATCTTTTTCCTTCTTTGCTTTGTTTCGACAATTTTTAGCAAAATGTCCAGGCTGCTTGCATGCGTGACAACGAAACTTTTTGTTGTTGTACATTTTCTTGTTCGTGTACAAAGCACTTTCTTCATTGCTTTTTACATCAAACTTGGCATCTTGTAGCAAAAGCGATTTGATGGCATCAACTGTTAGCACTTTTTTTGAGTTTTCAACTGCTAATACCAGTGATTTGAACTCATTTGGCAGTCCTGCTAATAACAATGATGCAATTAGCTCGTCATCAAGTTGAAGTCCAGCTGTTTTAACCTTTAAAGATGTTAGCAGTATAGCGTTAATGTACTCCTGCATTGAAGGGAAGTCCGCCAACTTTAGTTGAACGAGTTGTTTCAACAATTCAACCTTCCTAGTTAGGCCTTTATCTTCGTATGCCTCCATTAAGCTATTCCACGCTAACTTCGCAGTCTTCTTTTCCGCAATAATTCCATAGTTGCTTGGATCGACCATTAGAAAAATTTTTGCAGTTGCGCGGCAATCGGCATCCTTCTCCTCTTCAGTTGCACTTGTAGTCAGGCCTGATTCAACTGTTTTCCACAGTTTTTTAATTACTAAGTATGACTTTGCCTGTTGCTTCCATACATCGAAATTCTCTCTTCCATGAAGTTTTTCGAATGGAAATGACAGTGAACTGGAGCTCATTTTATCCCGGTAATCAGCAACGTTTATCACGAAAAAAACTTACTTGATGACTAGAATTAAATATTTTCCTTTACAACATACACAGCTTTGTGTTTAAGCCCATAACCTGTTGCGTAGAGTAATTTACGCAGGGAAATTTTATGTGTAAGGAAAACGCGTGTTGTTTATATGGTTGCAGGAAACAGAAGGTTTTTATTAGGACAATTGAAGTTTGTAAATGTCATTTTATGTATTCTTTACACAGTGTTGCATGTAACATTTTTAGCACTATACAGCTTCGTATAAAATAATATATTCATTTTAACAATAAGTGTATTATATCTGATGGGAATTACTTTGAAGGGGACAAGATAGTTGTTGATGAATAAATAAATACTTTATTTTTTGATCACAAAATAACGGTCCTTTTTTTATCACACCTCGTATACCTGTATTTGGTGTGCTTCCTTACAAATGTATCTAATATAACATATGGGTATATATATTAATAAATGCAATAATTGTGAGCGTAAAGAAACCGCACTTTATTAAATTTCTAATAAATTTTCTCGCGCAAGCAGAATACAAGTAAAAAGTTAATTTTTTCGGAATAGATTTTATGATTGATTTATTTAAACCAAATAGCTATGTAGATTTAATGATGCTTTTACATTGAATGTCTTATTTTTTTAATTAAGTTTATTTTGGTTTTATTCAACCGAACTGCTATGCAGTCCTGAAAAGTATTTCTACAACTAACTATTCTCTAACTTATCTTTCTAAGTGAAGCCAAACTCGATGGTCAGTACGCTGCCCCAGCACTATAAGGAAACACACAGAACGTCAGGCAGATGCTGACGAAATAAAATTTGACACGCACATGCGGCTTGTTTGCACATTTGCATTTGTGCGGAGTCTAAAGCAACAACAATGCAAGTGTTGGATGCGCGCGTGGTTTGCGAGGGCTCGTGCAATTCGGAAAATAGAGCAAGAAAAAATAATATAGGAATTCAGAAAGAATTTCGTCGTTCGAATTGTCACGTTGTTGGTACATGTGTTAACTGCTCTCCCCTTTAAGATTCAGTCGTCCCCGACTGATCATATTCACGCAAAACATTATTAATCTCGATTTTACGTTGCCTCTTGTATAAGAGATATGCCGCGCAAATTATTAGGATGATGGCGAGAAGAGATCCAGAGGTGTATAAAGTTCCTCTGACTTTGGAATGTAAATGAGAAATGCTCTCTATATTTTTAATATTTAATTCATGCAAATAGGGTAGTGACAAAAGAAAAATATGATCCAAAAAGTTTACGGAGTGGGCTACAGGAGTTTCCGGGCTCCTGAACGCGATTTTACGAATATTCTCGAATTCTGTTGAATTTACTATTCTGTTGTTCTAGAAAGTTATTAAAAATGTGCCCTTCCGCAGAGACTTTATTTCGCCTTCAATTAAAATTGTAGAGGATTGGTCGTTAATGATGACGATGCCACCATCGGTGGTACGCTATGTGCGGAAACTGTACTGCAGGTGGCATTATAATTGTTAAGTCCGCCGTGGTAGCATGAGTTATTTGTGCTTTTGAGCAGTTGGCAGAATGAAACTATTGATCTTTTTTTACAATTTTTTAACATAAAATATATATTGCCGCTTTTAGTGACATCGTTAGTTTCGATAGATAACATAGTATTGTGGTGAACCACCGGATAAATTAACTTTTTTTCGTAAAATTGCTTAATCTTAGGGAACTTAATTAAAAACGTTATTATGTCTCCATTTTGTAACACCTTAAGCTTAGAGTTCGTAATTAATTCGTTTACACTTATATTAAAATTGTTTTCGTTTCTTAAAATAAAATCGACTTCCGAACTGTCTAACAGAACGGTATTGACCATTTGCAGTTTTCCTAGAGTAATGGACAAAGCTATGTTCTCAAGCACTCTAATTATAGCTCTATTTCTACCGCTAAGTAGATCATATAAATGTCCAGAGTCTATGTCTGTTTTCTTTGTTTTATTTAATAAAATGTTAATGGTCCGTGTCAAGTAGTTAATCTGAGATTGTAGTTAATCGTATTTATAATTACTTGCTTGTTATTTGCTGTGATTAATTCACCCTGTTTGTTGCGTACTTCCGCAAAGTCGTCGTAGTCCGGTGTACCGGCCACGTATTTTAGTGCTGTACCTAGAAAGATAATGCTGCGCGCATGCCTATGATGAATGCGCAGGGAGTCTATTGCCCTCAATATTTGGTCTAAATCTGCCTTTAAGTGGTAATAATTCGGTGATTTTCCTTGTTGCTTGCGCTATCTCTCCAAAGTCCGTCAGATTTGTAATGTGCGCTATCATTCCATAGTTTTAAAAAGTTGCAATGTTTCCGTCTGATAACGGCATATAATGTGAGGATGATTAATCCAGAATATTGGCTTGATTGGCAGGTAGGATGGCCAGGAATGTCAGTGCTCTGTAAAAAAGAGTCGAATATTATCTTTATGTACTATTCTATTGTCAATTTTAACGGTAGTAGCCAGGTCCTGTTGTATGATTTTCTCCACAAAAATTTTACTGAACTTATTTCCCAAACGTTTGTTAACCTTAACATAGACTTTTCCCCTGGATTATATGTTTTGAAGATTGATTTTTTATTATGATAAGCTAAGTCTTTTTTCTGTTTGTTGATGGTTTTCTCCTGAATTTCTGTTCTTATGTTTTCTGGTATTGCCTGTACGACATCGATTGGCTTAGCTTCGGTTGTGGACTGGATCGACCTATTATATTTTGCAGTGTCCAAAAGGATCAAGACTGCGGAGTCTTCTGTAGGATATTCTAATTTCAGACATCTGGAAATTTCTGTAAGGGTTCCATGGAAACGTTCGACCTGGCCATTAGTAGTACTGTGCATGGGTGGAATTATATGAAAATCGGCTCCAAAATTGTTTTTCACAAAAGATTGTATGGTTTGCGAAGTCAAGGATTTTTTGTTATCGGAAACTATTGTATTGGTGTCTTTAAAAAAATTCAGAATTTCAACGATGGCTGGCTTAATGTCGATAATAGCTCTAGAGACTCTAGGTTTTACGATAGCGAATTTTGAAAACTTAACGTGAGAAAAAACTTTTTGTCATTGTTATAAATGTCCACATGAATTATTTCGCCTGGGAAAGAGGGAATTGGAGTCTCTCCCATTTGCTGCCTTTTAGGATGTCTTTCATACTTTCCTTCACGACATATTTTGCACTGTGAAGTTATTGCCTTCAGTCTCTTATAAATGTCTGGAAAAAAATAGTCGCTAAGAACCTGCTTTACATTCTCTGAAGCTGATCGGTGTGCCCTGTTATGTTCGCTTGTCAAAATATCCATCTGGTCGTCTGAGTTAAAAATGGCTGTAACCAATTTGTTAGCATAACGGAACTTAACCGAGGGATAATCTGTGATAAGGAAATGTTGTATCTGTGCCAACGTGTGGAAGTCGCAGTAAATGGCATTCGCTGTTTGAGGATTTATTGCTTGTTTTACTCTGTCTAAGAGATCGTCAACTTCCTTGTAAAATATAGTGTGCCGAATGCGATCTCTGAAGAGGATCTTTGTTTCAGATTTTGATTCGGTGCCGTGAACGATGAAAATTTGGTTTTTGAAAGAGTTGATTGGGTTTTCCACTGCGAGAATAAACTCGGTAAGCGACATTTCGCTTCCACAGGCTTGGAGTGAACAGATGGACGTGGAGTCCGTGATTACCTGCAACGGGTGCAACTCTGTAATCTGATCTTTTCTAAACACACACTTTTACTTATTTTTGCTTTTATCTTGAATAAAGACGTTATTAATCATAACCCTAAATATTAGGTTATGGGCCCAGCCCACGTGAAAAATTAATTATATTAAAAAATACAAGGACAAGCATGTCTAAGTCGGAAGTAAATATGAGTGGGCTCTTTATCGAAAAACTGCTTGGGCGAGAAAATTATCCCACATGGAAAATTGCTGTGCAGGCGTACCTGGATTTGGAAGATCTTTGGGTAACAACAATCGATTATGAAATAGACGCCGCAGGTGCTCCCAAGAATGCAGTAGATCCTGACAAAGTCCGAAGAGCTAGGAGCAAGTTGACTCTTACTATAGATTCCGTGTGCTACGTGCACATTCAGAATGCAAAGACAGCAAAAGAGTTGTGGCAAAAATTAGCAGACGCCTACGAAGATAGTGGATTAACACGAAGAGTAGGCCTTTTGCGTAAATTGATAACCACATCACTATTGAATTGCGGTTCTATGGACATTTATGTAAAGGAAATCATATCAACAGCACAGTCATTAAACGGCATAGGTTTTGCGATTAATGAAGATTGGATCGGAACGCTATTATTGGCCGGATTGCCTGAAGAGTATCGTCCAATGATAATGGCACTGGAAAATTCAGGAACCAGAATTACAGGCGACGCGATAAAGACAAAATTATTGCAAGAAAAACGACCTGGTGCAAACGACTCATATGAGCACGCGCTTCGATCAGCAATGTCGGGAAAACAAACCAAAGGCGGATCATCGAAAAGGCCCAAAATGCAGAAAATGTGAACGTTTCGGGCACATTGCCAGAAATTGTCGATCAAACAATAACAAAGACAATGGAAAGAAGCATAATGCATTTAATGCTACTCTGTCAACAATTGGTGTTGCAAACAAAGACAATTGGTATTTTGACTCCGGAGCCACGTCACACATGACGTTAAATTGCGATTTATTGTATGAAGTACATGCAGAAACTGGTATAGTAACAGCTGCGAACAAGGGCACAATGCAAGGTAAAGCTTGTGGTACAACTTCATTAGAGCCATCTTGCAATGAAATTTCGATAGACATTAACAATGTACAATACATTCCCGAATTGGCTACAAATTTCTTGTCTGTAAGTCAAATTGTCAAACGCGGTCACACTGTTGTCTTCAATAATAATGGCGTAAAGGTTTTAAACCCTAAGCAAGAGTTAATTTCTACTGGATCTCATATAAATGGGTTATTCAAATTCGATTCAACGGCGCCAGGCAATGCATTTGCGTGTGGTACAACAGATAGTCGTGAACTGTGGCATCGGCGAATGGGACATCTCAACAAATTCAGTTTAGACAAACTGAATGGTGGTTTGGCCACTGGAATCAAAATTGTCGATTAAAATTATCCAGATTGTAAAATTTGTCCAATTGGAAAATAAATACGACTTCCATTCAACAAAACTGGCACTAGGGCTAGCCAATTACTCGAACTGGTGCACTCGGACATATGTGGCCCGATGGGAGATGAGTCTCTTGGTAAAAGCGAATATTTTCTGACGATGATTGACGACAATTCGCGCAAAATATTCGTATATTTCTTAAAAACGAAGTCTGAATGGGAAGTTTCAAAAACATTTGACGATTTCTTTAACTTTGCTGAAAATCAAAGTGGCCAAAAAATAAAAACACTTCGCACTGACAACGGAAAAGAATATTTGAACAGCAAATTCCAGGAATTAATAAAAAAGAAAGGAATTAATCATCAAACAACAAATGTGCATTCCCCGGAACAAAACGGACTTGCCGAAAGAAACAATCGTTCAATCGTTGAGAAGGCTAGATGCATGCTAGCCGATGCCAACATGTCAAAGATGTTTTGGGCTGAAGCCGTTGCATATTCTGTGTATTTCTTAAATCGTTCTCCTTCAAGAGGAACAGGCATGACTCCTGAGGAAGCATGGAATAAAAAGAAACCAGATGTGTCACATATTCGAGTATTTGGAACTACAGCAATGGTACACGTACCAAAAGCCGTAACGTAACATTCATCAACGAAATTGCTAGCACTGCTGATGCTGCATCTGAAGTTTCAAAGCAGAACGTGTCAAACGTACCAAATCCTAAACAACTACATGGATCACAACGCGTCACAAATTGGATGATTCATATCCTGAAGAAACTGCTAATGATTCAGACGTAATGGAATCAAACACAACGAATTCAAATGAGGTCTTTCAAAAATCACAAACGCAGACGGTACGACATAGTGAAAGGCAGCGCCGTTTACCAGTCAAGTACAATGATTTCGTCGTTGAGACCGATAATTCGCCCGAAGCATCTAGTGAAGGAAACATGGAAGAAAATCGAAGCTCGGATTCTGATTCTGACGAAAATTTCTTCGAAACGTCTGGATTTACAGGACAAGTGGGGCCTCCATCGTACAACAATAGATCATGCTCGGTTGCAAACCAGCAAGTGTTTAAGCTCAGCGATGAGGGGAGCATATCTAAAGGCAAGTATCCTGAACGTTCGCAAAATTTGATTCATACTACTGCTATATATTTTCCACAGCAACACATGGATGATCCCATGACGCCAGACGAAGCACTGTCTCGTCCAGATGCGGACCATTGGAGACTCGCCATGAGAGAGGAATACCAGTCGCTACTTGATAACGAAACGTGGTCACTGTCAGAATTACCTAATACTCGCAAGGCCATTAAATGTAAATGGGTATTTCGAACGAAACGTGATGTGCCAGGCTGTATTGATCGCTACAAGGCAAGACTTGTAATAAAAGGATATTCTCAGCGAAAGGGGGTGGATTATGAGGAAACGTATTCTCCCGTTGTACGTCATAGTTCGCTGCGATATCTTTTCGCACTATCCGTTCAACTGAATTTGAAAATCGAGCAAATGGACGCGGTCACAGCATTTTTGCAAGGTCAGCTATCGGAAGAAATCTATATGGAACAACCTCCACAATTTATTGACAAAAACAACGTTGCAAAGGTATGTCGTCTCAATAAAGCTTTTTATGGGCTAAAACAGTCGAGCAGAATCTGGAACCATGAATTGGATAAGGCACTAAAAGTTTTTGGACTTCAACAATCTAAGTACGACCCCTGCTTGTATTACCAGCTCAAAGACGCCAATATCCTGTTTATAGCTGTATACGTCGACGATTTGTTGATATTTTGCAACAACGATACCTGGATCAACGCAATAAAACAAAGCTACATCAACAGTTTTACATGAAAGATCTTGGCCCTGCTACACATATTCTTGGAATGCGTATCACCCGGTCACACGATTCAATTGGACTGGACCAAGAACAATACGTAGAGAAGGTTCTCGAAAAATTTGGAATGAAGGACGCAAATCCGGTCAAAACGCCGATGAATTCCAGCGAGAAGTTGTCACAGGAAAACTGTTCACTAAAACCCGAAGACATTGAACAAATGAAAAACATTCCGTATCAAGAGGCAATTGGTTGTCTAATGTATTTGTGTCAATGTACACGGCCAGACATTTGTTTTGCAGTAAACAAACTCAGTCGTTTTAATTCAAATCCTGGACCACGCCATTGGCTCGCTGTCAAACATTTACTACGCTATTTACGTGGACCATCATCACTCAAACTACAATTTAACAAAATTGGAAATAACAATATAATCGGATATACGGATGCTGATTGGGCTTCAAACATCGACGATCGAAAGTCAACAACTGGTTACTTGTTTATAGCTGAAGGAGGAGCCATATCTTGGTGTTCAAAAAAACAACAAACTGTAGCATTGTCATCATGCGAAGCAGAATATATGGCACTCTCCGCCACAGTACAGGAAGGACTCTGGTGGAACGGTATCAACGCTCAACTTTGTAAGCAACAGCAACCCTTGAAAATATGCTGCGATAATCAGAGCGCCCTTGCAATTGCTAAAAATAGTGGATTTCATCTAACACGAAACACATCGATATTCGCCACCATTTTGTGCAGGACATTCTAGGGCAAAGCCAAATTAAATTGGATTACGTCGGTACTAACGAACAAGTCGCTGATGCTCTTACAAAACCGCTGGACAAAATCAAATTTCAGTTATTCCGAAACGCTATGGGACTTCGAAGCTCAGCTTAAGGAGGAGTATTGGTACATTCCATTTTAGTATTCATGCAACCCTGCAACGGGAGCAACTCTGTAATCTGATCTTTTCTAAACACACACTTTTACTTATTTTTGCTTTTATCTTGAATAAAGACGTTATTAATCATAACCCTAAATAATAATTTCATATCCTTAATTCCATGATTGTAATTTAAATATACTTGTAATGTTCAAAACATAACGTTAAAAAAAATGTTGAAGATATGTGATCACATATATAAAATTTTGGCCATAAATTCAAAATATGGAGGTGTTGCATACGATTTATTCGTATGAAAGTCAACAGACGAAAGATTTTTTTTTGGAGCAATAAATCAAGAAATGTTTGACTTCTCGATAAGCTTTAAAATAAGATGAAGACGTAATATGTGTGCATACATATTGAAAATATTTAAAATTATTTTTCTAGTTTATCCACTTGAACCTTGTTTATTAACAATTTATATAAATTCTCAAGAAGGTTCAGTAGAATCAGTTTTTAATTATGTGCACTCGAAACCGAGATGCGTTGTTCAAAGGACAATCTGCATATAAAAGCACGGCGGAAAATTCTATGCAATGAAAAGAGAATCTGGTACAGCCCGAAAAAAATACACAATTTACCAATGTTTGTGCTGCATAACACAACATATGCCTTCAATTTAAAGTAGAAAATTATGAAAATATGCAGGAAACCTCTGTAGAAAGTAATACATCTCAAACAGATATAGAAAATGAAACCAATATTATTAAAATTGGATTAGTGATAATATTAAAAAATCTTTGTGATGTAGATAAACAAAAAAAAAATATATTTATATATATAATATATATATATATATATATATATATATATATAATTTCTATATATTATATATATTATATATTTAGGATATTATATTATATTATATTATATATATATATATATATATATATATATATATATATATATATATATATATATATATATATATATATATAAATAAATGGTAACTTATCAATATTTTCACGAAAAAGTTTGCAATTTCACAAGGCCAAAACTGCCTGAAGGAGCGTTCCAATGCTTTTGCGATATACTAGAGAGTTCTTAACTATTGTCTTGGCTACAATTTGTCTTAGTATTGGATCGAAAATCTCAATGGTTTGGCTGTTATAGGCCAAAATATCCATAAAAACGTGACAAAAAGTGGTAAATTTTCTACATTTTCGACTTTTCGACCATGAAAACGAAGTTTTTTCTAAGTAATATGTTCAGAGAAATTGTAGCCCGAGACAATAGCTACAACTTTAAGTCAAAATTTCAAATAGTTTACGAAATATGAGCCCAAGAAAATTTGCAAATTTTCCAAAAAAATAAAGTCTGAGAAAAAATTGCAAAATCTCGAAGCTCGATTTTCACCGTAGACGTATGGTCTAGTGGACTTTTTTGCTCAGTACAATCCCAAGAATAAGAAACGCGAAGCGCCCATTAAGATGTTCAAATCGCCCCACTCTATATATTTATATATATATATATATATATATATATATATATATAAATATATATATATATATATATATATATAAATATATATATATATATATATATATATATATATATATAAATATATATATATATATATATATATATATATATATATATATATATATAAATATATATATATATATATATATATATATATATAAATAAATATATATATATATATATATATATATATATATATAAATATATATATATTTATATATATATTATATATATATATCATATATATATTATATATATATATCATATATATATATTAAATATATATATATATATATATATATATATATATATATATTTATATATATATATTCATTTATTTCAAAAGTAAATTATAATGTAGAAAATTCAATTATGGTATAAAATATACTTAAATGATTAATAAAATTATGATTTTTATTTTCCGAAATCTGTGGCGGTATATCGGTCGACTTCGCGAGCTTTTGCGAAATTAAATCCCTTCAGTAGGAGAGTTCGCATCGGTGGATGAACCATCAATAATCTGCAGCATTGTTCGAGTTTGTTGTTGCGTCGGTTGATATGCAGATCTCGGCGTATGTTGTTCAGATGTTGATAACATTGATACGTGATCAAATGATGTTTGAGATGAACCAATATCGGAACTGCATCTTTTTTCAGTTGATTTGTATGACGCTTTAAATATCTATGATTTGAATGAACCACATAAACCATTTTCCCTAGTTGTCGTATAATTATTCCTTTTAACCATTTTTCCCCTTTTGCGTAGTTTCGAGCAAAAACTGGTTGATTAAGGTGGAATTTGCACTTACTATCTGGTTTTATATGGTGATGTTTTGGCTCGAAGAGTTATCTTAATAGTGTGCGAACAGGTCTGCCATGGATAAGTTCAGCAGGCATTTTTACCTTCAGCGTTCGGCATGAAACGGTATGTTGACAGGTATTTTACTACGGCAGTTTTTGTGTTTAAGCCATCATCGATGTGCTTCTTTATAGCTGTCTTAAAAGTTATTACGAACCTTTCGGCTAACTCATTCGATGCAGGATGAAAGCAGGGTGCTATAGTTACGTATTTGATTCCAAGTTGCGTGCAATAATCTTTGAATTAATCGTCTGTTAGTTGTGGACCGTTATCACTTACAAGGGCTTCCGGAATACCTTCGATTGCGAATATTGCGTTTAAGGCAGATATTGTATCAGATGTAGTAGTTTTTGACAATTGTGTTACGAACGGAATCTGAGAGTAGGCGTCAACGCAGATAAGCCACACAAGTGGTAGCTAATCATAGTGTGCTAATTACGTTGCGCTAAGATTGTGCATTTTTAAAATTTTGAATGCTTTACTTTGATCAAGCCCCTAAGTAAATTTTATCTTTTTTCAACGAAGCATGTTTATTGTGATAACATTTTACCTTACCCATAAAAGGTTCTACTTGCTTTAGGTCTTTAGGAGGCTGAAGACCTTTTACTGCTTTGAGTCCTGATTCATCCGGCAAAATTCCTCTAGAACTGATTTGACGCCCAATATAAGTTAAATTATTGTATGTCGATTTAAAATAAAAAAAATATTTTTTATTTTTTATTGTGCTCTTGGCACGTCTTTATTTAGATAACTTCAAATTAGAACTAACTTAAGTTAAAAATAATATAAGCCTCGCTGCCTTGGGGTGATCATGCTGCCGCTGCGTGTCTTCCTTCCAGTTGCTTCGGTTCCCACCGGCGGAACTGCTCCAGAAGGCTATCATTTCCAAGGATCGCATGGAAGGATTTCAAGGTAGATAACAAATAAAATTTGATGTCAATATCATTTTGGCCGAAAAGATGTGCTACGGTATGGTGAGTTATTTGGATGTCTCCACCTATTGAATTGGCGAAGAATGGGCTCTTGTTAAGTGTGGGTGTTGGTACTAGTGAATTCTGAATATAGTTTTTATTTGACCCTGTGTCTATTAATATCTTTAGTATCTCGCCGCTCTCTGTCCTTGTTTCGACGTATGGGAGCGACGAGTAGGATTTCCTAAAAAATAGATGTCCGAATAGTCTACAATATCCTGTTCGTGAGATGCACCTGTTCCATGTTCATTAGAAGGTTGATTACCACGATTTTCCTCCTCCGCTATAGTCCCAGACTGCACTTTTGATGATCCTGTTTCTACTGTGATCAATTCTGAGTTTGAGTAGTCCAAAATTTTTACATCGGCAAGGCAAGAGGCCACAAGAAACCTAAAAAAAAAGAGTCTAACTTTTAATATTGCTTTTGTGGACGACTTTCCCAGTTTCAGTTATTATTGTCTTTGACTTGTTTTCTCTAACAGTCTTCCTTTTGTAACGTGGGAATAACTTGGATCCTACTCTTTTATTTAGCTTTACATAAATGACATCTCCCGGCTCATAGTTTTTAATAGGATGCCTTTTCTTATTTTGTTGCTGTTAAATCGATGCTTTGTTTTTATCTTAGCCGTGCGATATTATCCTGCCTTGCTTTTTCGAATTGGCTTGGGTCCGTGCTAACCCTCCTACCAAAAATTCCTCGATCCTTGTTGTCGAGTGCACGGAGCAGTTATATTCATACACAGCTCTATCTAGCAATTCTTCAAAAGATCTATGAGTTCCATCAGTTTTGAAGCACCTCATAATTTCCGTCAAAGTTGAATGAAATCTTTCAACCTGCCCATTGACTGTGCTGACATAAGGGGGTGTTTTGAAAATTTGTATGCTTAACTTGTCATGTAATAAGAATCTTATAGAGGCAGAATTTAAGGACTTCTCATTGTCAATCACAACAATTTTTGGAACTCCATAATTAAATAATAATTGGCGTAGTGGTTCCCGGATATCTTCTACTCCCTTGAATTGAATCAGTTTTGTCTGCGCGTATTTTGAGAATTTATCCACTGCTGTAAGGACTAGTTTCCTTTCTGTGCTATAAATATCTATGTGTAGAATGTGACCAGGATATTCAGGAATTGGGGTTTCTTGTAATGGGGGCTTATTGGGGTGACGGTCATACTTATGCTCTTGGCATATTCTACACTCCTTCAACAATCTGTTAACTTTTGAATTCATTTTCGGAAAGTAAAGCCTTTCTAATAATTGGATTTTATTCTCACGCCCATTTCGGTGGGCCCTTCTATGTTCCTTTAAAATTTCCTCTTCCTGTTCTGTTTCGCTAGTTACATCATTCACTTTTGTTTGGGTGAAACGGATTTTGTATCTACTAAAGTGTTCGGGACAAATTTCTTGAATTTTTCCCATTATTTCTTCTGTTGTAAACATACCATTAATTACGCTGGGGTTTAAGTGTCTTCTAAGGATTGAAATTAGATCCTGATTTGTGTACTCTGATTTAGTGACGATATGCCTGTGGTACGTAGGGAATGGTATTTCGAATTGATAATTATCAGGGTTTTCAGAAAGGATGAAAATTTGGTTCTTAAAGGCATTTATAGGAACTTCGACCGCTGGTATGCGGTCATGAGAGGAACTTTCGTCGCTATGCTGTGAGGCAGTAAGTGAATTTATTTGTGTAGTTAGTGGTAGTCTTGATAAGGCATCTGCGACCACGTTCGTCGTTCCTGGCTTGTATCTGAGTTCATAGTTATGTTCTTCCAGTATTGCCTTCCAGCGGTTCATTTTGCTGTTATTATTTTTGTTGATCAAGGCAAATGCAAGCGGTTGGTGGTCTGTGAAAATAATTATTTTGGCTGCACCATAGAGGTAGCTTCTGAGAGAATTTAGTGCCCAAACAATTGCTAACATCTCCTTCTCGTTAGCAGCATATTGTTCCTCTGTTTTACTTAGCGTTCGCGAAATAAAGGTTATTGGTCTGCTATTTTGCTCCAGGACTGCTCCAATGGCATAATTTGAAGCATCTGTTGTCAAGTGGAATGCATAGTTAAAGTTTGGGTACGAGAGGATGATATCCTCGGAGACGAGTGAATTTTTTAATTTATTGAATGCCTCAACTGCACTGTTATTCATTGATATTAATTTTCTACTAGAAACAGATTTTGGTACCCGTCCTGCTTCTCCCCGTAGCAAGGAAGTAAGAGGTTTGGCTATTTGCGCATATCCTTTTATAAAACGCCTATAATACCCTGACATACCCAAAAAGGTACGCAACTCCTTCAGTGTCCTAGGTTGTGGAAAATTTACGATGCTTTCGACCTTTGATGGATTAGTTTTTACTCCTGATTCCGATATTACGAATCCTAAAAAATCAACTTCTTCCTTTAGAAAGTGGCACTTGTCCAATTGAACATTCATGTTGGCATCTTCCAAAGTCCTAAAGATCTTCTCTATATTTTCTAAATGATCTGCTGTAGTTTTGCTAAAGATGACAATATTGTCGATGTAAACAAAACATATTTTGCCAATATGCTCGCGAAGTATGTCGTGAAGCGTTCTTTGAAAGATTGCTGGGGCATTTTTCAGCCCAAAAGGAAGCCTTAAAATTCAAATTTTCCATTATTTACAGAAAATGCTGTTTTTTCAATATCGGATTCCTGAAGTGGTATTTGATGAAACCCACTCTTTAAGTCTATAACAGAAAAGAATTTATTTTTCCCAAGTTAAGCAATTACCTCTTTAATCTCAGGAATGGGATAGCGGTCTGCAATTGTTACTGCATTCAGTTTGCGGTAATCAATTACCATTCGGTATTTCTTTTGTCCTGATAAATCGGTTTTTTTTGGGACTATCCACACAGGTGAATTATAGGGAGATCTCGATGGCCTTATTATACCGTCGTTCAGAAGTTGATCGATTTGTTTCTCGACCTCGTCCTTCAGAGACATAGGGTAGGGATAGTACCTCGTATAAACGGGGGTGTCATTCGTTGTCCGAATTTCTCCTACTACTCGAGTTGTATAAGTTAATTTTTCGTCGGGCTCAGCAAATAGGCTAGCATGCCTATGGACTAATTTGAGGAAGTCGTTTCTTACGGGTAAGGGAATGTGGTCTACCTCGATATCAATGGCATTCACGCCCTGCGATGACATTTGATTAATTTAATTTTTATTCCATTTCGAACTGACATGAAACCATGTTCAGTGTTGATTACAGCAGCTAACTCCTTAAGGCTATCATTTCCAAGGATCGCATGGAAGGATTTCAAGGTAGGTAACAAATAAAATTTGATGTCAATATCATTTTGGCCGAAAAGATGTGCTACGGTATGGTGAGTTATTTGGATGTCTCCACCTATTGAATTGGCGAAGAATGGGCTCTTGTTAAGTGTGGGTGTTGGTACTAGTGAATTCTGAATATAGTTTTTATTTGACCCTGTGTCTATTAATATCTTTAGTATCTCGCCGCTCTCTGTCCTTGTTTCGACGTATGGGAGCGACGAGTAGGATTTCCTAAAAAATAGATGTCCGAATAGTCTACAATATCCTGTTCGTGAGATACACCTGTTCCATGTTCATTAGAAGGTTGATTACCACGATTTTCCTCCTCCGCTATAGTCCGGTTAAAGTCATTGAGATAGGCGTTGCCTCTATTGATATGGAAGTTTCTTTGCGTCTTATATGGAATTCCAGCATGCTGGCTGCTTGCCTCACGTTTCGGTGCAAATCCTGATTGTGGCCTGTTGGCATAGTTAACTGCTCTTGTCCGGAGGCTCTGGTCTACTTCCATAGGTACTGGTGGCTTAGGTGCCATTGGTCTTGGAGGTGTATAGTGGAACCGATCATTTTGGAAGCGTTGGTTTTGGTAGTTAGAATTATTGAAATAGGGGCGTTGATTTTGGGGGTTGTGCCTAGGATTGTGGTAATGGTTTTTGAATTTGGGGAAGTGCGCCAGCTGAGGATAAAAATTGTTATTGCCAAAGTATCCCTTATGTGGTGGCATTGGTTGAGATATCTGCCTTTTAGTGTTTGTATATGTATTGATCGCGTAATTTGTTCTATAATTTTGGTTCTGAAGTTTTAGGCAAAGATGTAGAGCCTGTGGCAGGTCTGCCGGCTCGCGTTTGCCCAGCAACTTGGGCATGTCGCCTTTAAGTCCTCTAACGAATGTGTCCAGCGCTTTGTCTCTGTAAGTTTGCGTCAGGAGATTCAGGGACTCCGCTCGTATCTCCATACAGCCTATTTTATTAAGGATCAATGACAAATGCTTATACACCTGTTGGTAAAATTCTTCTACTGACAAGTTCCCTTGAATCAATGATGTCATTTGGTACTCCAAAGTACCCAAATCATGCTTGTCAGCATAGTACATTGTTAGGCATTTTGAATTAGCTTTCCAGTCGAGCGGAGTGTTATAGGATTCGAGGGCCATGTCTGCCTCTCCCACGATTTTATTCCTAACCACATTTAATATTCCAAAGTACCTAGGAGTTCCTTTTGAACCCTCATAAATATTCAAAATCCTGTCTACGCTCTTTTTCCAGGAGCTGAATTCCCCTGCTTTTCCTGAGAATTCTCTTATACACCTGACCACATCGGGAATCCTGTCTAAATCCGACATGTCATTTCTATATTCCTCATTGATAGTCTGGTCGGTTGCCTCATTTAATTCCGACTGTGGGTTTACTAGGGATCTTAGTATGTCCCGTCCTTCGGCCTGCAAGATTCGGCTAACCATGGTAGACACCATGCATTCTAATGCGGTGCCTTGGTTTGCTCGCTGTTGCGTGGAGGAAGAGCTTGAGGAAGGGTCAAGGAGGGAAGGTTTAAGGATGGATTCGTTTTGCATTTTGATTTTTTTTTCTTCCCAAAATTACAATAGGTATTTTCTTTTGAATTTTTTCTTAAAATTATCAAATAGTTTTTAGGAAATGTGTTTTCCTCTTTTGTTTAAATGTTACAAAATTTTATTTTTTAAATATGAATCAATTTTAGGTTAAACTTTCAATAGGTTTTTGAAGTTTTCTTAAACTGCGTTAATACAAAATTTTTTACATGAAGATTAATTATTACTTACAATAGTGTTAAAAGCATTCCGACACTTATTGGCATTCTTTTTTGTATATAAAAAAAAAATTGTTCACTTTTTGTTTTTTGTTTTTATTTATTTGTATTTTCGATTTTTTCGAATTTCAAATTTTTGCGTGAGTATATATTTTTCCTAAATTCGTATCTTTTCTTATCTCTTTCTCCTTTTTTATTGTTAAATTTCACGCAAATATTTTCTTTATTTACCAGTATAGAAATCTTGTTTAATTTTTTTTTTTCATATGCAATATTTCAAAATTTACTTTACACCAATTTTTGGGATTTTCATTAAGCGATTTAACTGGATTTTTAGCTGATTTATTCTTTTGTTTTCATTCTTTTTAGTATTTCAAATATTTTCAGAATATTAATTATCTTTTTTTTGTTGTTGTTTTGTTTTTCTCCATTTTTTTAAATTATTGTTTTTAATTCAATTAAAGTTTTGACAGAGCGGCGTGCGTGCAACGCGTCCCGTTTGCTTAAAAGCTACTAGGGGACCTCTTTCTCTGTACTAAGTCGGCGCGAGTATCCTACAAGGATTTTTTTCGCGACCTTTAGCTTCGAACTACTTAAGGACTCTTGCTAAAGGATTTTTGTTTACCAATACACGGGCACTACTTGAGGGCACTAGTAATTGGATTTTTCTTTGTTTTTTTTTTTTTTTTTTTTTTTTTTAAATTACCAATAGTACTCGTTATTGGATTTTGCGATCACTAATATTATGAGATATTAGATTTTTCGATCACCAATAACACTCACTACAGGATTTTTTGGACCAGCCAGATTCCGAAGATTTTTTCCCAGCGAACTTTTTGATTTCCACGAAGTTTATTAGTTTTGTGATTTGGTTTCCTTTTGTTTTTTTTTTAAATTTGTTTTACGTTAGTTCGTGCGTAACATTGGCCAATGTATATTGTTTTAGTAATTGCGTAGATTAATTTTATTTTTAATTACAGGAAGCGCAGCATATTAAAATTTTTTCCAACAAAATGTTTTCACAGTTAATTAACAAATTTTTGCACTGTTTTTAAACTTCTTTATTTAGCATTCAATGCTTATTATTTTTTTTGTCACTCCACTTTTGTATTATATGTACGAACGAAAATTATTTTTAATTCAAAACCTATCCTTTTAAAAGTTCGCGGTCAGACTCCGAATTTCGCGACTGGTCCCTGCTCGGGCGCCAGTTAAATTATTTTATGTCGATTTAAAATAAAAAAAATATTTTTTATTTTTTATTGTGCTCTTGGCATGTCTTTATTTAGATAACTTCAAATTAGAACTAACTTAAGTTAAAAATAATATAAGCCTCGCTGCCTTGGGGTGATCATGCTGCCGCTGCGTGTCTTCCTTCCAGTTGCTTCGGTTCCCACCGGCGGAACTGCTCCAGACGCTACGTTAGCATAATTGTGTCATCCGATCCGCGCGTGCTATTATGCCACCACAGGTAGACCGTGTGACCGCTGGTGCAATATGAAGTGCAATTCCACTGAGTGGCTTGCATATTAATTTATATTGAAGTTTTTGCATATGTTACGTTAACTTATATTCATCTTTATCTTTCAGAAAAAAACAGTATCTTCTTTGCATTTACCTGCATTTCTGAACTTTTCACGTGTATGTGTGTGTCCACAGCCAAAAACATGATTTAAATTTTATAGTATTGCTGTTGTTGAGCGGATATATTTTCTTAAGTGTGATCGAAGAGAATTCACTTGTATTTCTCTTTCGTTTACTTCATTTATTAGCATGTGATTTTCTGTGCCTTTTTCTTTTATTACGGCTACTGTTTTTGTTGTAAATTCATACAACTCTGCTATGAGCAAGACGTCGGCTAGCGTTGGCTGTAATTTTTGCAAAAAAGCAGAGCGTACAGCATCGTATCGTGTGTGTGTGATAATTTGGTCGCGAATCATTTCGAAAACGAAATTGTGAGAACAATTTTTGGAACATACAACAACTTTTTTATTTTTTCACCTTCGTCCGGCATGACTATCGATATTTTAAAAACAATTAAACGGCACGAATTCGCGTGAAAGAAATGCACAATTTTCTTTTCTTTTTATCTTCCTCATCGCCTAATGTTCTATTCACGACCGTATTTGTTGAGTATTCAAAATCCACTGATTTATTTCAATTAGAAAACAGAGTTCAAATTTAATGTATAAGGGTTGCATAACAAATACAAATAAAGTAATAGATTGATGAAAAAGTGCAAAAAACATCTGTTTCCTAAAAAATTTCAAGCTTGAAGTAAATTCTATAAAGTTATATCGAAGTGAAGTTTCAAACCACATTTCGAACTTACAAACAGTTGTGTTTCTTATGTGATTTGGTGTTAGAATTAACACGCAAAAAAGTTTTAAAAAAACATTACGTAAAGTGGTTAAAAATATGTGTGTTTCGTAGGATAATTATTTATTAATAATGAATATGTGTAGAATTGCCTTGAGATTGGTTGCAAAAGAAGCAAATGCAGAGGTATGATTTAGAAAGAGAAATTTGAGGGACAGTTTTAACCCTCTGGGATTAACTGAATCACTGTGAGTGTAAATTAATTTTGATAATTTTAGAAACAAAATAAAATTTTCTTGCAATTTTAGATTCAGAAATACTACATGTAAGGCAGCTTTACTATATTTGCTTCAAATGTTAGCAGGTGCTTTACAACAGAGGAAGAAGAAATTTGCGATTGCTCCAATAGTAAAGTTAAGTGCGTACTTGCGCTTTTTTGCAGGAGGTTATCAAACTGGAGTTGGAAAGGACCACGATGTAGTTTCAGTAAGGTACTTTCGGAAGTTTTGAATATTTTTGAGTAAGTTTTGCCCAAAATTGGATACAAATGTCCAAGACAATCGACGATAAAAGAAAAGTTGCAATAGGTTTTTATTTCAAAGATAGAATATCAGGAGTTATGAGTTGTGTCGATGGAACACATGTCCCCATTATTGCAGCTTCAAACAACAAGCACCAGTTTTATAACAGAAAAGGGAAGTTAAGCATTCACTATTTACAAATATAAATTAAAAATCAAAATCTATTAATTTTCCAAGAAGCAATGTACAGATAAATATTGTTTAATTCATCAATCTAATTTATAACGGGATTTTATTTACACAATTGAATTTTTAATTAAATACTTCCAAACATTCCACTAATTTCACATCAAAAATGTTGGCGAATAAAATTAAGTGAAATATGAAAAATATCCGCCAATTTACATAGTGTCTCGACTAGCTATAATTCATGAAGTGGGCAAATTATGTTAAAGCATTTCATTTTTACAATGGCTTTGAACAGTAAACAACAGAGATGCGTTTTCGCATTGATTGCTTTAAGAGAGTTAAAAAACCTGCAATCAGAAATTGAACAATTTGTAATTGCACAAACACTAAAATTCTCGATAAATCATTATTTAATTAATTATTTCGGTTCTATTAAATTTAATTTGTGCCATTTTTAAAAAGACAAATGTTAAAATCGAGTGAAACTTCAAATTTATATCAGAGTTTCTGGCAGAACTGCTGTCTTGACAACTTGTTTAATTTTTTTGGTAAGCCATTAACATATGGAGTCTCCACTCAACATTTTGATGTTAAGACATGAACATTGCCATGAATTATAGCTACGCGAGACACTATGTTATGTTCTTTAGAATATATTGTATTGCGGATGCGGATTTTTTCACAAGCTCGAAAATTGAAATGTGAAAAATTGTATGCGAAATTTGTTAAGAGTTTCCGCAAAGCGGAAAGTGAAAAAATTCCTTGCGGAAAGTTATTAAATATTGGGGTGATTATGTTCTTGGAGAGATATATATTAAAGCACAATTGCGAACAGCGGTACCAGCAAATATTGAGTTGGAAGCAATTTTTTTACGGTTGGCTTCTGGAGGTTTCCAAAATACTGTGGAAAATGATTTCCATATTGGTGTCACCTAAAAAAAGAAAAAAAAAATAATAAAAAGAGTTAAATGAAATGGAAGGTATGTGGAAAATACTTTAATTTTTCTCCCGGTAATTCTAAAGAAACAAATATGTAAATTGGCGGATATTTTTCATATTTCACTTAATTTTATTCGCCAACATTTTTGATGTGAAATTAGTGGAATGTTTGGAAGTATTTAATTAAAAATTCAATTGTGTAAATAAAATCCCGTTATAAATTAGATTGATGAATTAAACAATATCTGTACATTGCTTCTTGGAAAATTAATAGATTTTGATTTTTAATTTATATTTGTAAATAGTGAATGCTTAACTTCCCTTTTCTGTTATAAAACTGGTGCTTGTTGTTTGAAGCTGCAATAATGGGGACATGTGTTCCATCGACACAACTCATAACTCCTGATATTCTATCTTTGAAATAAAAACCTATTGCAACTTTTCTTTTATCGTCGATTGTCTTGGACATTTGTATCCAATTTTGGGCAAAACTTACTCAAAAATATTCAAAACTTCCGAAAGTACCTTACTGAAACTACATCGTGGTCCTTTCCAACTCCAGTTTGATAACCTCCTGCAAAAAAGCGCAAGTACGCACTTAACTTTACTATTGGAGCAATCGCAAATTTCTTCTTCCTCTGTTGTAAAGCACCTGCTAACATTTGAAGCAAATATAGTAAAGCTGCCTTACATGTAGTATTTCTGAATCTAAAATTGCAAGAAAATTTTATTTTGTTTCTAAAATTATCAAAATTAATTTACACTCACAGTGATTCAGTTAATCCCAGAGGGTTAAAACTGTCCCTCAAATTTCTCTTTCTAAATCATACCTCTGCATTTGCTTCTTTTGCAACCAATCTCAAGGCAATTCTACACATATTCATTATTAATAAATAATTATCCTACGAAACACACATATTTTTAACCACTTTACGTACTGTTTTTTTTAAACTTTATTGCGTGTTAATTCTAACACCAAATCACATAAGAAACACAACTGTTTGTAAGTTCGAAATGTGGTTTGAAACTTCACTTCGATATAACTTTATAGAATTTACTTCAAGCTTGAAATTTTTTAGGAAACAGATGTTTTTTGCACTTTTTCATCAATCTATTACTTTATTTGTATTTGTTATGCAACCCTTATACATTAAATTTGCAACTCTGTTTTCTAATTGAAATAAATCAGTGGATTTTGAATACTCAACAAATACAGTCGTGAATAGAACATTAGGCGATGAGGAAGATAAAAAGAAAAGAAAATTGTGCATTTCTTTCACGCGAATTCGTGCCGTTTAATTGTTTTTAAAATATCGATAGTCATGCCGGACGAAGGTGAAAAAATAAAAAAGTTGTTGTATGTTCCAAAAATTGTTCTCACAATTTCGTTTTCGAAATGATTCGCGACCAAATTATCACACACACACGATACGATGCTGTACGCTCTGCTTTTTTGCAAAAATTACAGCCAACGCTAGCCGACGTCTTGCTCATAGCAGAGTTGTATGAATTTACAACAAAAACAGTAGCCGTAATAAAAGAAAAAGGCACAGAAAATCACATGCTAATAAATGAAGTAAACGAAAGAGAAATACAAGTGAATTCTCTTCGATCACACTTAAGAAAATATATCCGCTCAACAACAGCAATACGATAAAATTTAAATCATGTTTTTGGCTGTGGACACACACATACACGTGAAAAGTTCAGAAATGCAGGTAAATGCAAAGAAGATACTGTTTTTTTCTGAAAGATAAAGATGAATATAAGTTAACGTAACATATGCAAAAACTTCAATATAAATTAATATGCAAGCCACTCAGTGGAATTGCACTTCATATTGCACCAGCGGTCACACGGTCTACCTGTGGTGGCATAATAGCACGCGCGGATCGGATGACACAATTATGCTAACGTAGCGTCTGGAGCAGTTCCGCCGGTGGGAACCGAAGCAACTGGAAGGAAGACACGCAGCGGCAGCATGATCACCCCAAGGCAGCGAGGCTTATATTATTTTTAACTTAAGTTAGTTCTAATTTGAAGTTATCTAAATAAAGACATGCCAAGAGCACAATAAAAAATAAAAAATATTTTTTTTATTTTAAATCGACATAAAATAATTTAACTGGCGCCCGAGCAGGGACCAGTCGCGAAATTCGGAGTCTGACCGCGAACTTTTAAAAGGATAGGTTTTGAATTAAAAATAAATTTCGTTCGTACATATAATACAAAAGTGGAGTGACAAAAAAAATAATAAGCATTGAATGCTAAATAAAGAAGTTTAAAAACAGTGCAAAAATTTGTTAATTAACTGTGAAAACATTTTGTTGGAAAAAATTTTAATATGCTGCGCTTTCTGTAATTAAAAATAAAATTAATCTACGCAATTACTAAAACAATATACATTGGCCAATGTTACGCACGAACTAACGTAAAACAAATTTAAAAAAAAAACAAAAGGAAACCAAATCACAAAACTAATAAACTTCGTGGAAATCAAAAAGTTCGCTGGGAAAAAATCTTCGGAATCTGGCTGGTCCAAAAAATCCTGTAGTGAGTGTTATTGGTGATCGAAAAATCTAATATCTCATAATATTAGTGATCGCAAAATCCAATAACGAGTACTATTGGTAATTTAAAAAAAAAAAAAAAAAAAAAACAAAGAAAAATCCAATTACTAGTGCCCTCAAGTAGTGCCCGTGTATTGGTAAACAAAAATCCTTTAGCAAGAGTCCTTAAGTAGTTCGAAGCTAAAGGTCGCGAAAAAAATCCTTGTAGGATACTCGCGCCGACTTAGTACAGAGAAAGAGGTCCCCTAGTAGCTTTTAAGCAAACGGGACGCGTTGCACGCACGCCGCTCTGTCAAAACTTTAATTGAATTAAAAACAATAATTTAAAAAAATGGAGAAAAACAAAACAACAATAAAAAAAAAGATAATTAATATTCTGAAAATATTTGAAATACTAAAAAGAATGAAAACAAAAGAATAAATCAGCTAAAAATCCAGTTAAATCGCTTAATGAAAATCCCAAAAATTGGTGTAAAGTAAATTTTGAAATATTGCATATGAAAAAAAAAAAATTAAACAAGATTTCTATACTGGTAAATAAAGAAAATATTTGCGTGAAATTTAACAATAAAAAAGGAGAAAGAGATAAGAAAAGATACGAATTTAGGAAAAATATATACTCACGCAAAAATTTGAAATTCGAAAAAATCGAAAATACAAATAAATAAAAACAAAAAACAAAAAGTGAACAATTTTTTTTTTATATACAAAAAAGAATGCCAATAAGTGTCGGAATGCTTTTAACACTATTGTAAGTAATAATTAATCTTCATGTAAAAAATTTTGTATTAACGCAGTTTAAGAAAACTTCAAAAACCTATTGAAAGTTTAACCTAAAATTGATTCATATTTAAAAAATAAAATTTTGTAACATTTAAACAAAAGAGGAAAACACATTTCCTAAAAACTATTTGATAATTTTAAGAAAAAATTCAAAAGAAAATACCTATTGTAATTTTGGGAAGAAAAAAAAATCAAAATGCAAAACGAATCCATCCTTAAACCTTCCCTCCTTGACCCTTCCTCAAGCTCTTCCTCCACGCAACAGCGAGCAAACCAAGGCACCGCATTAGAATGCATGGTGTCTACCATGGTTAGCCGAATCTTGCAGGCCGAAGGACGGGACATACTAAGATCCCTAGTAAACCCACAGTCGGAATTAAATGAGGCAACCGACCAGACTATCAATGAGGAATATAGAAATGACATGTCGGATTTAGACAGGATTCCCGATGTGGTCAGGTGTATAAGAGAATTCTCAGGAAAAGCAGGGGAATTCAGCTCCTGGAAAAAGAGCGTAGACAGGATTTTGAATATTTATGAGGGTTCAAAAGGAACTCCTAGGTACTTTGGAATATTAAATGTGGTTAGGAATAAAATCGTGGGAGAGGCAGACATGGCCCTCGAATCCTATAACACTCCGCTCGACTGGAAAGCTATTTCAAAATGCCTAACAATGTACTACGCTGACAAGCATGATTTGGGTACTTTGGAGTACCAAATGACATCATTGATTCAAGGGAACTTGTCAGTAGAAGAATTTTACCAACAGGTGTATAAGCATTTGTCATTGATCCTTAATAAAATAGGCTGTATGGAGATACGAGCGGAGTCCCTGAATCTCCTGACGCAAACTTACAGAGACAAAGCGCTGGACACATTCGTTAGAGGACTTAAAGGCGACATGCCCAAGTTGCTTGGCAAACGCGAGCCGGCAGACCTGCCACAGGCTCTACATCTTTGCCTAAACTTCAGAACCAAAATTATAGAACAAATTACGCGATCAATACACATACAAACACTAAAAGGCAGATATCTCAACCAATGCCACCACATAAGGGATACTTTGGCAATAACAATTTTTATCCTCAGCTGGCGCACTTCCCCAAATTCAAAAACTATTACCACAATCCTAGGCACAACCCCCAAAATCAACGCCCCTATTTCAATAATTCTAACTACCAAAACCAACGCTTCCAAAATGATCGGTTCCACTATACACCTCCAAGACCAATGGCACCTAAGCCACCAGTACCTATGGAAGTAGACCAGAGCCTCCGGACAAGAGCAGTTAACTATGCCAACAGGCCACAATCAGGATTTGCACCGAAACGTGAGGCAAGCAGCCAGCATGCTGGAATTCCATATAAGACGCAAAGAAACTTCCATATCAATACAGCCAACGCCTATCTCAATGACTTTAACCGGACTATAGCGGAGGAGGAAAATCGTGGTAATCAACCTTCTAATGAACATGGAACAGGTGTATCTCACGAACAGGATATTGTAGACTATTCGGACATCTATTTTTTAGGAAATCCTACTCGTCGCTCCCATACGTCGAAACAAGGACAGAGAGCGGCGAGATACTAAAGATATTAATAGACACAGGGTCAAATAAAAACTATATTTAGAATTCACTAGTACCAACACCCACACTTAACAAGAGCCCATTCTTCGCCAATTCAATAGGTGGAGATATCCAAATAACTCACCATACCGTAGCACATCTTTTCGGCCAAAATGATATTGACATCAAATTTTATTTGTTACCTACCTTGAAATCCTTCCATGCGATCCTTGGAAATGATAGCCTTAAGGAGTTAGCTGCTGTAATCAACACTGAACATGGTTTCATGTCAGTTCGAAATGGAATAAAAATTAAATTAATCAAATGTCATCGCAGGGCGTGAATGCCATTGATATCGAGGTAGACCACATTCCCTTACCCGTAAGAAACGACTTCCTCAAATTAGTCCATAGGCATGCTAGCCTATTTGCTGAGCCCGACGAAAAATTAACTTATACAACTCGAGTAGTAGGAGAAATTCGGACAACGAATGACACCCCCGTTTATACGAGGTACTATCCCTATCCTATGTCTCTGAAGGACGAGGTCGAGAAACAAATCGATCAACTTCTGAACGACGGTATAATAAGGCCATCGAGATCTCCCTATAATTCACCTGTGTGGATAGTCCCAAAAAAAGCCGATTTATCAGGACAAAAGAAATACCGAATGGTAATTGATTACCGCAAACTGAATGCAGTAACAATTGCAGACCGCTATCCCATTCCTGAGATTAAAGAGGTAATTGCTTAACTTGGGAAAAATAAATTCTTTTCTGTTATAGACTTAAAGAGTGGGTTTCATCAAATACCACTTCAGGAATCCGATATTGAAAAAACAGCATTTTCTGTAAATAATGAAAAATTTGAATTTTAAGGCTTCCTTTTGGGCTGAAAAATGCCCCAGCAATCTTTCAAAGAACGCTTGACGACATACTTCGCGAGCATATTGGCAAAATATGTTTTGTTTACATCGACGATATTGTCATCTTTAGCAAAACTACAGCAGATCATTTAGAAAATATAGAGAAGATCTTTAGGACTTTGGAAGATGCCAACATGAATGTTCAATTGGACAAGTGCCACTTTCTAAAGGAAGAAGTTGATTTTTTAGGATTCGTAATATCGGAATCAGGAGTAAAAACTAATCCATCAAAGGTCGAAAGCATCGTAAATTTTCCACAACCTAGGACACTGAAGGAGTTGCGTACCTTTTTGGGTATGTCAGGGTATTATAGGCGTTTTATAAAAGGATATGCGCAAATAGCCAAACCTCTTACTTCCTTGCTACGGGGAGAAGCAGGACGGGTACCAAAATCTGTTTCTAGTAGAAAATTAATATCAATGAATAACAATGCAGTTGAGGCATTCAATAAATTAAAAAATGCACTCGTCTCCGAGGATATCATCCTCTCGTACCCAAACTTTAACTATGCGTTCCACTTGACAACAGATGCTTCAAATTATGCCATTGGAGCAGTCCTGGAGCAAAATAGCAGACCAATAACCTTTATTTCGCGAACGCTAAGTAAAACAGAGGAACAATATGCTGCTAACGAGAAGGAGATGTTAGCAATTGTTTGGGCACTAAATTCTCTCAGAAGCTACCTCTATGGTGCAGCCAAAATAATTATTTTCACAGACCACCAACCGCTTGCATTTGCCTTGATCAACAAAAATAATAACAGCAAAATGAACCGCTGGAAGGCAATACTGGAAGAACATAACTATGAACTCAGATACAAGCCAGGAACGACGAACGTGGTCGCAGATGCCTTATCAAGACTACCACTAACTACACAAATAAATTCACTTACTGCCTCACAGCATAGCGACGAAAGTTCCTCTCATGACCGCATACCAGCGGTCGAAGTTCCTATAAATGCCTTTAAGAACCAAATTTTCATCCTTTCTGAAAACCCTGATAATTATCAATTCGAAATACCAGTCCCTACGTACCACAGGCATATCGTCACTAAATCAGAGTACACAAATCAGGATCTAATTTCAATCCTTAGAAGACACTTAAACCCCAGCGTAATTAATGGTATGTTTACAACAGAAGAAATAATGGGAAAAATTCAAGAAATTTGTCCCGAACACTTTAGTAGATACAAAATCCGTTTCACCCAAACAAAAGTGAATGATGTAACTAGCGAAACAGAACAGGAAGAGGAAATTTTAAAGGAACATAGAAGGGCCCACCGAAATGGGCGTGAGAATAAAATCCAATTATTAGAAAGGCTTTACTTTCCGAAAATGAATTCAAAAGTTAACAGATTGTTGAAGGAGTGTAGAATATGCCAAGAGCATAAGTATGACCGTCACCCCAATAAGCCCCCATTACAAGAAACCCCAATTCCTGAATATCCTGGTCACATTCTACACATAGATATTTATAGCACAGAAAGGAAACTAGTCCTTACAGCAGTGGATAAATTCTCAAAATACGCGCAGACAAAACTGATTCAATTCAAGGGAGTAGAAGATATCCGGGAACCACTACGCCAATTATTATTTAATTATGGAGTTCCAAAAATTGTTGTGATTGACAATGAGAAGTCCTTAAATTCTGCCTCTATAAGATTCTTATTACATGACAAGTTAAGCATACAAATTTTCAAAACACCCCCTTATGTCAGCACAGTCAATGGGCAGGTTGAAAGATTTCATTCAACTTTGACGGAAATTATGAGGTGCTTCAAAACTGATGGAACTCATAGATCTTTTGAAGAATTGCTAGATAGAGCTGTGTATGAATATAACTGCTCCGTGCACTCGACAACAAGGATCGAGGAATTTTTGGTAGGAGGGTTAGCACGGACCCAAGCCAATTCGAAAAAGCAAGGCAGGATAATATCGCACGGCTAAGATAAAAACAAAGCATCGATTTAACAGCAACAAAATAAGAAAAGGCATCCTATTAAAAACTATGAGCCGGGAGATGTCATTTATGTAAAGCTAAATAAAAGAGTAGGATCCAAGTTATTCCCACGTTACAAAAGGAAGACTGTTAGAGAAAACAAGTCAAAGACAATAATAACTGAAACTGGGAAAGTCGTCCACAAAAGCAATATTAAAAGTTAGACTCTTTTTTTTAGGTTTCTTGTGGCCTCTTGCCTTGCCGATGTAAAAATTTTGGACTACTCAAACTCAGAATTGATCACAGTAGAAACAGGATCATCAAAAGTGCAGTCTGGGACTATAGCGGAGGAGGAAAATCGTGGTAATCAACCTTCTAATGAACATGGAACAGGTGCATCTCACGAACAGGATATTGTAGACTATTCGGACATCTATTTTTTAGGAAATCCTACTCGTCGCTCCCATACGTCGAAACAAGGACAGAGAGCGGCGAGATACTAAAGATATTAATAGACACAGGGTCAAATAAAAACTATATTTAGAATTCACTAGTACCAACACCCACACTTAACAAGAGCCCATTCTTCGCCAATTCAATAGGTGGAGACATCCAAATAACTCACCATACCGTAGCACATCTTTTCGGCCAAAATGATATTGACATCAAATTTTATTTGTTATCTACCTTGAAATCCTTCCATGCGATCCTTGGAAATGATAGCCTTCTGGAGCAGTTCCGCCGGTGGGAACCGAAGCAACTGGAAGGAAGACACGCAGCGGCAGCATGATCACCCCAAGGCAGCGAGGCTTATATTATTTTTAACTTAAGTTAGTTCTAATTTGAAGTTATCTAAATAAAGACGTGCCAAGAGCACAATAAAAAATAAAAAATATTTTTTTTATTTTAAATCGACATACAATAATTTAACTTATATTGGGCGTCAAATCAGTTCTAGAGGAATTTTGCCGGATGAATCAGGACTCAAAGCAGTAAAAGGTCTTCAGCCTCCTAAAGACCTAAAGCAAGTAGAACCTTTTATGGGTAAGGTAAAATGTTATCACAATAAACATGCTTCGTTGAAAAAAGATAAAATTTACTTAGGGGCTTGATCAAAGTAAAGCATTCAAAATTTTAAAAATGCACAATCTTAGCGCAACATAATTAGCACACTATGATTAGCTACCACTTGTGTGGCTTATCTGCGTTGACGCCGCCTCTCAGATTCCGTTCGTAACACAATTGTCAAAAACTACTACATCTGATACAATATCTGCCTTAAACGCAATATTCGCAATCGAAGGTATTCCGGAAGCCCTTGTAAGTGATAACGGTCCACAACTAACAGACGATTAATTCAAAGATTATTGCACGCAACTTGGAATCAAATACGTAACTATAGCACCCTGCTTTCATCCTGCATCGAATGAGTTAGCCGAAAGGTTCGTAATAACTTTTAAGACAGCTATAAAGAAGCACATCGATGATGGCTTAAACACAAAAACTGCCGTAGTAAAATACCTGTCAACATACCGTTTCATGCCGAACGCTGAAGGTAAAAATGCCTGCTGAACTTATCCATGGCAGACCTGTTCGCACACTATTAAGCCAACTCTTCGAGCCAAAACATCACCATATAAAACCAGATAGTAAGTGCAAATTCCACCTTAATCAACCAGTTTTTGCTCGAAACTACGCAAAAGGGGAAAAATGGTTAAAAGGAATAATTATACGACAACTAGGGAAAATGGTTTATGTGGTTCATTCAAATCATAGATATTTAAAGCGTCATACAAATCAACTGAAAAAAGATGCAGTTCCGATATTGGTTCATCTCAAACATCATTTGATCACGTATCAATGTTATCAACATCTGAACAACATACGCCGAGATCTGCATATCAACCGACGCAACAACAAACTCGAACAATGCTGCAGATTATTGATGGTTCATCCACCGATGCGAACTCTCCTACTGAAGGGATTTAATTTCGCAAAAGCTCGCGAAGTCGACCGATATACCGCCACAGATTTCCGAAAATAAAAATCATAATTTTATTAATCATTTAAGTATATTTTATACCATAATTGAATTTTCTACATTATAATTTACTTTTGAAATAAATGAATATATATATAAATATATATATATATATATATATATATATATATATATATATATATATATATTTAATATATATATATGATATATATATATAATATATATATGATATATATATATAATATATATATAAATATTTATATATATATATATATATATATTTATATATATATATATATATATATATATATATATATATATATATATATATATATATATATTTATATATATATATATATATATATATATATATATATATATATATATATATATTTATATATATATATATATATATATATATATTTATATATATATATATATATATATATATATATATAAATATATAGGGTGGGGCGATTTGAACATCTTAATGGGCGCTTCGCGTTTCTTATTCTTGGGATTGTACTGAGCAAAAAAGTCCACTAGACCATACGTCTACGGTGAAAATCGAGCTTCGAGATTTTGCAATTTTTTCTCAGACTTTATTTTTTTGGAAAATTTGCAAATTTTCTTGGGCTCATATTTCGTAAACTATTTGAAATTTTGACTTAAAGTTGTAGCTATTGTCTCGGGCTACAATTTCTCTGAACATATTACTTAGAAAAAACTTCGTTTTCATGGTCGAAAAGTCGAAAATGTAGAAAATTTACCACTTTTTGTCACGTTTTTATGGATATTTTGGCCTATAACAGCCAAACCATTGAGATTTTCGATCCAATACTAAGACAAATTGTAGCCAAGACAATAGTTAAGAACTCTCTAGTATATCGCAAAAGCATTGGAACGCTCCTTCAGGCAGTTTTGGCCTTGTGAAATTGCAAATTTTTTCGTGAAAATATTGATAAGTTACCATTTATTTATATATATATATATATATATATATATATATATATATATATATATATATATATATATATATATATATATATATATATATAATATAATATAATATAATATCCTAAATATATAATATATATAATATATAGAAATTATATATATATATATATATATATATATATATATATATATATATATATATATTATATATATAAATATATATTTTTTTTGTTTATCTACATCACAAAGATTTTTTAATATTATCACTAATCCAATTTTAATAATATTGGTTTCATTTTCTATATCTGTTTGAGATGTATTACTTTCTACAGAGGTTTCCTGCATATTTTCATAATTTTCTACTTTAAATTGAAGGCATATGTTGTGTTATGCAGCACAAACATTGGTAAATTGTGTATTTTTTTCGGGCTGTACCAGATTCTCTTTTCATTGCATAGAATTTTCCGCCGTGCTTTTATATGCAGATTGTCCTTTGAACAACGCATCTCGGTTTCGAGTGCACATAATTAAAAACTGATTCTACTGAACCTTCTTGAGAATTTATATAAATTGTTAATAAACAAGGTTCAAGTGGATAAACTAGAAAAATAATTTTAAATATTTTCAATATGTATGCACACATATTACGTCTTCATCTTATTTTAAAGCTTATCGAGAAGTCAAACATTTCTTGATTTATTGCTCCAAAAAAAAATCTTTCGTCTGTTGACTTTCATACGAATAAATCGTATGCAACACCTCCATATTTTGAATTTATGGCCAAAATTTTATATATGTGATCACATATCTTCAACATTTTTTTTAACGTTATGTTTTGAACATTACAAGTATATTTAAATTACAATCATGGAATTAAGGATATGAAATTATTATTTAGGGTTATGATTAATAACGTCTTTATTCAAGATAAAAGCAAAAATAAGTAAAAGTGTGTGTTTAGAAAAGATCAGATTACAGAGTTGCTCCCGTTGCAGGGTTGCATGAATACTAAAATGGAATGTACCAATACTCCTCCTTAAGCTGAGCTTCGAAGTCCCATAGCGTTTCGGAATAACTGAAATTTGATTTTGTCCAGCGGTTTTGTAAGAGCATCAGCGACTTGTTCGTTAGTACCGACGTAATCCAATTTAATTTGGCTTTGCCCTAGAATGTCCTGCACAAAATGGTGGCGAATATCGATGTGTTTCGTGTTAGATGAAATTCACTATTTTTAGCAATTGCAAGGGCGCTCTGATTATCGCAGCATATTTTCAAGGGTTGCTGTTGCTTACAAAGTTGAGCGTTGATACCGTTCCACCAGAGTCCTTCCTGTACTGTGGCGGAGAGTGCCATATATTCTGCTTCGCATGATGACAATGCTACAGTTTGTTGTTTTTTTGAACACCAAGATATGGCTCCTCCTTGAGCTATAAACAAGTAACCAGTTGTTGACTTTCGATCGTCGATGTTTGAAGCCCAATCAGCATCCGTATATCCGATTATATTGTTATTTCCAATTTTGTTAAATTGTAGTTTGAGTGATGATGGTCCACGTAAATAGCGTAGTAAATGTTTGACAGCGAGCCAATGGCGTGGTCCAGGATTTGAATTAAAACGACTGAGTTTGTTTACTGCAAAACAAATGTCTGGCCGTGTACATTGACACAAATACATTAGACAACCAATTGCCTCTTGATACGGAATGTTTTTCATTTGTTCAATGTCTTCGGGTTTTAGTGAACAGTTTTCCTGTGACAACTTCTCGCTGGAATTCATCGGCGTTTTGACCGGATTTGCGTCCTTCATTCCAAATTTTTCGAGAACCTTCTCTACGTATTGTTCTTGGTCCAGTCCAATTGAATCGTGTGACCGGGTGATACGCATTCCAAGAATATGTGTAGCAGGGCCAAGATCTTTCATGTAAAACTGTTGATGTAGCTTTGTTTTATTGCGTTGATCCAGGTATCGTTGTTGCAAAATATCAACAAATCGTCGACGTATACAGCTATAAACAGGATATTGGCGTCTTTGAGCTGGTAATACAAGCAGGGGTCGTACTTAGATTGTTGAAGTCCAAAAACTTTTAGTGCCTTATCCAATTCATGGTTCCAGATTCTGCTCGACTGTTTTAGCCCATAAAAAGCTTTATTGAGACGACATACCTTTGCAACGTTGTTTTTGTCAATAAATTGTGGAGGTTGTTCCATATAGATTTCTTCCGATAGCTGACCTTGCAAAAATGCTGTGACCGCGTCCATTTGCTCGATTTTCAAATTCAGTTGAACGGATAGTGCGAAAAGATATCGCAGCGAACTATGACGTACAACGGGAGAATACGTTTCCTCATAATCCACCCCCCTTTCGCTGAGAATATCCTTTTATTACAAGTCTTGCCTTGTAGCGATCAATACAGCCTGGCACATCACGTTTCGTTCGAAATACCCATTTACATTTAATGGCCTTGCGAGTATTAGGTAATTCTGACAGTGACCACGTTTCGTTATCAAGTAGCGACTGGTATTCCTCTTTCATGGCGAGTCTCCAATGGTCCGCATCTGGACGAGACAGTGCTTCGTCTGGCGTCATGGGATCATCCATGTGTTGCTGTGGAAAATATATAGCAGTAGTATGAATCAAATTTTGCGAACGTTCAGGATACTTGCCTTTAGATATGCGCCCCTCATCGCTGAGCTTAAACACTTGCTGGTTTGCAACCGAGCATGATCTATTGTTGTACGATGGAGGCCCCACTTGTCCTGTAAATCCAGACGTTTCGAAGAAATTTTCGTCAGAATCAGAATCCGAGCTTCGATTTTCTTCCATGTTTCCTTCACTAGATGCTTCGGGCGAATTATCGGTCTCAACGACGAAATCATTGTACTTGACTGGTAAACGGCGCTGCCTTTCACTATGTCGTACCGTCTGCGTTTGTGATTTTTGAAAGACCTCATTTGAATTCGTTGTGTTTGATTCCATTACGTCTGAATCATTAGCAGTTTCTTCAGGATATGAATCATCCAATTTGTGACGCGTTGTGATCCATGTAGTTGTTTAGGATTTGGTACGTTTGACACGTTCTGCTTTGAAACTTCAGATGCAGCATCAGCAGTGCTAGCAATTTCGTTGATGAATGTTACGTTACGGCTTTTGGTACGTGTACCATTGCTGTAGTTCCAAATACTCGAATATGTGACACATCTGGTTTCTTTTTATTCCATGCTTCCTCAGGAGTCATGCCTGTTCCTCTTGAAGGAGAACGATTTAAGAAATACACAGAATATGCAACGGCTTCAGCCCAAAACATCTTTGACATGTTGGCATCGGCTAGCATGCATCTAGCCTTCTCAACGATTGAACGATTGTTTCTTTCGGCAAGTCCGTTTTGTTCCGGGGAATGCACATTTGTTGTTTGATGATTAATTCCTTTCTTTTTTATTAATTCCTGGAATTTGCTGTTCAAATATTCTTTTCCGTTGTCAGTGCGAAGTGTTTTTATTTTTTGGCCACTTTGATTTTCAGCAAAGTTAAAGAAATCGTCAAATGTTTTTGAAACTTCCCATTCAGACTTCGTTTTTAAGAAATATACGAATATTTTGCGCGAATTGTCGTCAATCATCGTCAGAAAATATTCGCTTTTACCAAGAGACTCATCTCCCATCGGGCCACATATGTCCGAGTGCACCAGTTCGAGTAATTGGCTAGCCCTAGTGCCAGTTTTGTTGAATGGAAGTCGTATTTGTTTTCCAATTGGACAAATTTTACAATCTGGATAATTTTAATCGACAATTTTGATTCCAGTGGCCAAACCACCATTCAGTTTGTCTAAACTGAATTTGTTGAGATGTCCCATTCGCCGATGCCACAGTTCACGACTATCTGTTGTACCACACGCAAATGCATTGCCTGGCGCCGTTGAATCGAATTTGAATAACCCATTTATATGAGATCCAGTAGAAATTAACTCTTGCTTAGGGTTTAAAACCTTTACGCCATTATTATTGAAGACAACAGTGTGACCGCGTTTGACAATTTGACTTACAGACAAGAAATTTGTAGCCAATTCGGGAATGTATTGTACATTGTTAATGTCTATCGAAATTTCATTGCAAGATGGCTCTAATGAAGTTGTACCACAAGCTTTACCTTGCATTGTGCCCTTGTTCGCAGCTGTTACTATACCAGTTTCTGCATGTACTTCATACAATAAATCGCAATTTAACGTCATGTGTGACGTGGCTCCGGAGTCAAAATACCAATTGTCTTTGTTTGCAACACCAATTGTTGACAGAGTAGCATTAAATGCATTATGCTTCTTTCCATTGTCTTTGTTATTGTTTGATCGACAATTTCTGGCAATGTGCCCGAAACGTTCACATTTTCTGCATTTTGGGCCTTTTCGATGATCCGCCTTTGGTTTGTTTTCCCGACATTGCTGATCGAAGCGCGTGCTCATATGAGTCGTTTGCACCAGGTCGTTTTTCTTGCAATAATTTTGTCTTTATCGCGTCGCCTGTAATTCTGGTTCCTGAATTTTCCAGTGCCATTATCATTGGACGATACTCTTCAGGCAATCCGGCCAATAATAGCGTTCCGATCCAATCTTCATTAATCGCAAAACCTATGCCGTTTAATGACTGTGCTGTTGATATGATTTCCTTTACATAAATGTCCATAGAACCGCAATTCAATAGTGATGTGGTTATCAATTTACGCAAAAGGCCTACTCTTCGTGTTAATCCACTATCTTCGTAGGCGTCTGCTAATTTTTGCCACAACTCTTTTGCTGTCTTTGCATTCTGAATGTGCACGTAGCACACGGAATCTATAGTAAGAGTCAACTTGCTCCTAGCTCTTCGAACTTTGTCAGGATCTACTGCATTCTTGGGAGCACCTGCGGCGTCTATTTCATAATCGATTGTTGTTACCCAAAGATCTTCCAAATCCAGGTACGCCTGCACAGCAATTTTCCATGTGGGATAATTTTCTCGCCCAAGCAGTTTTTCGATAGAGAGCCCACTCATATTTACTTCCGACTTAGACATGCTTGTCCTTGTATTTTTTAATATAATTAATTTTTCACGTGGGCTGGGCCCATAACCTAATATTTAGGGTTATGATTAATAACGTCTTTATTCAAGATAAAAGCAAAAATAAGTAAAAGTGTGTGTTTAGAAAAGATCAGATTACAGAGTTGCACCCGTTGCAGGGTTGCATGAATACTAAAATGGAATGTACCAATAGAAATCTTTTCCTATCGAAAAACAAATGCACATCTTGCGACTTTTCCAACCAAAATGCGTCCGGTCTATACAGCCAATAACTTATTGGAAAGATATCAGTAAAATAAGTAATTGATTATATTATTTATGCAAACCTCCTGGCAGCTTGAATTTTTCCATAAAATACATTTTTGTTTCTTTACAATTACCCTCCATTCCATTTCATTTAACTCTTTTTATTATTTTTTTCTTTTTTAGTTTACACCAATAAGGAAGTCATTTCCCACCGTAATAAAGTTGCTTCCAACTAAATATTTGCTGGTACCGATGTTCACAATTGTGCTTCAATATATAACTCTCCAAGAACATAATCATGTGAAATTAGTAGAATCTTTGCAAGTATTTAAATAAAAATTCTTAAAAATGCAATTCTTTTAATAAAATCCGCTTATAGATTAAATTCATGAATTAAAATATGTTTATCTGTGAATTTTTTTGGAAAATTAAGAAAAAAAAAATCATAAAAATTTGGAAATTGTTTTTGCTGGCAAGCACAACAGAAATGTAAGTTTTTAATGCACAAGTATATTTGTTAATTGTGAATGCTTTCTTAAGTATGAAGACAACTAGCGTACTCCAGATGGAAAGCGTTTTGGAAACAATGATTGCAAACCGTGACATTGCCAATGGCTTCCAAAAGAGGTCGAGGGAAGAAGTATCTAAGTTCTGGGATGAAGGAATGCGGAAATTAAATAGTGTTGTTCCGCCCCTTAAATCAGTGGTCGAATGGATAAAGGTAACTATATTAATTAATTACAACATAAATAACTAACCTATATTATTTTTATTACTAAATAAAGTCTAGGTGCGGGCTGACCAAAAGCGAAATATTCGTAAGATTGCTTCTAATGTAGAAAAAAAAGGAATGGAACTGGTAGTGGCACCTATAGAGACCTAATATTAACTCCCAACGAAGAGATTCTGACTACTCTTATTAATTCAAAGGAGACTATTGAGGGTAGTTGAGGAAAAATCGGCTACGACCCTGCACCACGAAATGAGACGATTGATATCGATAAAGAAAGCCCCGAAGTAATGCTTAAAGAAATGGGTACCAGTGCCAAAAAAAATATACAGAAGCCTTGATCGCATCTACAATGAGACTAAGCGCAACAATTTGGAGATGGAAAAGTTGAGGAAACGTGAAGTGGAAGTTAAGATAGAGAGCAATTGTCGACAATACTATGCATATTTATTTTAATGCATATTTTTATTTAACAATAATATAACAATCAACTGACACACAGATATTTTTAACCACTTTATAATTTTTTTCAAGCTTTTGCGAGTTAATTATAAAACCAAATCACATAAGAAACTCACCCGTTTGCAAGTTCGAACTGTGAATTGAAACTTTTCTATGATGTTCGAATCCGGACAAATTTAGAATAGGAGGAAGAAATCCGGACGGAAAATAAAATCCGCGTGAACAAGAATACACATAAGATTTTAAAACTGGGGTGATTTTGAAGTGTACTTTAAAGAAATAATTTATGTACTCACTCATTGCTTGACAGACTTAAAGGGTATCTATTAGTACGTATATCTTTCCTTATTTTATTTGTGTTCTTCCTCGGATTCGGATGATGAGGAATAAAAAAAGCTTGGATCCATTTGTATTTTAATATTAATGAATGAAAACTTTATAAATTTACTTCAAGTTAGCTTTTTTAGGCAGATATTTTTTTATACTTTTTCATAAAAGATTACTTTATTTGTAGCGATTCACTACTTTTTGCATGTTTCTATCACAATACTGAAACCAAACTCGTATCGATCTATAAAGAGTCCCATCATACCAAAATTCCACACGGTCCGAATTATTCCGCTCACGACTGGTAGAATTGGCCTCCAGGTGGGCAAAACCTTTTCTTATAAGGTAAGATTTCATATTTTTATTATTCTTACAACACTCTTAGTTTTCTTTCATTTATTTATTTTATAATGAATTCACTTACCTTTATTAATACAAAGAAGCACATAATGAAAGAAGCACGTTTAGAGACTGAAACTATTGGGCCCCAAATACAAAAGAAAGCTGCAAAGACTTCTCTTATAGAATTAAGTTTTGTTTTATTATTCTTAGAACACTTATTTTTTCTTTTCTTTATTTAATTTTTATTGAATTCACATAAATCATATCATTTTAATCATATTAAATTATAATTTTTTTGGTCCTTATATGTATTTAATAAAAAATATTGTTATTATATGTTTATATATTATATACTCGTATATATATATATATATATATATATATATATATATATATATATATATATATATATATATATATATATATATATATATATATATATATATATATATATATATATATATATATATATATATATTGTTACGAAATTGCCCTCTTGACAATTTACTCTGTTACAAAATTGCCCTCCTGACAATTTCTCTAACTCTCTGTACTCGGACTCGTACCACTGGATTGTGTAGTAATCAAACAATCGCTGGTTAAATTAAAATAATTAGCTTTATTTAATTATTGCTATTTACACATTTAATATTAGGCTTAAAGTTTACTTAGTTATTATTTGCACTTTATTTAACAAACCATTAGTCACTTTATTTAATAAGTAATTTCATCACTTTATTTAATAATGAATTTCATCACTTTGCAAAATTACAAATACTGCAAATACTGCTGCTTCGATTAAAATGCCTGATGTACACACTTTTACGATCTCTGATCTACTGTATCCCACTTTGAACAGTCTTGTCGCTTTTATAGTTTTCGAATGGTTGGTGTAGAAACTTCCACGCTATTCTCGTATATTCTAGAAGCTTCTATCCTCTTCGACAGAAGTCGAGAATATTCTTTTTGATATTACCGACAGATGGTTCTTGAATAAGCTTTTATTCGAATAGTTCGCATCTTGACTCACAGGGGGCACCCATTCTCCAGATGGGATCCTAAAAATATGCTATCCCGTTTCACTGATATGCAATCACGTTTCACTGCCCTCCGCTTAATCTTGTTCGTCCCGAACAAGGATAGTACTGCAACCTTTATAAGGAGATAACCTCTCTAAATGAACGACTTTCATTTTGCTCCTGGCATTTCTCGCCAACTGGATGCGGTATACTACATCGTTGAGCCGCTTTATCACCTTATAAGGGCCTTCCCAGTGTGTTTGCAGTTTTGGCGATAATCCCTTTTTCCTTTGCGGATTATGAAGCATAACTAGCTGCCCTTCCTGAAATCCTTTGGAGTTTGCTCGTAGATCATATCTGGCTTTCATTTTATCACTCATCAGTTGTGTGCGCTTTCTGATGGTTCCATGAATTTCATTCAGCTGTCTTCGTTTGTCAGCTACGTAACTGCTACATGAAACTTCCGTAGATGAGTAGGCACCGAATTTCAGATCTGCAGGCAATCTTATGTCACAACCGAAAATAGCCTTAGCTGGTGTTGTAGATGTTGTATCGTGAGTTGCCGATCGATATGCCATTAAGAAGAGGGGTATGTGTTGGTCCCAATCTTTCTGGTTTCTGTCCACGACTTTCCTTAGGTGTTCCTCAAGCGTACGATTAAATCTTTCAACCATTCCATCGGATTGTGGGTGCAAAGGGGTTGTACGAGTTTTGCGTATGCCCATCAATTCACTCATTTCCCTGAATATTGTTGACTCGAAATTTCTGCCTTGATCCGAGTGCAACTCGAGGGGAGCTCCGAATCTGCAGACCCAATTATTGATAAATGCATCTGCAACGGTCTTAGCTTCTTGATCGGGAATGGGGTATACTTCTGGCCATTTACTAAAATAGTCGATTACGACGAGAACATATTTGTTGCCGGAATCACTAATTGGAAACGGACCTGCTATGTCCATTGCAATACGCTCAAATGGCGCTCCCACGTTGTATAAATGCATTTTCCCCTGGCTGCGACGGCTCGGTCCCTTGGCAGCTGTACACTTTTCACAAGCACTAATCCAGTCAACTACCGATTGCTGGCAACCAACCCAATAAAATCGTGTTTTAATTTTCTCGACTGTTTTTGTTATTCCCAAATGCCCTCCGCTTGGCCCACTATGGTATTCCTTGAGAATTTCGCTTATTCTTGCCTTGGGTACCACAATCAAGTTCTTCGTGGTTTTTCCATCTTCGCTCTCCCACAGGCGGAATAGGCATCCATCTTGCAGCTTTAAGCTATTCCATTGAGCCCAATATGCTTTAGTTATGGGGCTTTCAGTCGAGATTTCGTTCCAATCAGGCCGTTTTCCTTCACTCTTACTTGATACGATTTTTGCCAAATCTGGGTCATTTCGTTGTTCTTCTTTTATCTTTTCCGCTGTCCATTCATCGTCTGGTAAAACAGCCATTAAGCGCACATCGACTACTCCTTCTTTCCCTTCAGCTTTAGAACAGTGCTTACATTCCATACTGCAAGGACGTCGTGATAGTGCATCAGCATTCCCGTGGTTTCCGCCTCTGCGATGTTCTATTGTGAAATCGTAGCTTTGGAGTCTCTCAATCCATCTCGCAACCTGACCTTCGGGATTTTTGAACTGTAATAGCCAGCGCAGAGCAGCGTGATCCGTTCTCAACAAGAACTTTTGTCCATACAAGTACTTGTTAAAGTGCTTCACGCACTGCATAACCGCCAAAAGTTCTCTCCGTGTTACACAGTAATTTCGCTCTGGCTTTGATAAGATCTTGCTGAAGTAGGCTATTACTCTTTCATGTCCGTCAATAACTTGCGACAGGACACCTCCAATCCCGAATCCACTTGCATCTGTATCCAAAATAAATTTTTCGCCAGGTATTGGATACGCAAGGATCGGAGCTGTACACAATAGCTCTTTCAATCTGTTGAATGCCTTCTCTTGTTCGCTTTTCCACTCAAAAGGACAATTTTTCCTCGTTAGTGCATGCAGACTACCAGCCACGTCTGCAAAGCCTGGAACAAAGCGTCTGTAATAGGTGCAAAGACCCAAGAAGCTGCGTAGCTCATGCAGACTAGTTGGTCTTGGCCACTCCCTTACTGAGTCTATCTTATCTGGATCTGTGTGTACTCCTTCAGGTGTGACTTTATGTCCAAGGTACTTGACTTCTTTCTTGAAGAACGAGCATTTCTTTGCGCTCAGCTTCAACCCTGAAGCTCCTAATCGCATCAATACTTCTTCCAAATTCTTCAAGTGGTCCTCGAAGTCCTTTCCCATAACGATGATATCATCTAGGTACACCAGACAAGTTTTCCAGTGGAGGCCCTTTAGCACATGTTCCATTAGGCGTTCAAATGTAGCTGGAGCATTACACAGTCCGAATGGCATCACCAAAAATTGCCATAGTCCATCACCGGCGCTGAATGCTGTCTTTTCCTTGTCTTGGTCGTCTACTGCCACTTGCCAATATCCGCTTTGTAAATCCAGCGTTGAGAACCAATTTGAACCAGAAAGTGTGTCCAACGTATCGTCGATTCGAGGTAATGGATAACTATCTTTCTTCGTTACCTCATTTAGTTTACGATAATCTACACAGAAACGTGTGGAGCCATCCTTCTTCTTGACTAATACCACTGGAGAACTCCAGGGGCTCGCTGATGGCTCTATAACGTTGTTCTGATGCATTTCCTTCAGCAATACATTCACCTCTTCTCTCTTTGCCAGAGGTACTCTTCTTGACGCTTGACGAATGGGTTTGGCATCACCAGTGTTGATTGTGTGTTTCACCATTTTTGTTCTGCCTTCGTTTTTACCCTTTTCAGCAAATACTGACCAATGTCTTGCCAAAAGTTGGCTGGCAGTCTTCCTCTGCTCTGTGGATAAGTCTTTGCTCCATTCTTCCGTGAGATCGTCGAGTACCTTTTTATCAGCTGGTATCTTCATTTTTGTGTCTCGCGTCTGGCTTTCACAGTTTACAATTGCCGAAATTGCCCGGCAATTTCCAATTATCTGTCCTTTCTCTATGGTTTTAGCGGAATTTGCAAGATTGACCACTCTTACTGGCACTATTCTGTTCTGCTGTTCTTCTACGAGGGTTTTTCCAATTATGATGTCATCCAGTGCGAATTTTTCATCAGTCTCCACAACCCACAACTTGTTCTTCTCCACATCTCCGTCCATTTTGGCCCATATGACTGCCTCTGACTTTGCTGGGATTTTTGTCCGCCGCGATACAATGGCTTGTCGGATACCTCCATACTTATCCTCACCAACGGATAACGGTATTTCGGTGTTCGCATACTTCAACATTCGGCATTTCAAATCTAGGGTGAATCCATTCCGAATCATAAAATCCACACCTAAGATTAATTCGTCCACAATATCCGCAACTACAAACTCGTGCGTCACTGTTGTGGTGCCGATAGTTATATTCCGTGTAACTTTTCCCAGTACCGGTGCATCATCTCCAGTTGCCGTACGCAATCTTATTCCCTGAAGCGGTTCGATTCCCCGAACGAGATCCCTTCTAATTATGGAATGTGATGCACCCGTATCCAATGTTACCACGATTTTTCTTCCATTTACTACGCTGTCGACAGTTAGGCTGTTGATTTTCCGTGCCATCTGAGAAACGAAGATTCTGGGGCTACATGTTGTGGGAGTCAGATCAAGCCCCTCGAGACTGACTCCATCTAGTTTGTCGACGGCTTTTCAACGTTTTCTGATTCCCTACTTTGGAATCTGACTTGCTTTGGAGGTCTTACCGGTGAGCGTGATCTAGAACGTTTCCGTCTCGATTGGCAATTACGGGCCATGTGTCCGACCTCTCCGCAGGTGAAGCATTTGCCCGTGAAACTTTGACCGCTTTCAACTTGTGCCTGACGGGCTCTGTATACTGGCTGGCATACCAAGGCTGCTGTCTCTGAAGTTAAAGCGCTAGCAACTGTCTCCATATATGTAGCTTTCGGATTAGTTATTGCAGAACGCTTTATCTCCGCATCGCGAATGCCATATACAAAGGTGTCCATCATACACCTCTCAGTGATCTCTCCTGGGTAGGCAAGATGAGCCAACCGTTCCACTTCCGCCGCAAACTGTTGTAGAGACTCACCACTCTTCTGTACCCCTGTTCGTAGCTCTACTTGGTACATCTGCTTCCGGTGTTCACTACCATACTTGCGCTGAACGGCATTCATCAAGCTTTCATAGCAGTCTCGCTCACTTTCTGAGATAGTTTGAAGCACATCAGCGGCAGCACCTTTCAACGAAACTGTTAATGCAGCCACTTTTTCGCGAGCACTCCAACCATTTGTGCTAACGGTAGTCTCAAACTGCATTCTGAAGACGCTAAATGTCGTGGTTCCATCATAGGTAGGAGGCTTCAGTTTTATTGAAGTTAAAGCTGGCACAGGCAATGCACCTTCCTGTAGTAGGTGAATTCTTTGCTCTATTTGTTGCTTAAATTCGTTCTGCTTTTGCTCGTTCGCAATTAATTTTTGTTCTACAGATTTTTCGAACGATTCCTGCCGTGTCTCAATTTCACAAACCTTCCTGTCTACCATCTCGGACATTTCTTTCATCTGCTGTGAGTTTTGTTCCGCTAATAGAGCAAGTCGTGTTTCACTCTGCTGCAACTGTTCTTTGACATCTTGTTTGACGGATGCAACACTCTTTTCAACGAATGCAACACTCTTTTCGACGGATGCAACACTATTTTCGACGGATTTAGCATTTTGCTGTAATTGCTGCTGCATCTTCTCATCTCTCTGCTGCATTCTCTCTTCGGCTGCTTGTGAACTTTGTTGTAACTGCTGCTGCATCCTCTCTTCGGCTGCTTGAGAATTTTGTTGTAACTGCCGCTGCATATCCTGTTTAAAGGATTGCATTATCCCGATAAGTGCGCTCATGTCAAAGTTACCCGCATTAGTTTCTTGCGGTTTCTCTTCGTATCGAGATGTCGTTGGCTCTTCACATTGGAATTCATGCTCATCGACATCTATACCCTGCTCCTCTAAAGCGCTTCTTAATCGCACCTGCAGCTCCGCTTTAAGCCCTTGTGTTTGCAAATTTAAACGCTCAAGCTCCTTCTTGAGCTGCTCCAATCTCAGTTTTTCAAATTTAACCATTGTTTATCACAGATACACAATCCCACTTCTGACACCAATTGTTACGAAATTGCCCTCTTGACAATTTACTCTGTTACAAAATTGCCCTCCTGACAATTTCTCTAACTCTCTGTACTCGGACTCGTACCACTGGATTGTGTAGTAATCAAACAATCGCTGGTTAAATTAAAATAATTAGCTTTATTTAATTATTGCTATTTACACATTTAATATTAGGCTTAAAGTTTACTTAGTTATTATTTGCACTTTATTTAACAAACCATTAGTCACTTTATTTAATAAGTAATTTCATCACTTTATTTAATAATGAATTTCATCACTTTGCAAAATTACAAATACTGCAAATACTGCTGCTTCGATTAAAATGCCTGATGTACACACTTTTACGATCTCTGATCTACTGTATCCCACTTTGAACAGTCTTGTCGCTTTTATAGTTTTCGAATGGTTGGTGTAGAAACTTCCACGCTATTCTCGTATATTCTAGAAGCTTCTATCCTCTTCGACAGAAGTCGAGAATATTCTTTTTGATATTACCGACAGATGGTTCTTGAATAAGCTTTTATTCGAATAGTTCGCATCTTGACTCACAGGGGGCACCCATTCTCCAGATGGGATCCTAAAAATATGCTATCCCGTTTCACTGATATGCAATCACGTTTCAATATATATATATATATATATATATATATATATATATATATATATATATATATATATATATATATATATATATATATATATATATATATATATATATATATATATATATATATATATATATATATATATATATGTGGCGACACCACTACCCCCACCTAGGTGTCGGGTACGCCGACGCAAGCAGGCGTTAGTTCCACGCGCCACCTATTAACACGCTGTCGCTGTCGCACAGCGTGTTTATGGGTAAACCGGAACTAGCCTGTGTTGGCTGCGGAGCAGCACACTTCGTGTTTCCGGCTTTTCTATTCGTTCTTTTCCGTTCGCAGCGCCGGAGCCGTGCGCACGTTCTCATTTTCTGTGCTGAAGCTAGTGTGGAGCGTTTTGTGAAATTAAAATTTATATTAAATACTGGACTTAACAAAATTCCTAGAAATTTGCAGAAACGAATTTTATTTTATGTATACGACAACAAATACATCATAGTATATTTTAAATTTAATAAATTAAAATAAGAATTTAATCTCCATTCTTTCTCTTATATTATTGGATACGCTACACCCGAGCGTAAAACCAAATTGGTGACCCCGACGTGATCGAAACACGCGCCCCATACAGGGGTATAAAACGTCATAGATGCTCCACTCGCCAACAGCCTCAGGACCGGCGCCGCCGGCACCACACCAGCAGCCACAACCACCGCACGTGCATGCGCAGGCACAGCTGGCCATGCCCACGCCATTGCTGATACCGACACACCACCTGCCACCACACCGTGCAGGGGAACCTGGGGGACACGCCTCCTTTTCGTCGCCGCCCGCGATCGAGGCGGTGAGCAGCTGTCGGCTCCCACCTTTCTGGAGGAGTAACCCCGATCTGTGGTTTTACCAGATCGAGGCCGCGTTCCAAATACACTATGTGCGCAACGACAACAGCCGCTACAATCTAGTAGTTGCGGCGCTCGACCCGGAGACTATTTCCGAGGTCGCGGATGTACTCCGCACAGTGCCGCCCGTGGGCAAGTATGAGGTGCTGAAGACGGCAATATTAAATCGCCTCACCGACTCGGCGGATCGACAGCTCCACAGACTACTCACCCAACTCGAGCTGGGGGACAGGAAGCCGTCCCAACTCCTGCGACAGATGCGCTCCCTAGCGGGTGACCGGGCCACGGATGACATCATCCGCGTGAAGTGGCTCGACCTGATGCCGCCGTCAACGCGACGGCTACTCAAAATCCTGAAAGGCACCAGTCTGGAGGAGCTCGCAGAGGCAGCTGACGAGCTGGTCGACAACGGACCTACAGTGGCAGCTACGTCACCTCCACTCTCGTCTCCGAGACCCCGCTCTCCACTCGCGAACAGATCGTCGCACGATTCAACGGGTAACTCCGTGCACGCAGAGCTTGCCGCACTGCGCCAGTCAGTGGCACAGCTCGTGGCACTAACGCGGGAGAATCAGGAGCTGCTGCGTAAAATAACGCCCCACTTCATAGGGGTCGCGCTGAAACCCGCAGCCCCAGCCGGCATCGAGAACGCTCTACAGCGCCTGGCCAATGTTGGTACCACCTGAAGTACTGGGCGACAGCACAGCAGTGCCGACCACCGTGTATCTTTGCCGCCGCCGTGGCCGCCGCCTCGACGCCGTCGGGAAACTAGCGCTGCCGACGCCGACTTGGGCGAACGACGCCGGCCGACCACCAACCGAAAAACGCCTACACGTAATGGATCGAACGACATCCACTCGCTTTCTCGTGGACTCGGGTTCAGTGGTCTCCTTACTGCCGTGGGGAACGGTCGCCCGCAAACTACAGCGAAACAGCCTCATGCTGTACGCCGCCAACTCGTCGCCGATAGCCACATACGGGCAGCTCACGCTGAAGCTGAACCTCGCCCTGCGTCGGGACTTTACTTGGGCGTTCACTGTGGCCGATGTGCAAACCGCCATTCTCGGGGCGGACTTTCTGGCATACTATGGGCTCCTGGTAGACTTGAGGGGACGACGCATCGTAGACCCCCTTACCAACATCGCGGCAACGGGCCGCATGGACCCGGCTCGAATCTACGGCATCTCCACAGTGGCTCGCATTGATGCACCTGTGGAACCACATGGCGACCGGTATAGAGAGCTCGTCCAGCGCTTTCTGCAACTCGCTTCAACAGCAGGGGTCATGACCACTGTACCAGACTTGCCGGTACAACAGTTCATCGTCACGGAGGGCCCTCCCGTTTTCGAGCGCCCCCGTAGACTCGTCGGTGAACGACTCGCTGCTGCCAAAGAAGAGTTCGCCGACCTCCTCGACAAGGGGGTGGTACGCCCATCATCGAGCCCATGGGCCAGTCCGCTACACATGGTACCAAAGCCGAATGGAAGCTGGCGAGCCACTGGCGACTACCGCCGCCTCAACGCGTGTACCTTGCCAGACCGATATCCTCTACCGATCATCGAGGACCTGATCCAGGAGAGCCGGGGAAAAGTATTCTCTGTAATCGATCTGCAGAAAGCCTTCTACCAAATCCCGGTTGCCAAAGCTGACATCCCGAAGACGGCAGTCACAACACCTTTCGACCTCTTCGAGTTCGTGGGTATGCCATTAGGCCTGCGTAACTCCGCGCAGACGCTTCAGCGGGTAATTAATCACGTACTGAGGAAACTCCCCTTCGTGAAGGGCTACGTAGACGACCTGCTCGTCGCATCCGAGACGCATGACGAGCACCTGCATCATTTGAGCCAATTGTTGGAGACGCTGAGAGCGGCGAACCTACGCATCAACTTGGACAAATGCCAACTCGGTGCCCAGGAAGTTACATTCGCTGGGTATCGAGTCTCGAAAGAGGGGTTCAGGCCCCCGCGCCCAAAGATCGACGCGATCGACGCCTTTCCAAGCCCGACAGACTCTACCCAGCTGAGACGTTTCCTGGGTATGGTTAATTACTACCGCAGGTGTATACCGCACGCCGCGAAACTACAGGCCCCGCTCAACGAGCTTCTGAGAAACCTAACGAAGAAGAAGGCGGCGATTAGCTGGACGACGCAAACGGAGCAGGCATTTCAGCAGTGCAAGGCGAGTATCGCAGCAGCTGCAGATTCAGCCTTCCTCTCGCCTACCGCGCCAATCGCTCTCTACACCGACGCATCGAGCACCGCCATCGGAGCGGCACTCAACCAAGAGCAACCCGATGGGACCTGGAAGCCTCTGGGGTTCTTCTCTAGGAAGCTCAGTCCCCCAGAAACTCGCTACAGCGCCTACGACAGGGAGTTGCTCGCGGTGTATGCAGCAGTCAGGCACTTCAGGAGGATCCTGGAGGCACACGCCTTCACAATCCACACGGACCACAAGCCGCTCGCCTACGCCGCACAACAACGCTCGGACAAGGCAACGCCGAGGCAGAGCCGACACCTGGACTACATCCTCCAGTTCAACACACGATTTGTGTACGTTCCCGGGGGAGAAAACGTTGTGGCAGACGCACTTTCGCGAACCTGTACCGTCTCGATGCCTTCCATCCTCGACGAAGCCACTATCAGCCTGGAGCAAGACTCTGACGTAGAGCTGCCTCACCTGCTGGAGAATCCGCGTATCCAACTGGATCGTCTCGCTTTCAACAACAGCGAGATCTACTGTCTGGTTACCGATGGGGCGACACGGCCCTATTTGCCATCCAACCTGCGTCGAACGGCGTTTGGCATCGTACACGGATCATCCCACCCGAGTGGTCGAGCAACGGCGAAACATCTGGTGGCCAAATACTTCTGGCCAAGCATGCGCAAGGACGCGCTCCGCTGGGCCCGTGAATGCCAACCATGCCAACGCGCGAAGGTCCATCGCCACAACCGCGCCGAGTTGCAAAGCTTCGGGGAGACAGATGACAGGTTCTGCCACGTTCATGTTGACCTGATCAAGCTACCGCTGGTGAGAGGACTGTCGCACTGCCTGACCATCATCGACCGCTTTTCCCGATGGCCGGTGGCTGTCCCACTCCCGGACATTCGAGCTGTGACCGTCGCACGAGCGTTCTTCCACAGTTGGGTCTGCACTTTCGGCACGCCACTCACCATCACCTCCGACCAGGGGGGTCAATTCGAGGGGGAGCTATTCACGGCTCTCGCGAAAATGACGGGTACTAACCATGTTCACACAACGCCTTACCACCCACAATCAAACGGCATGGTGGAGAGACTAAAAGCGGCCTTGATGTGCAGTCCAGACACACCATGGCCAGACGCCTTGCCAACAGTGCTATTGGGGATGCGGACGGCGTACAAAGAGGACCTCAAAGCAACTCCAGCCGAGATGCTCTTCGGCACCCAACTACGCTTGCCGGGGGAATTCTTCGGACAACAAAACGACCCTACCGCCCAACCGGTTTTCATCGAGCAGTTGCGCAAGCTGGTAAAAGCGATCAAGCCAGTACCAGCATCCAACCACTCGAGACAGAAGCCGTTCGTCTTTAAAGAATTGCGCACCTGCACGCACGTATTCTGCAAAGCTGGACAAAATCCGGAGGCCACTCGAGCCGCCATATACGGGCCCCCATAAGGTAATTCGCCGGGTCAACGACAAGAGCTTCATCATCGACTTGAACGGCGTCGAGAAAGCCATATCTACGGACTGCTTGAAGCCGGCCCACCTCGAAATGAGTGACTCAACATCGTCGCCATCGCTGCAGGCATCCCGATCATCAGCGCCATCCCGATCATCAGCGCCATCCCGATCGTCATCGCCATCCCGATCGCCATCGCCGCAACCGTCGTCATCGTCAGCGACAAATGACCCGCCAGCGATCCATCCAAGGAGTCATCTGAGGAGTCAACCACCGCCCCGCTCAGGGGACCAACCTTCACCACAGCCGGGGAGTCGACCGACGAAACGGGTATCGTTCTCCGCGCCTCCTGCGCCGATCACTGGGGGAGGAATACCTGTGGCGACACCACTACCCCCACCTAGTTGTCGGGTACGCCGACGCAAGCAGGCGTTAGTTCCACGCGCCACCTATTAACACGCTGTCGCTGTCGCACAGCGTGTTTATGGGTAAACCGGAACTAGCCTGTGTTGGCTGCGGAGCAACACACTTCGTGTTTCCGGCTTTTCGATTCGTTCTTTTCCGTTCGCAGCGCCGGAGCCGTGCGCACGTTCTCATTTTCTGTGCTGAAGCTAGTGTGGAGCGTTTTGTGAAATTAAAATTTATATTAAATACTGGACTTAACAAAATTCCTAGAAATTTGCAGAAACGAATTTTATTTTATGTATACGACAACAAATACATCATAGTATATTTTAAATTTAATAAATTAAAATAGGAATTTAATCTCCATTCTTTCTCTTATATTATTGGATACGCTACACCCGAGCGTAAAACCAAATATATATATATATATATATATATATATATATATATATATATATATATAAATATATCTTTAAAATAAAAACTTATCGGTACTTTTCTTTTATCGTCTGTTGTCTGGCACATTTGTATACAATATTGGGCAAAGCTGGCTTTCAAAAATATTCAAAACTTCCGAAAGTACCTTACTAGAACCAAGAATAATAGAAATAAAGATTACGCCATGCGCATGATTTCCCGTTAGATGACGTAGTTGATCCCATCTAAGGGTTGCCAACTCCATGTGTAACAACAACAGGTAAAATATTTCCGATTGGAACACAACATAAGAAATATTTTATATAAGAAATCATTTGGATTTCATTCGAAATCATTATTAAATATACACACAATGTTTTTTTGCTCCGATTATTTAAATTTTATACATAACTGGTTGCTCCATACATGAATTTGTTTGTACCCGCTCACATGAGAGTTGGCAACCTTGCAATTAAAACTAATTGCAAGATAAAAAAGAAGAAACCAAACGTAAACATGAGGTGTACAGTGGGCAAATGCCACCAAAGTAATAGCAGAAAATCAAGTGAGATAATTTACAAGTGAGAAACACGTTTTTTGAAATGTTAATATTTTTTGGTATAACGAAGGAGTTTTAAGCAGTAATGCAAATGTTGAGATCGACAATACGCCCGATTTAGAAAATATACATAGTTCTTTAACAGGTAAACACCAACATAAAATTTGAAATAATACAGTGCTTAGTTTGAATTGTGTTGTCTCCAGGTACTATACTCAAGAGTATTAAACCTAGCGTTAAAGGAGACGTATTACCAACGGAAAATACTGAAAACGAGTTGGAAAACTTGGACTTAGAATCCAATGAAAAAGTAAAAAAACTTTTTTTCCGGTGTAGGATGTATTTTAGAATAATGTTACTCAACGACGAAATTTCTCAAAATATCAACAAACGAAAGAGAAAATTTAATAAAATACTAACGTAATTTAAATTTTTTTTAATTATTTATCAAATTACATATGGTCCCACTGTCATGTTTACACACATTTTTTAAGTTTGACAACTGAAAATCATTAGCCAATAGGAACACGAGCTGCATGACGTCAGAGTTCCTACATGCGCAGAACATTTTTATTTTATGCGCGGGATGGCGTAATCTTTATCTTCTATCATTCTTGACTAAAACTACATCGAGTTACTTTCCAACTCCAGTTTGCTAACCTACGAGGTGTGATCAAAAAATAACCCTTATTTTCAGCTTTTCGTGAGTTACGTATGTTCGATGTTCGCATTTTTTTCTGTTATGTTGGTACACATGTCTGTTATATATGGTGGCAATACCAACCATTTTGGATTGTCAGTTTATTTTTGACAGATAAAAAGGTTAGTCGTGTTTTGGTGTGCTCTTCGATTTTGTACTATTCGAAAAAATGGATCAAAGAAACTGTATTCAGTTTTGTGTAAAAAATGAAATTAAATGCGCAAGGACATTTGAAATGTTGACTGTGGCCTTTGGCGAGTCTACTATGAGCAGGACACAAGTTCAATTGTGGTATAACCGGTTTAAGGAAGGCCGAGAAGATGTCAATGACGGTGCTCGTCCTGGTCGCCCGAGCACGTCAGCAACAGATGAAAACATTGACGCAGTGAAGAAAATGATTTTGGATAATCGTCGAATCACTATCAGAGAGGTTGCTGATGATGTTGGCATATCGTTCGGCTCATGCCAAGCAATTTTTACGGATGTTTTAGGCATGAAACAAAGATTGTTCCAAAATTGCTAAATTTTGAGCAAAAACAACGTCGCATGGACATCGCTCAGGAGCTGTTTTTGGCCAAAAACAAAACCGTTATCATGCCTCAACCACCGTATTCACCGGACTTGGCCCCCGCTGACTTTTTCCTCTTTCAAAAACTGAAGACACCGATGAAAAGAAAGCGTTTTGCTACGATTGAGGAGATAAAAGAAAAATCGAAACAGGAGCAGTTGGCGATACCAAAAAAAGGGTTTCAGAAGTGTTTCGAGGATTGGAAAAAACGCTGGCATAAGTGTATTATATCTGAGGGGAATTACTTTGAAGGGGACAAGATAGTTGTTGATGAATTAATAAATACTTTTTGAAAAAATTGAAAATCGTACATATGTATGTATACCATGAATGTATAATAAAGCACACTTGTAGCTAAGCCAGCATTGCTGCCGGTTGTCTCATTGTCGTGCTGCTCGTGCTATAACTTGGAATCAGAAGTGAAACTGAAAAAATGTTAAGTATTAAAAAAAAAAATCGTAGAACCATCGCAAGTTCGACACTTTAATAAAACTTTAAAGGTTTGCAAACGCGACAAAATCAACACGTGATCAAAGCAACAATAACATATGCGCTTTGTGTGTATAATATATAATATACGAGTATAATATTCTGATTGAACATTAAAAAAAAAACACAAAAACCTTTAAGTGCAAACAATAACGACAATGAGTTCCCTAAAGCCACCGAAGCCATTGCTAGTAAATAGCGACATCGACATGTCGCAAGAATGGACAGAGTGGTTGGAAATGTGCGAAAATTATTTCGTAGGAACAAAAATAGAAAAAGAGTCTGCGGTTTTACAGGCTGCAAACTTCCTAATGGTAATCGGTTGTGATGCAATGAAAGTGATAAATAATTTGGGGCTATCAACCGAAGAAAACAAGTGCTATCGACGTTAAATTTCTTTTAAAAATCATTTCGCTCCAGCTAAAAATAAAAAAAACTTTCGAACGCTGCCAATTCCATCGAATTAAACAACAACCGGCAGAAGGGTTCGAAGATTTTTTGCAAAAATTACAAACCCAAGTGAAAAAATTTGCTTATGGTGCTAACGAAGACGAGTTCACAATGGAACAAATCGTTTTGCGAATACTTTCTTATAAAACGCGACAGAAGCTATGGATTGAAGACGAACTAACACTTGAAAAAATAAAAAAAAATTGTAGTGGTGCGGAAAGATCCTCAAGACAAATTTCGGAACTACAAAGTGAATCAACTAGCAGCGTAAATTTAGTAAAAAGTGATAAAGTGTTTCGGTGCAAGTGTTTTGGTAATAACCATAATAGTACCCATAATAGTACCCATCTGGACATATGGAATTCCGCTGTGGGGAGAAGCAAAAACATCAAACACCGAACTGTTGCAGAGGACCCAGTCTAAAATACTACGCAAGATTACTGGTGCACCGTGGTTCATGAAAAACCTAAACATTCACCGAGATCTAGGTGTGCCCCTAATAGGTCAGAGCCATTCAGATGTGAAAAAGAAGTACCAACTAAAATTATCGAACCACCCCAATATACTAGCTAAGAATTTACTACAAACAAGCCCACGACCCGCTTAAAGAGAGCAGACTTATCGCCATCGTAAACTATTATTAAATAAGCCATCTTTACTAATTTCTATAATTACTTTTATTTATATTGTTTTCCTAAAATAATAAGTGTTCACTAATCTCCTCTCCTTACAGTGGTAAGGAGCAGTGATACATTGTTGTCTAGTTTTAAGATATATTTACTTATTGTTAGTCTCCACCATGAGTTGTTAATATAAATATGAACTGCTTTAAAAAATAAAATAAAATATGCATGTATGGATGTATGTGATTTGTCAAGGTTGAATTTCTTAATACTCCATCTTCTATAACAGACATGAAATAATTCTTCTCTAGTTTTGGTCCAGTAAAATGATATAATACTGGTTAATTTATGGAAGGTAGTAAAATATAAAATATACTATTTATAAAAATGATTATTAATATAAAAAAAATCCGATAAAACACAGCATTTTGCTGGGGCTCGAACCCTAAGCCACAAAATCTATAGACCAACGAGCAAACCATTGACACTCATACTATTTTTGTTTTGGAGTTAAGTAAAATTTCTATAATTCTGTACATAACATTCCGCAAAAGATCACTCTTAGTCTTCTGCTGGTGCAGCCATGAAGTTTTGCGGTGCAATTCGATGGTGGCCTTTTTGGGGATAAAACAATAAATTAAATATATACATATTATTATATAATTTTTTTGTTTTTTTACTAAATTACAATAAAAATTTTAAAAATATTCCCCTAATTAGTAAGCCACGGTTTTTTAACTCATTTCGCTGAGTGAAGAGAACGATGTAATGTCTTTATAGTATATTGTTTTTGCATCTACCAACGAGTATTAACGTTGTGAGGACTAAAATCTTCTGTGGGAAATTTTGGCCCACACTACAAATGACAGAGTCGTTACGAAACTATATACACACACACACATCACGATAAAATACCCGAACCGAAGCAACTGCATTAGAAATTTAACGAAAAAAAACTACATACGTTGTAACCAATCAGCGCAGCAGTGGCGGGAGAACAGATCACCATCAGCATATTATACCAGTTGGAATAATAACAAGGATTACAACAAAAGCAACCTCACGCACAGCCAACGATCTTGCCAAACAACGCTACGCTTGCGAAGAGAGGAAAAACACAGCGACGAAGAATACAACAAATACATGCAGGACAAGAGAAGGTGAGTGCACGAACTCAAGCGCTGGAATTTGCCGAGTGCGCTCGCTCGGTAATTTTACACTAACAACACGAAGAAACGAGAGCAAAGCACAAGAGGGACAACGACAGAGCAACCACCACGCCAACGACCAGCAAGTACAAAGCAGAAGGAGAAATGCAAATGAAATGCTGGTTGCCAGTTAAATTGAACATAAAATATTTAACAACAACAACACTACAGGATTCCGGACAGCGCTGCTTGCAGCCAACAATACTGCAGGCCAACCAGGGACCGTTGGAGTGAGGTGGCTGACCGTCAGAAGTTGAAGGTGGCCCAAGGGCAAAATACTGCAACAACAACAAGCCTGCCACAACAACAACAATCGACTACCGATCAACGGAAGTAAAATCACACAACGGTGGCCTGCCAATAACAACATGTGTTAGCCGCTGCGACCTGCGACTATATAAACCACGTAGCCCAGGCAGTAGGTCTCTTCGTCGATCATCAGCATCCGGACTAGTAACAGCTCTACGCCATACCAAGAACAATACGAACACAAAAAGCTTAGCGAGAACATCTGGTTTTTAATCGTTTTCTCGCTAAGCCATAGACAGACAGAGACTACAGGGATTCAGTGAGAGCCTCTGGTTTTTAATCGTTCTCCCACTGAATCACTGAGACACATACGCAACCGAGACTTAGGGACTTAGGGGGAACCTGTGGTTCTTTAAACGTAGTCACAGAGACACATACTTACCGGGACGTAGAGACAGGCAAACAAGTATACACTAAGCAAGTTTATTTATATAGAATTAAGAAAATAGAATTGTTTCGAGCAAGAGCTCCCCATCATTATATTAAATAAATACGCTATTGTTAATATAACTCGCAGGACTTTTGATATTTTTCTGTACACGACCCCTGGAGCCGCTGAGTTTTACCCCAGCTATAAAAAAAAGAGTCGTTACAACGTATAGAGTTTCCGGCGCTCTCTTTGGCAGAAGAGAGCAATATAATTGAATGGAAATCGGCTTGGAACAGTTAACAGATGTTAAACATAACATTATTCTGCTAAAAACGATTCATTACAGATTCATAGTAAATTTTATATGAGTTTAGGAAGTAGTTAGTTGGTTTTTATTGTCATAATAGGAAAATGAAGAAATGCTGATTTAATAGTCTTATTATTTTTTAATTAATAGTATATTGATAACATAAAGATTATTACAATTTAGATTAATAAGACAATAATATCAATTTTAAACAATACACTTTGTTCATGGATATCGCTGTGGAGTCGGTGGAAAAATGTTCAAGTTAATATTTCCACTGCTAAAACGATTCATTACAGACGCATATTCATAGTAAATTTAATTTGAAATTTCTAAGAATTTCGTTAAAAACAAAAATTTGTGAAAATTACAAAAAATTTTTAATTTTTAATGAAATTTACAATATATATTTTTTAAAAAAATTACTTTGTAAATATTAATACTACTATATGTAAGTTAATTGCATTTGAATAATTTCATTTATGTATGTAGGCATGTATATTTCTATACATAATTATGGTAATATTTTTAAAATTTAAATTGTAAATTAGTAATAAGAAAGAAAAAATTGGTGTATAAAATTAATAAATAATATGTATTTAATTAATTTATTTCTTTATCACCAAAAAAGTCACCATCGAATTGCACAGCAGAAGACTAAAAGTGATCTTTTGCGGAATGTTATGTACAGAATTATAGAAATTTTAGTAAATTCAAAATTGCACCAGCAAATACTCTGACTCTGTAATCTACTCCAAAATCAACAAAACTGGTACGAGTGTCTTTAGCTCAATGGTTTGCGCGTTGGTCTTTAGTTTTAAATTAATAAAAATTTTTATAAATAGTAATAAAAGTATTTTACTATTTTCCATAAATTAACCAATAATATATAATATTACTGGACCAAAACTAGAGCAGAATTATTTCATGTCTGTTATAGAAGACGACTGGAAACGGTGGAATATTATGAAATTCAATCTTGACAAATCATATGCATACATACTTACATATACACATACATATATTATTATTTGTGTTTCGATCATTTTGGCAGGTAGCGAATTGTGCCATAAAAACAATGAAAGAAATGAAAATGAAAGCGCCTTCATGTCTGGTGGTTTTATTTTATGCGCTGTTTGGATTCTTTAAATATAATGAACTCCCATTTGTCATGAAATTTTGGATATTTGAATTTTTTCAGAATAGAGAAATCTCAGCAAAGTTTATTCTTTCGATTTTATATTTTCGCTTTAGCAGGATGCAATCAAACATTTTGTGAGTGAATCTAAAGATAGAATAATTATGCACAAAAGACCAATTTTACTAAAATTAGTGTTAATATTTTAATATTCAAATGTTCGTCTGTTGCCTATTGCATCAGCAAATTTATCTAAATAATGTTTAGATTAAGTGTTGACACTCAACAAAATCTTGGTTTTAAAAATTTTTTATTAGTTTGTCAGAAATACTTGAAATACTATAATCATATTTTATTACAATTTAAACCACTCGTAAGTACATGAATATGTACATATGTACATATCTATGAACACTGGTTCTCCGCATTTACATAGTATATGATAAGTTCATGTTTGAAGTAAATTTTTTGAATTTTAATATCTAATATTAAATGCAAATGTTCTTGTTTTACATTGATTTACAAAGTTTTGTAAATAAAACCGTGTATAATGCAATAACCTATATATAAACATTTATTTCCTATGGAAAAATGAAGTTCAACCATGATTGTGTTCCAAAGCATAACAAACCACTTCATAATCGAAAATTATTATAATCAAATATCTATAAAAAATTATTTCAAGTATTTAAAAATCCAAGAAATTTTAAATTTCTATGAGGATAAATAATGTTTAGTAAAAAATATTTTAACATAAGGTGCGTCGTCTTTTTCCCATTGCATTTGACATATACCTCAAAAAATGTCTACATGAGGTGTGCAGGGTTTACCAAGTCGACTTGCTGGCATGTTTTTGCACAAACGCCATTCGAAATACTACAACCGGCCACTCAATACTTCACTCGCCTTGACGTGGAGACTTGAGTTATGGAAACTAAAAAAAAATGTGAAAAATTTCTTACTCCTTCGTGCTTCTTTGTGCGTGTGAAGTTGTTTTTGGATGTGTATCCACTTATATAGGAAATACTTTGAATGAAATTATCTCCCTTGACCTACATTCGTGAATAATATTTGGGACTTCTTTTTAGTTTTATTTTTTAATTATTTTCTGTCTAAATTCTTCTATGCAACTGCATGTTTTTTTATATATTATAATAATATAAATTTAAATTTAATTATTTAAGTTAGTTTTTAATTTGTAAATAATGTATTATAAAATAAATAGCAAAAATTTGAATACATCTGCGAAATTCTTCCTTTTCTTCCCATAACAATAAAATCCAATCTAACAATTTGCTGAATATAGTATATACGGAAATACAACAGCTTCCCAAAATTCCACATATTCATGGAAGAACGAAATATTTAATTGGATTTTATTTTGTAAAATTTATAAGCTTCTTCAGACCAAGTGCGCAAAAGCATCACAAAACTAGCATCAACAAAGGTATTGAAATCGTATAAAACTAACACAGTTTCATGCGCACATGAATTTAAGTATGCGAGTTAAGAATCACCGTTATGACTATTTTTAGAAAATATAAATTTCTTGCTGCAGTGTTCTGCTATAGCAGCAGCAATTAAATGTGGCTCAGCAAAATCATTTAAAACTGGATAATTAATGTTAAAATAGTAAACTATTCTTATTATTTTTTATAAAAACATATTATTAGTTTTCTTTAAAAAAAGATTAACAATTTAAAAATATAAAAAAAAATACATTTCTCAGCGGGGTTTGTAACCGGCATCATAAAATTGATAGACCAACGCTTTACCCCTTGAGCTACCGATGCTTGCAAATACTTCGGCAATTTTGGGAGATTTTAGTGAGTTAAAGAAGTTTGTTTGGCGTCACTATATCCAACAGCAGAACGTTTCTTGAATTCTGTGCCTTTGCCCAACATTGGCTACGAACCAGTTTCATACATATAAATATTCAAAATAAAATTAACATAATAATAGTAATTTATTTATTAAAATATATATTGTAAATAGCAATAAATATTTAAAAATACATTTTAATAATGTAGAAATTTTATAAATTTTTTCTTTGAAATTACATTTTTTCAAATTTCTTATTAAATTCACTGTTAACATGCCGCTGTTATAATCATTTTTAGTAGAAAAATGTTACATTTTGACAGCAGGTCCTCGGCAAAATACATTTAAATGTATTTTGGTCCTCGGCGATTCCATACCTTGCATGTCCCCTGTTTTCTAAAAAGCGATTTGCACAGTCTTGTTGTATATTGACCTTGCATCTACCACCGTGTACCTATACGTATTGTTGGGGTCCTCGTGTCCTTGCTTGGCGGGCGACGTCCTGTCGTAGTTCTTCCGGGCGCGTGGCTGCAAAATCAAAACCCTAACGTAAATTATAACACTTCTCACCTTTCAGTTTGTAAAAACACCAGCCCTTTATTCTTAAAATGCTAGTTCTTATATACTATTTACAAATAAACATTACAGTCTACGTCTTCACTTTTCTGGTGTTCCAGTTACGCAGTTGTTATTTGGTGTCAGTGGCTCAAGCCCACTGACCTACTACAAGTAAAAGTGTCGTCGGTGCATTCTAAATGCCCCTCGTCAGCTTGACTGCAGAACTGTGACACCCTAAAAGTTTACATCATAATTAATGAATAAATACTGTTCATTTACAATATTTGCACCCTAAAAATATGTGCGTTCTTAATGAATTTAATAGGAGCCGGTGCTGTGAGTCAACTACGCGTAAGTAGCTTGATTCTAACTCACAACATCCCTCCCCTCTTTCTAAAAGAAGTTAGTGCAACTAACTTCCATAAAATCTTTACAATATTTTTCTTGCCCTGTAAACAATTATGTGCATCGATTGAACTCTATATTACATACATATGACTTGTTTTTATTTACATCTTTTTTTTTTTTTTTTTTTTTAAAAGTCGCCTTATTTGGGTTCTATCACGATTTTTTTCTTCCTTTTTTATTCTTTTCTTTTCCATATATATATATTTTTTTTTTCTAGCTTTTATTTTCTTTTGTAGTTTTCTTTCTTTTATTTTTATTTTTTTTCTTTACTTTGTTTTTGTTTTTGTTTGTTTGTTTTTTTTTTTATTTTTATCCATCATTATTTTTTTTTTAAATTCCCCTTTTTATAATTTGGTCTTTCATTGACTCTTTTCTCATTGGCGTATCTACAAATATCTAAACAATGACACAATTCTATTCTATACATAAAACCTTATTATACTGCGCCCTCTGCTACCTGCTGGTCCAGTTGACGACCGTCGTTGTCAGAGTGAAGTCCCTCGATGAACTCTGCATACCCCTCCCTTCTTTCTGGACCGGTACGCAAAAAGATGATGCAAGCTTGCGCGATTAGATGCGCTTCTGACGAAGTCAAAATAAATATTCGATATTCGCTTAGTGAGTGACAATGGATATTTTCTCATTGGAGAAATCGTTACGAAGTTTAGCCGATAAATCTTGGCTATGTTATGTTTGATCTTTTCGTGGTTAAAAACGATTTTTTACGCCAGGAGATTATTCTGCGAAGCTAAGTGAACGATGTAGTTGTGGCTGTTATTGTTATTGTAGCCGTTTCTCGGTGGAATTACGGAGTTACCTCGGGTTTTGGCTAAAATTATCTCTTTTTCATTTTCGACAATAATACAATATACATACTGATATATGTAATAATGGTAAACACGTTGGATTCTTTATACGGACAACGTACATGTTAGTGCTTTTTATGCCATTTAGTCAGTTATGCAATAAAACTCAAGTATTATTAGACTTTTACTAGTCAGATAGAGACTCTTCCATTCGGCCGATACCATCTCCATTTTTTTATAAGCTTAAATCGTAGTCATCTCGCAGATGTGAAGTTGAAAGCTCTTCCACTTTTTCATATAAAAATGAATTCTCACTAATTTCGTTTTCATTTTTTTTTTTTTTTTTTTTCAACCCAAAAATTATCTCTGGACATTATCGTTGCCAAACTCGTCTTTCTTCCTTTGCGGCTTACTGATCACTTTTCTTCTACGTCTTCTTACTTCTTCTCATTCAGTCAGATTTTTGTTCGCTGCACTTGCATTTCCTCTACTGGTCTCCTGGATGTTGGTTAACACCTTACTCAGTCTTCGACGCTGCAGGAAGTCCCTTCCAGGTTCATGCTGCACCATATTGAACCATCCAGATGTTTGTTCACCAACGCCTGAATATCTAAAAACAATACGCTTAGCTTATCGGACTTGCCGAGTTTTAATTATTCTTACTAGCTATTACATTCATTCAATTTTTAACGTAAACAGTAAATTGGATTCAAATCTATATATCGCTTATCTACTACGTCTTAACAAACAAACTATAAACAAGTAACAAAAACTATTTCCTTTACAAATACTATTAATTAACTATAATACATTTTCTTACAATTGTTGGCGGCATTAAAACTTTAAATCCTTCTCAAATATATACATTTTACAAAAATTTGCTTCATACATAACAATTATTTTCTAATTTAATTATATGCCGCCCAAAAAAAAATTTTTTATATCAATTCTTGGCAAAACTAGTGCCTTTTACATAAGCGAGATTATTTAAGATAAACCCGTTTATGTGAAAACATTGTCCATTGCATGACTATATCTTTCATCGCATACAATTGACTTTTTATTTAGATTTACTTCTAGCCTGATATGTATATATCCATTAACGATTCTATCTTCCATCCTGTAATCAGCCCGTATATGAATACATACATACATTCAAGGCGCTTTAAATTACCTAGAATTAATTACTAACGTTATTTTCCCCAATTAACTACACATTTTTTCGAATTTCCATACGCTAATTTCCTAAACAATAAACAGTTAAAACCTATGTACGAGTATATCTACATATAGCCTGCTGCAGTATCCGCAAATATATACATACGCACATACCCATTCCTCCTAACTAGAATACTTACTTCTTTAAATATACATTCGTACATTCATTCTTTAACTTATACACATATATATATACTCGTATATATACTTACTTCACCAGCAGTTCCATTGCCTGGCGTTAATGCCCACGCATCGAATTTCAGTGCATACACTGCCGTATGTACATATGTATGTACATATTCGAAGTTTTGTTTTATATTACTTACCCACGACTGTCTTATTATTTCATTTTATTTTTTAATTACGTGCAATATTTATCATTATTTAAAAAAAAATATTTTTCCCTACTATGCTTCGCTCGGCCACAGTGCATAATAAGCACTTTTATTACGTCAACTTTAATCGCTCGATTTTAAGTGGCACACTTCTACTGGCTTTGACTTTGAGAATCGGAGCTGTGTGTGTTATTTGATACACACACGTACATGTTTACGTTGTTATTTTTGTGTTTACACTTGTAAGACACTGCTAACACATGTCTTTATTTGTGTGGTCTAATGTGGAATAATTTCAACAAATTATTATGTAGCTTTTTATTTTTGCCCTTAATTGTTACGACCGTTGTAACTGGGCTTTTGATCTCTGCTACTACATAGGGACCTATCCACACAGGTGAGAATTTGTTTCTCCTAGCCTGATTCTTCATTAGTACTTGATCACCCACATGAAAAACTACTGGGTTTAGTACCTTGTTATAGGCTTCCCTGGCCACTCGTTTAGCACATTCCTGGTTTTCTCTAACCAATTCGTGCGCTCGCTGTAACTGATACTTCTGCACTTTATTCGGGTTATCAGCATTGTATACAGGCGCACATTTGCGCTTCAAATTCGCTGGCATGTTGAAATCAAACCCGTAGAGTGTTCTAAATGGAGTTTGCTTCGTTGATACATGCACGGTATTGTTGTGTACGTGCATTGCAGTGGTCAACCATTGATCCCAATTCGAGCCGTCTTCCTTGGCGAAACTGCGCAAGTACTCGGCCAGAGGTCGATGACTACGTTCCAGTGAGCCATTCGCCTGCGGATGATATGGTGTTATATGCAACTTCTTAATTCCCAGCATTTTACATGTTTCTGAGAATAATTTCGATACGAAATTTGAACCATTGTCGGTTATCAAAACCTTAGGTATGTTGTAACGTGCTATAATTTCATCAAAGAATGCTTTGGCTACCGTACCTGCTTCCGCATCAGGTACAGCCACGCACGCCATATACTTTGAGAAATCATCTTGGAACGTCAAGATGTATTTATTGCCCGAAACTGTCTCAGGTAAAATACCTACAATATCCATATGAACTTTATCAAATGGCTGTTTAGGTGTGTCAGTTAACACCATTGGCATCTTTGTCAGCCTTGAACTTTTGTTGGCCTGACATTTTGGACAACTCTTTATATATTTCTTAATGTCCTTGAGCATACCCTTCCATCCGTATACTCGCCTAATTCTGTCATGGGTTTTCCAGAATCCCTGGTGGCCACCCAGAGGTGAATCATGGAAACCCTTTAATACAGCCTGGATATCCTTTATATCCTCCAGCCATTCTACATTACTGGCTGCTTGCTCATTGGCATCGAAACCCGCATTGCTAACATCTCTTGTAGCATCAACTTTATCCTTCTGCATTCTCTCGGCCTTCTCCTTATCCGACCGTGCTTTGGACCTTGTTTGCACTACTGATACTTTCTGTGCCTGCGGTACTCTGCTGAGTGCATCGGCATTCAGATTCTTCTTCCCAGGTTTGTATATGATTTCAAAATCATACTCAGACAATTTGTGTCTGAACCTGGCTAGCCTAGACGTTTGGTCTTTCAAGTTGGCTATGCCTCTCAACGGCTGGTGATCAGTGTATATCTTGAATGGGCGTCCTAACAAATATGCTCTAAAATTCTTCGTAGCCCATACTACGGCTAGAAATTCCCTTTCTATTGTGGAGTATCTCTTCTCCGTGTCGCTAAGCGCCCTGCTTGCGAATGCTATTGGTCGGTCATTCCCGACTTCCCCTTGTGACAATACTGCCCCTAATGCTTCATTGCTAGCATCAGTGGTCAACAAAAAAGTTTGCTCAAAGTCGGGGTATGCCAAAATTGGTGGCGAGCTAATTATTTCTTTTAGCCTCTCGAATGCCTGCTGACATCTCCCTGTCCATTCGAACTTTGCCTCTTTTCGTAGCAACTTATTAATTGGCAACGCAATTCCGGCTAGTCCTTCCACGAACTTTCTATAATAGTTCACTAGCCCTAGGAATGCTTGCACTTCTTTTCTGTTTCTTGGAACCGCTAAATTTCTAACGCATTCCACCTTCTGCGGGTCAGGCAGTGCTCCTGCTTCTGAGCAACGATGGCCTAAATAGACCACCTCTCTCCGCAAAAATTGACACTTCTCCGTGTTCAATTTCAAATTGTGTTCTCGTAATTTCTGGAGCACCTTGCACAAGCGTTGCGAATGCTGCTGCAAGTTCTTCCCATAAATTACAATATCATCCAGATACACAAAACAATCTAACCCTTGTAAGCCTGTTAGCACATGGTTCATTAGCCGTTGGAAGGTAGCCGGTGCTCCTGTTAATCCAAACGGCATTCTATTGAACTCATAATGGCCTAAACCGGTGCTGAACGCGGTTTTCTGCTTATCTTGGGTATCCACCAGAACTTGGTGGTAGCCACTCGCTAAATCAAGTGTAGAAAAATATCTACTGTGTCCCAATTGATCCAGAATCTCTTCTATCCTTGGTATCGGGAACACCTGCTTGATAGTGGCGTCGTTCAATTTCCTAAAATCAACGACCATTCTCCACTTCTTCTGACCGTGAGCACCTCCCTTCTTTGGCACCAAAATTATTGGTGAATTCCAAGGCGAGATACTCGGCGAAATAATGTTATCCTTTAACATTCCTTCCACTTGCCTATTAACCTCATCTTTGTGAGCCTGTGGCAACCTGTATTGCTTCTGGTTAATTGGTGCTTGATCCACCCTAGTAGGTATTTCATGCTCTACCTCTGGTGTATACGTTAACTGGTCCCCTTCCAGCAAAAATATGTCATGGAATGACATACAAATGGCTTCTATTGATGCCTTCTCTTCTGAATTTGCGCTTGGGTCTAACTTTAGTGATTCTAGCACCCTCTCCATTCTTTTTCTTATATCTACCTGCTTAATCTGATTCACCGATCTATAATTCGGTTCCTTAAAATTATCATAGCTAGTGAACTTGGGCCTAAAATCCTCCTCCATCAGGTAGTCCTTTTCCGATGCATTGAGCACGCAAGCGTACACTCTACCCTTATTAACGTGCGTTATGGTCTCTCCCATATATACGCCGTCCGCTAGTTGCTGCTTGTGCAAAACAACAGTCCTAAGTTTCGTGTTTACACGAATAGAAACTACTCTGGTTGACCTTGCATTCACTACCTCCATACAATTCTTAACCTTACTCACGGTTCCTTCCTGCCATGACATTAATGGAAAAGTAAGGATTCTATGCTTATTGTTATCATAGAATGATAACTGCTTGTCGAGGGCATCCAGTATGGTGCGTCCCCAAAGATTATCGCGGCCAATTATCCCATCAGCCGGGATACCTTTCCTATCGACTTCCACTGCGTGCATTCTAAAACTCATACCCTTTACTCCACTGTGCCCTATTCTGAGCGACCCCAATGTCCTAATGCACCCTCCAAACGCTCCGTTAAGCGTTCTTAAGTCCATTTGATTAATGTCTAGCCCCTTCCGTAAAACACTAGATTTTACGAGGCTAGTGTCCGCCCCTGAATCTACTAATAGCACTAGTTTTCCACTCGCTGCTTCCTCGCAGGGCATCTCGATGAAGGCATCACCTATCCTGCTCATAGCGAAGCAATGTCCTTCTGTCCCCAACATGGACGCGTATCCACTTCCTAACTCTTCGTGATACTGGAGAGCCTCCTGCTCCTCCTTCTCCTGGACTGTAGTTCCTACATTACTAGTCCCACGTATTTCCGGCCTTATTATTACTCTCTTTCTTTTGGCTTTCCAGTCTACTGGCCTCGACTGGGCCGCTGGAAGTTTCCCTGGTTCCTTTGTTGGAACTGTCTATCCCTGCATTCCGCAGCACGATGCCCCATCCGTCCACATGAGAAGCATTTCAACCCCTGTTGGGTGTTGCCTAACCTTTGTCCACCTCTAGAATTCCAATTTGGTCGCTGCTGACCATTCCCAGTTTTGAAAGGATTTCTTCCTTGGTTAATTCCTTCTGTTGAATTAACTCGGGGTCTACTGAAATTACCCCTGCTGTCCCTCAAGGGTGGAACCGGGCGCCTCGTAGCTGGTTGCTTTCTATTCTGATTCCATACCGTGCCTCCTTGGCACTGTCTACTTGCCTCATGACCGTAAGTTTGGCACTCCATACAGTAGGGCGTGTTTTTGCGTGTAACGCATTCATCCCTTGTGTGCCCGGGCTTATGACAGAATGAGCAAATGGGTTTCCTTGGAGGAAAATCTTGATCTCTTTGTTGCGGAAATTGACCCATCAATCTACCAATTCCACATCTGTTTTCCTGCTGTACTATTCCTACCTCTGCAGGAGCATCAGTCCAGCAGATTCCACCTGTTGTCGTTCGCTGTTGTATTGCTGCTTCAGCTAAAGAGACCGCTTCCACTAACTCTGCCATACTCCTTGGCGTGAGAGTAAGAGTATAATTAGCTAAATCCCTATTTATCAGGCCTGCCTTGAACACAGAAATCATAGTCCGTTCTACTTGAGCCTTGTATGCTGCAACATTTTCTGGAAACTGCCTGTTGGCTTCCGTCTCAGCAGCGTTCCCGAGAGACTGGAGCCTTCGTCCCCAGGCTCTCAATTCCTCCCCCGGTGTTTGAGTTGATTCCTGAATTTCCCGAACGAGACAGTCGTATGACTTTTGTTTTAAATACGTCGTATCCAAAAGTGCGTATAACTCCGGCAGGGTGCTTACTGAGCTATGCGCTAGTAAATCAAACGCATCACCTGTGGTTCTTTGCCTAATACACTTTATTAAGTGTTCCCTGTCCGCTTCCGGAACACTCTGTTGTGCTAGCTCACAACCTTCTTTGAAGCGCCGGATCTCAGTTCTCAGATCATACAACTCGACTCCTGAGAACATGGGCACCAACTTCTCCACCGCATGAGCAACTTCCAGAATGCCCATTTTATTCCTTTGTGTTTTCTCAATTGCTGGTAAAACCTTAGCTTTCTTAATCTCTTTGGTAGCTTCCAAATTCACTTCTCCCGGATCTGAGAGGTAATTGGCCAGTGACGGACTCAAACTAATCAGTCTTCGATCGTTTGTTCGTACTGGCGAAATATTGTCCCTAGTATCGAGACTTTCCTGCGCTGTTACTGCTTCCGGCTCCTCTGGCGGATATCCCTGATTTTCGGTATTTATCGGGCTACCCGGAGAAAAAGGCTCGACACCGACTTCAGATGCGCCAAACAAAAATTCCGCTTGCTTTTCTTCATTAAGTACCAATTTTGGCTTTACCATGCGGCTTATCCCTTCTGGTGTTAAATACTCCGGCCAGCGAACTTCAGGAGGCAATGTCAATACTGTCTGTGTAAATCCAGCCGATGCTGATTTTGATCTCTCCTTTCTATGTGGGTTGCTATTGGTCGCCCGTCCTCTTTTCAATCCTGCACACTCCTTCTCCAACAGCGTTGCTGCTTCCTCTGTTTCCGTCAATCTCTGAGAAAGTTCCTTTACCTTCTTCTCCAGATACTCTTTTTGTGCTCTCCAGTCTTCTGCTTTCTTATGAAAACTGAACAACTTTTCTTCTGTTCTTTTTTGGATTGCCGTCAAGGCTTGATCCGCTACCTCTAATGGTGACACAGCGCCTCCGGCGTTCGCCTGCCTCCACAATTCCTGAGCTTCTTCCCTGCTCGTACTTGCTTCGAACTGGTCAACTATTTTCCCAGTAAACAGTTTCACCTCTGACTGTATTGATTTCAATCTGTTCCTTATTTCCTCGTCTGGCGAAACCAAACTCACTGTTTGTTGCCCTAGTCCCTCTAATTCAGAACTAAATGTATCTGCCCATTCGTTGACCAGACTATTCATGTAGTCTGCGTAATTTTCCGCAAAATATTTTGCCTTGCCGTACTCAACTGCGTGAGGCAACAACAGTCCGTGATTATTGTTGAACTCTCTCCCCAGATCTTGCAACTGTGTTATTCGCTTGCGGTAATACACGTTGTCCTTACGTAAACTGCCGTCTTTCTTAAAACTACGGACCAGCTTTTCAATCGTTTCGCCAATTTGCTCCTGCCTCAGCAGTAATCCTTGCGCTTCCTTCGTCATATCCCAAATGCCAGAACAGATGGCGTATCCCAATTACAAATAAAAATCCAATAATTGTTAAAACTTGTTATTAACTTATCCCAATATTTTATTCCATCTTACTTATTGATAAATACAAATCTATTTAAAAAAAAAAAACATTCCACCGTAAATTCTATGTATATACATATTCTGCTATACTTGTTTTCCATCACAAAGTTCCGCTGTCTACCGGCGTCCATTACTCCTTGATTTCCTCTCACCATCCTTAATACTCCCAAAAATCCATAAAAAAGGCCATATGTTTGTAAAAACCGAAATTTAATTTACCGGCAAAAGTGTCTTGATTCATTCCCGGAAATTTGAATCCATATTTAAAAATAAACCCGTAACGTATGCGCCACATAATAATAGCATTTAAATGTTTTCTTCAACATTGCTACGCAAATCGTAGTTTCCGAACTACAAAAAACTTTAATGCAACAACACGTGTTGTCTGCACCTCTTCACCTAATACCCTAAACTCAAAATGCCAAATATTTAAATCAATCTTTATTTTGATTTTAAAACAATATAAATTGAGTCATATAAATGTCCCTACCGACAAACAAACACAAATCCCCTTTCATATCCGTACGAACCCTATACCGTGGCACGTTCTTTCCGAACCAAACCAACCGGTATACACAAGTTCGCAATTCAATAACGCAAAATCCGTGAATAAACAGACACGTCCCACATTCCCCGAGAATGCTGAAACAAAATGTATTAAAAAGTATGAGCCTAATCTCAGTGGAACAACCCTATACAACCTGACCGTAAGTAAAAATTTTCCTTTCGAATCGACCTATTATCACCTAACCGCAGCGGCTAATCAGCCCCAATGCTGCTTCTTCTGCATGACCGGCGCAAAAGCGCCCACACGGTCACCGAAGAATCGTCGACAAAATTCACTTAGATACTAGAATGTCCTACCATAGACATACTCACTATTTTCGTTCCCTCCATCGCCCTCCTTTGGGATGGTTATCCTTATGGTTTCCTATTGGTGGATTCCCGCGTAGGAGTGCTCTTTTCCTGGCACTCGACGTTGCATCCTACCGGCTGCGCCAAAATGTTGGGGTCCTCGTGTCCTTGCTTGGCGGGCGACGTCCTGTCGTAGTTCTTCCGGGCGCGTGGCTGCAAAATCAAAACCCTAACGTAAATTATAACACTTCTCACCTTTCAGTTTGTAAAAACACCAGCCCTTTATTCTTAAAATGCTAGTTCTTATATACTATTTACAAATAAACATTACAGTCTACGTCTTCACTTTTCTGGTGTTCCAGTTACGCAGTTGTTATTTGGTGTCAGTGGCTCAAGCCCACTGACCTACTACAAGTAAAAGTGTCGTCGGTGCATTCTAAATGCCCCTCGTCAGCTTGACTGCAGAACTGTGACACCCTAAAAGTTTACATCATAATTAATGAATAAATACTGTTCATTTACAATATTTGCACCCTAAAAATATGTGCGTTCTTAATGAATTTAATAGGAGCCGGTGCTGTGAGTCAACTACGCGTAAGTAGCTTGATTCTAACTCACAACAGTATGTATGTATACCATGAATGTATATTAAAGCACAATTGTAGTTAATCCAACATAGATTACCAATAGATACGCAGCTTGCCGAATCCAACAACAAAATCACTGCAAAATGGATTAAAATAGTATGCGAGAATCTCATTTTTCACCGAGATCTGTTAGCACAAGTGGCCTCGGTGAATAAACTACTTATAGACCATTTTTACTCCTATTACAAATGAGTGTTACCGAAGTACATAATTTTGTAGTAGTTTGTAATTTCATATTAGTATCAATATACTGAAATGTTAATGAAAAAATATAACATTAAATGAACTCAGTTCTACAATTCAGCTTATTATTTATCTTTTCTAATCAATTAAAACTACTTTATGCCTGCGAAAGAACTTCCACGTATAGAAAAAAAATGTTGAGAACATTTTTTATTGTTAATTTATAACTGTGTTGAAGGTTTTCGTTTATATTGCGAAATATTAAATGTTCGACGTTCAGATTTTTATTACATATTTCTTTTCAATCTACTTTATGTCTTATTTACGTTTTGCAACACTGAAATTTTTCTTGTAGTTTTTGTTCTATGCCAATTTTATATATGTATAAGGTCTTCTTTCTCTTTTGAACACGCAACACGTTAAGCCAAACACATCACTAATAAACAATAATCAAATAATAATTAAAATTCAAATTTGGTGTATTATTCCTCCATTTTTTGGTCCGAGCCGGATTAGTTTGGCTCAAGTTGTTAAGTGTTATGTTTTCAATAAATTGCAAAAGTGAATTGCAAATCGTACATAACCTCAATCATTGAAAACGCGTCCAGCGGAGCACCAAACAGCGGAGCACCAAACAGCGGAGCGCCCAATTCACATCAGCGTCTGACGGCGGTTGGTTGCTCCACAAGTAGCACTTGCACACCAGCATATCGACAGCGGAGTAGGAAGTTTCGTACCTACAGCGATCGGAAAGTTGAACGCTAATAATAATAACATCTGGCGGCGGTTGGTGGTTCCACAAGGAGCAGTTTTATACCACCATATCGATATCGGTTGACAATTTGACAGATCGGATTTAAAGTAGAGCAGCAAACTTTACTTTGTTGACATTTAAGTAAAGTACATTTTTTAAAAGAAAGTTTCACGAATTCAACAGCAACATTTAAAAATTACAAAATGGAAGAACTGAAGCGCAATAGGGATTATTAGCTTTGTAGAGAGAACAGAACTCTCTTTCGATGAAGTGAAGTTGCGTGCCGAGAAAGCTGACGAGTTATTCAAACAATTTGAAAACCTTCAAATGCAAATATATGCTTTAATCGATTCGGACCAACTTGAAAATTCTGAAGAAGCTTACGTTACTGAAGTGGAAAAAACGTATTTTTCCATCAAATTAATTTACAACAATAAGTTGGGAGATGCTGGCGCGTGTGGCAAGACGGTTGAAGATGATACTTCGAATGGTATGGCATCTGCCATGCAAACGCTTATGGATCACCAGAGCACAATGAGTGTTTTAATAAAACGAATGTCTAACACGCGCTTCGATGCTACCTCGTCACCAATTTCTTAGCAGCAACAATCGCAGCATGAAGTTCGATTACCACAATACCTGATTTTGACGGCACATGCGTCAATTGGATAAGGTTTCGAGATCTTTTTGAAGACTGACATCGAAAAATTAGAATATTTACAGACGAAATTGAAGGGTGAAGCTCTTTCACTTATAAAACATCTAAAGCCTACAAGTGCTAACTATGAGATTGCCTGGCAATTAATTAAGAAAAAATACGACAAATCACACAAAGTAAAGAAAGCCTATTTGGAACTTTTTTAAATGAGCCAGTTGAACATTGGCATTCAATTTTATTGCTCCACTTGGAGAAAAAACTGGATAGTGAAACAAATTCAATTTGGTACAGAGATAGAAATCCAAATGCGGCAACAACATTCCAACAATTTGTAGATTTTTTAGAAAGGCGAGTGTTCGAGTTGGAGATTACGCAAAAAAGTGTCAGCCACACAGCAAGTCAAAACACGTCGAGTCAAAAAAGATATCAACAACGTACGTACTCCGCCGTGGTCCAGTCTTACCCCATGTGTTCAAGAGATCATTTCTTGTATCATTCTGATAAATTCAAGGACTTGAAAATTGATTCACGCTACAAAGTCTTGAAACAGCACAATATTTGTTTTAATTGCTTGCAACCGAATCAAGCTCTAGAATGCAAACATTCATCATGTAAAGTGTGCAACGCAAAACATAACACACTTTTGCATCCAAAGAACAAGGTGAATGGGGAATCTATTATGCAACAGGAGAATTTTCAAAACCAACCTTCACTGTCGGCCAATATTACAAGCTGTGTCAATATGAAACATTAGCAACATACTTTGGCAAGACTGCCAACAGCAGTCATCATGATGCGAGATTTATCCAACATACTCCAGCCATGCCGCGCGTTTTTGGATTCAGGATCTCTAACAACTCTCATCACGGAGGCATGTGTTCATAGGCTTAAAATCAAACGTGTTTATGACAAAACTATCCTTTATGGAGTCGGCTCAGGAACTGGAAACGTCACACGGGGTAAATTTCAAATTCAAATCAGCTCGTCACATTGCAACAGAAATATCACCACAGAAGCATTTTGCCTAACAAAGTTGACACAAAATCTTCCTAGTCAACATTTTGAAAGCGATAAATTGAAATTTTTCAAGAATCTACAACTTGCCGACCCCGCATTCAACTATCCTGGTACGATTGACGTAATTCTTGGAGCTGACATATGTGCTGAATGTGTCTTACACCACAAGATAATTCATTCGAATGGTTCTCCAAGTGCAATGAATATAATTTTCGGTTGGGTCGTCGTCGGCAAGATAACAGTACCAATACAAACCAATATTACATCTGCACATGTGTATTTGGATTTAGACAAACAACTTCAGCAGTTTTGTCAATGCGAGGAAATACAATCACCAGCACGTTTTCTTACGCCAGAAGAGGAACAAGCCAAACAACATTATAAGGAACATACACAACGTGACATAAATGGTCGTTATATAGTGAAGCTGCCACTCAAAGCAAATATCGTATAACTTGGTAACTCAAGGGAGGCAGCATTGAAAAGAATTTTTGCTATGGAACGCAGATTTGCTTACAATCATCAATTAGGAGAGTATAAATCTTTTATTCATGAATTCATCAATCTTGATCATATGGAGATTGCAACTGATTCTCCACCATCAAGAAAATATTTTATGCCACATCATGCGGTGATGAAGTCAAGCAGTACAACAACAAAATTGAGAGTCGTTTTTGACGTGTCATGAAAGTCCACTAATGGTCTATCTCTCAACGACCATCTTTTAGTTGGACCAACCATTCAAAATAACTTATTTGAAATTTTGCTGAATTTTCGAAAATACAAGGTAGGATTTACTGGCGACATTGAGAAGATGTACCGTCAGGTAGTTATTCACCCAACAGATCGATCACTTCAACGAATATTATGGAGGGATCCCAAAGATGAACAACCATAGGAGTACAACCTAAAAACAGTGACATATGGCACCGCTGCGGCACCGTTCCTGGCTACGAGAACCTTAAAGCAGCTATCATATGACTGTAAAGAATCATATCCAGAAGTAGCAGTCGCAATTTCACAAAATTTTTATGTTGATGATTTTATGTGTTGTACAACCGACTCAGAAAGTGCTACAACTTTGAGGAAAGATATTTGTGATGTACTCTCTGGCGCTGGGTTTCATCTCAGAAAATGGTAATCCAATTCCTCGAGTTTTTTGGGAACAATTGAACCACATGACAGAGAAATTTCACCAGAAACCATAATAGACGACACACAGATAGTAAAAATGCTTGGATTGCTGTGGAACACAACAAACAATTCCTTCAAATTTTGTGTATTCCTTTCGGCAGCGGCAACCAAGGTTAGTAAACGCACAGTTTTATCAGATATATCGAAAATATTTTATCCATTGGGACTATTATCTCCTGTTATTGTTAGAATGAAAATATTTATGCAGAAACTTTGGTTAAGAGGCTTGGATTGGGACCAAGAGTTGCCAACTGATCTTCGCAATCAATGGTTTGAATTTCGCAAAAGGATTAACATAATTAAGGATCTTCAAGTTTCTAGATGGATACAATACTCAAATGAGGAAAACGTTGAGCTACACGGTTTCGCTGACGCCTCCGAATTGGCATACTCAGCAGCAATATATTTACGAGTACAACATGAGAATGGTGAAGTTTTTACAACTTGATTGCTTCCAAGACAATAGCAACACATGTTCAGCAAAGAACATTGCCCAGACTCGAACTGTGCGCCGCACATTTAATGACGCAATTGATAACCAAGATTCAATCTGCCTTGGAACTTCCACATGTAAAACTAATTGGCTGGACTGACTCAACAGTTGTATTGGCTTGGATTGCAGATCATTATCGACGGTGGAAATCATTCGTAGCCAATCGAACATCAGAAATAATTAATGTGATACCAGCACAACAGTGGAGACACATTCGCTTCCAACATAATCCTGCAGATTTGGCAACAAGGGGTATATGTCTCACACAAATTATTGACAAACAATTATGGTGGCACGGACCTGCAATATTAAAGCATTCCTATGCAAATCATCAAGTACCGGACACACCTCCTGATATAGATATGGACGAGCGTAAAGAAAATGGTACACATGCTGTTACAGTTGCAGATGTTGAACTAATCAATCGCAACTCAGACTTTGTCAAATTAAACAGAAACAGAATTTTAAGGCTAGTTCAAAATTGTAAACGGAAACAACTCGGAGTTGACATTACAACAGGATTTTTAACATATATTGAACTGCGATCTGCGCACAACGCTCTTGTGAAAATAGCACAAACATTGTCTTCCAGTGCTGAGATTCAACATATAATGAATGACAAACAACTCTTCAAACAAATTATCTGCGTTTGCACCATTCATTGGTGATTGATCAAGGGACTGTTTAGAGTCGGTGGCAGAATCATAAACGCAAATTTCAGCTACGACCAGAAGCACCAACTTATATTACACAAGGATCATCATTTGACTACACTCATCATACGAGACTATCATATTCGGAATCTGGATGCAGGAAATCGACAACTTCAATATCTGATTGAATTCCATGTATCACATATGTTATCAAGCGTAGCATCTATAAATGTACGACATGTATGAGTCTCAGTGACAAAAGGTAAGAAAACATATTGGGATTGAAAATTTGGCTAATATTCAAAATTGCAGCTTTGTTGAAAATTTTTGTCTGAGCAAAGAAGCGTTTATATACGTTTTGAATGTGATAACGCGAGAATTTAAAGCAGGCCAGAGATCCGTCTCTATTCCAGCAGTGATTAAGCTGTCAGCGGTGCTTAAAATACTAGGCCAGGGTGGTTACCAGCACCAAATTGGACAAGACCAATATGTAGGCTTGGCGCAGCAATCGATGTCCACTTGTCTACATGAGGTGTGCCGCGCCATTGAAAAAACTCTCTGTGCGACGCATATAGTGTTTCAAATGACACAACAGGAGGAAAATGAGGCAAAGAGGTATTTTTACCAAAAATACGGCATCCCGGGAACTATTGGAGCAGTAGATGGTACTCACATACAGATGATTACGCCTACCATCACCGAGCATTTGTATTTTAATAGAAAACTGAAACACAGTATGAACGCCATGGTTGTAAGTATTTTTTTTACCATTCACAGACTGTTTTTTTAATAAAAGTACATTTATTTAAAGATATGTGATCATAAAATGGTCATAAGAGCTGTTGATGCTAGATTTGGGGGAAAGTGCCATGACTCGCATGTGTGGAACATCTCTAACGAAAGGCAAAAACTCAAACATCCTTTCGAAAGTGGTAACAGAGGAAACATATACTCGGTGAGTATATTTTGCACAAGTCATCTTCAAACTTCCTAATAGTTTCCCTTCGATTGTTCCTTTCAAGGTGATTTTGGGTATCCATTGGAACCGTGGTTATTAACACTGTTGAAATGCATCCCTGAAGCAACTCGCATATTTCTTATTCGTTTGATATATATCATTATCCTTTTCTAATGTAATGGAATGTTTCTTTTGTGCTTTACTTTAAATTCATTTTATATTTTATGTATACTCTGTTTCTGAACTTTGAAGAGATAACATCGTTTTAATAAACTTCTTTATATCTAAATATAACTGTGTGTTAAAAGTTTACTTTGAAGAAGAAATCGCAACAGGTTATGGGCCCAGGTGCAAATTCCTGGCAGCCAAGTTTTAATTAATACGCGTGTGTCGCAAAAAATTAAAAATAAATTAAAAGATGAGTTCTCTTTTCAATATTGAGAAACTGGACGAGTCTAATTACGACTCGTGGAGCATACAATTGAAAAGTGTGCTTGTTCATCAAAAGCTGTGGGATGTCGCATCAGGTGCAATGAAGCAGCCCGGTGAAAACGAAGCAGGCGCTGCGGCATGGAAAGCTAAAGACGAGAAGGCTATGGCGACAATCATCCTAAGCATCACTCCTATGCAAATTGGTTATGTTAAGAACATCAAAACATCACACGGGGCATGGAAAACTCTGTGTGAGATCCATATGCCAAAAGGACCAGTGCGCAAGGTGACACTGTTCAAGCAGCTACTTGGAATGCGGATGAACGACAGTGAGTGTGTGCAGCAATACGTCTGCAAGTATTGTGCAGTCGCAGAAAAGCTAGCAGAAATTGAGGTGAAACTTGACAATGAGTTCATCGTAATTATGCTATTAGCTAGCTTGCCAAAATCATTTGAGAATCTAGTAGTTGCGCTGGAGTCTCGAGATGAGCTCCCAAAACTCAGCGCAATAAACATCAAATTGGTCGAAGAAGGCGAGCGACGAAAAGCAACCGATTCAAATTATAACAATAATGAAAGTACAGTTAAAGCGTTCATGGCACGCGAGCACAACAACAACTTTAAAAAGAAATATTCCGCAAGCAACAAAAACAACGACAGCGCTAATGGCAACAACAACGAAAATAGCAAACGCGCAAATTTCAAATGCTATAACTGTGGCAAAAAAGGCCACTTCGCAACACAATGCAGAGAGAAGAAAAAAGAACAAAAAGGGCAGCAAAATAACAAAAACAACCGCAATGGTTTGTTTGCTGCAGTCGAAAACAACATTTTGCATGGCGACACTTGGTGTGTGGATAGCGGCGCAACCTCGCATTTATGTTGCAACCGCGACATGTTCGATGTGTTCGAAGAGTACAATTAAGCGATTGTACTTGCTGGAGACAACAAAATGCAAGCAACAGGCAAAGGCACAGTGCACATAAAAACGTCAAAGTATGACGTCACGTTGATAGACGTTTTGTTTGTTCCTGGCCTTCAGTGCAACTTTATATCAGTTGCAAAAGCAGTTCGCAGCGGCTACATAGTAACGTTCAACAAAGAGGCAGCAACGATCACAGACAAGCACGGTGGAACAATTATACGTGCTAAAAAAGTTAGTGATTTATTTTTGATTGGTTCAAATAAAAATAAATTGTTTTTTGTGAGAAAAACTGCGGAAGAAGCGATGAAATGGCATAATCGATATGGCCATCTAAACTTCGCAAGCCTGCGCGAGTTGATGAACAAGCAGCTGGTACAAGGGATGAAAGTCACGGTGCCGACAGACATCAGTTGCTCTGTTTGCATGGAGAGCAAGTGTACACAGAAACCCTTTTCCAACTCAGAGAGCCGCGCTATGGAATTGTTGCAAATTATACACACAGATGTGTGTGGCCCATTCAACAAAGTATCACTTGGAAATGCAAAGTACCTGCTTACTTTTATAGACGACAAGTCACGCTACGTATTTGTTTACTTTTTGAAAAGTAAGGACGAGGTCTTTGAAAAATTTAAAGAATTTAAGACCATGGCAGAACGTCAAACGGGTAAGAAGCTGAAAATTGTGAGAAGCGACAACGGCACGGAATTTGTCAACAATGCGTTTGACAGCTACCTGAAGGAACAAGGAATTTTACGACACACTCCGCAACAAAACGGAGTCGCAGAGCGATTCAATCGCACGTTGATCGAGATGGCAAGGTGCATGTTAGTTGGTGCAGGCGTCGATGAATCGTTGTGGGCAGAGGCAGTACATACAGCCGCATATTTGCGCAACAGAGCTCCAACAAAAGCTCTAAAAAATGTGACTCCATTTGAAAGTTGGTATGGACACAAGCCAAAAGTGGCACATTTGCGAACATTTGGTTCAGTGGCAGTTGCTTTGGACAAGCGTGAGCACGAGAAGTTTAAATCCAGAGGCAAGGAGTATGTTATGGTGGGATACTCCGATACATCAAAATCATACCGTCTATATGACAAGGACTCTAGGCGGCTTGTGGTCAGCAGAGATGTATATTTTTGTGAGTCAACATCATCAAAGCAGCATATCAACATGGAGATGCAAATTTTAGCAGAAAATGCGCAAAGCATTGAAACCGACGAAGGCGATGATGGTGCAGCAGGTAGCAGTAAAGACGATCCATCTAATAAAAGTGAAAGTGAGTTTGAATCAGCAGAAGAAGATGTAGCAGATTTTGAAGTCAAAACCAGAGGTCCGGGTAGACCACAGATAATTCGTACAGGCGTTCGCGGCAGGCCAAAAAAGGTATACAACACTTTAAATCTAATGCGTTCAGATCAAATTGCAGTACCTGATACCGTGAGCGAGGCGTTATCCGGCGAGAATGCTAACAGTTGGTGGTGCGCTATGAACGACGAGTACCAAGCATTAATCAAGAACGATACGTGGCAAATGACAGTACTTCCAGAAGACCAAAGAGCAGTCAAAAATAAATGGGTGTTTGCAGTTAAAAGCGATAAAGACGGAAACGTAGAACGTTTCAAAGCGAGGCTAGTAGCCAAGGGTTGCTCGCAAACGTACGGTGTGAACTACACTGAGACATTTTCACCCGTTGTTCGGAATAAATGGGTCGAATGATTTTCGCTCTTGCAGCAGAGTATGGTCTTCATTTACACCAGATGGATGTTTCTACCGCGTATCTGAACAGCGAATTGAGCGACGAAATTTATATGGTCCAGCCAGAAATGTTTATTGATAAACAAAACCCCGATCATGTTTTAAAGCTAAACAAAGCCTTGTATGGCCTCAAACAATCTGGGCGGCAATGGAATATAAAGCTGGATGGCATCTTGAAAGAAATTGGTTTTCATCAGTGCGAGAGTGAGCCATGCGTTTATATAAATCACTATGAGGATCAAATAAACATCATAGCAGTGTACGTTGACGATTTGATGATTGCAAGTTCTGAGGAAGGCGAGCTGAAAAAAATTAAAAAGCAGATTGCTGAGCGAGTGCAGGTAGTGGACAAGGGCCGCATAAAACATTTTTTGAGCATGGAGATTTCGAGAGACGGCGAAACAGGGGCTATATCTGTTAGCCAGAAAGCATTTATTCGTAAGTTAATACGAGACTATGGCGTGGAAGCGTGCCGGCAGATAGCTACACCGTTGGATTCTGGTCATCAGGTCAACTGTGAAGACGATAGATGTAAAAAGGTTGACCAGACACAATATCAATCTATTATCGGATCGCTCATGTATTTGGCTATAAGCACAAGGCCAGATATTTTGCATTCAGTATGCAAATTGTCACAGCGAAACAAAGATCCACATCATGAGAATCTCGAAGCAGCTAAGCGAATCCTTCGATATTTATGCGCAACACAAGATAAGCAGTTAAGGTACTACAAAACCAACAGGCCAGTTGAATGCTACGTGGACGCGGACTGGGGCGGTGATGCCAACGACCGCAAATCATATACGGGTTACATTTTTACCTTGGCAGGCAGCGTGTTCTCATATGAATCGAGAAAACAATCAACAGTAGCCTTGAGTAGCACAGAGGCTGAGTATATGGCGTTGGCGGGTGCATGTCGCGAGGCAATATACCTGAAGAAGTTACTTGGTGAGATGAAAATAGATTGTCCGAAGGCTATTTTGATCAATGGAGACAATGTGAGTGCTATGAAGTTAGTTCAAAATCCAGTGTATCATTCGCGTAGCAAACACATTGATATACGCTACCATTTCATCAGAGACGTATACAAAGCTGGCGAGATCGAGTTGAAATACTGCAGCAGTACTGAGATGGTCGCAGATATTCTTACAAAGAATTTACCCAAAGTCAGCCATGAGAAGTTTACTGGTATGATGGGCTTATATTGAAGTATTTTTATTATGAATATGTTCGTTGAGGGGGAGTGTTGAAATGCATCCCTGAAGCAACTCGCATATTTCTTATTCGTTTGATATATATCATTATCCTTTTCTTTTCTAATGTAATGGAATGTTTCTTTTGTGCTTTACTTTAAATTCATTTTATATTTTATGTATACTCTGTTTCTGAACTTTGAAGAGATAACATCGTTTTAATAAACTTCTTTATATCTAAATATAACTGTGTGTTAAAAGTTTACTTTGAAGAAGAAATCGCAACAAACACCATATCGGATTGCCACCGAAAGCTCACCAGAATCTATTTTTAATGAGAAAGTCAGTAAGGCCCGATCAATAATAGAGCGGACGTTTGGTGTGTTGAAAGCGCGGTTTCGATGCCTTTTGGCTGCGAGGGAGCTGCACTATGCTCCAGACAAAGTTATGCGCATAATGAACGTGTGCTGTGCTCTGCACAACATTTGTAAGGCGTTCAACGTTGAGGAACCCTCCCTGTTACCAAGCGAAAATGACGATTTATCGCAACCGATTTTATTGGCTGCTTGCCAAAATAATGAGGGAAATGAAAGACAGACTGCTAGAACCATTAGAGATGAAATAAGAAACGCGATGATATAGTTTTTAATTTTATATATTTAAAAAAAGGAACTTCATTGACATAGTATTATATGTACTATTTAATTGATTAAAAATAAAGCTTAAATAAAGAAAATCACATGGTTTGTATTTAATAAAAACGGCAATACTTCTTTTATTTTTCCGCAATTTTGCCTTGAGATGATTTTTATAATCTGCCCATACCTTAAATTATTCAATTGTAAGTTTATTATTTTAAAAATCCAATGCTCATTACTTACTTTTTTCCATCCAACAACATCACGCAAAGGTGGCCCGGATGCATTTAAATCCTCTCCCAACCTTTTCCATAAGTTCTTGGCAGCATTCTTTGCATTTACTGTATTGAGCAGCCCCTTTGCCAAATCCGGATGCTCAACCATAAATTCGACAAGAATTTCAAATTGCGCTGGTTTTGTGTACGCATTTTTGCTTTTGTTGTCCCTGGAAAAACATTATTATCATTATTAACTATAAAATCTTGAATTTTCAATTTAAAATTACATTTTGAAACACTTGCGCGAGCTGAACACTTGTCGAATGAAATTTGCTACTTTCGCATCATTTTGACATTTGCTTTTGAGTTACAGAGTGCCGAAAATGCGACAGAGGGAAAAGACGAATGCGAAAGGGGAAAAAAAGAAATGCGAATATCGCATTACAGAGTATCGATTTAGCGATTTCACAAATTTTGCGATGCGAAACGCGATACAGAGTGACACCCCTGGCACTGCATTTCTCAATACTGGCGTAGACTATGCCGGACCAATTTTAGTCAGATCTTGGAAAGGTTACGGCGTAAAGCAATATAAATCCTGGATTGTTCTTTTTATATGCATGGTAACGAAAGCAGTACACCTTCATTTAGTGAGTGAATTGTCATCAGCAACATTTCGCTGTTTTGTAGCCAGACGTGGCAAGCCCAGTCATATGTATTCCGCCAACGGAACCAATTTTGTTGGAGCACATATCCAACTTAAAGAATACTATCAGTTTTTGAACGGAACACCAGTACAAGAAAGGATTGCAAAGGAACTCGACGAGCAACAGATACAATGGCATTTTTCACCACCGTCAGGGCCTCATTTCGGCGGGAATCAAATCTGCTAAACACCATCTGAAACGAGTACTTGGGAACTCCTGCATCACATATGAGGAGCTATATACGACATTATGCCAAATCGAGAGTTGCCTGAATTCACGTCCACTATGCAATAAATTTGAAGGTGACATCGATCCACTAACACCAGCACATTTTTTTATTCTGCGTCCAATGGCTACAGTTCCAGACGAAGACCTACTCAGCATAAACGTGAATCGATTAAAAAGATGGCAAGATGTACAACAATTAATTAAACAATTTTGGCATAAATGGTCAGCGAAATCTTTATTTCAATTGCAACAACGACCAAAGTGGTCACATATATTCAAGAATCTTCAAGTCAACGACCTGCTATAACCAAAGACGGAAATGTACCACCATTACATTGGTCCATTGGAAGTCACGGAAACACATCCAGGAGCTGACCAGTTGGAACGAGTAGTATCAGTAACTACTAACAAGGGAATATTCAAACGAGCAATCTCCAAGTTATGTCCGTTATTCTTAGACATTTGAAAGCGGATGCTTTCAAAGGAGCCCGAGATGTTCGACGTTCAGACTTCTATTACATATTTCTTTTCAATCTACTTTTTGTATTATTTACGTTTTGCAACCCTGAAATTTTTCTTGTAGTTTTTGTTCTGCTAATTTTATGTATGGATAAGGTCTTCTCTTTTGAACACGCAACACGTAAAGGCAAACTCATCACTAATAATCAATACTCAAATAATAATTAAAGTTCAAATTTGGTGTATTATTCCTACGTTAAATAAATGATGCAGTTACACTTTTATATCTAATCTAAATTAATTGTAAGAGGATGTGATTTTATCTCAATTGACTTTACGTAGGCAAAATGTGTCTTGAGGCAGATAAAATTTTCAATTTTATTGTTTTTTTACTACTTCAGACAATATATAGGAAGTGTTAAGAACGGTTGTTTTAAAATAAAAAATTTTTTGTCCCAGTCACGACCTCGTGCGAAATTCTTATGTAAATCTCTTTCGAGTCGAAGGCCTTTGTTGATTGTCTTCTTTTAGCTTCATCTATTGGAATATTATCTGAATCACTTTTGAATTCTCGTAAATATAAATAACAGACACTATTTCACTAATAATTTTCATTTTACAATACTGAAACCAATATCGATTTGATCCCTACCGAGTCCCATCATACCCAAATTCCGAACGATTGGAACTATTCCGCTCACAACTCTGAGAATTAGTATCCTGAATTGCAGTTTAGCTTTCAGTGTTAATGAAACGAGCTATAACTCCCAAAACATAAGCCTAGATTACAGAAAAAATGCATTGACCCTTTTAATAAGCAAGACTTGCTCCACTTATTAATCAAGTACTGAAATCAAAATTGAGGGCTTTGTGAAAATATATTTTGGAACCCCCCTGCTCAAAAAAGAAAATCTACAAAAAAATCTCACTTTTTTATATAGACCTGTATTTATTAAAATAAAACACCGCCTACATTTAACGTTTTCTGTGCATATGTAGACGATTCTTGCGCTTCCATGCTGCACGGCGAGAACCTCCAATTGTTTGAGAATATCTGTACCCTTTTCCAATTCCACGAGAGCTTTTTCCAGCTGATGTTAGGCCGCGGAGTTCCCGGTGCTTATGGACATGCTTACATATCCAGTTAATTTTAGGATCGCGGCGAATTGCGTTGTGGTGGGTATCAATCAATATAACCTCAAAGTATTTATAAGATGCATCCTGAGCTACCCAATAAGAATTGAGCACTCTTAATCCGCCCAATCTACGTCCAACCCGCTCCTGCAAAAAATTATGCAGTCAATTAACAAAATCTAATAAATAAATGATATATACATATATGTATATAAATATGTCAAAGAAAATTGCACGCTCTACAGCATGGTTGTCAGAGTAAATAAAAATTAACTGAATTGAGAAAACTTTACGCACATATAAATTAATTATTGTTAATTTAATGTAGACATTATTTTTTGAATTTTGTAAATATTCTGAATTGAAAGGCATATTTGCCAGAGCCGTGACTGGGTTTCGCCATATTTTTTTGCACACTTTCGATTCCAAAAATACAAAATTTACTCATGCGAGAATAAAACCCCTCTCCAAAACTCGGGAGACTTATTTATGTTGTCGTCGGCGAACACCATACAATTATTTCAATGCAAAAGCCAGAAATGGCACTTGACAAGCAGAACCTGTTCCAGACAGTAAAGCCTGGTGGAGGAGGTGTCATGGTATGGGGATGTATGGCCAGTATTGGAACTGGGAATCTTAAATGCCTTGAAACTATTATACATATACAAGTATTTCAAAAGCAAATATGGAAGAAAGTTCTACTAAACTTGGGTAATCGAAAAATTTTGTTTCCAAAAATATTCGATTGTACGTGATCATCACAAGCAAGAATTTCTTGTGAAGTTGGTCCTGAAGCATAAGTGCCAAAACGCTTGGCAGCATTTCCCCTTCAACGTCGGGGATATCCAACAAGATATTAAAACATTCCATTTTTAATAATTTTGGTGACAAGGCATCGTGTCAGCGCATACTTTTTTGATTTAAATGTATCTGTTGTTTTTTAACAAATGCGCCTTTCGATTAAAAAGCACTTACAAAATCAAAACCCGTCTATAGTAGTTAACAAAACAAACTAATGATGTGCTTAAACTTTTCTAACCAACTTGACTTTTTATACTTCAACTTTTTGAAAAGCAAAAACCATGCTGGTGAACTCAAAATTCTTTGACATAACGTATATTGCTTAGTCAGACATCTAAGGAAGGATAGTTGTCAACAAGTGTTGTTATGCTATAGTTTACAAGAATATTCATCATTTAGCGAAGAAAAATATTTAATTCTTATAATGAATAAAAAAAACATACCTCTGCAATAGATTGTAAACCACGATAAGGCTTTAACTCGTTAACACCGTGACTTTTCGGTTTTCCGTAAGTGCAACCCTTCGGAACAGGACGTTTGCGGTTGCCACGACGAACACGAATTCTATAAATAACATATCCTTGTTTAGAGCGATATCCTAACCGTCTAGCTTTATCAGGTCGAGTAGGTCTTGGTGACCGATGCAATTTTGTCAGCTGACGGTATTGCCAAACGCGGATCCGAAGTAAATACCTCATAACATCACTCTGCTTCTTTCTATACAACTCTTGCATATAGCGATACGCACCCATCTCTATTGAATCGGTGAACGATAGACCTAGTAACGAATGTAATTAAATGTTATTCCTCATAAAATAACTGTCACATCATCGGTCTATCCACGAAGATAGTAAGTGGTTATCCGACAGCATAACTGTTCTAAAAATAGTAAAAATTAATTGCTTTCAAAAATCAAAAGCTCTTAAAGTATACATGGACCACTTTAAGTCGTTTTGATATTATTATCACTACGCTCTTCAGTATAGCCGTATCTGCATATAAAAAACTTCAGAATGGTGCAAGGCCAAGTTTAATATCATCACAGCTGCAAAATTCTTAATTGGAAAAAAGAACATGACGAAAACTTACCTAGTTACACCTAAGTAAAAGAAATTATGTGAATTAGCAAACTTGAAAAAACCATTTAAGATCATATACATATTTATTATTGACGACATAATAAACAATATCAATGGATCAAGAAATTACAACCAACCTACCCTCACTTGAATATAAGTTAGAAAGACAGGATCACGGTGAAGTTGGTGACAAGAAACCTATTTCCTACAAATTCGATAAATTCACGTTTCGATAACGTAGAATTTAGGAAAAGAAAATAAGACCCAGGGAGCACTAAGAAGGTGGCCGCAAGGCTACAACAAGTCTACAACAACCACAATTTTTGGATTTTGACTTGTCAATTGCTTGAAAAAATGTTTCGATTTTGGGGAGCACTAATCGTGTACCCTGGATTTGAATTTGAATTTAGATTTTGCGATTTTGGTAGAGAGGAAAATTAAATAAAATTTAGTAAATGTAGAAAAATTAAATTATGCGGAAATGTGAAAATGTTTAAAATATGTGAAAATGGTTAAAATGTTTAAATGTAAAATTGTTTAATATTGTATGTATGTGGTAGCGGATCAGTGGAACAAGTGGCTCGACTACTCCCGCTGTACACAATTGTTTGTGGGACGGGTGCAAGTGACAATGGGCGGCCACCAACGGCAGTGAGTAGCAATATACATGTGCATGTGAATTATAGAACATGCTTGGCCAAAGGTAACCAATGGTTTTTTATATAAGAGTCTAAATATTTTTTTAAATTCTTTATTAATTAGGAATAGCAGACACTTAATCTGTTCAAGATGAATATGTGGATTCCATATTTAAGGAATTTTTGCAATTTAGCGCAAATGCGGCATCCTATTAATATGTTGTATTAGATGCATAAATCAAGCGCCACATCCATTTGTGAACTCAACCCCCAACATGAGCAGCAACTAAATGGTATAATTGCTAATTTTCAGGCAGCTTCACTTTTTGACAATTATTTATTTACAGTTAACAATTAGAACGATTATAAAACTGCCGAAATCGCAAGGGACCAAGCATATACAATTCAGTTCAAACGCATTCAAACTGTATAACTGTATATAATATGCATACAAATAGACAGCAGCACTCACTTCCAATTTCAGCAAAGGCGCATCATTTAAAGGAATGATTCTTTTGAAAACACCCACAATGCTGAATATATGTAAAAGCACAACAACATAAGAATATTTCCAATGAAGAATTATTTTTTTTTTTTTATGATATTGTAAAAAATTTTGAATTTTAAATTATTTTTGTCACTTTTCCACATAAAGCGCACTTTATCCTTTTATTTTTATTAATTGTTATATCTCAACTATTTACAAACCATTTTTTGTATATTTCAAATTTTGTTTGCTTACAACATTAATCTCAAATAAAAGTTGCGAATAAAAAGTGAGAAAACGTGAAAACGAAAACAAGAAGAAGAGCAATTCTCCCTTGCGACTACCTTTTAGGTGTGCCCTTGCTGCAACAAGTCTACAAGAAAAGCAATGTTCCTAATTTGGCTTGTAAATTGTTTGAAAATAGCTATCGCTTTGAGAACCTAAAATCCAAATATAGATTTGAACAGGGAGCACTAATCAGTGTGTCCTGGCTTTTAATTAAAATTTTCGACTTTGAAAGTGAGAATTAAACAAAATTTAATAAATTTAGAAAGCCAGATGAGATTTTACGAGGAAAGTTATCCTGGGGCCGAATCGCGGCATTTGTGGTCTGTAGTCTTGCGTAATTTTAACCTTTTGGATCACGCCACACGTTATCGATTAAAACGTGTCTAAATTTTTGATCATCGCGACACCACTACCCCCACCCAGTTGTCGGGTACGCCAACGCAAGCAGGCGTTTGTTTTGCGCGATAACTTTTAACACGCTGTCGCTGTCGCACAGCGTGTTTATGAAAAACCGGAACTAGCCTGTGTTGGCTGCTGAACAACACACTTCATGGTGGCGTGTTATAGAGCGTTTTGTGCAATTAAAGGATATATTAATTACTGGACTTAACACAATCTCTAGAAATTTGCAGAAACGTATTCCATCATATACGTATTCCATCATATATGTACGATATAACAAATAAATTCGCAGGAACGTATTTTTATCATATATTATATATACGATATAACAAATATTTCTGTCTTATTGGCAACGCTACGTTGAGCACGCGAGCAGCCAAATATATATATATATATATATATATATATATATATATATATATATATATATATATATATATGTATATATATATATATATATATATATATATATACATATATATATATGTATATATATATATGTATATATATATATATATATATATATATATATATATATATATATAATTATTTAGTATACTTAGTATATCAAGGAATCGGACCAGCTCCTTTGGAGAGAGCATTTGAAGTTCTTCATCTTCTAGTATATAGGAACCTAAGATCCTGTGTCTCCTGTGGCCTAATGCATCACAGTTGGTGATTAAGTGTCCCACAGACTCCTCTTCAGCACAGCAGAATCTGCAAGTGCTCGAGCTAGATATACCTATTTTGTGTAGGTGTTTGTTGCAGGCGAAGTGGCCTGTTAATGCTCCAGAAAGTAATCTAAGGCATTTTTTGTTTAAGGTAAGAGCGATTTTTGCTCTATTAGCGTCAAAGCTCAGGAATTTTTTGGAGTGATCGAGGCCGTCAATACCATTCCAATATTCGCTGATTTTATGTTGGATCCATTTTTTGGTCTCTTGTTTTATGTTGTGTTTATTAAAGCCAAAGAAGGGGGTGGGTCCAATAAATGATCCTTCAGCCCCTTTTTTGGCGTAAAGGTCTGCCTTTTCGTTATCTTCGTGTCCTTCGTGTCCTGGCACCCAAATCAGAGAGACCTGTTGTGGATGGCCAGTTCGTTGATTGCGTTGTTACACTCTATAAGGACTTTTGATGTAAATGTGTAGCTTTTATGAGCTTTGAGGACTGATTGACTGTCTGAGAGTATCTTAATTGTCACTCTTTTAAGTCCTCTTTTAGATAAGATTTCCACTGTTTCCATTATAGCATAGAGCTCCGCATGGAAAATCGTGGTATCTGCACTTAGGGTTATTGATTTGTGTGCTCTAGGTCCCACTATTCCTGCTCCTATCCCCTGGAGCGTTTTGGATCCATCTGTATACCATTTTTGCGAATCATCGTGTAGCCATGTTGGGCTATCGTTCCACTCCTCCCTTGATGGGAATATGACATTGTACCTCTTGGTGAAATTGAGTACTGAGTCTGTGTGGTCACTTGCCTGGGTCATGTGCATAGCATCTTTGACCAAATTTAGAATTTCTAGCTGTCCAGTGAGATTTGCTCGTTTGAATTTTTCATTTGCTTGGATTGAGAGTGCTTTCCTAGCAGCTTCCTCTTGTATTGCTAGGTGTAGCGGTGGTAAATTTAACAGCGCTTCCATGCCAGCAGTTGGGGTAGTTCTCATAGCCCCTGTAATGCTTAGGCATCCCAGCCTTTGTAATTTGCACAGTTTTAATTTGGCTGTTGTTTGTTTTGTTTTTCCCCACCATACCAATGCCCCATATAGTATGATGGGTTTAACCATTTGGGTGTATATCCAGAAGGTCATTTTGGGGCTCAGATCCCAGGATTTTCCCAGAAGTTGTTTTGTAGTCCAAAGGTTTTTCGTGGCCTTTTTTATTACCGAGTTAAGGTGTGCCTCCCAGGTGAGTTTTTTATCCAGGATGATACCTAGATATTTTACCTCTTCCTGTAAGGGTACATCTGTTCCATTTATTTTTAATGATGGGATATCAAATGCCCTTTTCCTGGTGAAGGGGACAATAGAGGTTTTGGTGGGGTTGATTGATAACCCCTCTTTCCTGCACCACTCCCATGTTGTGTCTAAGGCATCTTGCATCAGGTCTCCAATAGTCGTTTCATGATTGCCTTGGATTATTATAGATATGTCATCTGCATTCAATTGTTTTGTATCCTTTATTATTATATATATATATATATATATATATATATATATATATATATATATATATATATATATATATATATTATATATATATATATATATATATATATATATATATATATAATATATATATATATATATATATATATATATATAAAATATATATATATATATATATATATATATATATATATATATATATATATATATATATATATATATATATATGAATATCTACAGATTAAAAAAGCGTTTAAGGTCAGTCTCGTTTAAGGTCAGTCTCCAATTAGCAAGAAGACTTTCCCTTTGACTGGAATGTGTCAAAGCTCAGTGTGTAAAATAATTAAAATTGTGATCAAAAAAATTGAAAACACATTGTGCTGAAAGTTCATTCAATATTTGCACGAAAACTCCGCAAATTCTAAGGAATCATTTATGAAAAAATGTAAAGGTAAGTTTTCTCAATTTTAGTTTTATAACAGAAAATTTCTTAATTTTTGGATGAATAGACGGAACGCAAATCGGACTGCAGAAGCCATCTATAAACGAGCATATGTTAATCATACAATTTTTCTAAATTAATTTTATTTTATTTAAATTTATCCCCAAAAAATTTAAACACTATTACCAATAATAAAACCAAATATTATGATAAATAATCGAAATAAACATACATTTTTTAAACAAAAAGGACAACAAAATATTTGCGAAATACTCTGATGCGATTGTATTTTTTTGTTCCTACCGTCTGTATTTTTGTTTGTTTTTATTTTGCTTCTCCCCTTCTGTTTTTTGTTTCCCTCTGCTCAGAACCCTGGAATCAACACGAGGCTTTGGCGTGGTCTTTCGAATACCAAGGATAGCAACCGGTATGGTAAAGAAGGTGCTAGTCTTGTGGTGCGAATAGATGAGGCCTCTGTTGATGTCTTGGGCTCTCGGTACCGGAGCCGTCTGAGTCTTTTCTTTGCGACAGTCACTTTCCATGTCTTTCCGAGGTGTATGGCTCAGACGGTTCTCGCAGTTATCGTCCTTTGACGGTAACGCAGATTAACTTGCAGCATTCTAAAGCAGCTACTGTACTCCTAAGTAGACGACTCACCCTGCTGCACACATTACCCCACATAACAGCAGTACAAGAGCCCAGGGTCTTTAGGGGTCGCCTCTGTGGCCTTGGCTCGTTGAAAGGGGCCACGATATTATATGACAGAAACTCGATTAGACCCAGAGCCGGTCTTATAATATCATCCCATCTCGCAGCGACCTACCTCGACGCATTTTGTTGTCAGGATCTGGTTGCGGCAGAGATTAGTTTTAAGAGTATGCACGGATGGTCGAGGTTCGTGATTGCATCTGCTTACTTTCCTTACGATGCTTTGGAGACGCCACCACCAGGGAAGGTCGCCACTCTCGTAGGGTTCTGTGAGCGGCGCAGTCTTGGTCTGGTTCTTTGTTGCGATGCTAATGCCTAGCATACGATCTGGGGTAGCAGCAAGGGCAATGAGCTCTCGACTTTTCGAGTATATTGCCTCCTCCAGCCTGAACATCCACAATGTAGGCAGGCAGCCTTCCTTTGTGACTACGAGAAGGCAGGAGGTAATTGACGTCACCCTCTCAAATCCAAGACTGGGGTGGTCGATCAACAACTGGAGGGTCCTTGCCGAAGACTCGTGCTCGGACCACAGATACATTGAGTTTCAGTGTGCGAGCGGGCGCAGATGCCATTGCCCACCAGAAACCCAAGAAAAACAGACTGGCCAAAGTTCAGGGAGGCACTGCGTAGCAATTACGTGACGCCACTGAAACTTCGCAAGGAGCAGAACATTGAGGCGGCTGTTGAACATCCCAACACTGTTCTAACAAATAGCTTCGAGCTAGCCTGTCCAACTAGACCTCCTCTTAGCCGGACTCCTGTTCCATGGTGGAATCGAGAGCTTCAGGTGCTGAGGCGTGAGTCTAGAAAACTCCTCAACCGGGCCCTCAAGACTTATCTTGATGAGGACTGGGAACGACGTCGACGTGTTCAGAGGGACTACAAGAAGCTAATTCGGGACTCGAAAAGGGCTTCTTTTAAAGATTTCTGCAGTAATATCGAATCCCTGAGTGACACGGCAAAACTGATGAAAGTCATGAAAAAGGACCAAACCGCTAAGCTGAGGTCGCTCAGGAAACCTGATGGCTCCTATATGGAGAGGCAAAGTGAGACACTCAGCTTACTGTTGGAGTCACACTTTCTAGGAAATCAGGTAAGTTTAGCCCGTCAGCAACCACCTTTGGTTGGAACTGTTGTCAGGGCAGCTACACCCTGTCGACATGATTGGTATGTCGCCAGAACTGTGGCAAATCAGGCTGCTATTAGATTTGCTATCAAATCCTTTGACGGCTTCAAATCGCCCAGACTGGATGGCATATATCCGATTGTGTTGAAGGAAGGCATTGAGTTAGTGTTGGCAGCACTGAAGAAGATCTTCACTGCATGTCTCGCAGTGGCCGATGTACCACACTCTTGGAGGATGGTGAGGGTTGCTTTCAATCCTTTTTGGAAGAGACGACTACACCAATCCCAAGAGCTTCAGACCTATTAGTATGACCTCGTTCATGCTAAAGAGTTTAGAACGGCTGGTTGAGCTTCGCATGCGTAGGGAGTCTCTGAAGACGCATCCACTCTCTCCATTTCAGCATGCCTATCAAAGCGTAAAATCCTGCGAGACGGCTCTGCAAAACATTGTAGGAAGGATAAAGCGAGCCATCTACAGGAAAGAATACGCAATGGGCATCTTTGTGGACATAGAGGGTGCGTTGGACACTGCTAGGCGGCATGGCGTAGACCGGGCTCTAGTAAATTGGATACGTTCAATGCTGGCCCAGAGAATCATAACGGTGCGGGCGGAGGAAGATATGCTGGTGTCGTCTGGGGTTAATAGAGGCTGTCCCCAAGGTGGCGTACTGTCTCCGTTGCTCTGGTGCATGGTAATCGATCCCCTGCTTAACGCCATTAAGGACTCGGGTGTCTACGTTCAGGCATATGCGGATGATGTTGGCTATCTTGTGACAGGTCCATCCCTTAAGATTGTCTGCAGAAGGGTGCAGAGAACTCTGGATATGATTGACACTTGGTGCAGTGCGAATGGGCTATCGGCTAATCCTGTAAAGACTGGTATTGTCCTCTTTACCAGAAGGAGAAAGCTTTATGGACTTATTCTGCCTACACTAAAAGGAGTCACTGTCCAGCTATCCAAGGAAATCAAATATCTTGGAGTCATCCTTGATAACAAACTTCTTTGGAGAACACATGTCGAACTGAAGACATCCAAAGCACTGTAAGTTTTCTGGCAGTGTAAGGGTATTTTTGGTAAGACATGGGGTCTTTCCCCTAGCAAGGTCCTATGGATCTATACAGCTATGGTAAGACCTATTATCACCTATGCGTCGATGGTTTGGATGAGCAGACTCTCTCTTGTAGGGGTCAAAAAAGGTCTATCAAAACTACAACGTGCTGTGACCATATGTTGTACCGGAGCATTTCCGACTACTCCAGGCCCGGCACTTGATGCCTTGGTGAATCTCCCGCCACTAGATATCTTCATCCGCGGAGAGGTCATTAAGGCCATCTGCAGAGTGAAACGTAGTGGCCACTGGTATGGGGTGTACTCGATATTGGACGACGGCCCAGGCACTGACATCGATTCTGCAATCCTGTCTATGCCCCCGGACTCCATGTCGTCAACCGTCATACTAGAAAAGCGGCACAATGTGTTGTGCCAGAGGCTCGTTCATGGTTAGATCCCGAGAACGAGGCCGGCAAACACTGCTGCCGCAGTTTCACTGATGGCTCCAGGACTGAAGAAGGTTCAGGTTCTGGTGTCTTCGTGGAATCTTGTGGGACCCGTCGGTTCTTTGCCCTTGGTCTGCATGCGTCTGTGTTTCAGGCGGAGGTGTATGCGATACTTCAGGCGATGGACTTTGTTGTGGAAAACAGGTGGAAAGGTAAATCTATTTGTGTCTGCAGTGACAGCCAAGCTGCGCTCATGGCCTTGGATAGCCCTACCACCACTACCACGATAGTCAGGTCCTGCAAATCCAGGCTAAATTGTGTTGGAAAACATAATAGTATGACGCTGACTTGGGTACCGGGACAAGCTGGCATTTCGGGTATCGAGACTTCTGACTCTTTGGCCAGGATGGGCTCTGAGGCTGTTTTTATTGGCACTGAGCCTTTTCTGCCACTCCCTTCCGCTGCCATCAAAGCCACTGCAAACAAGTGGGTTGTTTTGACCCACAAGCGAGCATGGCGGTCTGAGAGAGGCTGCGGATGGACGAAAATTATGCTACCTGCTATCTCTGACCGATGGTCACGGTTCCTTCTATCTTTAGGTAGGTGGGACTGCAGGCTGTTGGTTGGCGTGATGACAAGGCACTTTCGAAGGGCTAGGCACATGGAAAGGATTGGCATATCAGACAGTGCGCTGTGCCCAGCCTGTGGAGAAGAACACGAGACGGCGGACCATTTTCTTTGCGTCTGCCCTGCCTTTGCTCGAATCAGGTTAGGGATTTTTGGCACTGATGTGCTGAGGAGTAACCAACTTGGCTCCTTGGCACCACAGGATCTACTTCTATTTCTTCGGAGGCCGGGTAGATTTAAAGCCGATTAAAAGGAAACCTTAAGTGCAGTACTCTGTCTGAGTGCTACGCTTAATAGATTGTTCCGACAAAAAAAAAAAAAGAGTTGATTGACCGGCTTTTGCGCTGAAACGGTCAATGGTGGAATACCGGAGGAGCCCAAAAATTGAAAAAACGGGGATTAGGAGGGAGAAAGAAAAAAGGATTTAAGGCGGTGGAAATTTTTACTCGTCCGTTTTAATTGTAACATCATCAAGAATAAAACTGTCATCTCTTGACTTGAACACAAAACAAACCATTCAGATTCCCGAATCGAGTCAAAGCCCACTGGAGCCAGGAGAAGAATCTGTCCAACTCTACCCGAGGGAACAAGATAAGTTATAAACGAAGAGTATTTTGTATTTAGTATTATAGGTTATATTTGTAGATATTAGGAGTAAGCATAAACTTGTTTAAGTTAAAATTTAATATACATGTTATACACTTTACTCTTTAGCATGACCGAGGTCATCCTAATAGGTCTGAAGCTCTTAGGATTGGTGTAGTCGACTCTTCCAACTTTAGGAATGAAAGCAACCCTCTCCATCCTATAAGAGTGTGGTACATAGGCCAGCACGAGACATGCAGTGAAGATCTTCTTCAGTACTGCCAACACTAACTCAATGCCTTCCTTCAAAACAATCGGATATATGCCATCCAGTCCGGGCGACTTGAAGCCGAGAGCTCATTGCACTTGCTGCTGCCCCAGATCGTATGCTGGGCATTAGCATCGCAACAAAGAACCAGACCAAGACTGCGCCGCTCACACAACCCTACGAGAGTGGCGACCTCCCCAGGTGGTGGCGTCTCCAAAGCATCGTAAGGAAAGTAACCAGATGCAATCACGAACCTCGACCATCCGTGCATACTCTTAAAACTAATCTCTGCCGCAACCAGATCCTGACAACAAAATAGGTCAAGGCAGGTCGCTGCGAGATGGGATGATATTATAAGACCGGCTCTAGGTCTAATCGAGTTTGTCAACGAGCCAAGGCCACAGAGGCGACCCATAAAGGCCCTGGGCTCTTGTACTGCTGTTATGTGGGGTAATGTGTGCAGCAGGGTGAGTCGTCTACTTAGGAGTACAGTAGCGGCTTTAGAATGCTGCAAGTTAATCTGCCTTACCGTCAAAGGACGATAACTGCGAGAACCGTCTGAGCCATACACCTCGGAAAGACATGGAAAGTGACTGTCGCAAAGAAAAGACTCAGACGGCTCCGGTACCGAGAGCCCATGACATCAACAGAGGCCTCATCTAGAGGGAAACAAAAAACAGAAGGGGAGAAGCAAAATAAAAACAAACAAAAATACAGACGGTAGGAACAAAAAAATACAATCGCAACAGAGTATTTCGCAAATATTTTGTTGTCCTTTTGTTTATAAAATGTATGTTTATTTCGATTATTTATCATAATATTTGGTTTTATTATTGGTAATAGTGTTTAAATTTTTTGGGGATAAATTTAAATAAAATAAAATTAATTTAGAAAAATTGTATGATTAACATATGCTCGTTTATAGATGGCTTCTGCAGTCCGATTTGCGTTCCGTCTATTCATCCAAAAATTAAGAAATTTTCTGTTATAAAACTAAAATTGAGAAAACTTACCTTTACATTTTTTCATAAATGATTCCTTAGAATTTGCGGAGTTTTCGTGCAAATATTGAATGAACTTTCAGCACAATGTGTTTTCAATTTTTTTGATCACAATTTTAATTATTTTACACACTGAGCTTTGACACATTCCAGTCAAAGGGAAAGTCTTCTTGCTAATTGGAGACTGACCTTAAACGCTTTTTTAATCTGTAGATATTCATATATATATATATATATATATATATATATATATATATATATATATATATATATATATATATATATATATATATATATATATATATATATATATATATATATATATATATATATATATATATATATATATATATATATATATATATATATATATATATATATATATATATATATATATATATATATATATATATATATATATATATATATATATATATATATATATATATATATATATATATATATATATATATATATATATATATATATATATATATATATATATATATATATATATATATATATATATATATATATATATATATATTTATATATATATATATATATATATATATATATATATAATAATAAAGGATACAAAACAATTGGATATGCAGATGACATATCTATAATAATCCAAGGCAATCATGAAACGACTATTGGAGACCTGATGCAAGATGCCTTAGACACAACATGGGAGTGGTGCAGGAAAGAGGGGTTATCAATCAACCCCACCAAAACCTCTATTGTCCCCTTCACCAGGAAAAGGGCATTTGATATCCCATCATTAAAAATAAATGGAACAGATGTACCCTTACAGGAAGAGGTAAAATATCTAGGTATCATCCTGGATAAAAAACTCACCTGGGAGGCACACCTTAACTCGGTAATAAAAAAGGCCACGAAAAACCTTTGGACTACAAAACAACTTCTGGGAAAATCCTGGGGTCTGAGCCCCAAAATGACCTTCTGGATATACACCCAAATGGTTAAACCCATCATACTATATGGGGCATTGGTATGGTGGGGAAAAACAAAACAAACAACAGCCAAATTAAAACTGTGCAAATTACAAAGGCTGGGATGCCTAAGCATTACAGGGGCTATGAGAACTACCCCAACTGCTGGCATGGAAGCGCTGTTAAATTTACCACCGCTACACCTAGCAATACAAGAGGAAGCTGTTAGGAAAGCACTCTCAATCCAAGCAAATGAAAAATTCAAACGAGCAAATCTCACTGGACAGCTAGAAATTCTAAATTTGGTCAAAGATGCTATGCACATGACCCAGGCAAGTGACCACACAGACTCAGTACTCAATTTCACCAAGAGGTACAATGTCATATTCCCATCAAGGGAGGAGTGGAACGATAGCCCAACATGGCTACACGATGATTCGCAAAAATGGTATACAGATGGATCCAAAACGCTCCAGGGGATAGGAGCAGGAATAGTGGGACCTAGAGCACACAAATCAATAACCCTAAGTGCAGATACCACGATTTTCCATGCGGAGCTCTATGCTATAATGGAAACAGTGGAAATCTTATCTAAAAGAGGACTTAAAAGAGTGAAAATTAAAATACTCTCAGACAGTCAATCAGTCCTCAAAGCTCTTAAAAGCTACACTTTTACATCAAAAGTCCTTATAGAGTGTAACAACGCACTCAACGAACTGGCCATCCACAATCAGGTCTCTCTGATTTGGGTGCCAGGACACGAAGGACACGAAGGTAACGAAAAGGCAGACCATTATGCCAAAAAAGGGGCTGAAGGATCATTTATTGGACCCACCCCCTTCTTTGGCTTTAATAAAAACAACATAAAACAAGAGACCAAAAAATGGATCCAAAATAAAATCAGCGAATATTGGAATGGTATTGACGGCCTCGATCACTCCAAAAAATTCCTGAGCTTTGACGCTAATAGAGCAAAAATCGCTCTTACCTTAAACAAAAAATGCCTTAGATTACTTTCTGGAGCATTAACAGGCCACTTCGCCTGCAACAAACACCTATACAAAATAGGTATATCTAGCACGAGCACTTGCAGATTCTGCTGTGCTGAAGAGGAGTCTGTGGGACACTTAATCACCAACTGTGATGCATTAGGCCACAGGAGACACAGGATCTTAGGTTCCTATATACTAGAAGATGAAGACCTTCAAATGCTCTCTCCAAAGGAGCTGGTCCGATTCCTTGATATACTAAGTATACTAAATTATTATATATATATATATATATATATATATATATATATATATATATATATATATATATATATATATATATATATATTTGGCTGCTCGCGTGCTCAACGTAGCGTTGCCAATAAAAGACAGAAATATTTTTTATATCGTATATATAATATATGATAAAAATACGTTCCTGCGAATTTATTTGTTATATCGTACATATAATATATTATGGAATACGTTTCTGCAAATTTCTAGAGATTGTGTTAAGTCCAGTAATTAATATATCCTTTAATTGCACAAAACGCTCTATAACACGCCACCATGAAGTGTGTTGTTCAGCAGCCAACACAGGCTAGTTCCCGTTTTTCATAAACACGCTGTGCGACAGAGACAGCGTGTTAAAAGTTATCGCGCAAAACAAACGCCTGCTTGCGTTGACGTACCCGACAACTGGGTGGGGGTAGTGGTGTCGCGATGATCAAAAATTTAGACACGTTTTAATCGATAACGTGTGGCGTGATCCAAAAGGTTAAAATTACGCAAGACTACAGACCACAAATGCCGCGATTCGGCCCCAGGATAACTTTCCTCGTAAAATCTCATCTGGCTTTCTAAATTTATTAAATTTTGTTTAATTCTCACTTTCAAAGTCGAAAATTTTAATTAAAAGCCAGGACACACTGATTAGTGCTCCCTGTTCAAATCTATATTTGGATTTTAGGTTCTCAAAGCGATAGCTATTTTCAAACAATTTACAAGCCAAATTAGGAACATTGCTTTTCTTGTAGACTTGTTGCAGCAAGGGCACACCTAAAAGGTAGTCGCAAGGGAGAATTGCTCTTCTTCTTGTTTTCGTTTTCACGTTTTCTCACTTTTTATTCGCAACTTTTATTTGAGATTAATGTTGTAAGCAAACAAAATTTGAAATATACAAAAAATGGTTTGTAAATAGTTGAGATATAACAATTAATAAAAATAAAAGGATAAAGTGCGCTTTATGTGGAAAAGTGACAAAAATAATTTAAAATTCAAAATTTTTTACAATATCATAAAAAAAAAAAAATAATTCTTCATTGGAAATATTCTTATGTTGTTGTGCTTTTACATATATTCAGCATTGTGGGTGTTTTCAAAAGAATCATTCCTTTAAATGATGCGCCTTTGCTGAAATTGGAAGTGAGTGCTGCTGTCTATTTGTATGCATATTATATACAGTTATACAGTTTGAATGCGTTTGAACTGAATTGTATATGCTTGGTCCCTTGCGATTTCGGCAGTTTTATAATCGTTCTAATTGTTAACTGTAAATAAATAATTGTCAAAAAGTGAAGCTGCCTGAAAATTAGCAATTATACCATTTAGTTGCTGCTCATGTTGGGGGTTGAGTTCACAAATGGATGTGGCGCTTGATTTATGCATCTAATACAACATATTAATAGGATGCCGCATTTGCGCTAAATTGCAAAAATTCCTTAAATATGGAATCCACATATTCATCTTGAACAGATTAAGTGTCTGCTATTCCTAATTAATAAAGAATTTAAAAAAATATTTAGACTCTTATATAAAAAACCATTGGTTACCTTTGGCCAAGCATGTTCTATAATTCACATGCACATGTATATTGCTACTCACTGCCGTTGGTGGCCGCCCATTGTCACTTGCACCCGTCCCACAAACAATTGTGTACAGCGGGAGTAGTCGAGCCACTTGTTCCACTGATCCGCTACCACATACATACAATATTAAACAATTTTACATTTAAACATTTTAACCATTTTCACATATTTTAAACATTTTCACATTTCCGCATAATTTAATTTTTCTACATTTACTAAATTTTATTTAATTTTCCTCTCTACCAAAATCGCAAAATCTAAATTCAAATTCAAATCCAGGGTACACGATTAGTGCTCCCCAAAATCGAAACATTTTTTCAAGCAATTGACAAGTCAAAATCCTAAAATTGTGGTTGTTGTAGACTTGTTGTAGCCTTGCGGCCACCTTCTTAGTGCTCCCTGGGTCTTATTTTCTTTTCCTAAATTCTACGTTATCGAAACGTGAATTTATCGAATTTGTAGGAAATAGGTTTCTTGTCACCAACTTCACCGTGATCCTGTCTTTCTAACTTATATTCAAGTGAGGGTAGGTTGGTTGTAATTTCTTGATCCATTGATATTGTTTATTATGTCGTCAATAATAAATATGTATATGATCTTAAATGGTTTTTTCAAGTTTGCTAATTCACATAATTTCTTTTACTTAGGTGTAACTAGGTAAGTTTTCGTCATGTTCTTTTTTCCAATTAAGAATTTTGCAGCTGTGATGATATTAAACTTGGCCTTGCACCATTCTGAAGTTTTTTATATGCAGATACGGCTATACTGAAGAGCGTAGTGATAATAATATCAAAACGACTTAAAGTGGTCCATGTATACTTTAAGAGCTTTTGATTTTTGAAAGCAATTAATTTTTACTATTTTTAGAACAGTTATGCTGTCGGATAACCACTTACTATCTTCGTGGATAGACCGATGATGTGACAGTTATTTTATGAGGAATAACATTTAATTACATTCGTTACTAGGTCTATCGTTCACCGATTCAATAGAGATGGGTGCGTATCGCTATATGCAAGAGTTGTATAGAAAGAAGCAGAGTGATGTTATGAGGTATTTACTTCGGATCCGCGTTTGGCAATACCGTCAGCTGACAAAATTGCATCGGTCACCAAGACCTACTCGACCTGATAAAGCTAGACGGTTAGGATATCGCTCTAAACAAGGATATGTTATTTATAGAATTCGTGTTCGTCGTGGCAACCGCAAACGTCCTGTTCCGAAGGGTTGCACTTACGGAAAACCGAAAAGTCACGGTGTTAACGAGTTAAAGCCTTATCGTGGTTTACAATCTATTGCAGAGGTATGTTTTTTTTATTCATTATAAGAATTAAATATTTTTCTTCGCTAAATGATGAATATTCTTGTAAACTATAGCATAACAACACTTGTTGACAACTATCCTTCCTTAGATGTCTGACTAAGCAATATACGTTATGTCAAAGAATTTTGAGTTCACCAGCATGGTTTTTGCTTTTCAAAAAGTTGAAGTATAAAAAGTCAAGTTGGTTAGAAAAGTTGAAGCACATCATTAGTTTGTTTTGTTAACTACTATAGACGGGTTTTGATTTTGTAAGTGCTTTTTAATCGAAAGGCGCATTTGTTAAAAAACAACAGATACATTTAAATCAAAAAAGTATGCGCTGACACGATGCCTTGTCACCAAAATTATTAAAAATGGAATGTTTTAATATCTTGTTGGATATCCCCGACGTTGAAGGGGAAATGCTGCCAAGCGTTTTGGCACTTATGCTTCAGGACCAACTTCACAAGAAATTCTTGCTTGTGATGATCACGTACAATCGAATATTTTTGGAAACAAAATTTTTCGATTACCCAAGTTTAGTAGAACTTTCTTCCATATTTGCTTTTGAAATACTTGTATATGTATAATAGTTTCAAGGCATTTAAGATTCCCAGTTCCAATACTGGCCATACATCCCCATACCATGACACCTCCTCCACCAGGCTTTACTGTCTGGAACAGGTTCTGCTTGTCAAGTGCCATTTCTGGCTTTTGCATTGAAATAATTGTATGGTGTTCGCCGACGACAACATAAATAAGTCTCCCGAGTTTTGGAGAGGGGTTTTATTCTCGCATGAGTAAATTTTGTATTTTTGGAATCGAAAGTGTGCAAAAAAATATGGCGAAACCCAGTCACGGCTCTGGCAAATATGCCTTTCAATTCAGAATATTTACAAAATTCAAAAAATAATGTCTACATTAAATTAACAATAATTAATTTATATGTGCGTAAAGTTTTCTCAATTCAGTTAATTTTTATTTACTCTGACAACCATGCTGTAGAGCGTGCAATTTTCTTTGACATATTTATATACATATATGTATATATCATTTATTTATTAGATTTTGTTAATTGACTGCATAACTTTTTGCAGGAGCGGGTTGGACGTAGATTGGGCGGATTAAGAGTGCTCAATTCTTATTGGGTAGCTCAGGATGCATCTTATAAATACTTTGAGGTTATATTGATTGATACCCACCACAACGCAATTCGCCGCGATCCTAAAATTAACTGGATATGTAAGCATGTCCATAAGCACCGGGAACTCCGCGGCCTAACATCAGCTGGAAAAAGCTCTCGTGGAATTGGAAAAGGGTACAGATATTCTCAAACAATTGGAGGTTCTCGCCGTGCAGCATGGAAGCGCAAGAATCGTCTACATATGCACAGAAAACGTTAAATGTAGGCGGTGTTTTATTTTAATAAATACAGGTCTATATAAAAAAGTGAGATTTTTTTGTAGATTTTCTTTTTTGAGCAGGGGGGTTCCAAAATATATTTTCACAAAGCCCTCAATTTTGATTTCAGTACTTGATTAATAAGTGGAGCAAGTCTTGCTTATTAAAAGGGTCAATGCATTTTTTCTGTAATCTAGGCTTATGTTTTGGGAGTTATAGCTCGTTTCATTAACACTGAAAGCTAAACTGCAATTCAGGATACTAATTCTCAGAGTTGTGAGCGGAATAGTTCCAATCGTTCGGAATTTGGGTATGATGGGACTCGGTAGGGATCAAATCGATATTGGTTTCAGTATTGTAAAATGAAAATTATTAGTGAAATAGTGTCTGTTATTTATATTTACGAGAATTCAAAAGTGATTCAGATAATATTCCAATAGATGAAGCTAAAAGAAGACAATCAACAAAGGCCTTCGACTCGAAAGAGATTTACATAAGAATTTCGCACGAGGTCGTGACTGGGACAAAAATTTTTTTATTTTAAAACAACCGTTCTTAACACTTCCTATATATTGTCTGAAGTAGTAAAAAAACAATAAAATTGAAAATTTTATCTGCCTCAAGACACATTTTGCCTACGTAAAGTCAATTGAGATAAAATCACATCCTCTTACAATTAATTTAGATTAGATATAAAAGTGTAACTGCATCATTTATTTAACGTAGGAATAATACACCAAATTTGAACTTTAATTATTATTTGAGTATTGATTATTAGTGATGAGTTTGCCTTTACGTGTTGCGTGTTCAAAAGAGAAGACCTTATCCATACATAAAATTAGCAGAACAAAAACTACAAGAAAAATTTCAGGGTTGCAAAACGTAAATAATACAAAAAGTAGATTGAAAAGAAATATGTAATAGAAGTCTGAACGTCGAACATCTCGGGCTCCTTTGAAAGCATCCGCTTTCAAATGTCTAAGAATAACGGACATAACTTGGAGATTGCTCGTTTGAATATTCCCTTGTTAGTGGTTACTGATACTACTCGTTCCAACTGGTCAGCTCCTGGATGTGTTTCCGTGACTTCCAATGGACCAATGTAATGGTGGTACATTTCCGTCTTTGGTTATAGCAGGTCGTTGACTTGAAGATTCTTGAATATTTGTGACCACTTTGGTCGTGTTGTAATTGAAATAAAGATTTCGCTGATCATTTATGCCAAAATTGTTTAATTAATTGTACATCTTGCCATCTTTTTAATCGATTCACGTTTATGCTGAGTAGGTCTTCGTCTGGAACTAGCCATTGGACGCAGAATAAAAAATGTGCTGGTGTTAGTGGATCGATGTCACCTTCAAATTTATTGCATAGTGGACGTGAATTCAGGCAACTCTCGATTTGGCATAATGTCGTATATAGCTCCTCATATGTGATGCAGGAGTTCCCAAGTACTCGTTTCAGATGGTGTTTAGCAGATTTGATTCCCACCGAAATGAGGCCCTGACGGTGGGGAAAAATGCCTTTGTATCTGTTGCTCGTCGAGTTCCTTTGCAATCCTTTCTTGTACTGGTGTTCCGTTCAAAAACTGATAGCATTCTTTAAGTTGGATATGTGCTCCAACAAAATTGGTTCCGTTGTCGGAATACATATGACTGGGCTTGCCACGTCTGGCTACAAAACGGCGAAATGTTGCTGATGACAATTCACTCACTAAATGAAGGTGTACTGCTTTCGTTACCATGCATATAAAAAGAACAATCCAGGATTTATATTGCTTTACGCCGTAACCTTTCCAAGATCTGACTAAAATTGGTCCGGCATAGTCTACGCCAGTATTGAGAAATGCAGTGCCAGGTTCCAATCGATTTTGCGGCAGATTGCCCATTTGTTGTTGATATGGTATAGCGCGAAATTTCATACATGTCGTACATTTATAGATGCTACACTTGATAACATATGTGATACATGGAATTCCATCAGATATTGAAGTTGTCGATTTCCTGCATCCAGATTCCGAATATGATAGTCTCGTATGATGAGTGTAGTCAAATGATGATCCTTGTGTAATATAAGTTGGTGCTTCTGGTCGTAGCTGACATTTGCGTTTATGATTCTGCCACCGACTCTAAACAGTCCCTTGATCAATCATCAATGAATGGTGCAAGCACAGATAATTTGTTTGAAGAGCTGTTTGTCATTCATTATATGTTGAATCTCAGCACTGGAAGACAATGTTTGTGCTATTTTCACAAGAGCGTTGTGCGCAGATCGCAGTTCAATATATGTTAAAAATCCTGTTGTAATGTCAACTCCGAGTTGTTTCCGTTTACAATTTTGAACTAACCTTAAAATTCTGTTTCTGTTTAATTTGACAAAGTCTGAGTTGCGATTGATTAGTTCAACATCTGCAACTGTAACAGCATGTGTACCATTTTCTTTACGCTCTTCCATATCTATATCAGGAGGTGTGTCCGGTACTTGATGATTTGCATAGGAATGCTTTAATATTGCAGGTCCGTGCCACCATAATTGTTTGTCAATAATTTGTGTGAGACATATACCCCTTGTCAAATCTGCAGGATTATGTTGGAAGCGAATGTGTCTCCACTGTTGTGCTGGTATCAAATTAATTATTTCTGATGTTCGATTGGCTACGAAAAATTTCCACCGTCGAGAATGATCTGCAATCCAAGCCAATACAACTGTTGAGTCAGTCCAGCCAATTAGTTTTACATGTGGAAGTTCCAAGGCAGATTGAATCTTGGTTATCAATTGCGTCATTAAATGTGCGGCGCACAGTTCGAGTCTGGGGTCTATTGTCTTGGAAGCAATGCAGTTTGTAAAAACATCACCATTCTTATGCCAATTCGGAGGAGTCAGCGAAACCGTGTAGCCCAACGTTTTCCTCATTTGAGTATTGTATCCATCTAGAAACTTGAAGATCCTTAATTATGTTAATCCTTTTGCGAAATTCAAACCATTGATTGCGAAGATCAGTGGGCAACTCTTGGTCCCAGTCCAAGCCTCTTAACCAACATTTCTGCATAAATATTTTCATTCTAACAATAACAGGAGATAATAGTTCCAATGGATAAAATATTTTCGATATATCTGATAAAACTGTGCGTTTACTAACCTTGGTTGCCGCTGCCGAAAGGAATACACAAAATTTGAAGGAATTGTTTGTTGTGTTCCACAGCAATCCAAGCATTTTTACTATCTGTGTGTCGTCTATTATGGTTTCTGGTGAAATTTCTCTGTCATGTGGTTCAATTGTTCCCAAAAAACTCGAGGAATTGGATTACCATTTTCTGAGATGAAACCCAGCGCCAGAGAGTACATCACAAATATCTTTCCTCAAAGTTGTAGCACTTTCTGAGTCGGTTGTACAACACATAAAATCATCAACATAAAAATTTTGTGAAATTGCGACTGCTACTTCTGGATATGATTCTTTACAATCATATGATAGCTGCTTTAAGGTTCTCGTAGCCAGGAACGGTGCCGCAGCGGTGCCATATGTCAACGTTTTTAGGTTGTACTCCTTTGGTTGTTCATCTTTGGAATCCCTCCATAATATTCGTTGAAGTGATCGATCTGTTGGGTGAATAACTACCTGACGGTACATCTTCTCAATGTCGCCAGTAGATCCTACCTTGTATTTTCGAAATTTCAAATAAGTTATTTTGAATGGTTGGTCCAACTAAAAGATGGTCGTTGAGAGATAGACCATTAGTGGACTTGCATGACACGTCAAAAACGACTCCCAATTTTGTTGTTGTACTGCTTGACTTCATCACCGCATGATGTGGCATAAAATATTTTCTTGATGGTGGAGAATCAGTTGCAATCTCCATATGATCAAGATTGATGAATTCATGAATAAAAGATTTATACTTTCCTAATTGATGATTGTAAGCAAATCTGCGTTCCATAGCAAAAATTCTTTTCAATGCTGCCTCCCTTGAGTTACCAAGTTATACGATATTTGCTTTGAGTGGCAGCTTCACTATATAACGACCATTTATGTCACGTTGTGTATGTTCCTTATAATGTTGTTCGGCTTGTTCCTCTTCTGGCGTAAGAAAACGTGCTGGTGATTGTATTTCCTCGCATTGCCAAAACTGCTGAAGTTGTTTGTCTAAATCCAAATACACATGTGCAGATGTAATATTGGTTTGTATTGGTACTGTTATCTTGCCGACGACGACCCAACCGAAAATTATATTCATTGCACTTGGAGAACCATTCGAATGAATTATCTTGTGGTGTAAGACACATTCAGCACATATGTCAGCTCCAAGAATTACGTCAATCGTACCAGGATAGTTGAATGCGGGGTCGGCAAGTTGTAGATTCTTGAAAAATTTCAATTTATCGCTTTCAAAATGTTGACTAGGAAGATTTTGTGTCTACTTTGTTAGGCAAAATGCTTCTGTGGTGATATTTCTGTTGAAATGTGACGAGCTGATTTGAATTTGAACTTTACCCCGTGTGACGTTTCCAGTTCCTGAGCCGACTCCATAAAGGATAGTTTTGTCATAAACACGTTTGAGTTTAGGCCTATGAACACACGCCTCCGTGATGAGAGTTGTTAGAGATCCTGAATCCAAAAACGCGCGGCATGGCTGGAGTATGTTGGATGAATCTCATCATGATGACTGCTGTTGGCAGTATTGCCAAAGTATGTTGCTAATGTTTCATATTGACACAGCTTGTAATATTGGCCGACAGTGAAGGTTGGTTTTGAAAATTCTCCTGTTGCATAATAGATTCCCCATTCACCTTGTTCTTTGGATGCAAAAGTGTGTTATGTTTTGCGTTGCACACTTTACATGATGAATGTTTGCATTCTAGAGCTTGATTCGGTTGCAAGCAATTAAAACAAATATTGTGTTGTTTCAAGACTTTGTAGCGGGAATCAATTTTCAAGTCCTTGAATTTATCAGAATGATACAAGAAATGATCTCTTGAACGCATGGGGTAAGACTGGACCACGGCGGAGTACGTACGTTGTTGATATCTTTTTTGACTCGACGTGTTTTGACTTGCTGTGTGGCTGACACTTTTTTGCGTAATCTCCAACTCGAACACTCGCCTTTCTAAAAAATCTACAAATTGTTGGAATGTTGTTGCCGCATTTGGATTTCTATCTCTGTACCAAATTGAATTTGTTTCACTGTCCAGTTTTTTCTCCAAGAGGAACAATAAAATTGAATCCCAATGTTCTACTGGCTCATTTAAAACTTTTAGCGCTTTACTGCTTCCGTTGGTGTTATTATAGAAACGCTTTACTTCATTCACAGATGATGACTTCATTGATGGTTCAAGCAAAAGTTCCAAATAGGCTTTCTTTACTTTGTGTGATTTGTCGTATTTTTTCTTAATTAATTGCCAGGCAATCTCATAGTTAGCACTTGTAGGCTTTAGATGTTTTATAAGTGAAAGAGAATGTCACCCTTCAATTTCGTCTGTAAATATTCTAATTTTTCGATGTCAGAAATATTTGTTTTGTTGTTCACCATGGCTTCAAAAAGATCGCGAAACCTTATCCAATTGACGCATGTGCCGTCAAAATCAGGTATTGTGGTAATCGAACTTCATGCTGCGATTGTTGCTGCTAAGAAATTGGTGACGAGGTAGCATCGAAGCGCGTGTTAGACATTCGTTTTATTAAAACACTCATTGTGCTCTGGTGATCCATAAGCGTTTGCATGGCAGATGCCACACCATTCGATGTACCATCTTCAACCGTCTTGCCACACGCGCCAGCATCTCCCAACTTATTGTTGTAAATTAATTTGATTTATTCCACTTCAGTAACGTAAGCTTCTTCAGAATTTTCAAGTTGGTCCGAATCGATTAAATCATCTATTTGCATTTGAAGGTTTTCAAATTGTTTGAATAACTCGTCAGCTTTCTCGGCACGCAACTTCACTTCATCGAAAGAGAGTTCTGTTCTCTCTACAAAGTTAAGAATACCTATTGCGCTTCAGTTCTTACATTTTGTAATTTTTAAGTGTTGCTGTTGAATTCGTGAAACTTTCTTTTAAAAAATGTACTTTACTTAAATGTCAAGAAAGTAAAGTTTGGTGCTCTACTTTAAATCCGATCTGTCAAATTGTCAACCGATATCGATATGCTGGTATAAAACTGCTCCTTGTGGAGCCACCACCCGCCGCCAGATGTTATTATTATTAGCGTTCAACTTTACGATCGCTGTCGGTACGAAACTTGCTACTCCGCTGTCGATATGCTGGTGTGCAAGTGCTACTTGTGTAGCAACCAACCGCCGTCAGACGCTGATGTGAATTGGGCGCTCCGCTGGGCGCGTTTTCAATGATTGAGGTTATGTACGATTTGCAATTCACTTTTGCAATTTATTGAAAACATAACACTTAACAACTTGAGCCAAACTAATCCGGCTCGGACCGAAAAATGTAGGAATAATACACCAAATTTGAATTTTAATTATTATTTGATTATTGTTTATTTGTGATGAGTTTGGCTTAACGTGTTGCGTGTTCAAAAGAGAAAGAAGACCTAATACATACATAAAATTGGCATAGAACAAAAACTACAAGAAAATTTCAGTGTTGCAAAACGTAAATAAGACATAAAGTATATTGAAAAGAAGTATGTATTAAAAATCTGAACGTCGAACATTTAATATTTCGCAATATAAACGAAACCTTCAACGCAGTTATAAATTAACAATAAAAAAGGTTCTTAAAATTGTTTTTCTATACGTGGAAGTTCTTTCGCATTCATAAAGTAGTTTTAATTGATTAGAAAAGATAAATAATAAGCTGACTTGTATAACTGAGTTCATTTAATGTTATATTTTTTCATTAACATTTCAGTATATTGATAGTAATATGAAATTACAACCTACTACAAAATTATGTACTTCGGTAACACTCTTTTGTAATAGGAGTAAAAATGGTCTATAAGTAGTTTATTCACCGAGGCCACTTGTGCTAACAGATCTCCGTGAAAAATGAGATTCTCCCATACTATTTTAATCCATTTTGCAGTGATTTTGTTGTTGGATTCGACAAGCTGCGTATCTATTGGTAATCTATGGCTATGTTGGCTTAACTACAATTGTGCTTTATTATACATTCATGGTATACATACATACGTATAGGTACACGGTGGTAGATGCAAGGACAATATACAACAAGACTGTGCAAATCGCTTTTTAGAAAACAGGGGACATGCAAGGTATGGAATCGCCGAGGACCAAAATACATTTAAATGTATTTTGCCGAGGACCTGCTGTCAAAATGTAACATTTTTCTGCTAAAAATGATTATAACAGCGGCATGTTAACAGTGAATTTAATAAGAAATTTGAAAAAATGTAATTTCAAAGAAAAAATTTATAAAATTTCTACATTATTTTTAAATATTTATTGTTATTTACAATATATATTTTAATAAATAAATTACTATTTTTACGTTAATTTTATTTTGAATATTTCTATATATATGAAACTGGTTCGTGGCCAATGTTGGGTAAAGGCACAGAATTCAAGAAAAGTTCTGCTGTTGGTTATAATGACGCCAAACAAACTTCTTTAACTCACTAAAATCTCACAAAATTGCCGAAGTATTTGCAAGCATCGGTAGCTCAAGGGGTAAAGCGTTGGTCTATCAATTTTATGATGCCGGTTACAAACTCCGCTGAGAAATGTATTTTTTTATATTTTTTAATTGTTAATCTTTTTTTAAAGAAAACTAATAATATGTTTTTATAAAAAATAATAAGAATAGTTTACTATTTTAACATTAATTATCCAGTTTTAAATGATTTTGCTGAGCCACATTTAATTGCTGCTGCTATAGCAGAACACTGCAGCAAGAAGTTTATATTTTCTAAAAATAGACATAACGGCGATTCTTAACTCGCATACATAAATTCATGTGCGCCTGAAACTGTGTTAGTTTTATACGATTTCAATACCTTTGTTGATGTTTGTTTTCTGATGCTTTTGCGCACTTCGTCTGAAGAAGCTTATAAATTTCACAAAATATAATCCAATTAAATATTTCGTTCTTCCATGAATATGTGGAATTTTGGGAAGTTGTTGTATTTCCGTATATACTATATTAAGCAAATTGTTAGATTGAATTTTATTGTTATGGGAAGAAAAGGAAGAATTTCGCAGATGTATTCAAATTTTTGCTATTTATTTTATAATACATTATTTACAAATTAAAAACTAACTTAAATTAATAAATTTAAATTTATATTACTATAATATATAAAAAAACATGGAGTTGCATAGAAGAATTTAGACAGAAAATAATTAAAAAATAAAACTAAAAAGAAGTCCCAAATATTATTCACGAATGTAGGTCAAGAGAGATAATTTCATTCAAAGTATTTCCTATATAAGTGGATACACATCCAAAGACAACTTCACACGCACAAAGAAGCACGAAGGAGTAAGAAATTTTGCACATTTTTTTTTAGTGTCCATAACTCAAGTCTCCACGTCAAGGAGAGGGACGTATTGAGTGGCCGGTTGTAGTATTTCGAATGGCGTTTGTGCAAAAACATGCCAGCAAGTCGACTTGGTAAACCCTGCACACCTCACGTAGACATTTTTTGAGGTAAATGTCAAAGGCAATGGGAAAAAGACGATGCACCTTATGTTAAAATATTTTTTACTAAATATTATTTATCCTAATATAAATTTAAAATTTCTTGGATTTTTAAATACTTAAAATAATTTTTTATAGATATTTGATTATAATAATTTTCGATTATGAAGTGGTTTGTTATTCTTTGGAACACAATCATGGTTGAACTTCATTTTTCCATAGGAAATAAATGTTTATATATAGGTTATTGCATTATACACGGTTTTATTTACAAAACTTTGTAAATCAATGTAAAACAAGAACATATGCATTTAATACTAGATATTAAAATTCAAAAAATTTACTTCAAACATGAACTTATCATATACTATGTAAATGCGGAGAACCAGTGTTCATAGATATGTACATATGTACATATTCATGTACGTACGAGTGGTTTAAATTGTAATAAAATGTGATTATAGTATTTCAAGTTGATCTGACAAACTTATAAAAAATATTTAAAACCTTGATTTTGTTGACTGTATACTTAATCTAAAAAATATTTAGATAAATTTTCTGATTTAATAGGCAACAGACGAACATTTGAATATTAAAATATTAACACTAATTTTAATAAAATTGGTCTTTTGTGCATAATTATTCTTTCTTTAGATTCACACATAAAATGTTTGATTGCATCCTGCTAAATCGAAAGAATAAACTTTGCTGAGATTTGTCTATTCTGAAAAAATTAAAATTTCATTATATTTAAAGAATCCAAACAGCACTTAAAATAAAAACACCAGACATGAAGGCGCTTTCATTTTCATTTCTTTCATTCTTTTTATGGCACAATTCGCTACCTGCCAAAATGATCGAAACACAAATAATAACATATGTATGTATATACTCGTATGTAAGTATGCATGCATATGATTTGTAAAGATTGAATTTCATAATATTCCACCGTTTCCAGCCGTCTTCTATAACATACATGAAATAATTCTGCTCTAATTTTGGTCCAGTAAAACTATATAATATTGGTTAATTTATGGAAAATAGTAAAATACTTTTTATTACTATTTATAAAAATTATTTTTAATTTAAAACTATAGACTAAGGCGGAAGATTGTTGCTGTTTTGCCTCGCGAGCGAGATTTCGGAGCAGTCAATCCCTCAGCAGGCTCGGTGGCTTCCGTGGGTGTCACTTCCGCTGACCAGAGCCACGTGTGGATTTCTCCTGCACGAGCCTAGCAAGCCGCTTCTTTCTCTTCCTCCTCGCTTGAGTTCTCGTTGAACCAGAGCCACTGGTCGGTCGTTCCGCCACTGTGGTGACTTCCCGACGCAGGCCCTCTGGATCTACGGTACGTTCCTCCGTCTTTGAAGATGAAGAGATTGCGGTAACAACCCCCGTATCCTCCAGGATGCGCTCTCGCTGATAAAGGCGAGAGACTTTAGCGATGGTTGGGGCCTCCAGAATCCGTGCCCCTCCCGCCGAAGCGGGTGGATTTCCACATGCGTGGGTTCCACCTGGAGTAATAAACCTAATGTTGTCCATCGCCAGACAGTGGTTTTTGTTCGGGACTCCTCCCTAGCCAGTTTGGTCCTCGGCTAGTACCCATTCTCTATACCATCATTGTGATAGACAGACAGCCATAACTCCCGCCCCTCCTAAGAGGTTCAGAAGTAATATCATTTGCCTACCAAGGGTCCCACTATCCGCCACCTGGTGACGCGTCCGATTGGATGTCAGGCAAATCCAGCACGGACTATCTACCGCCGACTCAAACTCATCCGTAGTTAGGCTTGGTGCCATGTAGCAACTGTAAACCGTGGTTCCTCCTATGTTTGCCCTGACGTAGTTTTCATCCCTCTTGACGCCCGCGAGTTGAGGTGGCTTGTCTCCACACACCCATATTGCAGCTCGGCAAGTATTTTCCTCGACCCAGACTCCATTGGTGCTTCCGACGATATGGTTCACTGTGGACAGCGGCGCCGATCTTGTGCTCTCTCACCGTCTGCTCAAGTAGGTCTTGTGCAGCTGCGCAGTTATTGAGGTTAAGCTGGAGTAACTTCATTCCATGCGTTTTGACTCCTTTACTGCTTGCTTATACGACAGGCATATTCTGCATCCTGTCGAGTGCTCCGTATCCTTGCGGTCTTTGTTCTTGCAGAGTGCACAGGTTGGGCTTTTTCTTTTTACTGCTCGGCACGTCGGGCTGGTTTCGTCGTCTTTGCAACGGAAGCCGCGTAGCTCCTTGCCAGTGGCGATACGCTGGCTTGGACCTCCTTGTCCTCCTGCGCTTTGCAGGTTTGCATATGCTTGTCGGCTCGCCGCAGTAGTGGTGGTTGAACGGTGACGATGCCATCGGCATCCCGTTCTTGTGCCACTTCTAGGCACATGTCGCGGATCTTCGCCGCCTTTCGTTTAATGTCCGAATGGACATTATGTCTAGCACAGCCATTTTCCCCTTAGCATTCACTTCCGGCGGCGGGTAGATTGCCATCTTCCCTAGCATGTCTGACTTACATGCCACCCGCATTTGCATTTCCCCCGGATCACCCAGGGAGTTTCTCCGCACCGTAGTCGCTGGTCTTGACCACCACTAGTTGGGGTCCGGCGCAGTATTCTTCTTCTATTGAAAAGGTCCTGCTCCCTGCTTTTGTTTTTTGCTGTTGTTTTCTTTGTTATTTATCTAGTTCATACGAATTGGGTCCCCGCTCAGAGTCGTTATCGCTGCCCGTAGTACAGTCGCCTTCATGATCCCATGGTTGTCTATGCCGGAGCAGGGAGGCCATGCAAGGGTTGACACAAGTCCTCATGGGAGCTTGCATACAGTGCCAGATCAGCGTTAGTCGGGAATGTTACATCCGAGCCTGTACCGCCAACTTAATGGGGTCGGACATCGAGCGTTCTCCGAGACCTGCCAAGGTTTTAACGGGACGGAGGCAATTGTGGCATTAAGCTGCCAGCCATTTCGATAAGATTTCACTCTTATACACTAAAGTGACAGCATGCCACAATCGTCAGCCCATATAAAAAAGAAAAGTCCGGTATCAAAAACTTAAGGCCTTACGGTCACGACCTTAGTAGTGCTAAGCGCTTGTCGCACAGCTGCCACAGCAGCTGACCAAGGTGTTGGTTATCTGAATTCACCCTTGGATTTTTATGGTCCAACGAGGATCCCACGAAGTCCCTTGGTGGTGAAACGATGCTCCGCGTCCGTCCCTCGATGGTCCATCGTTGTCCATCGGTGCCCCTTCAGCCGCCCCTCAGGGGTCATCGCTGAAAGAGTCGTTGCTCACTTCGTCGTTAGTTAGTCGTCTGTCTAGATGGACTCCTAGGTATGTTACTGTATTCGATTGAGGAATAGCAACATTGTTTAGGGTAATCACTGGGCATGTTTCCTTCCTAAGTGTAAATATAACATGAATGCTCTTGGTCTCATTTACTTTAATGCGCCAATTGGTTCTGTGATTCTTACGAAATCCAAATTGATGGTGGGGAATAAGGTTGGATTTGTATATGTGCGACTGCAGCTTTAGAAGAAGCAGTTTCTCAAAGAATTTAGAAATCACTGGGAGCAAGCTTATGGGCCGATAAGATGACGGTTGAGCTGCGTCTTTCCCGGGTTTTAGTATCATTGTAATTTGTGATATTTTCCAGGGTTGTGGAAAATACCCAATCCTAAATATTGCATTAAATAACGGCGTCACTATTTTGATGGCTATTTCAGGCAATTCCACAATCATTTTTCCGGTAATTAATTCAAATCCTGGTGATTTTTTCGGGTTTAGCTGAGTTTTAATTGCAAGTTGCACTTCCTTCATTTTAACCTTCAGCGGCATTTATAATACATAACCAACATAATTGTATGCGGATACATAATATTTGTTGCCTACAAAACGATGAAGATTATCTTGAATCAGTTGGAGCCAGAATACAGGAGGACACTCCAGTTGAACCTGATACATCAATTCAACAATTACAAAATAACACTCGACGCGATCAGCTTTTAGCGGAGTTAATAAATTCTCGGGTTATAGTTCCTTAATTTTTTATTATCTTATATAAAATTAAGAATTTCTACAACTGAATTAAAAATTAAACAAACTTCTTTCATTGATATAATTTTAACTATTTCATTTTAAATAAATATGTTATTTCATTATTGTATATAATTCTTTGAATACCTCAATTTTTTTCTCTTCTATTTCTTTTCTTTGCACCAATTTCAAAATATACATTTTCTTCTTCAGGGCTTTTCTCTTTTTGCACATTGGCGAATTGTGTGGAAGAGAAGAGAGTGGAGTCGAGGATTCAGGCATAATGTTGTCTTCAGGATGTCGATTTTCTGGAGTTTTTGGGTTCTCAATTGATGTTTTAGAAAGTGGCTCTAGCGCAATTATGCTTGCTCCAAATAAATTTACAGAATGGCTATTAGCAATTCCAGGACTACTTCCGAAAAGGTCCTCAATTATGTCAGAATATGGAGCAATACAAGGAGCAGCTCCTGTTCTTCTACTATTATCCTTTGCTAATTTCCAGGCTCTCAATAAAATTTTTAATTTTGTCTGTAGCATATCAGATGTTGTTGGCTGGGATTGCAAGGTAAAAATTAATATTTGCTAGATGTCAAAATAATTCGCATTGAATTGGCAAATTACCAGAATTCCTTGATTCTCCAAATCAATTAACACAATTCTCCAAATGCAGAAACTCCTCCTGCCTTGCCGAATAAGCATTTAGGAAAGCAAGGGTCTCTTCCTTCGTCCACGATCTTTTTCCCTAAAAAATATGTGAAAAGTTACAAATCTAATAAATTTATCCAACTCGTAACTTACTAATGTTTCCTTTTCACAATAATTCATTTTATTAATGGATGTAATTTGTAACTGAATTTAAAATTCAAATAAATTCAAAATAATCGGCCTCAGCTGACTGATTGTAAACTTTTGCCAATAGTGCCAAATACAGGCACTACTTTCTGTACTGTTGCTTTCCGAACACTTCCGGATCCAATTATTGGATCTGAAAACTAAGATGGAACCAAATTTTGTTGTTGCTTTGAATTAAATTGGATCCGATCCAGTGCCATTGGAATACAGCTCTTATTAGTCTAAATTGTATTCATCTTTATGTTATCAGTGTACTATTAATTAATAAATAATAAGACTATTAAATCTGCATTTCTTCATTTTCATACTATGACAATAAAAACCATTCCATCCTAACCCTGCGGCCACACGTGCCAGTAACACGTGCCAGTTGAGAATATATATTATTTTCGAAATTTCGAAATTTTGCTGCCAGTGGCCAGGGTGGCCACACTTGACAGTGCAAGTTCATTTATAAAATGTCGTCGAAGGCAAAGGTTCTCGCTACAAAAAAATACAAAGCGAATGCGAAAGAGAGGAAAAGGAAAATAAACAAGAAAAACAAATGAATAGAAGATACTGGGTGAAGCCTCTTTTAATAAAAAGATCACTATATGATATTGAAGCACATTTGCTTCAAGATTTACTATGGGAGGATGACGAAAAAGATTTCAAGAATTATTCGCGGTTGAATGTTCGTACCATTTAGGGTGCCTTTTTGTATGGCGCATACGAAGCAGTTTTTTTGGTATTAGTACTTTTTCATTGTTTTCAAACTATTATACACTTTTTTTTTATTATTGTTTGTACCTGCTCCAACGCAAAACTCCAATCAGCAATTCCCATCACCAATGCCCGCTCGTGAACGCAGAATAAGCAGTACACCCGATGAACGGATATACAGCGTGTGAAGCCTCATCAGCATTTCCGTACACGTGCGGGCTAAAGTATTAATTTGCCCTACGTACGCACAAACGCTGGTGCCTTGCACATAATTGCAGACACCACAAATATATTTATTTCTGTAGCATAATCAAAATTATATTATAAATTCAATCAATTTATAAATAACAATTGAGATATACTTTTGAAGTCAACCATTCAACAGTGTTTTCTTTGTCGCCACTTTCAACCACAAGGTTAATTCAAAATTAACACTTGATTATCCACAACACTCTTTCGGTACTGTACCCAAAGAGATATCAGACTTCAGTATTGCACTTGAAGTCATCATCACGATCCTTCGGTATTGCACCCAAGGAATCGGCAACCGATTAGTAAACCAACTAATCGGTATAGAAACATTTTGGAGGCCCCGGCGAGATAAGAACTCACGATCTCCTGTTTACCACAAGGCGAGATTCTGAAGGATGGCGCATCACCAAGAAACAATTGAGCAGTTGGACAAGTTGACCAGGGCACAGTATGAAGTGGGCTCGGCAATAGAGAATTATTACTGGTGAGCAACTTTAAAAAGGACACACAAGACCGTAAAACAATCGAATATGCCAGTAAACGCATGAAGACTCTGAAGGAGGCATGGTCTACGTTCGAACATCAACATCATCTCGTACTCGAGCTAGACGAAGTTAATCATGAGTACTTCAAACAGGATTATAGAGGCAACGTAGCAAACCTCTACGACTGGCTGTTCACCAAATTACAGCACATCATCAATGAGGAAGGAGAAAAGCGTAAAACGCCAGTGCAACTTGAAGTTCCCTTCCACGTCCATCAAGGAGGCTCTAACCGCAAGGACAGCACACCGCGAACCAACCATCAGGAAGGCGATGGACTCTTAGCCCTAGTACGGCAGCAAAAGGCGTTGATGCGTGCAATTTCTCGAGTCATTGGGGATGTGCACTCGGGAACTGATCAGTCACATCCACCAGTGTACTATGATATCAAAACAAAACTATTGATACGTTACCACGATAATCTGGTGCAAAATAACCAATGGATATGGCAACGAACAAACCTGGCGGAAATTGATGGTTATGATGCGGACAAATTCTACGAGATCGAAGATGCGCTTCAAAACGTACTCATTAAGTTACGACAACATATTCCAGTCAGTACACCGAGCAACTCCACGCCAATCCACACCATACCACAGGCATTAAATGTGCATTTGCCTAAAGTTACCTTGCCAGTTTTTGACGGTAGCTATGCAACGTGGATACCATTTCGCGATTTGTATGTTAAGATGATACATACTCAGCCAATAAGCAACACACAAAAAATGTTTTACTTGGCTACCAACGTAACCGGAGAAGCTAAAGCACTCATCGGTCACTTGCCAGCATGCGAGGAAAACTATGACGCAGCCTGGCAAATCTTGTGCGATAGGTTTAACAATAAACGCAAATTGGTTAAAACTATCTATAGCAAGCTGTTTAACATAAAGAATGCTAGCAGTGAAATGGGCTCAACGCTTAAAACTATACCCGATGCAGCCAAGGAATGCATTTACGCGTTAAAAAGCCAAGGAGTTCCAGTAGATAGCTTCCACACAGTTTTGGAGTATCTTTTATTGCAGAAGTTAGATAAAACGTCAAGATCCGAGTATGAACTGACGCTAGATCAGCCTCAGGAGTTCCAACCCATTGACCGCCTATTGAAATTCTTAGAAAAACGTTTTCAATCATGTGAAGACCGAGAACCACAACACAAAATTATCAACAATAAATCGACAAACGCGAAGTATCATTCAACGCTATTCTCAGCAACCAAGACCGCAACGGGCTGCCTCGTATGCAAAGGCAATCACCAACTTTTTGCATGCGCACAATTCTTGGCGAAAACGCCGCATCAGCGTTTTGATATAATTAAACAACACAAGTTATGTGCGAATTGTATGAAAAATGGCCATACATCGAAAACTTGTTCAATGAGAGGATGCACCAAATGCAACAAGAAGCACAACTCATTAGTGCATTTTGATCAACAGCTAGCTAAGGGCCCATCCAATAACTCGGGTCAGTCCAGTCAAGGGTCATCTCAGACACTCACAACATTCGTAAGTGAGCCTACCGTGGAGTTACATAGCTATACCAGTGCCATAGAAAAACCACTCACCACTTCATTAGTGTCCCCGGTCAATTGTGCGGGCGTGAAACATGTGCTGTTGAGCACTGTCGTCTTAAAAGTCAATGACTTCCGTGGCAATGAATTTCAATGCCGTGCAATTTTGGACGGCGGTTCGCAGACAAACTACATTACGGACAGGAGGGCAAAGAAGCTCGGATTACCAACACAATACAATCCGCAGTACTTTGATGGAATTGGGGAAATTCAACAACGCGCTACTCACCGAGCCAACATTAAACTTGAGTCACGATTGACTAGTTACTCAGCCCGAATTGAAGTTGTCATACTGCCAAAAATTACACATCCACTGCCAACACAGAGTTTCGACGTGATAGCCTGGCCTATTCCTAAAAATATTCAATTGGCTGATCCGGAGTTTAATCAATCAGGTCCAATTGACATTCTTATAGGCAACGAATGTTATCTGGAATTGCTAGTAGTCGGCCAAATCAAATTGGGAACCGGACTCCCCATATTGCAAAACACCGTGTTCGGATGGGTGCTTGGTGGACACATCACAGTTCCATCAACAGCTGAGACTACGTTCTGCGGTATTGGAGATGAAGATGAATCATTAACCCAACAGCTCGAGCGTTTCTGGCAGCTAGAAGAATTTGACACCAACAGCCCGCCGCTAACAGCGATAGAAAGAACTTGCGAAGCATTTTTCAACCAAACGGTGTGTCGAGCAGCGAACGGACAGTTCGTTGTGCGCTTGCCTTTCGTTGATAATGCAAGCCCTCTTGGAGACTCGAAAGCTATCGCATTACAACGCTTTTACGCCATCGAACGTAAATTGCAAAGAAACCTCGTCATCAAAATGCAGTATACGGCCTTCATGGAGGAATACCTGCGGCTAGGTCACATGGAAGAAGTTAGCGGAAGCATAAACCAACCCCACTACTTCTTACCTCACCACTGCGTTCTGAAGCCAGACAGCACCACCACAAAGTTGCGTGTCGTGTTCGACGCATCAATGAAGACGTCAACAAATGTATCATTGAACAATGTGCTACTACCAGGTCCAAAACTTCAAGAAGACTTATTTGCGGTTCTTTTGAGATTTCGAGTACGCAGATATGTTTTTACAGCAGATATCGAGAAAATGTACAGACAAATTATCGTGAACGAAGCTGACCGCAAGCATCAACTAATCTTGTGGAGGAACACGCCAAGCGAACCTCTGAAAAGTTACCAATTAAACACAGAGACTTATGGAGTCACATCGGCACCATATTTGGCGATAAAATGTCTACGCATATTAGCCAAGGAACATAGCACACAATATCCGCACAGCTCCAGATGCTTACAACGAGATTTTTATGTGGACGATGTTATGAGTGGAGCCGACACGTTAGCAGAAGCCTTGCGCGTACAGGAGGAATTGAACTCCCTCACCAAGTCAGCAGGTTTTAAGTTGAGGAAATGGTGTGCGAGTAATAAAACACTGTTAACGAACATCAACGCAGAGGAATCAATGATTGACCATCGAAATTCATGGACACATCTTCAAAGAGTCACCGCATATGCACTTCGATTCATTAAAAATTGTCGTAATGTGCCAGTTCAAACATCCATAGACCTCGACGCAGAAGAAATTAAAGGTGCTACTCAGACTATAATCAAGGACCTGCAGAGACAAGCATTCAATCCTGAATATAAACTTCTCAAGCACAACAAACCAGTTGGAAGAGGGATGGGTGATCTTACACTATTTCTGGATAAAGACGACATTATGCGGGTAGGAGGACGATTAGCAAATTCAGCCCTACCACATGAAGCAGAATATCAAGCCCTATTGCCATATCGGAGTGATATCACTAAAATATTGAGGACACACATCCACATTGATAACAAGCATGTTGGCCCAGCAGGTCTAGTAGCAGCGACACGGGAAGCTTATTGGCCGGTTAATGCGAAAACAATAGCCAGATCAATCGTGAAAAACTGTGTATCTTGCACTAAAGCTATGCCGAAGCCATTGCAGCAACTCATGGGACAGTTACCTGCATCGCGGGTTCAACCAAATAAACCTTTTATTCACGCTGGAGTCGATTTTTGTGGGCTATTTAAATTTCATTACAATCAAAGGGGAAAGATGCCACAAAAGTGTTATGTGGCGATATTTTGTTGCTTTGCAACTAAGGCCGTACACATTGAAGTGGTAAGCAACCTTACGACCAACGCCTTTATCGGAGCCTTGAAGAGATTTGTGAGCCGAAGAGGGAACTGTTGGCATCTTCATTGTGACAACGCGACTAATTTCGTAGGAGCACGAAATCAATTGAGACAGATTGCGGACATCATCCACAACGTAGATACCAAATCACAGCTGATGAAATTCTGCGCACACAAGGGAATCGAGTTTCATTTCGCACCTGCTAGATCGCCACATTTTGGCGGCTTATGGGAAGCAGCGGTTAAATTGGCAAAGAATCTATTTTACAAAAGTTTGTCCAATGCCCGATTAACATACGAAGAGTTAGAGACAGTTATGGTTGAAATAGAAGCCATTCTTATCGCGGCCGCTGACTCCTATGTCAGATGATCCACACGATTACGCAGCATTAACACCAGGTCACTTCTTAACAGGTGCACCATTGACAAGTGTTGTCGACCAGAGAATCTGAACATAAATTTACTGAAGCAATGGGACTTAGTCACAAGGTTGAAACAGGAATTTTGGAGTCGGTTGAGTAAGGAATATCTAAACCAACTCCAGCATCGCTACAAATGGAAGACCATGCGTCATAATTTACAGCCTGGTACAATTATATTAATGAAGGAGGATAACTTGCCAGTTATTAAATGGCGGCTTGGTCGAGTAACTCAAACATTTCCTGGTGCTGACGGCCTAGTGCGAGTAGCGGAAATTCGAACTTCAACAGGCCTCACCAGAAGAGGCGTCCATTTACTCGCGCCATTACCCATGTCTACCGAAAGTAATCCAGTAGAACAACCTGATAAGCATCCAGCTCCAGTAGAAGAAGCCACAAATCTCAAAGACGGCATAAGTCATACACCAGCTAAGCGAAGACGATCTGTGTCACCCTCGTCAGTATTGCTGCTATGCATATGCTTTCTAATTGCTCTACTAGCAGGTGATGACCCCATTACTAAGGTACCTTTCGGAAGTCAAACAGGACTCTATTTCGAAAAAATGGGTCTGACTTACTTAACAACAACAGATTGGAATATAGTTGTGTATTACAATATGTCCCAATATTGGCTTGAGCGCAACAACATAATGCAAGGAATAACTGCAATGCAGCGAGCGTGTTCACGTATCCAAAGCGGTGCAATTAATTGTGAGAAAACTGTGGACCAGTTCCGTACTAAATGGCAGCTAATCCAACAAGATGATGAGTACTTACAATACGACGAACAAATTCATCGTCAACGGCGAGACGCTCCATTAGCAATTGTTGGAAGCTTGTCTAATGCGTTGTTTGGAATTTTGGACTCCAGCTATGCTAAAGAAATGTCTGCAACGATAAACGGCATATCCCGCAACGAAGAACATCTTCTGCACCTAATTCGAAACCAAACATCGGTAATTGACTCCACTAGCAATATTTTAAAGAAATATGACGATCAAATTCAACAACTACACAAGCAAATAAAATATTTATATAGCCAGCAGGACAACTTCACAAAGTCAGAATCCCACCATGCAATAGACGAAATGTTTAATGCGATGTCCGGTCGAGTACTTATGGCTATGCAGGACTACCAACGAAATCAAGAGCTCTTTTTAGATGTACTGACGGAAACACATCATGGACAGCTCAATCCTCTTCTGCTGTATCCGTCTCAGCTGCAACAACAACTGAGAGCAATCAAAGACCATCTCCCACCAACGTTACAAGTTCCCAGCAAGAATACCATTGAGATCCTTAAACTCATCTCTGTGGAAGCACGCATCACGCCAACTGAGATGATTGTGCGTCTTAAGTTACCATTAACTAATCAAGAACCATTCGAATTGGTACATGTGACTCGACTACCTATATTGGGAGGCACTGGAATTTTCATGTTGGAAGGGACAATCGAGTATATAGTCACTAATCTACATCGAGACAAATATTATTCGTTATCAACAGGAGAATTGTCAACATGCACTGCATTCAATTCTAATATGCATGTATGCAAGCAATTACATCCAACACATCGCATTACGTCAACCAATCGACTATGTGAGGTGGAAATATTATGTCAAACTCCAAACCCAAAAAGCTGCAAGGTTCATCGCACACACGACTCACCTCAATGGATTCCATTACTTAAAGAAAACTCAGGGATCTACATCGCAGAGCCAGCTCGTACAATCAGCGTCATCTGCGGTTCAGACATCCTTACAGAATTACTGGAGGGAATAGGAACCTTAACATTGAGACAAGGATGCACCATAAGAGATGAGTATACAACCATAATGGCACATCGGACATATGTTTCAAAGGTCACCAGCACGATCATATCGAAAGTGAATCTAACTGAGTTGATCGCAGATTATATAATGGCTGCAACACACTCATTAGAATACCAGTCCAACCTGACGGACGATATTCAAGTCCTACATGAACATGTGCAACAATTGCAAAACAATGAGCAAATGGATCTACCGCTTAAGAGCCGAGAAGTCCATCAGTTCAGCATCGGATATATCAGTTTGCTCATCACATTGATCTGTCTTATCTGGATCCCTTACCAGCGATATTCGAAGCAAAAGAGGCGACGAGCTCCAGATTTTCGAGTACGGGTTCGCGCAAACAGCATTTAATTCGAAGTTGAGAATATGCTCAACAGGCGGGAGGATGTTTGTACCTGCTCCAACGCAAAACTCCAATCAGCAATTCCCATCACCAATGCCCGCTCGTGAACGCAGAATAAGCAGTACACCCGATGAACGGATATACAGCGTGTGAAGCCTCATCAGCATTTCCGTACACGTGCGGGCTAAAGTATTAATTTGCCCTACGTACGCACAAACGCTGGTGCCTTGCACATAAGATATATCAGACTTCAGTATTGCACTTGAAGTCATCATCACGATCCTTCGGTATTGCACCCCAGGAATCGGCAACCGATTAGTAAACCAACTAATCGGTATAGAAACAATTATAAAATGTCCAACTCTTACATTACAACAAAAAATTTTGTGAAAATAATAATTGTAGTTGCTGTTTTTTTAACATTTTTTAAATTCAATAGTACTTTTTTATTTCTCTCTCGTGCATCAGTGATTCAGAGTACGAATTTGACATTTACTGGCCGCATGTTTTAAAAAATTTACTGTCTCTGAAATTTCGTTGCCATTAGCGCCGCCAGTAGCATATGTGTGAGAGTATTGGTGAAAATCTTTGAAGGTATTGAGTTTTTCGAACTTGCGCTGGCACGTGTGGGGTCGGGGTAAACTCATATAAAATTTACTATGAATCTGTAATGAATCGTTTTTAGCAGAATAATGTTATGTTTCAAATCTGTTAACTGTTCCAAGCCGATTTCCATTCAATTCTATTGCTCTCTTCTGCCAAAGAGAGCGACGGAAACTCTATACGTAAATACTCTTTGGTAGATGTATATAAACATGTGACATGAGTACATTAGGGTAGATACGCACTTATGTGACATCTCCCTTTTTTCCTTTCTTAGAGTGCGCTGAGGCCACTGCAGAGAAAGACGTGGCGTACCAAGACACCCTGCGGCCGACTGTAACACGCGCTACGACGGAGCGATATCGCGCGAAGAGGAGGGAACAGAGACGTCGAAAGACTTGAGTGCGAAGAGCTTGAGATGGTGGGCGACAGGAATATGACTCGAAAATTTTTCCAAAATGTCAAGCGCCAGAATGAAGGTTTCAAGACCGGGGCCAGTTCCTGCAAGGACGAAAACGGTAATCTGGTGACAGATGTCCAAGCCATGCTTGGGTTATGGAGGAACCACTTCTTGTAGCTGCTCAATGGTGGAGATGGCAGCGCAAACGCCGAAGGTGGCACCGAACACCCAGTCGCTGATGACGGAATTGTCATGCCACCACCCGACCGCATTGAGGTTCGCATAGCAATATCGCGACTAAAGTACAACAAAGCCGCTGGAACCGACGGACTATCGGCCGAACTATTCAAAACCGGTGGCGAAGAGTTGGTAGTTCGCATGAACCAACTATTTTGTAATATATGGTCGGACGAATGCATGCCAAGCGCCTGGAACCTAAGCGTGCTTTGCCCAATTCATAAAAAGTTTGATCATCCGATTTGCGCAAACTACCGCGGGATCAGCCTGATTAACATTGCATACAAGGTCCTACCAAAAGTATTGTGTGAGAAACTGAAGCCCATCTTCAACAAGCTGATTGGACCCTATCAGTGTGGCTTCAGACCTGGTAAGTCCACCATTGACCAGATCTTCACAATACGGCAAATCCTGGAGAAGACCCACGAAAAGAATGTCGACACACACCACCTATTCGTCGATTTTAAGGCTGCTTTTGATAGCACCGATAGGAATTGCCTCTACGCCGTTATGTCCGAATTTGGAGACCCCGCTAAACTAATACGGCTATGTAGTATGACGTTGAGCGCCACCACTAGCTCCGTCAGAATTGGGAAGGACCTCTCCGAGCCGTTCGATACCAAACGAAGGTTCAGACAGGGCGATTCACTATCCTGCGATTTCTTCAACCTCCTACTAGAAAAAATTATTTCGAGCCGTCGAATTGAACCGCCAAGGCACTATTTTCTACAAAAGTGTCGTGTTGCTGGCATACGCCGACGACATCGACATCGTTGGCCACAATACCCGTGCCGTATGTTTGGCGTACTCCAGTCTAGAGAGAGAAGCAGCCAAAATGGGTCTTTCGGTGAACGAGGGCAAGACAAAGTATCTTATGTCAACAAACAAAGAGTCCTCGCGCCTTGGACAAAGCGTTACTGTTGGCGACCGCACATTTGAAGTGGTGAAGGACTTTGTTTATCTTGGTACCAGCATCAACTCCAAAAACGACGTCAGCCTGGAGATCAAACGGAGAATCACTATTGCCAACAGGTGCTACTATAGGCTCAGTAGGCAATTGAAAAGCAGGGCCCTCTCTCGAGAGACCAAACTTACGCTCTACTCATCATCCCCGTCCAGATGTATGGCGCAGAATTGGACGTTGACGAATTGCGATGAGAATGCATTGAAGACGTTCGAGAGAAAAGTACTCCGTAAGATCTTCGGTCCTCTTCGCGTGGGCGATGAATTAAATTTATTTTATTTCATTGCAGTTTCAGTTTTTAATCAGCGTTGTTTACTTGAAAATTCAGTCAACATTTTATTGTGATGAGACGCTGGCTGTGGAAGAGTCTCGCAGCTCCACTCCCACACCTGCCACCTGGGCATTCTATAAATAATAAATTTCGACGTGGCTTGTTCGGCCTGGAAGTGGTCAGTAGGGCAGACAGACAAAGGCAGCAACGCCCTCGCTGGCTGAAATTTGCATACGGTGGGGATCAGGCGCACGAGGCGCATCAGGCGCGCAACGAATGCCAATAAATTTACTCAATTTACACAATTGCAAGTGCCACAATAAAAATTGAATTAACTGTGCGGCGCAGTGCATCAAATGGCGGACCGCTTTAATTGCACACCGACCGATATTAATCAGAAATTGGCGGCGGGCGACAGGCGGCAAATTAGCAAGGCCACTCCTGGACGCCGCCAGTTATTAGCAGATGAGTTCCGCGCAGGTTTCGCAGAGCGTCGAGCAACGCCGTGATAATCAGTCGCAGCACATAACGTGCTGGCACAAGCCATCTGCCGCACGACAAGCGGATTGGCGTGTTTCGTGTGGCGGGCGGGGGAGTTTAATTGCGACAGCAAATATTTCACTTTAATTACCGACCAACAAAAAACCGAATGAAAATATGCGAAAAGAATGCGCCAAACCGCAAAACTGCGGAACTGACCCAGTCGCACATATTCACAAAAAGTCGATACGGGGGGTTTGCATAAGTGGGTGGTTGACCAACTGCGATACTAGGCTATATTCTTTCGGTGCACCCTTTTATCAGTGGTTGGAAGCAATCATCTTTTTAATGAGGTTTCACTTTCTTTGGTCGGTTTGCCACCAGAACCAACCTACCAGCAAGGGAACTTAAATGCATGACTGCTTAAGACAGGCATAATCCGAGGTTGGCGGTGGGAAACACCTTACTCCACATGCCTATGCTTTACTTGACTCTGAGGCTACTCTACTATTTTGCACCTTTCAGTTTACCAACTTTCTATTGCCAAATTTTTTCAAACACGTTTCGCTGCTCAAACTTGGATGGGGAAGGAGTCAATTGGGAATTGGTTGGAAACGGGAGTCTACAATTGCGCTTAGTGAAGTGCAGACTGAGAATTCGACAAGTAGAACACCAAAAATGAATATCAGGGAACGATGTGGGTAGATTGGGGAACCAATCAACAGAATTGGAGAACCTTCTTTGGTGGTTGTAGATGCGAAGAGGACTATGTTGAGGCATTTTTTGAGCTTCATAGTACAATCACCAGATTGATGGTCGGGAACACATACATTAGATGTTTGTATTGGATCAGATATTGAACAATTTGCGCCAAACCAACTGTCTGTGTAATAGGTCTCCAGTTGCATGGGCAGTTGCTGACTTTGCTGAGTTGGGTGAAAGGAAAGGATCCTTAAATTTCTTGTAATTTTGGAGAGAAAAAGTGGTCTTCTCCCCAGAATTACAAGCGTCAATGTTCTGACTCGAATGCTAGCAGCAGCACATTTTCTGTTGGAACCAGTAGTCACCTTCTACCAGCGGGTCTGCTACCGCATCCAAATATAGCCACAGACTGCTCGTAAACTAAACCCGTATAAAACTGAATATTGAATTGTCACATGTACATATACACAGAACAATTGAATATCCATTCTCATATGGCGCTTACGGCTTGACAACTCAGGGAAAACCGCCACTATTTAAAGCGGGCCTCACTATCTGCCTCTGACGACTCAGGGAAAACCGCCGCTATTTGAAGCGGGCCTCACTATCTGCCTCTGACGACTCAGGGAAAACCGCCGCTATTTGAAGCGGGCCTCACTATCTGCCTCTGACGACTCAGGGAAAACCGCCGCTATTTGAAGCGGGCCTCACTATCTGCCTCTGACGACTCAGGGAAAACCGCCGCTATTTGGAGCGGGCCTCACTATCTGCCTCTGACGACTCAGGGAAAATCGCCGCTATTTGAAGCGGCCCTTCCTATCTGCATCCGACGACTCAGGGAAAACCGCCGCAATTTGAAGCGGGCCTCACTATCTGCCTCTGACGACTCAGGGAAAACCGCCGCTATTTGAAGCGGGCCTCACTATCTGCCTCTGACGACTCAGGGAAAATCGCCGCTATTTGAAGCGGCCCTTCCTATCTGCATCCGACGACTCAGGGAAAACCGCCGCAATTTGAAGCGGGCCTCACTATCTGCCTCTGACGACTCAGGGAAAACCGCCGCTATTTGAAGCGGGCCTCACTATCTGCCTCTGACGACTCAGGGAAAACCGCCGCTATTTGAAGCGGCCCTTCCTATCTGCATCCGACGACTCAGGGAAAACCGCCGCTATTTGAAGCGGGCTTCACTATCTGCCTCTGACGACTCAGGGAAATCCGCTGCTATTTGAAGCGGGCCTCACTATCTGCCTCTGACGACTCAGGGAAAACCGCCGCTATTTGAAGCGGGCCTCATTATCTGCCTCTGACGACTCAGGGAAAACCGCCGCTATTTGAAGCGGCCCTTCCTATCTGCATCCGACGACTCAGGGAAAACCGCCGCTATTTGAAGCGGGACTCACTATCTGCCTCTGACGACTCAGGGAAATCCGCCGCTATTTGAAGCGGGCCTCACTATCTGCCTCTGACGACTCAGGGAAAACCGCCGCTATTTGAAGCGGCCCTTCCTATGTGTATCCGACGACTCAGGGAAAACCGCCGCTATTTAAAGCGGGCCTCACTATCTGCCTCTGACGACTCAGGGAAAACCGCCGCTATTTGAAGCGGGCCTCACTATCTGCCTCTGACGACTCAGGGAAAACCGCCGCTATTTGAAGCGGGCCTCACTATCTGCCTCTGACGACTCAGGGAAAACCGCCGCTATTTGAAGCGGGCCTCACTATCTGCCTCTGACGAATCAGGGAAAACCGCCGCTATTTGAAGCGGGCCTCACTATCTGCCTCTGACGACCCAGGGAAAACCGCCGCTATTTGAAGCGGCCCTTCCTATCTGCATCCGACGACTCAGGGAAAACCGCCGCTATTTCAAGCGGGCCTCACTATCTGCCTCTGACGATTCAGGGAAAACCGCCGCTATTTGAAGCGGGCCTCACTATCTGCCTCTGACGACTCAGGGAAAACCCCCGCTATTTGAAACGGCCCTTCCTATCTGCATCCGACGACTCAGGGAAAACCGCCGCTATTTAAAGCGGGCCTCACTATCTGCCTCTGACGACTCAGGGAAAACCGCCGCTATTTAAAGCGGGCCTCACTATCTGCCTCTGACGAGTCAGGGAAAACCGCCGCTATTTGGAGCGGGCCTCACTATCTGCCTCTGACGACTCAGGGAAAACCGCCGCTATTTGGAGCGGGCCTCACTATCTACCTCTGACCACTCAGGGAAAACCGCCGCTATTTGAAGCTGGCCGCACTATCTGCCTGATCCTGTTTCTCCTTCAAGAGAGAAGCCCGCAAAAAACTGCCTAGAATTTGTATACACTCACTTTCAACGCAAATTAATTCGGTTGTTTGTTGTAATGAACCACTTACCATTGAGACAAATGTCAGAAATGATCATCCACAACAGCGCGACCAGATTGAACCAGTCGTGGAATAATTTACGCCTTCTCGTCATTGTGTGGGAGTTCAGGTCCTTGCGACTGGCGTATAGAGTGACGTTAGACAAAGAACTCTGCAAAGAAAGAAGACAGGCAAAAACATTGTTAGTTGTATTTGAGTTAGTTTCTATCTGTATGTGTGTGTGAATGTCTGCGTGTGTGTGGTTCAAACATGACAGCCCTCAAATACTTCAAAGAGAGCGCAATTGTGAAGGAAAAGAAACGTTTCGGATACGTGCGAAGAGGACTCGTCATGACTGAAGTTACAGTTGCAGTTCTCATGGATGTGTTGATATTTTGTTGCTGGCAAGTGGTTTCGTGTGGAGCGTGTGGGCATGTGTACATGTGTGAGTGAGTTTGTCCTTGTGGATGTGGATGGCGTGGTCATTAGTGTTGCTCGGTATAAGATTTGATATTTATACAGCAGAGCGGGTTGACCGCAGAGTATTGAAAACTATTGTCAACATCTGCAGAGAACACAATGGCAGCCCCTGCACCCGCACCCGCACCCTCAGCCGCAGCTCCACCAACACACCCACGCACACAGCGTGCAGCTTTCTGCAATCTTGCTTAGAAAAGGTTGTCAGCTTTTTCCCCTTTCGGAGGCGTTGTTGTCATCGCCAGCCTCCCCGACCCCCACCCCCAGCTCCAAGCGCTCGGTTGGGTTTTGAACTTTCAATTTAGTCTTCATTCGAGTTAATTTTGTTATTTGCTTTTTGTTTAGTGTTTTCTTTTTTGTTTGTTTGCCGCTTTTCTTTGCTCTTAATTTGTATGAAGTAATTCGTAAATGGATTTTCCACCCGGCGACTGCAGACGACCGGAGACACGAACGCATACGGAATGCGCTCCTGCTAAGCGTGCTGGTGAAACGTTTCAAAGTATTCCACAAATACGTCGAAATGAGAGAAGTTCTCACAGGGTGCGGATGTGCTCATAACCCTGGCAAGTCCACATACGCACCTCCTTCGGTGTACACACATTCCGATTTTAATTTTGATTATTGTTCGGTTCTGGTCCCTGCATGCAGCACATTCTACACCCACATTCCTCATTCTACTCCCGGTGCTCCACTGCCCCATTATCTCAACTATTAACACACCCATTTAATGGAGCGTGCTGACGGACATTTATCACTCACACCCCGGCACAGCAGCTGCGGCCGTTTTGACAGAATCCGAGTCGGCTCCAACTGCCTGTGTGTGTCTTTCAGCAAATTGTCCTGGGTGATTATTGCCAGTCCAACTGCTCGGACGGACAAGTGGATTGAGACAATTCACTCCGACACAGGTTCACCTCGTCCACTCGTCCATGTGAGTGGATGTGAGTGTGCCACTGGTACGCATATGTTTGCATATTTTGCTGGTCCTGCCGCATTGAGACCAGGAACATCGCCTGCTCAGCCCTGCCAGCTTCCTTGGTGCGGAAAGAGCGGCGCTTGTGTTTCTGAACCGAAACATAATTTCTGAAAAATATTTTTGCAAGCTGACGGCGTCTTATGTGAGCATTAAAATTAAATTTAAATATTATTACTGACAAGTTGATTCAATTTGAACTCCGGTCGAGGCAATTGCGCCGGGCAGGAGCGGAGCTGAGCTTTTCCTAATAATTTAAGTTAATTTCTGACAAAAAGTTGGCAAAAACAAAGGAAACACAAACTGATACCATCAGTACCGCATGAAAGAATGGGACTCTATTGGGAAACTGAACTCCCGAGGCATGCAGGCAAGTAATCTCTAACCAGGCCACATGGGAATAGAGGAAAAGAGAAGGCTGATAGCTTAGCAAGAACATCTGCCGCCTCTCAGTTCAACGGCCCTGAACCCTTCTGCGGACTATCAACCAACACCATTGGAGCTCTGCTGAAGAATAGTACAGATGCAAACAGAAGTCAAACCAGGGAAAATCTTCCCGGATGACAACAGTCCCAAGCTCTTCTAGGAGATTTAGTCCTAAAAGAGCAAAAGAGTTAATAAACATGCCCGCTGGACCACGACATAGGGGACGACCATGCCTCTGATGATACAACGAAGTCGAGGAAACCCTAAACACGCTTGGTATAACAGACTGGCGTAGACGCGCGCAAAGCGGAGGCGCTTAACAGAGCTCAAGTTCGGCCGTAACCCGATAGCGGGTTTTGTCGCAGAATCTGCGATTAGGCCAGGAAAGTAAGTAAGATTTAATTAAGTATCATCACAGGCATTTTAAGCGGACACTGTCGACTCAGCCATCATATGAATAGGTTGGGTATATATTCAGATGCCATCTGTAGATTCTGTGTGGAAGGTTAGGTTAGGTTATCGTTGTAGCCGGTCTACAGACCAACTAACTCAGACCTCTATGGGTCCGGACACTGTAAACTCAACTATGAATAAGATGGCGGTGTATTTTAAGATGCCATCTGTAGATTCTGTGGAGAGAAGTGTTCCTTTAGGGAATAACCAATTTGTGGATCTTATGCTGAAGTGCCTTCAATGAAACAGGGATCATTGAGGCTTTGAACCTCTGAAATTTCCAGAAAAAACCCATTCCCGAATTCTTTTTCAGTAACAACGTATTTTCACGGTATCTCTCCCGAAACTTCTGCTTCCATTGTGTTAAAACCAATACTATAAAGAACTTTTCAGAGCCGAGGTAAAGCTAAGCTGTGTCCAGGGTTCGTCAACAGAAGTAAGTCCTTCTTGCCGTGGAGTGAGCATGTCCCAGGGAGACTATTTAAGGTTGTGTCTCCTGTGGTCTTGGTTGATTCTATTTCGTTGTCCTTCTTGCCGTGGAGTGAGCGTGTCCCAGGGAGACTATTTAAGGCTGAGTCTCCTGTGGACTTGGTTGATCCTATTTCGTTGTCCTTCTTGCCTTGGAGTGAGCGTGTCCCAGGGAGACTATTTAAGGCTGACTCTCCTGTGGACTTGGTTGATCCTATTTCGTTGTCCTTCTTGCCGTGGAGTGAGCGTGTCCCAGTGAGACTATTTTAGGCTGAGTCTCCTGTAGACTTGGTTGATCCTATTTCGTTGTTCTTATTAAGATTTCAACGGCTATTGCTCTTTGCTATTGTTCTCTGCTTGATGTTTCGATTTGTTGTGGCTACTTTGAACGCTTGTTACTCCACCCTCTGAAAGATCCTCAATCACTATTTCATCCACTGAAAGTTTAACGGGATTGAGAATTGGTTTCATTCAAAAAGAAAAAACAAACGAATCAAAATCCGACTCTCCTACTTTAATTTATTTCATATTTTGAACAACCCAGTTTTTGTGTGGGGGAAATTTGTCAGTGGACGAATTTCATCTTCACAATACTCAGACCTTTCGTGGGCCCTACTCCGCAGTCTACTCAGAGACAATGGGCGAATCCAGCCCCGTCGTTGAGGAGCAAACTTCAAATTTTAATGCCACTCGTATTGTGGATTGTTTTCTGATTGTGTGTGGGGCTGCACTTTCCCATTGGTTTTTTGCCTTTCACCTCGACAATAATCGAGACGAGGCAGCATTGAAGTATGGGCAGTTGCCAGGACAATTTCGGATTTCGTAAGGACTAAAACAAGCACAAATTTAATAAAAACAATTTCCAAATATTTCATTTTGAATACTTAATTGAAACTTGAACAGCTAAGGAAGCGGTCGTTGCTACCCTACTCGAGAGCTCGTAGGCCAATCAACAACGGAATTTGATATTGAAAAGTGTTGCAGCAGCAAAGATAATTAAAAAAGTTGTCGAACGCAATAAAAACTTTGGGCGGAAAATGCCGAACTGAAAACTTCTTAAAATGCAATAAAGCGGTTTATTATGGCATCATTACCAGCGCCAGTTAAATTCCGTAAACGTTACCGTAACCGTAACCGTATCCGAACCCCAACGCACACTGTTGTAATATGCAATACAACAGAATGAGGGCATGGGAAAGGGGCGAGGTGGGAATAAAACCCCAATGTCGTGCCACTTCTTACGCAGCAGTTTACGGCAGCCAGCAATAAAGGCCCCCCAAGCGGCAATTTACATAGGAACCAGCAACTACAACAATCACGAGGTTTGTGATTATGAGGACGACACATGAATACAACGGAGCAGCAAATACGATAAGCGATAAGCGCGTCAGCCCCACGAGATGCGAGCGAGCACCTACTGACAATCTGATAAGTGAACCCAATTATTTCGACCGACTCGGCCGCTTCGGGCGCTCGCAGCGCATTACAATGAATGAATTCAAATCGAATCGTATCGAATCGACTGGAATTGAATCAAAACAAAACAATCGAAATTCGTAATTGACATCGTTGACGCTCACTCCGGGGGTGGGCGTGGACGTGGCTGTTGATGTGAGTATAAGTGTGCGTGTGCGTGTGTGTGACGCTGATACTTGCTGAATAGCTTAATAACAGTCACAGCGGCAGAATTCATTGTCAGCGAACTTGGCGACAATCTGGCAACATCAGCACTTGATTGTGAGGAGCAAGAGGGGCGAGGGCGGGTGACATCGATTTCACGTCATTCCATTTCAATTCAGCGTCATTTCCAGTGATGTGGCGTAGCTGAGATACGTGGTAGTTGGTGCTAAGGGCGGCTATACGGCGACACTGGCACCAGCCGCGTTGGACATGTGGACAGTCTGTTGGAGCGGGCATAAAATAACTTGTGAATTTTGATGTGTCCAATTTGCGGAAATCTATTTTCCATCGGGAATCACTAACGGCGACGGCCGAGGTGGCGGCTGAGGTAATGAAAACCGAACGGAGATAGCTGTAGACCTTGGCGTTGACGTTGGCGCTGATGTTGACGTTGACGTTGACGGGGTGTCATGTTCGACTTCGACGTAAACGTTTGTAGCTCTAAATTAAATTCCTTGAGAAGCGGTCGGACGGGGTGCTCAATGCCGTTTACACAGGGCAACAAACGGTAACAGGCGCTCACTCACCTGCGGCTGATGAAGTCGCTTATTGGCAAAATTTGCTCTTATATCTCACTTCGATAAACAAGTCAGGGAGGGCGACGTTTGCAGACAGTCCGGCCGGCTCAGTAAGTGGATTTAATGGACAAGACGATTAATAATGCCGCTTAATATGGAGAGCTCAACTATCCGAATACGAGAGCTCAACTATCCGCATACGAGAGCTCAACTATTCGAATGCAAGAGCTCAACTATACGAATACGAGAGCTCAACGATCTGAATACGAGAGCTCAACTATCCGAATACGATTGCTGAACTATCCGAATACGAGAGCTCCACGATCTGAATACGAGAGCTCAACTATCCGAATTCGATTGCTGAACTATCCGAATACGAGAGCTCAACGATCTGAATACGAGAGCTCAACTATCCGAATACGATTGCTCAACTATCCGAATGCGAGAGCTCAACTATCGGAATGCGAGAGCTCAACTATACGAATACGAGAGCTACCGAATACGAGGTATGCAGATAAGGGCGGTCAATATGACTGTCATATTAGTGGCACACCAAGGAAGACTTTGACAAAGAACTGATCGAAACATTGGTTCAAAAAGGAAAGAGTTCTTGGGCTTCATCGGTCTTTCAAAGTATTGAGAATTTTATAAAGCGTTCATTGAATTAGATTCTCCGAACTATCAAGAGACCTTTTTCTATTCAACTGTGTTAAAGCTTATAAAGAAAACGCCTGAACTTATATAGAATCAAGGTTCGTGACAAAAGTTGTTTAATTGTTGGTATTTAAGCACCGTTCTCATTTTGGTCAATTTGTTGGGGATCTCGTGTCCTTGCTTGACTGGGGACGTCCTGTCACAGTTCCTTCGGGCGCGTGGCTGAAAAATCAAGAACCCTAACGTAGAAATTAAACACTGTAACTTTTTAGTTTCGAAACACAAGAGAGATTTATAATTACGAAACCTAATACTTATATACTATTTTTTAAACATTTATCTCAGTCTGTGAACTGACCTTTCTGGTGTTCCAGTTCTGCACCTGCTAATTGGTGTCAGTTGGTCAAGCCAACTGACCCACTTCAAAAGTGGCGACGGTGCATTACGCTGCCCTCGTCGACTCGACTGCGGAACTGTAATATCCTAAATGCTTACATAATAATGTTGCACAGATCATATTAACTTAAAATACTTAGACCCTAGAAGTATGCCCTATCATAACACCGTTTTAGCACATGCTAATTCAACAAAGTGTGGCATCTATTAGGAGTCGGTGCTGTGAGTAAACTACACGTAGGTAGTTTGGTTCTAACTCATAACAAATTGATGGCCACATTGTGAACTGGTGACCGGGCATTGCTAGTCTCGGATATCACACCGAACTTGGTCATTTGTTCTGACCCTGTGTTACCACCAAACCCAATCGCATCCGAGTGAATTGAAATGGACCCCACTGGTTGCCGACCGTACCATAGCGTACCGCAGCTAAACTCACTACACAACCACACCGAATCGAATCGAAGCGCAGCAAAATGAACCAATCAGTTGTCAGTTGTCAAAGGAATGCTGGTGTTTCATTTTAGCATAAATGCCAACTCAGGACTTTTGCTCACGAAATTGACCACGTTCTGAGCTTGGTCTCGTCCTCGTGTGTGGTGTGTGCGGGACAGTGGAGGGGGTCAGGCGGCAATTCCGCATGCATGACGCTATTTTGCCACTAGTCGTATAATAAATTGGGCATAAATATCTCGGAATATCGCTTGCTGCGTACTTTAACTGCAAGTTGAGATCCTGGCAAGGATACCACAGGCGTCTGCTCGAATGCCATTTGACGCTTGGTGTGTGCGCGTGGCTGTGTGTGTGTGTCTGGGAGCGTGATTGGCAAACTTCGAGTATTTATGTGCTTATTTTTGTTATGCTTTGCTTATTTATTATGCTCGATTGACACGACTTCTGTCCTGGAGGCGGTTCAATCAGAAAACCATTCCGTCGCCCAAGCGAGTGCTGCGAGCCGCACACAAATTATTTTCCGGTTTCCTTTGCTGCTGCTGCTGCTACCTCTTCTGCTGCTTCTGCTGCTACCACTTCTGCTGCTGCTGTTGCTTCTGCTGCCTCTGCTGCCTCTAATCAATCAAAAGTTCCTTAAAAAGCAAAACAATTGCCCAACTTGCTGCGGTGGCAAATCGTTTGATGATGAATGCCTGCAGCACATGAAAGAAAGCTCATTCGGCTGGCATGGGCGCTAGTGTTGGAACGATGAAGATGAATGCGCTGCAACGGATGCGGCGGGAAAGCTCCTTGTGGAGTCTGTCGCTGGTAACGGCTTTAATCGTGTTGGCTTTGCTTTCCCTTGCTTTGCCACTCATTCACATGCCAACTAATCCCGTCAAATAAACGAGAGGACTAAACCCGCCATACGGCGGCGCAGCAATGGCTGAAAACAGTGGCAATATGGAATGAAGCACCACTGTATTGTGTAATCGTCGGCAAGGCTCAGTCTTAGCTGCTTGCGTTCCCTCCGTCGCCCTTGTACTCGTACGCTTAAGTGAGCGCCGCTGGCTCCGTGAAACCACCGTCATGCGGGCTCATCAAAGTTGCAACTTCAAAGCTTGATTGCCGGAGTGTGTGTCGCAGTGAATGCCGGAGTTAATACTGGCAGGGCAGGGCAGGGCAGGTCCTGAGGTTAGCAGCGTCAGTCAAGCGGGAGCAGCGAGCAAGCAGTTTCGCTGGCTACGCTGCGCCGGTTCGTCACGGTTCGATGTGAGCTTTTGTGCAATACAAATCGGAAACTGTGTGTAATGACTCAAAGGATCCTAAATTGGTTGAGTTCCTTCAGTACGAATTGAGTTTTTATTACGCTTTCATATTCTGCAGCATTGTGCAATTCTTTATATTGCCATCGACAATCGAAAATGACGATGACGAGGCTGGAGATGGCGATGACGCCGGCATTGGCGCTGATGCAGACGAAGGAGCCGATGTGGCAAAATGCAAACGAAAATGGAATATTGCCTGAATAAGAGTATAAAGGAAAAGACACAGCCACGTCCGGCAATGTAAGAATCATCGAGAGGGCGGTGAGCCCACGAGGGGCGTGCGACGAATGCTCTCTGCACAACAATTGCCGAACAATTTGACTACACTCTACTCAAGAAAGTGATACTAGCTCATCCTTTGTAAGTGTGTGGTTTTTATTGGTGTGTGTATGTGTGTCTGCATTCATTTGTATGTGTGTGTGTGTGACTTCATCTGTGGGCAGGAATTTTTATAAACAACCGCATTTACTCCGTTTAATTGCCACAAATTTGAAAATAGAATTGAGCGCCTGGAATTCAGCTCCTTTGACGAATCGCTGAAGGATAATTGAATTCTAATAAATTTCAGGCCAATACAAGTATGCCAATTTCGGCAGCCACAAGTGAGGCATGGCTGCAGGTCGCTTCCACCGCCAGCGAGCAAAGGAGCAGTCGAGGAATGTTTCAATTACGATGAAACCTCAAACGGCGGTTTTGCGCCAAGACTCACCAGGCAGGCGAGTTGCCAACCGCCGGCATGCTGCGCCCAATGTGTGCTAATCAAATTAAACGGCGCCTTTATTGGCTCGTCGCGATTCAGTTCCAGCCAATTACGGCATGTGCGGCAGCCGCGGCAAAGGGATGCTTGATTTGATGTGATTTAGCTTTATTAAATTACGCTTTGTGTGGTCGCGCAAGCCTTTGCTGGAGACGCGGCTCCATTAACACACAACTGCGGAGAATGTGGTTATTTAGCTTTAAACTGTGCTTTGCGAGGCTGTATTTAGGACATAGAATAGCTGGAAAGCTCCCACTAGCAAGACAAAGGATATGAATGAGAACAGATGGGGTTCACTCCTCTAATTGATGTTGAGTGACCGCTTCTTAGAAGACTTCAGCGACAATGCCACAGCTTTCCGAAGAGATCGTTGCTGAATTATGATTAACTTTTAACTGAGTCAGAGGTCTAAGCAATGCTTCAGAGAAACAACACTACCTTGAGGAGTAAACTCTCCACCCCACTTCTGTTCTCATTCTCCCAGTAGCAAGACAAAGGAGAGTCTTTTAGTCTTACAGTGTACAGAGGAAGTGGTTACTACCATAGTCGATTATTTTGGGTAAGAGTCCCACCTTCCGGTTTTAAGCAATGTTCTGCCCCTCCCTCCTTCTCCATGCTCGCATATCGCTTTCAAGATGCACTTCAATCTAATTACATTGGAGCGCTGCAAGCACATGCTGCACACAATCGAATGACAAAAACGGCTGCAGCCAGCGCCACAAATATTGATGACGAGGGCAGCAGAGCCGAGAAAAAACCATTTCTCAATTTAGACGTGCTCCGTGCTCCGTGCTCCTGCTGAGTCAGTTTGACTCGCTGGCCGCAAAACCGCTGCGGCAGAGGAATGGGGGCGAGCGCTGCTGTAAGCATAACGGAAAATCCATCAGATTAGGACATCAAAACAACGTAAATGGCAAAAACAGTCACAGGAGTGCTGAGTGTATGTGTGTGTGTGTGTGTGTGTGTGTGTGTGTGTGAGTGGGTATGTGTGTCGGGCTGACATTGCGTCGGTTGTTGTAATTGCCAGTCTTAAAACAACAGAGGCCAAAAAGTTGAAACTATTTTTACCACACTCCACCAAAATGGAATTGTTCTTCGTTGTTGTTGTTGTTGTTGTTGGAGCATTGTTTTTCTTGCATTTACTCGAAACAAAAAACTCTCATTGGTTGCAGTTGAAGCGACTTTTCGCAACCAAAAGGAAAACTCGAAAACTCGCATGAAAAACAAATTCCGCCCAGAAAGCAGAAGGATAGAAAGCTAGAATTTGTAAATCTCCGAGTCAGCAAACGAATCCCGGCTGCCACAGCCAACCGGACCCGAAGCCGCAGACAGAGAGTCATACATGGAAAATGCATTTTCTACCTCAAACCGATAAATCACAAAGTGGAAACTTGAATGATACACCACAAGGAAACTTAAAGGATACACGCTGCCATGTTGGCCAGTGGCGCGGGGACTGTAACGTGGCCTGCATCGAGGCTGCCGGACAACTCGCCAAGCTGGCATTTGTATGCAGTAGCAGTGCCAGTCCATTCTATTATTCCATTCATTACGGCTGTCAACGCAAAGACAAGGACATTTATGAAACTACTTATTCCAGCCCCAGCCCCAGCCTCCAGCCACAAAGCAGGACTCGTTGCGGTCCAGCAGTTGCAAAACTTCACAATTGCTAATAATTGAAAAGAGTAGCAGTGCAACGAGCATGCAGCGTCCTCAGCCAAGGGTGCTGGGAGGGGGGTCAAGCAGTCCTCCTAAACTAGAAAATTTAACTAATAAGGAGGACAAGGTGGAGTGCTCAGAGCAGCTCTATTCGTTTCGCAGTAGGTGTGCAATAAATGGGTGGAGCCATGCTTGACCGCCCCCGGCTGCACCACTTGAACTGTAACTGAGAGCTCAAACTTCGCAGGCAGTCAAAACCAGGGCGTCAGAGGGAGAGGGACCTCGGTGTGAAGCGGTCACAGTGCAGAAGCTTAACTGGCATGATGGGGGATTACCCACACTTCTGCTCTCGTTTTACCGCAAAGCAAAAAAAAATCACGCAGCTTAAACGACTTTGACAGCAGACTCCGGATGCCCCTCCTCCACTGCTGAGTGCATTGTCGTACATGCGAGCTCATGTTCCGACACGACACTTGCCCCCGGTGGCCTTTTAAGTGGCACCAACCACGCAACCAAGCAACCAGCCAGCCCAACACTCACTCGTGCCCGCAGGGAGTTGTCACTGAGCATGTTTGTGTAAACATTAATCAAACATTAATGCGCCCCCGCCTGCCGCCGCGCACCGCCTGCTCTCAATTGCCAAGCGTTGCCACTCTTTCGCAAAAGTGCCCTGAGGGAAATCGGCAGCTTTGCTGTTTGTGGCCGACCACACTGGCTATTTGAGTCCTGCCGTTGCCGAGCCTTGGGCGGATATTTTTCTCATAATTGTCGCCAGTTACGCCATTAAGAGTCTTGGTATCTTCTAAGCATCTGGGCCTGGTCTGCGTTTCCTATTTTGTTATTATTTAAATTACTTCCTTGGCTTCACTCCTGAGCAGTTGTGTACAGCCTGAGCCTGATGTTGGATGAAATTGTCCCAAGTTGGTCGCCCCACCGGCTGGCTTTGTCAAGTACTCATTTGCTTACAAGCGAATCCTTTATGCGTAGCAAATTATATTAATTCCAACGAAATTCATTTCATGGCCTGGCTCAAAGATGCACGCAGGAGAAGGAGGCCTGCTGCCACCTTCCCCATAACGCCGCACCGCTTTCGAATCAGGCAAATCCACTGCGTGCGTCTAATCTCATCAGGACACAATTTGAAATGTCAATTTTAATAAACGAAAATGTAATTTGCTCGTTCGGCTCGCTCCCAGCGGTGACGGGGAGCGAGCCGAACATTTTGGAAATGTTGCCGCCGCCGCCGGTGCTGCTGCCACTGCCACAGCCACTGCCACACTCAATTCGCCTGCTCCCAGCATATGTGCAAACTTTATGTTGGATCTTCTGCTCGATTTAATTATTTTAATACAACTGAAAAATAATTATATCAACTTTTGATTTGAGACAATGTGCGCCGCAGGCCAGCGCCAGGCGTCCTTTCAAGTCTGAGTCAAGCAAACATACAACCCATCCAACCCTCCCACCACCCGAACAACCAACGCTGGAGCATACGAGCCGACAACTTCAAATCAATGCGGATTCACGCAGAACACTCCAACAGAAGCAGCCAAGCCACCCACTCGCCATCCAGCCCAGGGACCAACTTAGCAGTTCGGTTTCCTTCCGCTTGAGTACGTCGGCTCGCATCAAACACTCAGCCAGGCAGCCAGGCAGACAGACACGCATGTGTAAATGAAACATAAGCGTGTGTGGTGGTGCATTGGAAGCGGTGATTTAAACAGTTACACACTCACACACACTGCCCCTCCCACCCCTGGGTTGCCGCGAGCACTCTCGTGAGACTAGCAGCTCCATATCAGCGTTATTTACACAGCCCCGGGCTAGCCACGCACACTCACACACGGCCACGCGCCCACACTCCCGCACACCCTCGCACCCACTCGCGAAAGGTTAATTTAGTTAAGGCAGCGTAATTAATTACTGGAGCGATATTAAATGCGCGTTTAAATGGTTGTCTCAGTCTCGACATATCAATATTAAATCGAATGCTGCGCGGCACTGAAGTGACAAACGAGCCGATGACGTCACAGCGTTAAATTATGGCATTCACATAATCTTATGGTTCTGTATGTCCTTCGGGTGGATGGGGTAAGCAACACTTACCAGAGGGCTCTTGTTACGTTAATCTTCTTCGTTAGTCTTCTTGGCTCAGTGTTCTAATTATGGCAGATTGGATTCACTGTTCAGCGGAAGAATTGCGGACGCGTCGGAATAGTTTACGAGCCGTGCAGTTGCTTGTTCCCGCTTTACTAATCTTGCTCAAAATTCGTCTACGCCGCGGCGCGAAAATCCGAGTACAGAAATTATCAATTCAGCGAATAATCTGTCAAATTTGACCAAAAAAAAAAAACTCAATCAGCGATGCTAAATTTAATTTTCTTCATTATTTTATTTGCCACTCAAATTAATGGCAGCAGTGCGGCTTGAGTGGCACTAGGAACACTGGGTTCATACTGCGGCGGGTTGCTGAATACGTTTGCAGAGCTCACATTAACAGCTGCATATATATTTGAGGCATCCTGAGTGGAAAGTGGATTCAGGTGATTACAATTTTCACTGGGAAATAAAATTCAAATAAAAACCATACATTTACTAGGCGCATATCATCCTTTAAAAGAAGCTCCTTTAAAAGAAGGAACCAAGTCAGAAATCAAGGCAAAGTGTTGGAAAGGGCGACGCTTGATTCAGTGAAGGGCGACACATGGCTCAGTGAAGGGGTCACTCGGTCTGCGAAGTCAAAGGTCTCCACTTCTAGGTCTGGCTGGGCCCAATTTCATCCACTGAGCACACAGAAATTTCAAATTTGTTCTAATGATAGTCTGACAGGGTCGTCACGTAATAACATTAATGAAAGCCTGGCAGGATTGCCATGTTATAAAAGGATAATGTTATGGTGGTAGTATAGTCAAGCAATATAATCCGGGATTTGTATGTAGTATTCTTCTGTACACAGGATCACCATGCGGTATATTTCTGTAAATAGAAAAGTTCCTATCGAAGCGGATATGCGCCCTGTAGCAAAGTTTATGACCGGCAGAATTTGCCGCTAGTCAAGCTGAGGTTTTAAGGAGCAAAATCTCCGCATAAAGTTTGCTCCAACATAATTCTTCTGCCACACCATCATTTTTTCAAACGAAGCCACGGACCTCAAACGATTGTTTTAGAAGAATGTAATTTATGCACTATCAGAAGCAATCGGCAAAACCCACCCGTAATAAACAGTATGATCGACGCGCATGACATCATCAAGAACAACAACAGAGCATGCAACAACAAACAATGCCACGTGCTTGACAACAAGCCGAATTCTGCAGTGATAGTGGCGGTTGCGTTTGAATACAATTTATTCAACAACAGAAGTTTCTGGAAACTTTGCGACTGAAGCTGGGCTATAAAAGCAGCAGCAACTGAGGGAATCTCTCTCTCTTTCTCTTCCAGCAAGCAACAAAGACGCATCGACGAACAGAGCTCTTTGCCGGAACAGTCATCGACGACGACGCATCGACATAGTTATTTTCTTCTCCAGCAGCCAACGAAGACGCATCGACGGACAGAGCAACTTTACTTCATCAGCCATCGAGGAAGACATACAGACGCACAGTTCTTTAGGAAGACACATCGACGAACCAAGACTTGTGGCTCCAGCATTTGAAGCAACGGTATTGAGACCACTCCGAATTAGTGGATTATATGGTTTGTAGGAGTGGAAAACAAGGAGTATTTGTGAAGAAGTCAAGGACCAATTTGCATTGATGGAAGGACTTAATGGACGCCGGTAGACAGCGGAACTTTGTGATGGAAAACAAGTATAGCAGAATATACATATAAAGATAGAATTTACGGTGGAATGTTTTTTTTTTAATAACTCTGTTTTGAATCATTAAGTAAGATCGAATAAAATATTGTAACAAGTTTTAACAATTATTGGATTTTTATTTGTAATTGGGATACGCCATCTGTTCTGGCATTTGGGATATGACGAAGGAAGCGCAAGGATTACTGCTGATGCAGGAGCAAATAGGCGAAGCGATTGAAAAATTGGTCCGTAATTTTAAGAAAGACGGCAGTTTACGTAAGGACAACGTGTATTACCGCAAGCGAATAACACAGTTGCAAAATCTGGGGAGAGAGTTCAACAAAAATCACGGACTGTTGTTGCCTCACGCAGTTGAGTACGGCAAGGGAAAATATTTTGCGGAAAATTACGTAGACTACATAAATAGTCTGGTCAACGAATGGGCAGATACCTTTAGTTCTGAATTAGAGGGACTAGGACAAGAGATTGTGAGTTTGGTTTCGCCAGACGAGGAAATAAGGAACAGATTGAAATCAATACAGTCAGAGGTGAAACTGTTTACTGGGAAAATAGTTGGCCAGTTCGAAGCGAGTACGAGCAGGGAAGAAGCTCAGGAATTGTGGAAGCAGGCGAACGCAGGAGGAGCTGGTCACCATTGGAAGTAGCGGATCAAGCCTTGACGGCAATCCAAAAAAGGACAGAAGAAAAGTTGTTCAAATTTCATGAGAAAACAGAAGATTTGAGAGCACAAAAAGAGTATCTCGAGAATAGGGTAAAGGAACTTTCTCGGAGATTGACGGAGACAGAGGAAGCAGCATCGCTGTTGGAAAAGGAGTGTGCGGAATTAAAAAGAGGATGGGCGACCAATAGGACCTCACTGAATAGGGAGAGATCGAAATCAGCATCAGCTGGATTTACGCAGACAGTATTGACATTGCCTCCGGAAGTACGTTGGCCGGAATATTTAACACCAGAAGGGATAAGCCGCATGGTAAAGCCAAAATTAGTACTTAATGAAGAAAGGCAAGCGGGATTTTTGTTTGGCGCATCTGAAATCGGTGTCAAGCCTTTTTCTCCAGGAAGTCCGATAACTAATAAAAATAAGAGATATCCGCCAAAGGAGCCAGAAGCAGTAACGGTACAGGAAAGTCCCAATACTGTGGACAGTATTTCGCCTGTACGAACAAACGATCGAAGACTAATTAGTTTGAGTCCGTCATTGGTCAATTACCTCTCAGATCCGGGAGAAGTGAAGCTAGGAACCACTCATAAAGATAGCGCTCAAGTTTTACCGGTCATAAGTAAAACAAAAATACGCAAAATGGGTGTAGAGGAGATTTCAAAGACAGTGGCCAGGCTAGTACCTGTGTTTACTGGTGCAGCTTCAGAAGATTTACGGTCAGAAGTTAACAGATTCATTCAAGGTTGTGAGCTTGCAAAGCGAAGCATAAGCCCTGATGAGTTGCAGGATTTCTTCGACTGTGTTAAGCAAAGGTTATTTGGAGACGCGTACAACCTTGTGTTGCCAAAGCAATTCGCCAGTGTGGACGAGCTTTACGGTCTTATAAGGAGAACTTATCTGAAGGAGAGAACTTTGGAGCACATAATCCAAGAAATAAGAATCGGGAAGCAGCTGGCAAGTGAAGACATACGTGCCTTTGCCAGGCGTTTAGAGTCACTTCAGATGATGGCCCAGGAAATAATCAGGAATAAGTACAATGGCATTGGAGATACAGCGTTATTACACGAAGTTGACGAGTCGGTGGGGCTCCGCAACTCCGTTCTAAAGATTCATATGCTGAATAGCAGAACAGGATCTCTGGAGGAATTAGTAGAGGAAGCGATTAGAGCACAAGTTCTCGTGGAACGGAGTACGGCTGGGTTAGGCGAGGTACACGTGTTGGAAAATAGACAGGACATGTTCACCGCCGCTGTCGTGAATAGAGATGGAAATAATTACGTCCCAAACATATACAGAGGAGCATATAATCCCGGTGTCTCCGACAGCAGAGCCGCGAATCCGAGAAATCCGTACAGGGGGTTTGTACAGAGGGCACCCAAATGTTCGTTCTGCCGTAAGCAAGGTCATACAAGGGATGAGTGCATTACACGCAAAAATACGCCCTACTGTATGGAGTGCCAAACATATGGTCATGAGGCAAGTAGACAGTGCCATGGAGACACAGAATGGAATCAGAGGAAAAGGCAGCCAGCTACGAGGCGCCCGGTTGCACCCTTGAGGGACAGCAGGGGTAACTTCAGTAGTCCCAGAGTTAATTCAACAGAAGGAATTAACCAAGGAAGAAATCCTTTCAAAACTGGGAGTGGTCAGCAGCAACCATATTGGAATTCCAGAAGTGAACCAAGGATACGCAACACCCAACAGGGGTTGAGATGCTTCTCATGTGGACGAATGGGTCATCGGGCAATGGAATGCAGGGAAAGACAATCCCAACCAAAGAACCAGGGAAACTTCCAGCGGCCCAGTCGAGGCCAATAGACTGGAAAGCCAAAAGAAAGGAAGTAATAATAAGGCCGGAAGTACGTGGGACTAGTAATGTAGGAACTACAGTCCAGGAGAAGGAGGAGCAAGAGGCTCTCCAGTATCACGAAGAGTTAGGGAGTGGATACACGTCCATATTGGGAACAAGAGGAGGTTGCTTCGCTATGAGCAGGATAGGTGATGCCTTCATCGAGATACCCTGCAAGGAATCAGCTAGTGGAAAGCTAGTGCTATTAGTAGATTCAGGGGCGGAGACTAGCCTCGTAAAATCTAGTGTTTTACGGAAGGGGCTAGACATTAATCAAATGGACTTAAGAACGCTTAACGGAGCGTTTGGAGGGTGCATTAGGACATTGGGGTCGCTCAGAATAGGGCACAGTGGAGTTAAGGGTATGAGTTTTAGAATGCACGCAGTGGAAGTCGATAGGAAAGGTATCCCGGCTGATGGGATAATTGGCCGCGATAATCTTTGGGGACGCACCATACTGGATGCGCTCGACAAGCAGTTATCATTCTATGATAACAATAAGCATAGAATCCTTACTTTTCCATTAATGTCATGGCAGGAAGGAACCGTGACTAGCGTTAAGAAATGTGTTATGGAGGTAGTAAACGGAAGGTCAACCAGACTATGCATGTAAATACGAAACTTAGGACTGTAGTTTTGCACAAGCAGCAGCTAGCGGAGGGCGTATATATGGGAGAAACCATAACGCACGTTGACAAGGGTAAGGTGTACGCTTGCGTACTCAACGCATCGGAAAAGGACTGCCTAATGGATGAGGATTTTAGGCCTAAGTTCACTAGTTATGATAATTTTAAGGAACCGAATTATGGATCGGTGAATCAGATTAAGCAGGTAGATATAAGAAAAAGAATGGAGAGGGTGCTAGAATCCCTGAGTTTAGACCCAAGCGTGAATTCAGAAGAGAAGGCATCAATAGAAGCCATTTGTGCGTCATTCCATGACATATTTTTGCTGGAAGGGGACCAGTTGACATATACACCAGAGGTAGAGCATGAAATACCTACTAAAGTGGATCAACCACCAATTAACCAGAAGCAATACAGATTGCCGCAAGCTCACAAAGATGAGGTAAATAGGCAAGTGGAAGGAATGTTAAGAGATAACATAATTTCACCGAGTATCTCGCCTTGGAATTCACCAATAATTTTGGTACCAAAGAAGGGAGGTGCTCAGGGTCAGAAGAAGTGTAGAATGGTCGTTGATTTCAGGAAATTGAACGACGCCACTATCAAGCAGGTGTTCCCGATACCAAGGATAGAAGAGATACTGGATCAATTGGGACACAGTAGATATTTTTCTACACTTGATTTAGCGAGTGGCTACCACCAAGTCCTGGTGGATACCCAAGATAAGCAGAAAACCGCGTTCAGCACCGGTTTGGGGCATTATGAGTTTAATAGAATGCCGTTTGGATTAACAGGAGCACCGGCTACCTTCCAAAGGCTAATGAACCATGTGCTAACAGGCTTGCAAGGGTTAGATTGTTTTGTTTATCTGGATGATATTGTAATTTATGGGAAGAACTTGCAGCAGCATTCGCAACGCTTGTGCAAGGTGCTCCAGAAATTACGAGAACACAATTTGAAATTGAACACGGAGAAGTGTCAATTTTTGCGAAGAGAGGTGGTTTATTTAGGCCATCGTTGCTCAGAGGCAGGAGCACTGCCTGACCCGCAGAAGGTGGAATGCGTTAAAAATCTAGCGATTCCGAGAAACAGAAAGGAAGTGCAAGCATTCCTAGGACTAGTGAACTATTATAGGAAGTTCGTGGAAGGACTAGCCGGAATTGCGTTGCCAATTAATAAGTTGCTACGAAAAGAGGCAAGGTTCGAATGGACAGAGAGATGTCAGCAAGCATTCGAGGGGCTAAAAGAAATAATTAGCTCGCCACCGATTTTGGCATACCCCGACTTTGAGCAAACTTTTTTGTTGACCACTGATGCTAGCAATGAAGCATTAGGGGCAGTATTGTCACAAGGGGAAGTCGGTAATGACCGACCAATAGCATTCGCAAGCAGAGCGCTTAGCGATACGGAGAAAAGATACTCCACAATAGAAAAGGAATTTCTAGCATTAGTGTGGGCTACAAAGAATTTTATGGCATATCTACTAGGACGCCCATTTAAGATATACACTGATCACCAGCCGTTGAGAGGCATAGCCAATTTGAAAGACCAAACGTCTAGGCTAGCCAGGTTCAGACACAAATTGTCTGAGTATGATTTTGAAATCATATACAAACCTGGGAAAAAGAATCTGAATGCCGATGCACTCAGCAGAGTACCGCAGGCACAGAAAGTATCAGTAGTGCAAACGAGGTCCAAAGCACGGTCAGATAAGGAGAAGGCCGAGAGAATGCAAAAGGATAAAGTTGATGCTACAACAGATGTTAGCAAGACGGGTGAAGATCCCCACGAACAAAGAGCCAGCAGTGTGGAATGGCTGGAGGATATAAAGGATATCCAGGCTGTGTTAAAGGGTTTCCATGATTCGCCTCTAGGAGGACACCAGGGATTCTGGAAAACCCATGACAGAATTAGGCGAGTATACGGATGGAAGGGTATGATCAAGGACATTAAGAAATATATAAAGAGTTGTCCAAAATGTCAGGCCAACAAAAGTTCAGTTCGATACAACATACCTAAGGTTTTGATAACCGACAATGGTTCCAATTTTGTATCGAAACTGTTCTCGGAAACATGTAAAATGCTGGGAATCAAGAAGTTGCATATAACGCCATATCATCCACAGGCGAATGGCTCACTGGAACGTAGTCATCGACCTCTGGCCGAGTACTTGCGCAGTTTTGCCAAGGAAGACGGCTCGAATTGGGATCAATGTTTAACCACTGCAATGCATGTACACAATAATACGGTACATGTATCAACGAAGCAGACTCCGTTCAGGACGCTCTACGGGTTTGATTTTAATATGCCAGCAAATCTGAAGCGCAAATGTGCGCCGGTGTACAATGCTGATGACCCGAATAAAGTGCAAAAGTATCAGCTACAGCGAGCGCACGAGTTGGTCAGAGAAAACCAGGATTGCGCTAAACGAGTAGCCAGGGAGGCCTTTAACAAGGTACTAAACCCAGTCGTTTTTAACGTGGGTGATCAAGTACTCATGAGGAATCAGGCTAGGAGAAACAAATTCTCACCTGTGTGGATAGGTCCGTATGTAGTAGCAGAAATCCGCAGCCCAGTTACAACGGTTGTAACGATTAAGGGCAAGAATAAAAAACTGCATAATAATTTGTTGAAATTATTCCATACAAGAACACACAACTAAAGACATGTGTTGGCAGTGTTTTACAAGTGTAAACATAAGAATAACAACGTAAACATGTACGTGTGTATATCGGATAACACACAGTTCCGATTTTCAAAGTCAAGGCCAGTAGAAGTGTGCCAATTAAACTCGAGCAAGTAAAGTTGACGTAATAAAAATGTGCTTATTATGCACTATGGCTGGACGAAGCACAGTAGGGAAAAATATTTTTTAAATATTAAATGATAAATATTGCACGTAATTAAAAAATAATATAAAATAATAAGACATTCGTGGGTAAGTAATATAAAACTTCGAATATGTACGTACATACATACAGCGGTGTATGCACTGAATTTTGACGCTTGAGCGTTAACGCCAAGCGACGGAACTGCTGGTGAATTAAGTATATATGTGTATATTCATATGTGTATGGGATAATGTGTATTTAGAGAAAAAAGTAAGTATTCTAGTTAAGAGGAATGGGTATGTGCGTGTGTATATTTTTCCAGATACTGCAGTAGGCTATATATAAATATAAAAATCTTTCTTCTGTGCTTTAATTAGGAATTTAGTGTATGGGTAAATGAAGAAAGGCATATTAAAGGAATATGGGTATAGGTTAATTGATAAAATAGTGCCTTGAATGTATGTATGTATTCATATACGAGCTAATTACAGGATGGAAAATTGAATCGATAATGGATATATACATATCAGGCTAGAAGTAAATTTAAATAAAACGTAATTGTATGCGATGAAAGATATAGTCATGCAATGGACAAAGTTTTGACACAAACGGGATTATTTTGTATAATCTGGTTTTTGTCGGAGGGCCAATGAATTGGTTCAAAGTTGAAATGAGTGATAACTCACGTGTTGAAAAAGAGCACGAAAAATTAATCAGAGCAAAACTGCTGCCCTATATGGCTATGAAAACGCATAGTCCAGTCCTCTTTTCCTCCAGGATACGGTAGCGAATCCGATAATGTAAGGGGAGAAGACGAGTGGACGGCAAATTGAATGATATAGCATTCAATTATAGAAAAAGCATGTTGTAGAAATATTGTTTTTTGTTTATATATTCAGGAATAGCGTATGTTTAAGAAAAGTTAAAGATTAAAAAAATTATAATCTGTGTAAAAGTTCAGATTAAAATTAAAGGTAGTTTAGAAAATAATTTTAGTTAAAAATTCATTGTTTAAAATCTAACTTTATAATGAAATAAGTGTTATAATAAAAGAAATACAAATCATACTAAATCAGACAATTATACCCAAGAGTATATATAGTACATATAGTGTATTTATTTAAATATTATATAATTTTGGAATTCATCTATTAAATTGACTAAAATGTATATTAGAAAATTAAGTAAATTATTATAGGTGTTCTCTATATAGCTCTGATGATGTGAAGCGAAGCAGGAAGTTCCGGGAAGAACGGATATCGGAAGGCGGTGCGGACTAAGGGACCAACATAGTATTCGGAAAGATGCGTTTTTGAAAAACAGAGATTATTGGCAGTTATCTAAGGTTTGTGACCCCAAGGATGCCAACATATTAGATTGGGGATGAATGGCGACGGATGTAATTTTAATTTTGCGAAGCGGCATATGGCCGCAGCATTTGAACGCGCTGTGGATGAGTTATTGACAAGCAACGAAAAATAAACAAGTTTCCTTGCGGAGTCATGTTTTGAATTGGACAATTCTATAGTACAATGTCCACCCAGTGTATCACAATCTCAACAGAATCGATTTTGAATAAGTTGAAGATGGGTAAAAGCTTAAGGAGGGTGACTGAAACCACCACCAAATATAATAAGCAGAAGAAATTTGGCTCACGGAAGTTAATTGCTTTATTGAAGTATATGATTTAATACAAGAGGACACAGAGACTGGTAACCGATCAAAGTACACAAATTACATCATTAAACGTGTATCTCAGAAAAATACCGATTGTCTCCGCATCAAAGCCAAACGATGTTAAATACCATTATGAGGAAGCTCAAGAGAAACATTTCCACCATAAAACGCATTGCTGCAAAGGAAGAAAGTGTATTGTAATCTCTCATGTATTCCAAATGTTTTTTACAAGTTGAATACTATAAGCAGAGGCAGTACCACCTACAGCCGTGGGGCACACTATATAAATGGAAAGAAGAAGGCCACTAAAAGCAAGGTTTTAATGGCAAACCAAATCGCCAACCTATAACATCTTTGTACGTACCGATCCAGAAAGAAGGGAGGGGTATGCAGAGTTCATCGAGGGATTTCACTCCGTCAACGGCAGCCGTCAACCGGATCAGCAGTTAGCAGAAGTATAACGTAATATTTTAGATATAAATATCATAGTAGAATATAAGATCTTAAGTATAGGATTAATTGTATTATCGCTAGTTGTTGAAAATTGTATATACGCCAGTGAGAAAGAGTCGATGAAAGACCAAATATAAAAAGGTGAATATAAAAAAAAAGATAGAAATAAAAGAACAGAATAAAACAAAGAAAAAAAAGAAGAAAAAAAGATAGAAATAAAGGAACAAAATAAAACAAAAGAGGAAAAAAGAAAAGAACACAAAAGTAAAAAGAAAAGAATACAACAATTGAACCCAAATAAGGCGAATTTGAAAAAATAAAAACTATACATATGTACTATAGAATTAAGAAAATGCACAGATTGTTTAAAGTGCAGAAAAGAGAAAAATATTGTAAAGATTCATTAGAAGTTAGTTGCACTAACTTCTTTTAGAAAGAGGGGAGGGATGTTGTGAGCTAGAATCAAGCTACCTGCGCGTAGTGTCTCACAGCATCGACTCCTAACAGATGCCACACATTCTGTGTGATTAGCATGTGTTAAAGTTACTTAAGAAATCACATATTTTTAGGGTGCGAGTATTTAGAATTAATATTACCTATGTAATATTTATTATGTAAACTTTTAGGGTGCTACAGTTTTGCAGTCGAGCCACCGAAGGGCATTCAAAGTTAGAATGCACCATCAACATTTCAGATTGGCGTAGGTCAGTTGGCTTGACCAACTGACACCAATTAACAGGTGCGAAACTGGAACACCAGAAAAGTCAGTTTTTGTATTGTAATTTTGAATTGTAAATAGTATATAAGAGTTAGTATTCTAAGAAATAAAGGCTTGTGATTTAAAAACTAAAAGTGTAATGTAGTGATTTTTTACAAAGAGTGATTTAGGCTTTTCAGATACACGCGCGCAGCAGAAGGACGTCCCCCGTCAAACAAGGACAATACCCCAACACTATGTAGTCTTCCATGTACCGTGTGAAGGCGTCAACTCCTTGGAAAGCGGAGCATTGTACTTGCAAGATAAATCCTCGGCCTTTGCGATAACACTCGGCATATCGTTAGGTGAGACGGGACCATGACTAGGCAACTCCCTATCAAGCGAACGCTTGCTTTTCCTAGGCCCAACTTGTATAGGGGGAGACTCAAAGTTACGAGTGCTCCGAGATCTTGTACAGATTGCTCTGCTGTGCCCGGCGTAGGCCGTGCTGCGTTCTTCGCATGTTAAGCAATTTAATAAATTTTAATAAGACGAGGCACACAACATTTACGCCCCTCCATAGAACAAGCTACACACAGGGAAGTGCAGCAAATGTTTTTAATATGCCAAACAAATAACCCGAACAAAGGCAAAACAACAACAACAACAACGGCAACAGCGGCATCAACAATGCCAAATGCTGCCTAGCTACAACGGGGCACGTTCATTCCACGTTCCACATGCGGCAACGTGTCGAAGCGGTGTAAATTGTATTAATAGCAGCAACCCCCTTGGCCGCAGCCCCGCCCAAGCCGCACTCTACCGCACCACTTTACGCTCATGCGCTTAATTAGTACTAACAACGGAATGAGTCAAAAGCAAAAAACAACAAACGGAAAAGGAGAAAAGAAATGAGCAGAAAAGCAGGCGGCAGCGGTGGCAGCGGTGGCAGCGGTTTAGAGGCTTCGTGCTCGGACAGGAGCCCGGAGGATTTTCAAGGTTTTCAGGCAACAGAAATTATGACGCCGCAGCGGTTGCCCAGCAAAAAGCAGCGCACTGGCACATTGACGCAGTGCGAGAGTACTGAAAGACACCGACCGCAGCAGCAGCGGGCGTGCGTCCTGGCCCGCTCCGAGGCTGCTGGGCACGCGGTGCTAAGTGCTCGTCTAATTAAACTTACCTTGAAATGTGTGAAGCGGTCGCAGCGAACAAAGACGCGCTCAGCAACGTGCCGGAACGTGCTGCTTCAGTGGCTGGCGAGGGGAGGTCCGTGCCAGCACGACTCTAATGGCTGCCCGGGCGCATGCCAGGATGCGTCGGAGCTGATGTAGGCTGATACTGTGGGTACAGTAGGTGCTCGGTGCTGGACGCTGGAAGATGGAAGCTGGATGCTCGGTACTCGGAGGTTATATCTGCAAAGAGTAACATAAATTTTCATGTGAGCGACGCTTTAAGAAATTTTATTTGTAATTTGCTCGGAATGCGACACCGAGTCACACAACCATGGTGCAAATGGCACCAGTGGCAGGGGGAGCGGCCGTTTTTCTTATTTTTTGGACATGCCATTGGGCTTTTAATTTCAGAAACCATTAAAAGATAAGCAAATGGCTTTCTGCGCTCGGGAGGCGTTCTGCAACAGAGTCGACGCCGCTGCTATCGCTTCGCAACGCATCTGCCATAAAACAATAAACACCCCCCTCAGGCAGGCGACATCCAGCCAAGCCGAAGGGAGCCCAAGCAAACCGAACCGAACTCAACCAGACCAGACCAGACCAGACCAGGCCAGACCCAACCAGACGAGCGACGTTTATGACACTCCAGCATTTCTTATGCCGGAGCTCCCCGGCCGCCCCCACTCGGCGCAGGTGCTGGCATAGCTGGCATAGCACATCGGAACTGCCGCCCTGACTGAGTGGTGCTTGTAGTGCACCAACGAGAAGCAGCCAGCCACGAAACTGAGTTAAGAGTGCTGCGACTCGGAGCGAGTGAAGGACTGAGCGCTGTGGGAGCATGTAATATGCAAATCCCAGGGTAATTAAGACTTGTGAACATGTCGTCGTGGTAATAGTTTTTATGTTGTCAGCACAAGAGTGGATGGAGCTCGGCGGGCTGGCTGGTTGGTGGTCTCCTTGTGTGTGCAGGGATTTTCTAAAGTTGCTGTCTGAAGTTTGAGCTGTGCTGCTTCCTTCTGAGCCACACACGCTTTCCACTGCTGTACGCCTTTGTGGCAGGAGCAGCGTTTCAGCCTGTTCGCTCGAGCTTCATCATGTTCGCCCGCGCTTGTTCGCTTTTGGCTTTAACTCGAATCTCCACTCTTCCCACCACTCTTCACCCCCCCTGCTCGCTGCTTCATTCTTCCCACTTGTATTATAAACTTTTTTCTGCATCTCTGATTTAGTTCAAAAGTTTAACTTGAAAACATTTCTTTTCGCGCTGACTTTATAAATTCATATATCAGAGGACTCTGAAATTTTAACGGTTTATCTTCCTTGTTTGCGCAGTTAATTCCATATTTTTAGTCTGATGATTTATATCGCAATTTATAACACAGAAAAAGGAGCGCCATTAAAAGTTGCGAGCGCTGCAGCGCATTAGGGCCGCGTGTGCAAGGAGCTGGGCTGGATCGGCTGACGAAAGGTAGGGAAGGAAAAGCGGCCGACGTCTGCTAATACCGGGGACTTTCAATTAAAATGTGGTTAAAAGGGGTGTGTGTGTGTGTTTGTGTGTGTGTGTGTGTGTGTGTGCTTGTATGTGTGTGTTGTTCGCTTCGTTAGTCCTTTGGGCAGCGCCCAAGCGTGCTTCATAAATTTTGTCGCCATCTTCGAATTCAACGCGCGCTTATCTGAGCAAATATTTGTGATACAATTTCAGATTGCGGCCACAGAAAACACTTTAGGCATTCCGATAGAAATCTCGCAAATTACACCGTGATAAATGAGGTCCTTTAGCTGCCGCTGCCAACCCGCCCCTCCATCTGGCCTCCGTCTGCAGCAACGTGCAGCACCTATTCACAGCACCCTTGCGCCTATTTGCGTTTTGTGACACGAATGCGGATTTGTGGCTTCGCGGCGCTGTGCAAGTGCCCCACCCTCCGCCCTCCCCTCGAGGGGCAACATCAGTTGTAAATATGTAAAATCACTCACGGCAGTTGAAATCTCGCTTTTGAATTCTTTCTGATTAATGCATTTTTGATGAGATGAGATGAGATGAGATGCGATGCACAAAACAAGAAGTGAAAACGTTCTCCATGCGGATTGTGCTGGGCAGGGCTGACAAGCATTTTAGGTGCACTACGAAAAATTGCTACGGATGGCAACGTTGGAGATGTCAAAATGCGATAAAAAGGAGCACAGGCAGGTGTCCAATCAACTAATAAGGCCAGACTGGCACAGAGCAAAGGTAACTGGGAGAACCTTCTTTGGAGTTTGGTGATTGCAAACTTGAACCATCAGTTGCACTTTGTCTTGGATCGGACACTCTGAACCATCAATATCAGTTTGTTCAGCATCCGGAAAACTCCAAGTTAGCAAAACTGGGGGTTAGTATCGGGCCTTCGAGTAAGCTTCGTTTAATTAAAAAAGTGTTCTGGAATTGTAACTCTTTATTGGCATAAATTATGGAATCAGGCAATTAAAAAGTTTTTAAGCCTTTGTGCGTCTCCCACCAAAGTTCAGGACTTCAAAACCTTCACTTAAATTGTGTCTTGCTTGAACGTATTCTTTCCCTTGTCTGTGGTAATATTTCGTGGTTTCTTTCTTTCTCAGATGCTCACTTATCATTTCAGTCTATGGAAGCCAACTTCCTGTTTCACTGCCTCACAACTCACCAACGCCTTTTTTCGCAGTGTAATCAAATAGGTTTTATAAATCAAAAGTTGCAAACAAACGAAGCGGCAGAGTTATGCAAACTTTTCAACACGGCACAGTAGAAGCAGCAGCAGCAGCAACAGCAGCAGCAACACAACACGACACCAAGGACACAGCTCGGGAGCACCGAACAAGCGAGTGAGTGAGTGACTCACTGCAGCACTTCCATTTGGCACTCATCTCGACTCATTCATATTTATGGCGATTTGCATAGGGCGAACAACATTTGGAGAACTGTTGCAACCGCAGTGGCCACAATGGCAAGAAGGCGACACCGAAGAAGAAGGTGGTGCATTTCCTGCACTTCCGCTGATTGCGGTCATTTTTGAGCAGAGCATAAATTTGCGAAAAATGCTCCGTGATGAATTACTAAGTGGAGTTGTTCCGCACACAAAATCTCTTTTAATAAACTCCCAATTATGCCGGCCGTAAATTTGAGCGCGTCGGTATCATAGGCAGGGTGTGAGGGGCGTGGTGTGAGTGGAAAAGGGGATCCACTTTAATTTTAATGCGTGCGGAAATTGCAAGCTTGGGGCAGTTTGCTGTGCGGCACGCAACAAAAGCGAAAGTCATAAATTTTGCGTACACAGCGAGCGCCGCGGGGCTGCAGCAGTCACCGCCGGCAGTTCGCACCCAGTTGGCGGGTGGACAGTGAGTGGTAGGAGGGCAGTGCACGACAGCGTCATAATTAGATGATTTGGAGTTATCGACAAACTTATTACTGAGCAAATGAAAGCGGGGGAAAAGTATCTGCGGTGTTTAGTCCCGGCGTCCAACTCACAGGGAGGGAGAGCGCCCACTAATGGCAAAGTTGCACACACAGTTCGAAAGAAATGAGTGACTTCGGGTGGGGTTCAGGAGGGTGTGTGTGAGTGTGATCACCTTTGCTTCACCTCGCCGCGTTTTCTAATCACTGCCACCGTCAGAGACGCTCTCAGCATCCGCATCAGTATCAGTAAATCAGAAAATCCGAAAATCAAAAATTACTGTCGCGACTGCTCAAAGCTGAAAGAGGCCATCAGCGGCAGCAGGCAATGTGATGCTTCAAAGGCGGGCGCACAGGCGGGTTGGAGTAATTCCGGCAAACTTCGAAGAAAACAAATAAATATAATTTTGCATTAATGAAATTCCTTTTGAGAGGCAGAGTTGCCGAAGTGCAAAGCAAGGTGACTGACTGACTGCCAGCGGGAGTGATGGTTCAAGGCGGCAACGGCAGTGGCAAGGCACCGGCAGAGGTTGCAGCCGGGGTGAGGACTATAATGAGCGTTGTGCTCTCGCTCATACGACGGGTACGTCAGGAAATCGCTGGTTTGGCGTGCAGCGTGGATTAAAAGGCTTTTGATTAACCTTATCAAGAGCACATACAAAGTCAACGATAAAAGACGTGCACGTCATGACGCTCTTTCGCTTTCCTGTACTGTCTGCCTTCCTACCCAGCAGTTGAGCGAGGCCAAACTTTTTTCGCATCTCGCTAAAGCCGTAAACTTCTCCAACGCTCCTTCGCTTGTTTCTTCCCGCCCCAATTCCGCCTACCATCCCGGTTGCCAGCTCTGTACGCTCTGCACTTTTGAGTCATGTGAAAAAATAATTTATGAATTTATTTCTCTGCAAAGCGTTGCCCTGCCCCCACCCCTTCCCCGCGCTGTTGCCTGTCATCCAGAGGAGCGAGCGCGTAAATAGGCCACATTTAGGCAACATGCAGCGCGTACATCATGGCCCGGCAATTGTCGCGAATGTGCGTTTGAGCGGCGGTGTGGCAGCGTGGCAGTTTGGTGGTGGTGGGGTGTGTTGGTTCCGGGGGCGGGGAAGTAGGCGTACTGCGAAATTTTTGTGAAAAAGTTACTGTTTACATATCGTTGACATCATCAACTTTCGTCCTTTTTTGCTTTGCTCTTTCGCGTTCTTTAAATTTGTTATTTTGTTAGCACATACATAAACATAAACGCTTACTCACACACCCACACGCACACACACACTCGCACGGAAACTCCACATCGGCAATCGCACACACTCACACTCAGTTAACTCGCTTATTATATGTACGAGTATAAATTTGCTTATCTTTGAGCATGTTCTTTCCCATTTAGCCGACGGAGGAAGAGGAGGGGCTGAGGCTGAGGAGGCTGAGTCGGAGGCAGAGGCAGTTGTTGTTTTATGTTGTTGTTGCTGCAATTGTTGATGATGCGAGCTCGTTTTGAATTAACATGACACATTTCGCTAACTTCTGCTTGCCATTTAGTGCGTTGCGTGGGTGAGTGGTGCCCTGGCGCCGCCCGCTAACACTGCGCCAATTCATATGCATGGGAGAGGCGGTAGTGGAGGGCGTGGAAGGCCGTGTGGCTTGTTGCTTGTCGGAATGCTGTCGTTGTAAGAAGGAGTGCCGTGCTGTGCCGTCCCATAACTCAGTATTTATCTTCTGTCAATGACGCTGGCTGCCAAAATAGTTGTCTACTCCTTCAACATTCTCTTCAGTCGGAGAGTTCAAAGCTAATTTTGGGGGCAAAATATAACTAAACAATGGCCACAATGGGCCTTGAACAAGCCAAAATGAGTCGTAGGATAGCCACATAACCCAACCTAACCAATATATTATATAATGCGTTTAAGTCCTGCAACTACCATAGTAGCAGTGATCAGGGATGTCGCCTTCAGCCATGACACTTCAATTAAGTTAGGGGGAATACGAGCCGTCTTCTACTCTAACGATTTCGGAGTCTAGATTAGAGAATAGTCTGCATCCTGGAAATGTGTTTTACACAGAAATCGAGCAAGAATGAGCATTGTATATATATGTTTTTATATCCTCACTGAAAAAAGTTTAGCAGGCTTTGTGGAGACGTCGTTCGAGACAGTTAAGTAATCGTGGTGCGCCTTCGACTTCAACTTCGACTTCGACTTCGACTTCGACTTCGCCTTCAGCTTCGCCTTCGACTTCGTCTTCGCCTTCGACTTCGTCTGCGCCTTCGACTTCGCCTTCGACCAGAGAACACAGAGAAAGGAAACTTAAACGTCAAACGGCAAAGCAGGGAAATAAAGCAGACGGACGTTGTTCATGAATCCACTGAAAACCGTGTTGAATCCACTCAGAATCGTGGTGAATCCACTCAAAATCGTGGTGTGTCCGCTGCGGACGCTGGCAGCGGGAAAGACTTTCCTTTCTCTGTATTCTCTGCCTTCGAATTTGCCTTCGACTTCACCTTCGACTTCGCCTTCGACTTCGCCTTCCACTCCGAATCACTGGAATTTTGCAACACCAATTTAGAGGAATATCGCTCCAGTTCTCTATTTTGTCCATCGTCTTCTTGCATAACCACAATCCTCTGGAGTGCAGAAGCATCGACAGAATTCAGTTGGTTGGCACTTCACCCCTGAAATTGAAGCTAGACTAAGTTCTTCTCCAGTGAAATTCGGTCCTGCAATTCGATTTACCAGTCGGGGATCCAAAAAACTCCCTAATTTTGAATTAATCACTCGTAGAAGAGGAAGCATTGTCGTCCACCATTCCGGAAGCAACATACATCCGCGATTATTTAAAGTTCCAGTCAATAATTTTGCCTCACTCGCATGTCAATGGGCCACGACGAGCCTGGCAACACAGGAGCCGCACTTGCTTACTTCAATGACAACCGGAATCCACGCCTCGCCAAAGTGACGCACCGCTACGTGCATGCATTCTGACACAGTTGTTGCAATTATCGCAATTGTCGCAATCGTCGCCTTTGCCGGATTCGCTGCATTTATGTCCATTCTTGAAAATTTGTTTGTTTGCCTTAAAAGCCTGGGCGACGGTTGCTGCACCACTGCTCGGGTGCCTGGGAGTGCTCGGCTTCTGGGTCAGTAAGTGGCGCGCAACAAAACCACAACCAAGCCAGGCCGCATTCAATTGTGCCGCATGTAAAAGTTGCTCCTTTTCCCGGCTTTGTCGGAGTTCTTGAAACGGTTTCATTAATAAACAACACAAACCAGAACAAAAGCGGAACATGGCGCATGCTGTTCTCTTTTCGCCCGGTGCCGTAAACTGCACGCGTTCCCTGCCCGTATTTTCAAGTGGTTGACTGGTAAACACTCGTAGTGGCACAGCACACGTCGCTCCAAGGAGGCGACGGCACACGGAGCCCCGGCAGATTTGTGTGCTGTAACGAATCTCTTGAAAGGAATTCTTTCGCCTGGGTAATGCTCGCCGGATTGCCAGGGGTCGTTTACAGAAATAACTATGAGTTTAGTTTGGTTCTATTTTATTTAAATTAAATTAAATCCTTAATATTAATACTAATAAAAAGTCTCGGTACAATGTTGGTAATTCTGGGAGTTAGTGGAGTACCGATTACAAACCATGTAATCCACTAATCCAGAATGGTCTCAGTAAGCGGTCGTACTTCTTGATATTAGTGGAGTACCGATTACAAACCCTATAATCCACTAATCCAGTAAGCGTTTGTAATTCTGAGCATTAGTGGAGTACCGATTACAAACCCTATAATCCACTAATGCAGAATGATCTCAGTAAGCGGTCGTACTTCTTGGTATTAGTGGAGTACCGATTACAAACCCTATAATCCACTAATCCAGTAAGCGTTTGTAATTCTGAGCATTAGTGGAGTACCGATTACAAACCCTATAATCCACTAATGCAGAATGGTCTCAGTAAGCGGTCGTACTTCTTGGTATTAGTGGAGTACCGATTACAAACCCTATAATCCACTAATCCAGTAAGCGTTTGTAATTCTGAGCATTAGTAGAGTACCGATTACAAACCCTATAATCCACTAATGCAGAATGATCTCAGTAAGCGGTCGTACTTCTTGGTATTAGTGGAGTACCGATTACAAACCCTATAATCCACTAATCCAGTAAGCGTTTGTAATTCTGAGCATTAGTGGAGTACCGATTACAAACCCTATAATCCACTAATGCAGAATGGTCTCAGTAAGGGGTCGTACTTCTTGGTATTAGTGGAGTACCGATTACAAACCCTATAATCCACTAATCCAGTAAGCTTTTGTAATTCTGAGCATTAGTGGAGTACCGATTACAAACCCTATAATCCACTAATGCAGAATGATCTCAGTAAGGTCAAAAGTCTTGGTGCGTCGATGTTTTCTTCGTGTGCGTCGATGTGTCGTCGTCGATGGCTGTTCCGGACAAAAAAAAGAGTTACTGCCGATGCGTCGTGGTTGATGGCTGATCAGGAAAAAAAACTATGTCGATGCGTCGTCTTCGTTGGTTGATGATGTAAAAAGCTGCTGTCGGTGCGTCGTGGTCGATGGCTGATCAGGAAAAGAGACTACTGTCGATGCGAAGTCGTCGATGGTTGATGATGTAAAAAAACTGCTGTCGGTGCGTTGTGGTCGATGGCTGATCAGGAAAAGAGACTACTGTCGATGCGTAGTCGCCGGTTGATGATGTAAAAAAACTGCTGTCGATGCGTTGTGGTCGATAGCTGATCAGGAAAAGAGTTACTGCCGATGCGTCGTGGTCGATGGCTGATCAGGAAAAGAGTTACTGCCGATGCATCGTGGTCGATGGCTGATCAGGAAAAGAGTTACTGCCGATGCGTCGTGGTCGATGGCTGATCAGGAAAAGAGAGCGAGTCCCTCGGTTGCTGCTGCTTTTATAGCCCAGCTTCAGTCGCAAAGCTTCCAGAAATTTCTGTTGTTGAATAAATTGTATTCAAACGTAACCGACATTATCGATGCAGAATTCGGCTTATTGTCAAGCACGTGGCATTGTTTGTAGCGGCAGCACTCTGTTGTTGTTGTTGATGATGTCATGCGCGTCGATCATACTGCTTATTAGGGGTGGGTTTTGCCGATTGCTTCTAATAGTGCATAAATTAAATTCTTCTGGAACAATCGAGTGCGGCACGTGGCTTCGTTTGAAAAATGGTGGTGTGGCAGAAGAATTATGTTGGGGCAAAATTTATGCGGAAATTTTGCTCCTTACATTTCCTCCCCACTTCGCGGATGATAAATGATAATTATCCTACCCTGACAGAGTATGGATTCCGGTAAAACCGGATTCGCACCTGCTTTGTGGGTGCCTTCTCGAGCAGCTCTTGGATTAGTTCTGGTAGTAGGCCGACTGCTTTCGGTCCGCTTAGTTCCGATATGTCTTCGAACGTGATGTCGGTGAATTTCCTTTGGTGAGGTCGGAGTTTTATTTGGTTTCTTGGTACCTCTCTTTGTGGTCAGCCGCGTAGAATGGTTTTAATTCGCTGATATGGGCTGTCGTCGTCTCCTTACAACCTTCTCGTTTCATCTTGACTATGACTGGTGATATGAAACTGTCTATTTGGTATGGCCCGTCGTAGCGTGGGGCTAATTTAGCGGCGAAGTGCTCCACAGCCTTGGATAAATGGTGCTGTTTAGCTAACACCCACTGTCCGACTTCGGGCTTCCAGGGTCTACGCCGCAGGTTGTAAAGTCGTTGGTCTTGGGCCGCTCGTTCCAGATTTCTTGTAACCAACTTATATGCTTCTTTAAGTCGTTCGGCTCTCTCGTTTGGCGTTTGCTTCTGTTGTCCCGTTCCAGGGGTGGTTTCATCGTACACTGCTTTTGGTCGGCGTGGTTCCCGTCCTTATATCAAAAATGCGGGCTATAACCCGTAGTTTCTGACACGCTAGTGTTGATGGCGAGGGTTAATTCAGGCAATAGCTTATCCCACTTTTGTTGCTCGTTTCCTGCAAATTGGGCGACCATTGTCTTTATAGTGCGGTTGGCACGCTCGGCAGCATTTTCTTGTGGCGTGTAAGGTGCGGTGAACTGATGTTTGATACCGTAGTCCTTGACAAAACGTTTGAATGACTTGCTCGTGAATTGAGAACCATTGTCTGTCACTAAGACCTTTGGGACTCCAAAACGGGCTAAAATACGTTCCCGAAAGGCCCGTTATAGGGTCTCGGTGGTAGCCTCTCGGAAGGGAGCCACTTCTGTCCATTTGGAGAATTTGTCATGGAAGACTACCATCATGGTCGGAGTCTAGATTAGAGAATAGTCTGCATCCTGGAAATGTGTTTTACACAGAAATCGAGCAAGAATGAGCATTGTATATATATGTTTTTATATCCTCACTGAAAAAAGTTTAGCAGGCTTTGTGGAGACGTCGTTCGAGACAGTTAAGTAATCGTGGTGCGCCTTCGACTTCAACTTCGACTTCGACTTCGACTTCGACTTCGCCTTCAGCTTCGCCTTCGACTTCGTCTTCGCCTTCGACTTCGTCTGCGCCTTCGACTTCGCCTTCGACCAGAGAACACAGAGAAAGGAAACTTAAACGTCAAACGGCAAAGCAGGGAAATAAAGCAGACGGACGTTGTTCATGAATCCACTGAAAACCGTGTTGAATCCACTCAGAATCGTGGTGAATCCACTCAAAATCGTGGTGTGTCCGCTGCGGACGCTGGCAGCGGGAAAGACTTTCCTTTCTCTGTATTCTCTGCCTTCGAATTTGCCTTCGACTTCACCTTCGACTTCGCCTTCGACTTCGCCTTCCACTCCGAATCACTGGAATTTTGCAACACCAATTTAGAGGAATATCGCTCCAGTTCTCTATTTTGTCCATCGTCTTCTTGCATAACCACAATCCTCTGGAGTGCAGAAGCATCGACAGAATTCAGTTGGTTGGCACTTCACCCCTGAAATTGAAGCTAGACTAAGTTCTTCTCCAGTGAAATTCGGTCCTGCAATTCGATTTACCAGTCGGGGATCCAAAAAACTCCCTAATTTTGAATTAATCACTCGTAGAAGAGGAAGCATTGTCGTCCACCATTCCGGAAGCAACATACATCCGCGATTATTTAAAGTTCCAGTCAATAATTTTGCCTCACTCGCATGTCAATGGGCCACGACGAGCCTGGCAACACAGGAGCCGCACTTGCTTACTTCAATGACAACCGGAATCCACGCCTCGCCAAAGTGACGCACCGCTACGTGCATGCATTCTGACACAGTTGTTGCAATTATCGCAATTGTCGCAATCGTCGCCTTTGCCGGATTCGCTGCATTTATGTCCATTCTTGAAAATTTGTTTGTTTGCCTTAAAAGCCTGGGCGACGGTTGCTGCACCACTGCTCGGGTGCCTGGGAGTGCTCGGCTTCTGGGTCAGTAAGTGGCGCGCAACAAAACCACAACCAAGCCAGGCCGCATTCAATTGTGCCGCATGTAAAAGTTGCTCCTTTTCCCGGCTTTGTCGGAGTTCTTGAAACGGTTTCATTAATAAACAACACAAACCAGAACAAAAGCGGAACATGGCGCATGCTGTTCTCTTTTCGCCCGGTGCCGTAAACTGCACGCGTTCCCTGCCCGTATTTTCAAGTGGTTGACTGGTAAACACTCGTAGTGGCACAGCACACGTCGCTCCAAGGAGGCGACGGCACACGGAGCCCCGGCAGATTTGTGTGCTGTAACGAATCTCTTGAAAGGAATTCTTTCGCCTGGGTAATGCTCGCCGGATTGCCAGGGGTCGTTTACAGAAATAACTATGAGTTTAGTTTGGTTCTATTTTATTTAAATTAAATTAAATCCTTAATATTAATACTAATAAAAAGTCTCGGTACAATGTTGGTAATTCTGGGAGTTAGTGGAGTACCGATTACAAACCATGTAATCCACTAATCCAGAATGGTCTCAGTAAGCGGTCGTACTTCTTGATATTAGTGGAGTACCGATTACAAACCCTATAATCCACTAATCCAGTAAGCGTTTGTAATTCTGAGCATTAGTGGAGTACCGATTACAAACCCTATAATCCACTAATGCAGAATGATCTCAGTAAGCGGTCGTACTTCTTGGTATTAGTGGAGTACCGATTACAAACCCTATAATCCACTAATCCAGTAAGCGTTTGTAATTCTGAGCATTAGTGGAGTACCGATTACAAACCCTATAATCCACTAATGCAGAATGGTCTCAGTAAGCGGTCGTACTTCTTGGTATTAGTGGAGTACCGATTACAAACCCTATAATCCACTAATCCAGTAAGCGTTTGTAATTCTGAGCATTAGTAGAGTACCGATTACAAACCCTATAATCCACTAATGCAGAATGATCTCAGTAAGCGGTCGTACTTCTTGGTATTAGTGGAGTACCGATTACAAACCCTATAATCCACTAATCCAGTAAGCGTTTGTAATTCTGAGCATTAGTGGAGTACCGATTACAAACCCTATAATCCACTAATGCAGAATGGTCTCAGTAAGGGGTCGTACTTCTTGGTATTAGTGGAGTACCGATTACAAACCCTATAATCCACTAATCCAGTAAGCTTTTGTAATTCTGAGCATTAGTGGAGTACCGATTACAAACCCTATAATCCACTAATGCAGAATGATCTCAGTAAGGTCAAAAGTCTTGGTGCGTCGATGTTTTCTTCGTGTGCGTCGATGTGTCGTCGTCGATGGCTGTTCCGGACAAAAAAAAGAGTTACTGCCGATGCGTCGTGGTTGATGGCTGATCAGGAAAAAAAAACTATGTCGATGCGTCGTCTTCGTTGGTTGATGATGTAAAAAGCTGCTGTCGGTGCGTCGTGGTCGATGGCTGATCAGGAAAAGAGACTACTGTCGATGCGAAGTCGTCGATGGTTGATGATGTAAAAAAACTGCTGTCGGTGCGTTGTGGTCGATGGCTGATCAGGAAAAGAGACTACTGTCGATGCGTAGTCGCCGGTTGATGATGTAAAAAAACTGCTGTCGATGCGTTGTGGTCGATAGCTGATCAGGAAAAGAGTTACTGCCGATGCGTCGTGGTCGATGGCTGATCAGGAAAAGAGTTACTGCCGATGCATCGTGGTCGATGGCTGATCAGGAAAAGAGTTACTGCCGATGCGTCGTGGTCGATGGCTGATCAGGAAAAGAGAGCGAGTCCCTCGGTTGCTGCTGCTTTTATAGCCCAGCTTCAGTCGCAAAGCTTCCAGAAATTTCTGTTGTTGAATAAATTGTATTCAAACGTAACCGACATTATCGATGCAGAATTCGGCTTATTGTCAAGCACGTGGCATTGTTTGTAGCGGCAGCACTCTGTTGTTGTTGTTGATGATGTCATGCGCGTCGATCATACTGCTTATTAGGGGTGGGTTTTGCCGATTGCTTCTAATAGTGCATAAATTAAATTCTTCTGGAACAATCGAGTGCGGCACGTGGCTTCGTTTGAAAAATGGTGGTGTGGCAGAAGAATTATGTTGGGGCAAAATTTATGCGGAAATTTTGCTCCTTACATTTCCTCCCCACTTCGCGGATGATAAATGATAATTATCCTACCCTGACAGAGTATGGATTCCGGTAAAACCGGATTCGCACCTGCTTTGTGGGTGCCTTCTCGAGCAGCTCTTGGATTAGTTCTGGTAGTAGGCCGACTGCTTTCGGTCCGCTTAGTTCCGATATGTCTTCGAACGTGATGTCGGTGAATTTCCTTTGGTGAGGTCGGAGTTTTATTTGGTTTCTTGGTACCTCTCTTTGTGGTCAGCCGCGTAGAATGGTTTTAATTCGCTGATATGGGCTGTCGTCGTCTCCTTACAACCTTCTCGTTTCATCTTGACTATGACTGGTGATATGAAACTGTCTATTTGGTATGGCCCGTCGTAGCGTGGGGCTAATTTAGCGGCGAAGTGCTCCACAGCCTTGGATAAATGGTGCTGTTTAGCTAACACCCACTGTCCGACTTCGGGCTTCCAGGGTCTACGCCGCAGGTTGTAAAGTCGTTGGTCTTGGGCCGCTCGTTCCAGATTTCTTGTAACCAACTTATATGCTTCTTTAAGTCGTTCGGCTCTCTCGTTTGGCGTTTGCTTCTGTTGTCCCGTTCCAGGGGTGGTTTCATCGTACACTGCTTTTGGTCGGCGTGGTTCCCGTCCTTATATCAAAAATGCGGGCTATAACCCGTAGTTTCTGACACGCTAGTGTTGATGGCGAGGGTTAATTCAGGCAATAGCTTATCCCACTTTTGTTGCTCGTTTCCTGCAAATTGGGCGACCATTGTCTTTATAGTGCGGTTGGCACGCTCGGCAGCATTTTCTTGTGGCGTGTAAGGTGCGGTGAACTGATGTTTGATACCGTAGTCCTTGACAAAACGTTTGAATGACTTGCTCGTGAATTGAGAACCATTGTCTGTCACTAAGACCTTTGGGACTCCAAAACGGGCTAAAATACGTTCCCGAAAGGCCCGTTATAGGGTCTCGGTGGTAGCCTCTCGGAAGGGAGCCACTTCTGTCCATTTGGAGAATTTGTCATGGAAGACTACCATCATGGTGTTTCCGTGCTTTGAGCGAGGTAAGGGTCCAACAAAGTCAGCACACAAGATAGCCCACGGTTCCTGGGGTATCTGCGTCAGCATTTCTCCAGCCGGTTGTTGCTGGCTAGGCTTGTATTGTTGGCATAGCTTACATTGACGTACGTACCGGCTGGTGTCTCTGAATAATCCAGGCCAGTAGTACCGGTTAGAAATTCGTGCTATTGTTTTGCGGATGCCCAGATGTCCTGCAGTTGGTGCATCATGGCTTTCCTGTAGAATGCGTTCCCTAAGAGGCCAAGGTACGCATAGTTTCCACTGTGTGCAGTCTTCGTCTCCCGTGCGGCTAGGTATATGGCGGTACAGTTGTCCGTTTTCTATAGTGTAGTCGGCGAATTTAACAGGATCGGCGAGTACTTCACCTTTTCTTTTAAGCCACCACTTGCAGTTCTGCTCTGGTTGGTCCTGCAATGTGGCAGTGCGTGCAGCTTCGACAGGTTGTCTTGACAATGCATCCGCTAATACATTTAGTTTGCCTTTACGGTATTGCACATCAAACGAATGTTGCTGCAACTCTAGTGCCCACCTGGCTATCCGTCCTGAAGGGCTCTCTATAGAATTTAGCCACTTCAGTGATAGGTGGTCTGTGATGACGGTGAAGTGGTAACCCTCAAGATACGGTCGCATTTTTCGGATTCCCCATATGATCGCTAGGCACTCCTTCTGTGTTGGGGAGTAGTTAAGTTCTGCTCCATTCAAATGCCGGCTAGCGTAAGCTAAGCTAACCGTTCAGCTCCCTCGATCTCCTGAGTAAGTACTGCTTCTAACCCATAGTCACTGGCGTCGGTCTGGAGAGTAAACTTCTGGCTAAAGTCTGGGCAGGCGAGGATCGGAGCTTCCGTTAAGCGCTGTTTTAAAAGTTCAAATGCTTTTTGTTGTTCGGTGCCCCATCTAAAGTGTTTCCCCTTCTTTAAAAGCGGAGTTAAAGGGTGCACAGCCTTAGCAAAGTCTGGTACGACCCGCCGATACCAAGAGGCGATGCCCAAACAGCGTCGCAGTTGCCGTATGTTCTCAGGTGGTTGCAACTCCCGTATGGCAGCGATCTTGTCCGGGTCGGTATGTATGCCTTTTTCGCTTACAACGTAGCCCAAGTATTTGAGTTCTTTTCGAAAGAATTCACATTTTTCGATGTTCAACTTCAGATTAGCCGCTTTCAATCGTCGGAACACCTCTGATAGGTTCCGCATGTGTTCCTCCAAGTCCTTCCCCGTGACAATGATGTCATCAAGGTATGCGAACGCGTGTGGCTCCATATCATGGCCAATAACTTGGTCTAGCGCTCGCTGAAATGTTGCTGGTGCGGAATGCAATCCAAATGGCATAACGCGCCACTGGAAAAGACCTCTTCCGGGCACCGTGAATGCGGTATACTTCTTGCTATCCTCCTCCATCGGTATCTGCCAGTATCCGTTTTTTAAGTCGAGGCTGCTGATGAACGTAGCCTCACGCAGTCGGTCCAAGATATGTTGGATTCGTGGTAGTGGGTATGCATCAGGTATGGACTTAGCATTAAGTTGACGATAGTCGATACATAGACGCCATTTCCCATCCTTTTTCCGGACCAGGACAATCGGTGCACTTTGAAGGCTATGCGAGGGTTCAATACAGCCTTTTTCTAGCAGGTCGTCCACTTCCGCGCTGATAATTGCTTGCTGTGCTGGGTTTCTTGGGTAATATCTTTGCTTGATGGGCCGGTCATCGCGCATCACTATCTTGTGGCTCGTGAGGTTGGTCACGCTTGGTTCGTTCGTAAATTTTGCCAACTCCGTGTTCAGGAACATGTCTATCTTTGCTTCGTCCGTAGTAACTTCTTGTCGTATGGTCGTGCACGATGCGGTGACTCGGGTTTGCACGCCATGCGTCTGGGGTCCTAGGTTGATCTCGTGGTCTCCACATTTCAGGGACATGCCTTGTTTGGTCATGAAATCCAGGCCGAGCAGTAAGTCTTCAATGGAGTCGGGCATGATGAGTAGCTCCAGCTGGCATACCTTTCCTCCCAGCCTAACGCACACCACAAACGCTTGAGTGATTTCTCTTGTTCGCCCATCCGCCATAAGTGCTCTAGTGTTTGTAGAGGTCACTCTACCGGTGGTAGCACTTAATTGGTGGACGAGTCGTTCGCTGATAAAACTCCTGGTGCCTGTGTCTAGCGTGGCCGTTATATTATCTGTGCCAATGGTGACGGCGGCACAGATGCGTTGCCCATCGCAACTTAGCGTACTTACTGTGTGTGAGGCTTCTTTTCGTTGGGCTGCTCCATGCCTCGTTGCTGGCGGCAGCCCCGCTCGTTTCCACCCTGATGTCCAACAGCATTCAATAGTCTTGGTTCCCTTCTTGCCGCACTCCCAACAGAAGAGTAGTTGTGCGTTACGACAGTGTCGTGCGATGTGTCGTGACTGACCGCACCGTCTGCAAGCTGTGCGTGGATTTATCGGTGAATCTTTGCTGGCATAGTTCACTGGTGCTACCTGCCGATTCCTTGTTTCTCGTGGGGATGTGCGTTCAAACCGTGGTTGGAGTACTGGTCGTACTTGTGGTGGTCTCGGTGGTGCTGCTCGTGGAGTTTCGCGGTCACCACGTATACCCTCTAGGTCTTCCGCCATTTCCACCAACTCGTCCAGTGTCGAAAAGTCTTTTCTTCGCACGTACCACTGGTACTCCTCTAGGCTATTCCGGAAAATGCGCTCAAGCTTGTTTTCTTCCGAGTAGCCGGCATGCCGCATGAGATTTTGTAGTTCAACCACATACTGCTTGAATGTTTCCCGTGGTTGCTGTTGCCGCTGCCTGATCTCGTCCTCCAGCTTTTCGAAATATCTGACAGGCAGGAAAAAATTAAGAAAGTCCTTCTTGAATTGTTATTGCGAAACCACAATAAAGCTCTCTCCTGAAGGAGTTCGGGCATTGTTCGGGGTAACATATGTTTGTTTAGACCGTATACCTCCGAAAGCTCCTCCACTTGCTCGACGAAAGCCAGGGGGTCACGCCCTCCATCGTATTTAATTGACTATTTTCTGACGTGGTCAATAACTGCCGAATAAGTGGCATTTCCGCCTCGCGTTGTATCGGGTACTACTGGGTGAAACGCAGTACGCGACGATACCACCTGGTCGTCTCCAGCTGGTGATATCGTTTCTCTGTTAATTACTGTCGGTTCTTTGGGGCTTACCTGCTGAACTGTGCTGGGATAGTCCCTCCGTGGGTACTAGGTCCGGGTGACAAGCTTCTCGCATGCCGGGCATGAAACTCTGCCAATCGATATTCCTGCTGTAGATTTAATTCCGTACCATTGGTGAATTCGGCTAGTCTCTTTCGTAGCTCTTCCACTGTCCCAGTGGCCTCTAAACCAAACTCGACACAACACACCACTAGTTGATCCTTGCGTAGGTTGTATACCCAACTCGTTTTTCCCATCCTGCGTAAGACTCTGGTGATGGGGTGAAGTTGGACAAAACTCCTTTGTTTGCTCTGTCTGTTTTCTTGTGAAAGTCCACTGCTCGGGCGCCACTGTAACGAACCTCTTGAAAGGAATTCTTTCGCCTGGGTAATGCTCGCCGGATTGCCAGGGGTCGTTTACAGAAATAACTATGAGTTTAGTTTGGTTATATTTTATTTATTAAATTAAATACTTAATATTAATACTAATAAAAAGTCTCGGTACAACGTTGGTAATTCTGGGAGTTAGTGGAGTACCGATTACAAACCATGTAATCCACTAATCCAGAATGGTCTCAGTAAGCGGTCGTACTTCTTGGTATTAGTGGAGTATCGATTACAAACCCTATAATCCACTAATCCAGTAAGCGTTTGTAATTCTGAGCATTAGGTGAGTACCGATTACAAACCCTATAATCCACTAATGCAGAATGATCTCAGTAAGCGGTCGTACTTCTTGGTATTAGTGGAGTACCGATTACAAACCCTATAATCCACTAATCCAGTAAGCGTTTGTAATTCTGAGCATTAGTGGAGTACCGATTACAAACCCTATAATCCACTAATGCAGAATGGTCTCAGTAAGCGGTCGTACTTCTTGGTATTAGTGGAGTACCGATTACAAACCCTATAATCCACTAATCCAGTAAGCGTTTGTAATTCTGAGCATTAGTGGAGTACCGATTACAAACCCTATAATCCACTAATGCAGAATGATCTCATTAAGCGGTCGTACTTCTTGGTGTTAGTGGAGTACCAATTACAAACCGTATAATCCACTAATCCAGTAAGCGTTTGTAATTCTGAGCATTAGTGGAGTACCGATTACAAACCCTATAATCCACTAATGCAGAATGGTCTCAGTAAGGGGGCGTACTTCTTGGTATTAGTGGAGTACCGATTACAAACCCTATAATCCACTAATCCAGTAAGCTTTTGTAATTCTGAGCATTAGTGGAGTACCGATTACAAACCCTATAATCCACTAATGCAGAATGATCTCAGTAAGGTCAAAAGGCTTGGTGCGTCGATGTGTCGTCGTCGATGGCTGTTCCGGACAAAAAAAAGAGTTACTGCCGATGCGTCGTGGTCGATGGCTGATCAGGAAAAAAAAAACTATGTCGATGCGTCGTCTTCGTTGGTTGATGATGTAAAAAGCTGCTGTCGGTGCGTCGTGGTCGATGGCTGATCAGGAAAAGAGACTACTGTCGATGCGTAGTCGTCGATGGTTGATGATGTAAAAAAACTGCTGTCGGTGCGTTGTGGTCGATGGCTGATCAGGAAAAGAGACTACTGTCGATGCGTAGTCGCCGGTTGATGATGTAAAAAAACTGCTGTCGGTGCGTTGTGGTCGATGGCTGATCAGGAAAAGAGTTACTGCCGATGCGTCGTTGTCGATGGCTGATCAGGAAAAGAGTTACTGCCGATGCGTCGTGGTCGATGGCTGATCAGGAAAAGAGTTACTGCCGATGCGTCGTGGTCGATGGCTGATCAGGAAAAGAGAGCGAGTCCCTCGGTTGCTGCTGCTTTTATAGCCCAGCTTCAGTCGCAAAGCTTCCAGAAATTTCTGTTGTTGAATAAATTGTTTTCAAACGTAACCGACATTATCGATGCAGAATTCGGCTTGTTGTCAAGCACGTGGCATTGTTTGTAGCGGCAGCGTTCTGTTGTTGTTGTTGATGATGTCATGCGCGTCGATCATACTGCTTATTAGGGGTGGGTTTTGCCGATTGCTTCTAATAGTGCATAAATTAAATTCTTCTGGAACAATCGAGTGCGGCACGTGGCTTCGTTTGAAAAATGGTGGTGTGGCAGAAGTATTATGTTGGGGCAAAATTTATGCGGAAATTTTGCTCCTTACAGTGCGCTTTGCAAATTATTTTCTATTCAAAGTGCACGGCTTTGTGTGTGCAGTGACCGAAATTTATGGCCGGCAAATTTATTGCCCCAGTGCCGAAAATTATGAACTGCATGGGTCGCTACTGCGCCACTGCCAACCGCATGGGACTCAGCAGGCAGCACACCTGGAGACCGTGGCCACATTAGCACGCAATTGGCCAACGACACGGGGCGACAAGTCAATTCCGCACAAGTGGTGCCCACAAAAGTGACTCCAGTTTATGTGCCCTTCCGCCGATGACCACTTAAGCGGCCATTACCAGGGCGAGCAAATGACCCTCAGTCACTCGGCCGGCAGCCCTGCTCAGATAAACATCGTGTTAATCTCTACTATCAGCGCATTTGTTTGGGCCATAAACGCCGGAGGAGCCCATCAAATCTCCAGGCAAGGAGCTTGTGTACTTTTAATCACCCTGCGAACACCAGCAGCCGCAACGAGACGGACAACGATGCCAATGCCGATGTTGAGACGGACGCACAAAAGCGGCCAACTGCAGCCCCACTCTGCAAAGCGGAGGCTGTAGCCAACGAGTCGCATATGTCAGTGGGCTCAGACTCGCCCCCGCCACAAAGGCAGTGCGGCCATGGCAGGCTTCAATATGTGCTGCTGGCTGCCTCTGTCCGTGTTCACAGTGGACACTGGCAGTGGTTGGCTCGGCGCTTATTCGCTCGGCAGCTGCCAGTAGGCAAAGTAGAAGAATGTCTCGGAATATGGCTCCGTTTATGGCCAAATAAAATAATGAAAATTGCTAAACGAAACCCTCAGAATGAAGTCCTTTGTTTGGCTTTTATTGGCATAGTAAAATGTTTATGCTGTTTGCTGTTGTTGTTGTTGTTGTTCTTGCCGAGCGTGTACTTCTGCTTTTGCTTCGTCTTCTTCCCCCGCGTTGTTGTTTTGCCTTCGTTTGCTCTTTGCTTACAACGCTGCTGCTTCGTTTTGACAGATTTTGCCATTTGCCTGCTCCTTGCTTGGCCGCCACTGCCTCCGTTGCTGCCTCCGTTGCCGTTGTTGTTGTTGTTGTTGATATTGTAGTTAGTGGCGCTTGCCTTTTATCGTTTGTCTACGTCAAGTGTCTTTTTGTGTTCTACTTTTTTTGTTTTTTAGAACGGGCGCGCTCCCTGCTCCTCGAGTGCGGCATTTTCCTCGCAGACAAAGGCAGCAGTAACGGCTCCGAAGTCCTTCGTTCATTTACGTACTTTTGCTGCGAAGCAAACAAATCCGAAAGAAGTACAACTCAATTCTGCAAAAGCGCAGAGTAAAAAAAATAAACCCGGAATGCATATAACACGCCCCGATGGCTCCACTCCACTGCAGCCCTCTCCACGGCACTGTACTCCACTCCACTCAACACCAATTGAAAGTTGGCAAGTTTTTAGTGGTCGCGCTTATACCTGCCCGCCCCCTGCTGAGCTCCTATCTGTGGGCCAGGACTTTTTAAGAGCCCTTGCCTTGTACGCTGATTACCATAACTTTTTTCTATATTTTATGCCATTGTCCCAAACAACTTGTTTATGGCAACATAACCTGCTGCGGTGTACCTGCCCTCCGCCGGCTCTGAGCCAGAATCAACGACTGACTGTGCACCTCTACGCCCGACTAGAATTGAGTCTTAAAAGAGCCAATAACCACGCATAAATTTGTAAATAAAAATGCAAACTGGCGAAAAACGACCCCAAAGTGAAAAAGCAAAGGAGCACAGAAATCTGCTACACACACTCCCAGTCTACGCACACGGGTGTGAACACAGAAACAGACAAAGCACACATTTGCATAACGCCCGCTGCTGCAAGAGCGCAGCGCAAAGTTGGCTGCTTCTGGCTGTGGCTGTGGTTGTGGCTGTGGCCGTGGCTGGTTGTAAGCGAGCCCAGAACAATGGCAGCGCTGCTTACATGCGGCGAACATGCGAACATTAAACAACTGACGAAACCGAGACAAGCGACAGCAAGGACGCAGGACGAGCACATCAACTCCGGAGCTCGACATGGAGAGGGAAGAAACAAACACGTATTTCACACAGACCGAAGCAGAGCAGCAAGCTAAGCCCACCCGGCTGAGCCACATCGCATTCAAGCAGCAAATTGCACAGATTATGTTTATTGTGCACAGGTAGCCACATGGCAGGTGTTGTGGACAGCAAGCAACGCAGCAAAGCCAGAGAACTCACTCAGTCCGGCACTGTGCCGAGCAAAGGAGTGAGCCAACGAACGCATTTAAATGCGAGTTCGTTTGAGGCTGCCTGGCATAAACACTGTGTAAATCCTTTTAAGGCCATGTAAGCGGCGCTATTGGCAAGTGAGGAGCAAGTGAGGAGCAAGTGAACAGCGAGGCAGCGACGGCCCAACGTAAACACAAACATAGCAGCAGCAGCAGCAGGTTCAAAGGCAGCGGCAGAGAAAGCAACACACACAAACGACACAAAGCCACACTAACTGACAGGCTGGCAGTCGGGGAGATTGCCTGAGAGACAGACCCTTTCAGCACGGCAGCTTTCTTGTGCATGTGTGGCTTGCATTGGCAAACGACAAATCACCTTTGATCCTTTTCAATTATCTGCTCGTCAAAAGGATAAAACTTCTCTGATTTAAATTTAATTTAACTGACATTTCTCACATGCAAACCAAATTCAACCAAATCGAACCCAATACAAACCAAACCGAGCCAAACCGAACCGAGCCAAACCCCAGCCAGCAGCGCTGCACTGCACCAACCTAAACCACATCACACACCACACTCTCCACTCCAGCTCGCCATACTCCCGCTGGCTTACTGCTCCATGCTTTTTGTTGCTGCAGCCCTAATGAATATTTAAAGCGCCTGGCGCCCGCCCGTGTAAGCACTGAGTGGAATTTGCAGGACATTGAATGTGAAATTTATTTAAATAAACCAGCAGTAGGAGCGGCAGGAGTAGCGGCGATAGCGAACAAGTAAAGCCACACACATTCCTGCAGGATAGCATAGAAATGGCGAGCACACACACAAGCACACCCCGTAGCAGCGCTCGAGCAGGTCTCCACTGGCTCACAGCGGCAGCGCTTGTGGCGCAACGCTCTCATCGACATAATCGACACTCAACTCAATTCTGCATGCAATAACTCAAATATTTGCTCAGCCGGAAGAGTTCAGGTCGGACGGGAGGCGGTGGTCTTGTGTCCAGCTGAAATTTTAAAATTATTTACAATCATTTTGTGTGAATTTCCATTCCGGATTTATTGATTTTCTGTTTCACTTAAAATTCCATTGAAGGTTTATCATTAAGGACACAAAGGCTGCTCGGCAAGCGGAAGCTGTGCATCAACTCAAACGTGTCAGCCAGGACTTTGCTCTTTGGTCTGTGCAGCGCAAAGCAACTATAAGACAAGCATGGCACTAGCTTCGGTCTGTTCGCAGAGTCTTCGCTTGGAAATGGGGGATTAGAAATAGGGCTTCTAAATAAAGGCTTGGAAATGGAGGTTAGGAAATGGGCACTTCGAAATGGGAGCTTGGAAATGGGGCGTTAGAAATGGGGTTTCCAAATAAGGACTTGGAAAGGGAGGTTTAGAAATGGGGGCTTGGAAATGGGGACTTAGAAACTGGGTGTTAGAAATAGGGCTTCTAAATAAAGGCTTGGAAATGGGATTCGGAAATGGGGCTTCCAAATAAGGACTTGGAAAGGGGGGTTTAGAAATGGGGGCTTGGAAATGGGGACTTAGAAATGGGGTGTTAGAAATAGGGCTTCCAAATAATGGCTTGGAAATGTGAGCTTAGAAATGGGAGAATCTAAATGGGTCTTAGAAATGGGGGCTTAGAAATGGGACGATATGAATGGGGCTTCCAATTAAAGGCTTCGAAATGGGGGTTTGGATAAGGAGGTTTGGAAATGGGGACTTGGAAATGGTGGCTTTGAAATGGGTCGTCAGAAATGGGGCTTCCAAATAAGGGCTTGGAAATGGGGCTCGGAAATGGGGCTTCCAAATAAGGGCTTGGAAATGGGTGCTTGGATATGGAGGTTTGGGAATGGGGACTTGGAAATGGGGCTTGGAAATGGGGGCTTGGAAATGGGGGCTTGGAAATGAGGGCTTGGAAATGGGGGATTATAAATGGGAGCTTAGAAATGGGAGCTTAGAAATGAGACAATAGGAATGGGGCTTCCATATAAGGACTTGAAAATGGTTGTTCCAAATAAGGACTTGGAAATGGGGGCTTAGAAATGTGGCTTTGCAATATTTTGCTATCCAAGGTCCAAAGGCTCCGAATTCAACTGAGACTCATTTTGCGATTTCTCTCAAGGCGACTATTCAAATGAACTTCACGAAGTGGTTGGAACTTAATGAGCAAGTGGGTCTCTTAAGACCTTCACCACCACTCACGCCATCAGAGAAGGGAGAAATAAGGATCTCGCGATTACTATTTCAAGTAATTCAAAGCCAAATTTGGAGGACATTGGCAACGTTTGTTTAAGAGGACATCTAGAAAAATGGAGTCTTACAGGCAGATAGGGCACAGAATATTCCAATATTTTTACAAATTAAGGGAAGTGGGAGAGAGAGTACGAGTCGTTTATGGGAGTTACCCATGTGGAAGAATGAAGTTAAGTTCCTGCAACTTTTGTTTTGAAAATAAATATGAATATTTGATGGAATATCTGTGGGCAACGCCAATCATTTCTTAATATCCTGGACTTAGCAACTTGAGCGTTATTTTCTGGAGCGCTTAACTAGAGCAGAATGAAACGCAGTTGATATTTTATTGTTCAGCACTGCTCCGCATGCAGTGAGGTGAACGTATTTCTCCAGAGAACTGATTAAGCTCAGAGATGCATCCTTTGCCTTAGGAGCCGTGTAGCTAAGGACATTATGGGGGGTTGGGAAGTCTCCTTGCCTTGTCGCTGTTAATCTAGGAGCTGTTAATTTCCGTCATCATCAGCGTCATTAACTCGAACAGCGTGCAGACACTGATTCAGAAATTAATTTAACGACGAACAACTTGCCGCGCCCCGACCACAGCGCCCGGCTGCTGGCTCCGGGTGCTCCTAATTGAAATGAGATACGCTTTTATGCGACACGCTTACCCACTTTGCAAGTATTTTATTTAAAATAAAATAAAAATAGTTCATGCATTATTTTCAAATAGAAAAATTTACGCTGGCTCACTCCGCACCGGTTATAAAACAGCTCCTCAGCTGGCCGCCCCCCTCCGAACCAAGCGTCGATGCCACTTGATGAAGTTGTAAAACGTGTTTTGCTGAACACTAAAATCCCCGTGCTGCTTCTCCCCCGAATATGAGTTTTCGTTTTATAAACTTTGAGTCAGAGGAGCAGCAGAGGAATCTCACATATCCGTGGCAACACGCATTGCTACAATCGATCAAAAAACGACAGCCAAAGCAGCCAATATATTTGTGAGTACGAGCGTGTCAGAGGATATGCTGTATGAGGGAATGTGTACATGTGTGTGCATGTGTGTGTGTGCACGTGTGTGTTTGCGTATTTCCTTAGCAGCTCGTTCGCCTCACGCTTCATGTTGCCCAGCAGCAGCAGGAGCAGCTCAGTGACATATGCTCCGCATTAGGGAAAATGTGTGTGTGTGTCTTCCACTCAGCTTAGTTGCGTAAAGCAATACACACACAAATACTCACACACGCACACACGGACCAACACACGGGCAGACTCGCTCCCATATGCACCCCCGCGTCCAGCGAGAACCTCATAAAAGAACTAAAATATGTCGGTGTCAGTTTCCCGGTCTAGGAGCACAGCCCCTTCGCTCGACGGCGGCGGCCCGCTCCGGTGTGAGGTGTGGCTCAGGGCTCAACGTAAGTTTTGATTTTACGACCTTGCCGCTGCTTAAGGCCGTCATTAACATTATTTTACGATGTCGCTGATACCGCTTGCCACAAAACACGATAAGACGGCGGCGGCGACGGCAGTTGCTGTGGCGACGACAACTACTGCAGTGCAAACTGAGCCAGCCAGCGATGATTTCGAACATTGTGTAGGAGTGAAGGAGACTCAGACACAGCCACACGCCCACCGAAACCCACGCTCACATAAAAGTCAATAAATGGTCATGAAAATTCCAACGCCAGGACACAAACAGGACAAAGCGAACAGCTAAGCTGATAAGATTATTGTGCCATTAATGCGCTTAGGTTTATGGCAGTTTTAATCGCTTTTGTTTCAGTTTCCGCTCCAAGATGATGAGCGCTTTGTTCGGCGTGGCGGAGAGACAAGCGTCGCTTAATTTTTGCTCGCCCCATGTGTGCGCATAGGTGGGCGTGCTACTGAGACTGGGCGAGCCAAACGATTGTCGGAGACGGTGTGTACTCGCGCACAAAAGAATTAATTGCTGGCGTCTCTAAGCTGCAGCCAACGTCAGCCAGGAAAGCAATTTAGCAAATACCGCAGGAAAATCAATTTCAGGACGCGCTCTGGGGCGGCCAGGGCAGCGGAACGGGGGGACTGGCAGATGAAGACGACAACGGCGACGACACACTGCTAAAGAAAAGCTCAGGTGAATAATGCGAGTGGCGGAAGCACCCTCAGCATCCATAGTCCAAGTAGCTGCGACCAGGCTGCATCAACAGTCTGCTTTCTTTGTTCCAAACGCTGTGATGTTTATGTAATTGCGCCACCAATGCTGCTGCTGCGGGCTACGCAGTCTGTCTTCCTGCAGAAAATGAGCGACGGCAAAAGACTTTTTCGCTTCTTACATTCAGCAGCGGAAATACCTTCAAGCTGCATGCACAGAAGAGCAGCTGAAAAAATGCGGCCACACCAAAGAAATCGCAGCGGGTCGAGTGGAGGAGCGGCGTGGAAAGAGCAGCAGAGCTGCAAGAAGACGCAATTTAATTTTTAGCACCGCAAAATGGATTCCTGGCGAAGATGATTGCTGCACGTAAACAGCTCTGGGGAAGCACAGCGCTGTGGTAATCCGCAGGGTATTGGCGGGGTGGTGCTAAATAGCAAACAGTTCGTGATGTATCGCAATTGTTTGGAAAACTGTTTCAACACTGGCACAGCCAGCGTGCCTACCTCCCTGGCCCGGCCTGCTCCGCCTCGGCTCCGTGTCAGCTCAGCTCAGTTCAGCTCCACTCAGCTCATTGTGACTTTGGCCGTGTCGAAGCAGAGCAACGGGAAACAAAAAACGCACGAGAAAATGATCCTTTACAGAGCTTTTCATGTGTGAAACGCTCTCAGGCAGCCAAGTGTGCTTTTTATTTTGTTGCACGCCAACCGAGAGTGGCAGCTGCCATTACTGCTTCCTCTAAGCGCAAACGGGTACAAGGCGACCCCACCCCCCGCCGCTTTTTATTTACATTTTTTTTCCTTTAATGGCGTTAAATGAATTCAAACAAGTCATAAATTCGCATCACACCGTTAAGTGCCACATTAAAGAGCGCGTTCGTGGCACGGTTCGCGCCCGGGCGTAATTTATTTGACCTTTTGTGTGCGGCACTTCCGCGCGTCTGTAAACGCTGCGCAAATAATTATCCTTAAATTTCAATTACCGCCCTCATTCAGTTGAACGGCACAATGACAAACGGCTCTGCGGCTGCCGCAATCCCAGCCACTTGGAAGCCATCGACTCGAACTCATCATCTGAGCCGCTTTCAACAAAAAGTAATCGAAACTTTGCGAGTTTCAATTGAAGTGGAAACGGCGATGACGACGGGCATTTGCCAAACGGTTGGGGGTGTGTGCATGGGCGGGCGGCAAGCGAAAAAGTTGAACGTGAATGCGTGCTCACGGCTACGTCCCGGCTTTTTCAGCATAATCCTGCAACTTGCGTCTCAATCACAGGTCTCTGCAGCAGCCTCCTCGGCGTTGCCGCCTGGCTCGTTCGTTTGATGGGCTCTTATGGTCGTTCATGCATACTTTCACATACTCACTCGTTCATATGGCGCACGAGTACGTTGTTGTCATCAGACAGAGTGGGCTCGCTCCGCAAAAGTTCTGTCTTTGTTGTCTCTGCTTTTTTCTTCTTCCTAGGTTTTTGTTTCATTGTTGTTTTATTCAATTATTTCAGCACTGTTTGCCATGACCACATGGTGCACACAGCTCACTTGAACAGACCGACCAAGTACCTCAGTCGCAGTCGCCGTCGCCGTCGGAGTCGCATCCTCAGCCTCAGCTGGGAATCCTTTAAATTGTGCTCATTGTTGGAGCGCTTATGGCAAAAGTTTAAGGAGCCTGCTAAGCTGCTTAAACTATTTGTAAGATATTACGCCCATTAGAGGCGTGGAGAGAAGTGCAAGCGGCGTGGTAGCAGGTGTGTCTGGCAATGAGTGTTCTGTAGGGTAAACTGTTGGACACGCAGGATCGGCATTCAGTTCATTTCTGCAGATTCTATGTAGTGCATAGATGCAAAAGAGCACTATAAAATAGAAATGCCTAACACGAAGTGAAAGACACCCTCAGCAAAAATTTTGAGCGGCAGAGTGTTGTTGTGAGTTAGAACCATACTACCTACGTGTAGTTTACTCACAGCACCGACTCCTAATAGATGCCACACTATGTTAAATTAGCATGTGCTAAAACGGTGCTATAATAAGGCATACTTCTAGGGTTTAAGTATTTCAAGTTAATGTGATCTGTGCAACGTTATTATGTAAGCTTTTAGGGTGTTACAGTTCCGCAGTCGAGTCGACGAGGGCAGCATAGTGCACCGTCGCCACTTTTGAAGTGGGTCAGTTGGCTTGACCAACTGACACCAATTAACAGGTGCAGAACTGGAACACCAGAAAGGTCAGTTCACAGACTGAGATAGGTTTTTAAAAATAGTATATAAGCATTAGGTTTCGTAAGAATAAATCTCTCTTGTGTTTTAAAACTAAGAAGTCACAGTGTCTAATTTCTACGTTAGGGTTCTTGATTTTTCAGCCACGCGCCCGAAAGGACTGTGACAGGACGTCCCCAACCAGGCAAGGACGCAATACCCCAACATTTTGGCGCAGCCGGTTTAAAGACCTATTGGAGTGAGGCAGAGAGGCATCCTGCAACAAATTCGAAGGACCTCATCGAAGGACACGGTGGAAGAAAGATGTCATCAGGAAAAATTATGGTGAGTAGAGTGTATAGTAGCGTAGAATAAGTAGATACTTCTGCGACCCTGAAGGCGCCGTAGCGCTGGTCAAAGAAGTCGCAACCTATAGGCGCGTTTGCGCTGTTGCACGCAGCTTTGTATGGCAACCATAAACCGTCAGTAAGATCGGACGGTCTATGTATGTGCATCCTAGCTGTGAGGATTTTTTTTGTAGGGGATTTGTGTTTGTTTGCCGTGAGGGACATTTATATGGATTATTAAGCCATGTCATCCATATTGGAGACATTTAAATTATTTTTATATTGTTTAAATTCAGATGTTCTAAATTTATGTTGTTTGAAAACAAACATAGAACATTTGATTTAAATATTTGGCATTTTGAGCTTAGGGTACTAGGTAAAGATATTTCGAGAAATATTTACAACACGTGTTGTGCATCGAGTTTAAGTAGTTCGGAAACTACAATTTGCGTAGCGACGTTAAAGTAATTTTACGTACTAAAAATACCAAGCATGCAAGCATATCATTGTGCGAAAATGAAAATGCTACGGTAAAATTTCTTTATTGGGGTATAAATATTTTTGGGAATAATTTTGTGAAAACGAAAACTTCTTTGGAGTTAGGAGAAATATTTTGGAACAAACATTTCTTTTGTTTTGTTATTAATAGTGTAAGTATAATTGTTATGCTAATAATAGTATAATTTTTGTACTAGAATAGGTATAATATCGATTTATAGTTTATTTCCGCGGTATTACATTAGGGAAAATGAAAACAAAATTGAGTTGAGTGAGAATTTAAGCACTCACTATTACTTTATTTCGCTCTTGAATTTTAAGAAAACGAAAGTTGGAAATGGAACTGGAAGCACTGAGCGACAACTCAAGGACATAACGTCGTTACTGAAGGACGGAAAGCGGTTTGGGACTAGGAAAAGAGGAGGAGAGCAAACTCGGGAACGGAAGCGACTGGCGTATTTGAGGAAAATACTGGAGGAACAGCAAACAGTGGAGGTCCCTATGCCGTGGGAGCAAGCCAATAGATTGTGGCAAGAGGTATGCCAATTGGAGGAACAACAATGCAGGAGACGTGAAAGATTATAATAATAATATCTTGTTATACATAAGTTGTTAGTTTAATTACCTTAACTTGTTTATTTATTTTTAAAAAATGAAATTGTTTATTAATAAAATTTATAAATATAAAGAGCAAGAAAACTGTTTGATTACGGCGTCATAGATAAGAATTTGTTCGGTCTATGGAAACGCCAAGAGAAGCGATAAAATTGCTGGAAGCTCAAAGGCTACAGAGCGAGGCAATTCAGAAGAGGATCAGAAATTGTAGGAAGGATAGCAAAGCAAGGAAAAACAGCGCGTACTACCGCAAGCGCATAACGGAGCTAGAAGCCTTGTTGACTGTGTTTAATAGCAACAACGAGGAGTTGCTAAAGTTTAAGGACTATTGTGGTGATAAGGATTACTTCACCAAGGATTACGCGTTACACGTCAACGGTTTGACACGAGACTGGTTGACTAAATTCAAGTTGGATTTAGAAGAGCTGGAAGCACAGGAGGATAGTCCTAGTTCGCAGGAGGACAGGGCTCGAGACAAGCTTAGGTCTCTGCAAACTGAGGTGAAATTGTTCGCAGAAAAATTGTTTGAACAGTTGGAAGCGGCCACCAGCAAGAGTGAAGCCCAGGTACACTGGAGATTAGCGAGAGACGGTGGAAACCTGTCAACTCTGGAAGCAGCAGACCAAGCGTTAGCTACTATTCAGAGTCGGACGGAAGAAAAATTTTTCCAAGTCTTCAAAGATACTGAGGAATTGAAGATAAATACGGAGTTCCTTGAAAATAAAACTAGAGTACTTTCTAGGCAACTCCGGGAAACTGAGGAAGCCGCATCGCATCTGGAGAAGGAAAACTTGGAGCTCAAAAGAATCGGGGCAATTACTAAGCCAGCAAGAGTGAGATCGGCTTCAACTTCTCAAATTCAAACGCAGACAGTATTAGCTCTGCCACCAGAAGTTCGCTGGCCGGAGTATTTAACTCCGGAAGGGATAGGTCGTGTGGTAAAGCCTACATTAAACTTGACTGGGGAGAGTGAAGCGGAGTTTTTATTTGGCGCATCGGAAATCGGTGTCGAGCCATTTTCTCCGGAAAGTCCGATAAATAATAAAAATCAGGTATATCCACCAAACGATCCAGAAGCAATAACGGTGCAGCAAAGTCCCAATACAGTGGACGATATTTCGCCTGTACGGGCAAACGGTCGAAGACTCATAAGTTTGAGTCCGTCACTAGTCAAATACATTTCAGATCCAAGGGGAGCGAATTTGGAAACCACCCAAAAGGATAACTCTCAAATTTTACCAGTAATAAGTAATACAGGAATACGTAAAATGGGTATCGAGGATATCTCCAAGACCGTGTCCAGGCTAGTACCTGTGTTTACTGGTGCTGTTTCAGAAGATTTACGGTCGGAACTCAGTAGGTTCATTCAAGGTTGTGAACTTGCAAAGCGAAGCATAAGCCCCGATGAGTTGCAGGACTTCTTTGACTGTGTTAAGCAAAGGTTATTTGGAGATGCGTACAACCTTGTGCTGCCAAAACAATTCACCAGTGTGAATGAACTTTACGGCCTTTTGAAGAAAACTTATCTTAAGGAGAGAACTCTGGAAGATATATCCCAGGAGATTAGAATCGGGAAACAACTGGCAGGGGAAGACATTCGCGCGTTTGCCAGGCGTTTGGAGTCACTTCGGATGTTGGCCCAAGAAGTAGTCAGAAATAAGTACGATGGCGTTGGTGATACCGCGTTATTGTACGAAGTTGACAAGTCAGTGTTAACGACTTTCGTAGTGGGGCTCCGCAATTCCGCTCTTAAAATTCATATGCTGAATAGCAAAACAGGAAATCTGGAGGAATTGGTAGAAGAAGCTATTCGAGCGCAAGTCCTTGTGGAACGGAGTACGGCCGGATTAGGGGAGATACATATGTTGGAAAATAGACAGGACAATTTAACTGCCGCTGTCATGGACAGAGAAGGAAATAATTTCGTCCCAAACGCGTATCAGAGAAATCCGCACAGGGGGGTTGTACAGAAGGTTCCCACATGTTCATTCTGCCATATGCCAGGCCATACAAGGGATGAATGCATTATACGCAAGAATACGCCCTATTGTATGGAGTGCCAAACATATGGTTATGAGGCAAGTAGGCAGTGTCAATTAGACAATAAATGGGATCAAAGTAGAAGGCAGCCAGCTACGAGGCGCCCAGATCCAACCTTAAGGGACAACAGGGGTAGTGGTCCTCGAATCGGCTCGACGGAAGGGATTACCCAAGGAAGAAATCCTTTCAGCACTGGGAATGGTCAACAGCGGCCAAACTGGGATACTAGAGGAGGACAAAGCTTAGGCAACACCCAACAGGGGTTGAAATGCTTCTCATGTGGTCGGATGGGACATCGAGCTGCGGAGTGCAGGGATAGGCAGTTCCAACAGAGGAACCAGGGAAACTTCCAGCGGCCCAGTCGAGGCCAGTAGACTGGAAAGCCAAAAGTAAGGAAGTAACAGTTAGGCCGAAGGTACGTGGGACTGGTAATGTAGGAAGTACAGTCCAGGAAAAGGAGGAGCAAGAGGCTCTCCAATACCACGTACCAAGTAACGTGAACACAATGGTTCAAATTACGGAGGAGCAAGAGTCTCTCCGGGGGAAAATTTTGGATTGCGTACTGATTTGGGTAACTGTGATGATTCTAGCACTTAGATTAAGTTTTAATAAGATTAGAGAGTATAGGCCAGTCGCCGCGTACGTGGTACGAGGATGTATGGTTAAGGTATTAGAGGTAATTTTGTGGGAGTATAGGGTGGTAAGGCATAACTGTGATGCATGGAGGAGAAAATTGGAAGAGTTAGGAAGTAGATACGCGTCCATTTTGGAGTCAAAAGGGCGTTGTTTCGTTGTGAGCAGGGTAGGAGATGCTTTCATCGAGATACCCTGCAAGGAGGCAGCTAGTGGAAAGCTAGTGCTTTTGGTAGATTCAGGGGCGGATACTAGCCTCGTAAAATCTAGTGTTTTACGGAAAGGACTAGTTATTAACCCAAAAGATGTAAGAACGCTTAATGGAGCGTTCGGAGGTTGCATCAGAACACTGGGGTCACTTGAAATAGGGCACAGTAAAGTTAAGGAAATGAGTTTTAGAGTGCACGCAGTTGAATTGGATAGGGAAGGTATCCCGGCCGATGGGATAATTGGCCGCGATAATCTCTGGGGCCGCACCATACTGGATGCGCTGGAGAAACAGTTATCATTTTATGATGATAATAAGAATAGAATCCTTACTCTCCCATTGAAGTCATGGCAGGAAGGAACCGTGAATAGGGTTAAGAATTGTAGGGAGGTAGTGAACGCAAGGTCAACCAGAGTAGTTACTATGCGTGTAAACACGAAACTCAGGACTGTTGTGTTGCACAAGCAGCAGCTAGCGGAGGGTGTGTATATGGGAGAGACCATAACGCACGTTGACAAGGGTAAAGTGTACGCTTGTGTACTAAATGCGTCAGAGGAGGACTACTATATGGATAAGGATTTTAGGCCTAAGTTCACTAGTTATGATAGTTTTAAGGAACCGAATTATGGAACGGTTAATCAGATTAAGCAGATAGATGTAAGGAAAAGAATGGAGAGAGTGCTAGAATCACTAAAGTTAGACCCAAGCGTAAATACAGAAGAGAAGGCATCAATAGAAGCCATTTGTATGTCATTCCATGACATATTTTTGCTGGAAGGAGATCAGCTAACATATACACCAGAGGTAGAGCATGAAATACCTACTAGAGTGGATCAAGCGCCAATTAACCAGAAGCAATACAGATTGCCGCAAGCTCACAAAGATGAGGTAAATAGGCAAGTGGAAGGAATGTTAAAGGATAACATTATTTCACCGAGTATCTCGCCTTGGAACTCACCAATAATTTTGGTACCAAAGAAGGGAGGTGCGCAGGGTCAGAAGAAGTGGAGGATGGTCGTTGAGTTTAGGAAATTGAACGACGCCACTATCAAGCAGGTGTTCCCGATACCAAGGATAGAAGAGATTCTGGATCAATTGGGACACAGTAGATATTTTTCTACACTTGATTTAGCGAGTGGCTACCACCAGGTTCTGGTGGATACCCAAGATAAGCAAAAAACCGCGTTCAGCACCGGTTTAGGCCATTACGAGTTCAATAGAATGCCGTTTGGATTAACAGGAGCACCGGCTACCTTCCAACGGCTAATGAACCATGTGCTAACAGGTTTACAAGGGTTAGATTGTTTTGTGTATCTCGATGATATTGTAATTTATGGGAAGAACTTGCAGCAGCATTCGCAACGCTTGCGCAAGGTGCTCCAGAAATTGCGAGAACACAACTTGAAATTGAACACGGAGAAGTGTCAATTCTTACGAAGAGAGGTGGTTTATTTAGGCCATCGTTGCTCAGAAGCAGGGGCACTGCCTGACCCGCAGAAGGTGGAATGCGTTAGAAATTTAGCGGTTCCAAGAAACAGAAAAGAAGTGCAAGCATTCCTAGGACTAGTGAACTATTATAGAAAGTTCGTGGAAGGACTAGCCGGAATTGCGTTGCCAATTAACAAGTTGCTACGAAAAGAAGCAAAGTTCGAATGGACAGAGAGATGTCAGCAAGCATTCGAGAGGCTAAAGGGGATAATTAGCTCGCCACCAATTTTGGCATACCCCGACTTTGAACAAACTTTTTTGTTGACCACTGATGCTAGCAATGAAGCATTAGGGGCGGTATTGTCACAAGGGGAAGTCGGTGATGACCGACCAATAGCATTCGCAAGCAGAGCGCTTAGCGACACGGAGAAGAGATACTCCACAATAGAAAAGGAGTTTCTAGCCATAGTATGGGCTACGAAGAATTTTAGAGCATATTTGCTAGGACGCCCATTTAGGATATATACTGATCACCAGCCGTTAAGAGGCATAGCCAATTTGAAAGACCAAACGTCTAGGCTAGCCAGGTTCAGACACAAATTGTCTGAGTATGATTTTGAAATCATATACAAACCTGGGAAAAAGAATCTGAATGCCGATGCACTCAGCAGAGTACCGCAGGCACAAAAAGTATCAGTAGTACAAACAAGGTCCAAAGCACGGTCTGATAAGGAGAAGGCCGAGAGGATACAGAAGGACAAAGTTGACGCTACAAGAGATCTTAGCAATGCGGGTTTCGATACCAATGAGCAAGCAGCCAGTAGTGTGGAATGGCTGAAGGATATAAAGGATATCCAGGCTGTGTTAAAGGGTTTCCATGATTCACCTCTAGGTGGACACCAGGGATTCTGGAAAACCCATGACAGAATTAGGCGAGTATACGGATGGAAAGGTATGCTCAAGGACATTAAGAAATATATAAAGAGTTGTCCAAAATGTCATTCCAACAAAAGTTCAAGGCTGACAAAGATGCCAATGGTGTTAACTGACACGCCAAAACAGCCATTTGATAAAGTTCATATGGATATTGTAGGTATTTTACCTGAGACTGTTTCGGGCAATAAATACATCTTGACGTTCCAGGACGATTTCTCAAAGTATATGGCGTGCGTGGCTATACCCGATGCTGAAGCAAGTACGGTGGCCAAAGCATTCTTTGATGAAATTATAGCACGATACAACATACCTAAGGTTTTGATAACCGACAATGGTTCAAATTTCGTATCAAAACTATTCTCAGAAACGTGTAAAATGCTGGGAATCAAGAAGTTGCACATAACACCATATCATCCACAGGCGAATGGCTCACTGGAACGTAGTCATCGACCTCTGGCCGAGTACTTGCGCAGTTTTGCCAAGGAAGACGGCTCGAATTGGGATCAATGGTTAACCACTGCAATGCATGTACACAATAATACGGTACATGTATCAACGAAGCAAACTCCGTTCAGAACACTCTACGGGTTTGACTTCACCATGCCAGCGAATTTGAAGCGCAAATGTGCGCCTGTATACAATGCTGATGACCCCAATAAAGTACAAAAATATCAGTTGCAGCGAGCGCACGAATTGGTTAGAGAAAACCAGGAATGTGCTAAACGAGTGGCCAGGGAAGCCTATAACAAGGTACTAAACCCAGTAGTTTTTCATGTGGGTGATCAGGTACTCATGAGGAATCAATCCAGGAGAAATAAATTCTCACCTGTGTGGATAGGTCCGTTTATGGTAGCAGAGATCCGAAGCCCAGTTACAACAGTCGTGACGATTAAGGGCAAGAGTAAAAAGCTACATAATAATTTGTTAAAATTATTCCACGTTAGACCACACACCTAATTCATGTGTCAATAGTGTTCTACAAGTGTAAACACAATAATAATAATATGAGCAAGTACGTGTGTGTATCCAATAACACACGCAGCTCCGATTTCCAGAATCAAATTTCCAAAGTCAAGGCCAGCAGAAGTGTGCCACTTAAATCGAGCGATTAAAGTTGACGTAATAAAAATGCTTATTATGCACTTTGGTCGAACAAAGCGCAGTAGGGAAAAGTATGCGTGTAGTATGTTTTTTTTTTGTCTTTTAAAATAAATATCGCATGTAAAAAATAAAATAAGACAATAAGATTTTTTTTTTATTATGATTTTATTTTGTTTATTATTCAATTTTTGTTCGGGAAAATTTTTTGATTAATATTGGATTCCCGGGTGGGAATCCGGGCACCGTCATCTCGTGCGCCCGGTGCAGGACAACTAGCAGTTGCCCCAGCACCCTCTCTACTCCTGGTTCGCCTGGTCTCAATCTGGATGTGAGCAGGAGTTGCCAGCAGGCGTCCACTGCCTCAGGGTAGTCCCACTGGGTGTCGATTTCCCTTAGGTAATTTTGTAGTGACGCGTAGGTTGACGAGTATGATCCCCGGGGGAGATCGGTTAACCGTCGATGTTCCTCGATGCTGAGGGCAGCGCAAGCAGGGTGCACCAATGCTGCCGATTCCTCCAGCAGAGTCCGGGTCACCTGTTGGAAGTTAAGCATTAGTCGTCCTAGAGTGGTATCCATCTCGGTTGTTAAAACTTGACTATGCTACAGTTTGGGGTACGACATGGTTTTATAGTAGTCTGTTAAGCGTTCAGCTATCGGAATATGAAAAAGTGCTAGTAGGGCATATTTCAGCAGACATGATTTAAGAAAGTTAACCGAGAATAGCTGAGCAAAAGTGCTGAGGCATATTCTCAGTTCTGCCGGTGAAAATTGGATCATAATGTAGTGGGCAGGGTCGGCCAAGAAAAAGATGACCACCCTACGACCAAGTTTCAGGTATGGGATACTAGGTTTTGAGTAGGTGTTCGGATATATATTTGAACAAGCAGATATTTTTATGATTTGGTCAAGTTTATGAAGACGGGTAATTAGAATTTATGAGGTTTCAGACTTTGCAGCGGGTTAGATAAATACTGTTTATTAGTTAGGAATTAGTGTATAGATAAATGAAGAAAGGCAAAATTTAGGAAAATAGTATAGGTTAATGAATAAAAAAATGTATAGATTGATTGGGAAAATAAGCAATTAATTCTAGGTAATTTAAAGCGCCTTGAATGTATGTATGTATTCATATGCGAGCTAATTACAGGATGGAAAATAGAATCGTTAATGGATATATACATATCAGGCTAGAGTAAATTTAAATAAAAAGTAATTGTATGCGATGAAAGTTATAGTCATGCAATGGACAAAGTTTTGACACAAATGGGATTATTTTTTTTTATAATCTGATTTTGTCGGAGGATCAATAATTTGGTTCGAAACTACAATGAGTGATGACTCACATATTTAAAGAGCTTGGAAAATTAGTCGAAGCGGAACTAATGCAATATATGGCAATAGACATAGTCCAGTCCTCTTTTCCTCTGGGATACGTTGGTAAATCCGAGAATGTAAGGGGAGAAGACGAGTGGATGTAGAATTGAAGGGTGTAGCATTCAATTATAGGTTAAGCGATTTATAAGGAGAATATTGTATTGTTTAGTCTGAAAATTGTCATATTTAGTGTAAAATTTTATGATTTTGTAGATTACGATAGTGCTGTTGATGGCGGTCACCGACAGGGTACATGCGGAAGTGCGTTTGGATAAACTACCGGAGACGGATATATTAATGGAGAGGACTGGAGATGTATGGTTCGCCAAGGATTTTTGGGTGGTTGTAACAGAGTTTCCACGAACGGAGTTGGGGATTATTGTTGAGCAATTCAAAGGAATACAGGAGATAACCAGAAGGTTGTGTGAGAGGCATGCAGCGGCCAACGGGACCGAGCTGAAACGAAGATGCGATTCGTCGATTTTGGAGATAGAAGCTATGACGAGAAGATTTTTGGAAAAAGAGAAGACATTGTCTCTGAAAGGAAGGAAACGCCGGTCACTAATAGATGTTGGCGGTGAAGTGCTCAAATGGGCAATCGGTACGATGGACCACCAGGATTCAGATCGGATTTATGGTCACTTGCGGGTCCTTGAGAGAAAGCAGTCAAAGACGTTGTCATTGCTGGGAAAGGAGGTGACTGTGATGAGAGCAGATTACCAGGGCCTTCACGAAGCAGTAAATAAGACTTTCCAAGAGCTGGAAGAGATGCACTTGGCATTGGAAGGCATTGGAAAGAGACAAGAGGAAGCAGAGGTGAACTTAGCAGAATCTTTCATGTTGGGAAAAGTTGTTTCTGAAGAAATGCTGAGATTCCAGGACCAACAGCAAACGGAAATAGTGGTGCTGGATGATTTGTTACATGGCAAACTACACCCATTGTTCCTGACGTCGGATGAATTGCTCAAGGCGGCACCAATGTCAATGAAGGGAATGTCATGGTACAGCGAGGCACCGGAGCGGTTCTATGAGCTAGCCGATGTCCGAACAGAAGAGGCGGGGAACGGGTTAAAAATAGTCATAAAAATTCCAGTGCCGTTACTGGAGGTATTTACAATGCACAAAGTGTACCCAATACCCAAGAGACTAAACCCAGATTGGTGCGTGTTGCCGAGGACAAGATACGATTACATAGCGGCGAGCCAAGCTCAGGAACACTACATTGGCCTATCAATAGAGGACGAAGGGAAATGTCGAGAGGTGGGCACAACAAGACGTTTATGCTACCATCCCGGAAAGGTGATTACGCGAGCAAGCGATTACTGCGAGATAGAGGTCTTGAAACATGAACAAGACCACTGCGATCACGTAGCCATTCCAGCGACAGGAGGAATTCTGGTAGCTACCAGGACTGTAAATAAATGGCTCTACCATTTTGACGACCAGGTAATTTTCACGGCGGTGTGCTCAGACGAAACCACACGGTTGGAATTGGTAAACACCGGGTTTATGACCATCGAAGCTGGCTGCAGGGTGATTGGCAAAGGGATAATGTTGGTCCATAAAAGCCAAGAAGAGTCACGATTTAAGTTTTCAACGTCTGTCATGGGAACAAACCGTGTAAAGACGAAGCTGCGGGAGCTGCTGGGAAATTATAAACGAGGTGATGCTGGCCACACGCGCACAACACCGAACACGGTCTCACTCATGCATTTCAAAGATCTGCGGAAAACTCTCACAACAAACAGCAGAGCAATCAACGAGTTGGTTAAGGAGGCAGAAGATGTGGAAAGGGTGGCACACCTCACCAATTCCTGTGAGATAGTGCACACCTGGATGAAGGGAGGGGTAGTCAGTATAGCTGGCCTCATCCTGGTGGTAGTGTTGGTGACGACGCTCATTTCGAAAAAATGGTGCAAGATAGTGGCGGCCCTACAAAGACTCGAATCAACCACGCCAACGGCGCAACACAACAACCATACCGACAACGGCAGCCGACAACCGGATCATCAGTTAGCGGAGGTTATAACGTAAGATTTTAGATTTAAATATAATAGCGGAAGATAAGATTTAAGTATGAGAGTAAAATGTATTGTACGCCAGTGAGAAAAGAGTCGATGAAAGACCAAAAATAAAAAGGGGAAAGTATAATAGAACAAAAGAGAAAAAACAAAAAACAAAAAAAAGTCGAAAAGAAAAGAAAAAAAAAAAAAAAAAAAAAAACAAATAAAAAAAAACAAGATTCAAAACAAAAAGAAAAAGAAAAAAATAAACATAAAGAAAAGAAAAAACAAAAGAAAAGAATATGAAAAAAAAGAAATAAAAAGAACCCGAAGTATAAAATAAGGCGAATTTAAAAAAAAAAAGAAAGAAGAAAAATTGTATATTGATTTAAGAAAATGCACTGACTGTTTGAAGTGCAGAAATAAATGTAAACTTTCATTAGAAGTTAGTTGCACTAACTTCTTTTAGAAAGAGGGGAGGGATGTTGTGAGTTAGAACCATACTACCTACGTGTAGTTTACTCACAGCACCGACTCCTAATAGATGCCACACTATGTTAAATTAGCATGTGCTAAAACGGTGCTATAATAAGGCATACTTCTAGGGTTTAAGTATTTCAAGTTAATGTGATCTGTGCAACGTTATTATGTAAGCTTTTAGGGTGTTACAGTTCCGCAGTCGAGTCGACGAGGGCAGCATAGTGCACCGTCGCCACTTTTGAAGTGGGTCAGTTGGCTTGACCAACTGACACCAATTAACAGGTGCAGAACTGGAACACCAGAAAGGTCAGTTCACAGACTGAGATAGGTTTTTAAAAATAGTATATAAGCATTAGGTTTCGTAAGAATAAATCTCTCTTGTGTTTTAAAACTAAGAAGTCACAGTGTCTAATTTCTACGTTAGGGTTCTTGATTTTTCAGCCACGCGCCCGAAAGGACTGTGACAGGACGTCCCCAACCAGGCAAGGACGCAATACCCCAACAGTGTGCCGTTGGCCAAGCTATTGCTTGTGCTGTTCTGTAACTATGCCTAGTCAGGAGCACGAGAGAAGAAATAAGAAGTCTAATGCAGGATTGCAGTTTTAGAAGTTCAGATTAATTCTGGTTTATTTGGTGGCTCGCTGGCCCTTTTATATTATTTAATTCTTATTGTTTTCTTATTCTAACTAACATAAAATATACCTATTTTATTTCTACTAGTTACAAATCATATTCCCGAAATTTGTCTCAAGTATCGGATTACCGATATTATTCATTGACGAATCATCGTCTTTGTTTATATTAATTATTTTGAGTGCAAGTTCAGGGCTAAAGTCACTGCACTGTCCAATATGCATACGCTGCAATATAGGCAGCGTGTGTTATTGCACCACCAAAATGCTAGTCTAGCGTATTTGGGGATTTGAGTGCAATTGCGTACGTTGCGCTATTGTCAGTTTGTTTGCATATGCGACTTGTTGCTGTACTTATGACGATGTGTGGTCGTCAGTGTACACTTGTGTGGTACACTACACCCTCACGCTTAAGAGAAAAATTAGGGGTGTCAGCGAATAATTTTTCTGGAAATATGGTTTGTGTTGTATTACAATTGTCTTATGTTAGATGATTTTCATATTTTCTAATAATTGGTATTGTTTGTTTATAAATAGTTTCTTATTGTTAAAGTTACATTGTAGCGTTTTTAATTATATAGTTAAAATTACAAATTATGTAGTTTTGATATAATTACATATACTTATGATTACTAATTATATTGTTTTGGTTACATTATAAATCGTGTTTAAATTACATTTTATGGTTTATAAATTCAAATTACATTATTCTGGTTACCTTATGATTTTCAATTATATGGTTGTAAGTGAAAGTGAAGTAAGGAATCCACTTATCCCATTCGTCGTCGTTTGTCGATGTCAGTAGGAATTCGTTCAAATCTCTGTGGTTGCGTTCTAATGAACCTATTGTTTCGTGCTGGTACGTTGTCGAAAATTTTTGTTGTATTTTCAGCAGTGCACATATGTTTGTCATTAGCTCGTTTGTAATATCTGTCCCGTTGTCAGATTTAAGTATTTTAAAGTGTCCGTATTTTAGAATGAATTGTTCAACTAGTGTCTTGGCTATTGTGTGTGCATCTTTTGTTATCATTTGGTGTGCGATTACAAATTTTGTCAGCTCGCACTGCATGGTCAGTTTTCGTTTCAAATTTTAAGTGGTCCTACGTTGTCGATGAATATTACTTCAAAGCTGTTATTAGGGGTGTCTGTTATTGTAAGTGGTTCTTTTGTGTGTGTTGTTTGTTTTTGTCGTACACATAAGTCATAGTTCGTAATAAATTCTTTTACCACTTTATTCATATTTTTAAATATGCATACATATCTGTTTTAATTTATTTATTTATTTTTTTTTTATCAGGATTTTTCTAATGGTTAAATGACCTCCATGTGGTGCATTATGATACTCATCTATCAGTTTATATTCATTTAAATTCTCTTTCTGGGACGGCATATGTCATAATTTTTAATTTGAGGATTTTCATTCATTATTTTTATTTTGTGCATTCATTTCTTTAAATTCTTCTTTGGCACATATTTTAAATATTTCATCATTGTTTGCTATATATATGTATTTAGCTTATTCATTATCTTTTCTTTCTTCGTTTTGGATATCAATTTCCTCAGAATCGAGTCTAGTCTCGCTGATTTATCATTGATTCCTGCATGCTTTATATCTTCATTATTCCTTCTTGATATCAGTTTCTTCAGTATCGAATCTTGTTTCGCTGATTTAACACTGTATCTTTTATTTATATTTGATGATAGCTTCTTCTGGTTCGAATCTTGATTCGCCGAATTATCACTACATCCCACGTGGATTTCTTTATACCCAATTTTTCTTGTGCACTTTCATTTCTTTCATTTGCCATTATTAATTCTTTTATTTCCTCTTATATTTGACGTCATTTATAGATGTGCAATCCCAAATTTGAAGTTGATCAGACTTCTGCCGAGATATACAGTTCTCTATTTCCTCTCTTAACTTTTACGCTTTAGACATTCCCCTTGTAATTACTAGCGATTTTCATCAATATTCATTGGTATCATATTCTTGAGTATGCTGGAGTTTAATTGTATTTTTGATAACGCGTCTTTGTTCGAATTCATTTTATCCTCTTTTATAGTATGTTAAAATCAAAATGGTATTTTTGTCATTGTTAAAAGTGATACTAATGCTTAGTTGCAACTATAAATTTTTAACCATATACATTGTAAAAATTCCTTTTTAGTTACTGGTTTATCTAAACATATTTTCAATTCAAAACTTAAATATAAAATTGTTGTAAAATTGGTTTTACACTATTTCTTAAAAATTAAATAAGTGGTCTTGATTGTTTTGCAAGTTCTATTTAGTGGAATGAACTGGTCATATCTAGAGTTGAAAACCATTTTGCTCCTCCTAGCTTGTCTAGAATGTCTTCTAGTTGAGTTAGTGGAAATTTGTCATTGATTATCTTGTTGTTCAGTTTTCTAAACTCCATTACAAGTCTCTTTTGCTTTTTGTTCTTTTGGGAACCAAAAGGAGTGGAGCATTGTATGGGCTGACTGAAGGTTCAATGATGTTTTCATGTAGCATTTTCTATACTTGTTTATTTACTATTTCTGTATGAGTTTGTGGTAGTCTATAATTTTTTTATTTTTTATTTATATACGAGTATACTGGTGTTTTGCCATAAAGTTGTTTTTTAATTCTTAAAAATTAAGCTCAAGATTTATATTATTTTAGTCTGATTTTACATAAAGATTTTTTTTTGTTTTTTACGTCCCCATTATCATTTTTAATCTATTTTTGCTATTTCCGCAGTACATTTTTGGGAAGTTGAAGTTATATTAATTTTATAATTTTTACTTTTCTAATGCTTTTGTATCATAAAAATATGAATTATTACTAATACGTAATATAAGTAATTTTAGCAAAATAAAATGTTTATATTTTAAAGCAAACATCAGATTGTTGATTAACATTATAAATCAATATCAAATTTTAATTCAATTACTCGTAGTAGTCGTACTTTAATATGATTGTTTGTCTTCTCTATTCTTCTCCCTTTTTCTGAAATCATTTTATCACTGCGTCTTGTTTTCTATCTTCGTTTTCTTTTCTATCGGTTGCTTCTTCTCTATATGCTTCTTTTTCTCCTTGACTTCTTCTTTGCTCTCTCCTTCGTCATTTTTCCAATTCTTGAGCCAAATTGGCTGTGTCAGTTGCTCCTACTTTTTAATTTGTCGCCTCTTGTACTCTTCGATTGCGGGTCACAACTGATAATATTTGGTTGAACATAAGCTGGAAATGCATGGTAGTCGGCACGTATTCTTACATATGCAGGAATATTGGTCCACCGTTTCTGGATAATTTTCAGGATCTTCTTCAGGCTATTCATTGATTGCAGGATCGGTTGCAGGATTATTGGCTGCCTTTCAGGTCGTAGATTGGTTGCAGGAACGGTTGCAGGATCGGTTGCAGGATCGGTTGCAGGATCGCCATGTAGGGTAAACTGTTTGACACGCAGGATCGGCATTCAGTTTATTTCTGCAGATTCTATGTAGTGCATAGATGCAAAAGAGCACTATAAAATAGAAATGCCTAACACGAAGCGAAAGACACCCTCAGCAAAGATGTTGACCGGCAGAGTGTGCCGTTGGCCAAGCTATTGTTTGTGCTGTTCTGTAACTATGCCTAGTCAAGAGCACGAGAGAAGAAATAAGAAGTCTAATGCAGGATTGCAGTTTTAGAAGTTCAGATTAATTCTGGTTTATTTGGTGGCTCGCTGGCCTTTTTATATTATTCAATTCTTATTGTTTTCTTATTCTAACTAATATAAAATGTATCTATCTTATTTCCACTAGTTACAAATCATATTCCCGAAATTTGTCCCAAGTATCGGATTACCGATATTATTCATTGACGAATCATCGTCTTTGTTTATATTAATTATTTTGAGTGCAAGTTCAGGGCTAAAGTCACTGCACTGTCTAACATGCACTCGCTGCAATATAGGCAGCGTGTTATTGAGTGCAATTGCGTACGTTGCGCTATTGTCAGTTTGTTTGCATATGCGACTTGTTGCTGTGCTTATGACGATGTGTGGTCGTCAGTGTACACTTGTGTGGTACACTACAGTTCACACGAAGCACCCTGTATGGCATCTCTAACACATTTCCATGCCTGACCTGGCTTTGTGCTGCAATTAAATTCCCCTCCAAGTACCAAGTCGCAAGAGGAGATTTCGATTGAGCACACTAGTTTCACACAGGTTGCATACAAGTTGCAGTAAACATTCAAAGTTGCAAGAGAGTTGAACACACTCAACTAAAAAGAAATTTTGTTGCATAGAAGTTGCAGAAGAAAACTTCCTTGGTTAGTAGTTGGGCAGCCGCATCACTAATAAACCAGTGATGCCGCTTAGACCACCAGTTGGGTCCATTGTAAGCCGCTTCCCCCTCCAGATGGAACCAACAGGAGTCTTTTATAAAGCGAAGAAGGTTGTTGACACCTGACTGGTGTAGATCAACTATACTTGTTAAGAAGTGGGATCCTAGTAAAGGTTCCATATTTCTAGCAAAAGCTTGACATGTACGGAAGAGATGCTGGACATGTACAGAAGAGAACCTGGATAAGAAGCGATGCTGGACATGTATAGAAGAGATGCTGGACATGTACGGAAGATATGCTGGACACGTACAGAAAAGATGCTGGACATGTACAGAAGAGATGCTGGACCGTTTCCAGTTCCTCCTCGTTTCTGCAGCTGCGACAGAAATCATGCGTATAAACTCCCATTCTTCTTACATGATTTCCTATTAGACAATGTCCTGTGAGGGCTCCTATGATGTCTTATAGCATTATAGATTATGAACTAAATAACTTCCTTAGTTGCTCAGAAATTTCCAAACATGTTTGATAACATTTTTGGTCGCTTATAAGTAGCCAAAAGATCCTCAAGGACATATCTAGTTGTGCCTCGTATGTACAGAATGGTATTCTGTCATGTTAAATAACTTCCCAATGAGGTTTGCTCATCAACTGTTAATGCAATTAACAAGTAACGTAAACATTTAGGAATGGACAAGGTACATTCCTTATCCCTAGACAGACTTCTGAGTTTCATAAAAGAGTCAAAGAAGTTTCAAAAGGTGTGGTTTCCTTTCCAAAAAAGTGTGTAACTTCCATTCCAATATCCCTTATCTCCCCCTTTCTCCAATTATTTCCAGGCTTGTAGCACAATGGGCATAGATGCCTTGGTGGTTGGAGACCTCCTTCCTCGACAGTTACCCGGCCTACCCCATTTCTATTCTATTCTAACATAAACGTTGTAAAGAAATTGGATGCATAATCAGTTTTAGCTCCAAAATTCTCTTACTAACATTACAAAGAGCATATTTAGTGGCACAGAAGGAGCATTCGAGCATAGTCCTGTTGCATTTCTCTCACTAACTGCGACCGGAGCCGGCACTTAGATGCCATTAGTTTACCGTCTGCTGGCAGCGCACACTGTTCGACAGCGACCTGGGCTTAACCAATCCGAATGAACGCCACTCATTAGAGCTGGGCACTCATTCAGCTCATAAATCCGATTTCCCAACTGCACCCAAATAATGGACTGCTACTTAGGCGCTAAATATGAACTGAAGCCCACTTGGAGCATACTTCCCCGGCTGAACGGGCCAGAGTATCGCCGCCCTTGCACCACCCAATGTAACAATGCTGGCAATACTCGACGGTTCACCGCCAGCAATTCGGAAATAGTTGGTGTATTGAGTCTGCTGTTGCGGCATTGTTTGCGGGGCGCAGCAGCTGCATGCATCATAATAAGGTTGCCGCACACTCGCACCGCACGCAGCATATGCATATGCAGGAGCAGGCTGCCTGCCACCGACCGCACTGGCGCGCTCTGTCGAGGTCACGTATGAGCGCGGCCGGCCGGGAGGCAGGCAGTGGTGTGCTGGAGCTGAGCGCTTTGATTTATTGATTTCGGTTTGCCAGCAGCAACGACAAAGTGCAACAATATTTGAGTCTGGTGGCCAGCAAGCGCAGGCTCCGTAAATCAGTCTGAGTCTGTGAGTATGTGTGTGCCTGCGTGTCAATATACTTCAGAGGGTGTGTGCGTGTATGTGTAATACACATCCTTAAAATGGTTTTCCAAATGCCTGACTCGAGCTGAGCGCGTTTAAAATTTAAGTGCTCGCATAATCCCCCTCAAAGGACGTCATCGCAGCCACTTACTGAATGACGGCAATGCACATTTCGTCCTGTGTTGTTGGAGGGATTTGTTGTAGGGATTAAAAGCTCATAAAATTACCTGAATTTCTTCAATTAACCGCCACACCTCCTCACGGGCACGGGCATATTCTCAAACTTCGCCGACACCACACTGGCTTCTGTGGCGCTGCAGCTCAGATTGCGTGGATGCGTGAATGCTGCCTGGAGTCGCGTATGAATGAAACCTACAACAAAGCCAAACGGAAGAAAAATTAAATTACATTTAAAGTCGACTGCGGAATGGAGCAAAGAAAGTATAAAATCAAAAATGTGTAAAAAGAAACGAACGAGAAGGCAGATAAAAAGGATCTTATGTTGGAGATAAAAAGGACGAAATTAAATTGGACATTTATCAAGAGATTTATTGATTCCTGAAGTGGAGCTCAATGAACACCAATTGACGAGGAGCGGCAGTGGTAGTGGTAGTGGAAGTGGCAGTGGCAGGAGCAGCGCTGATAATGCGGGCAATTATTATACTTGAAAGTTTGTGAGCGAAGATGAATCGTCGAATGCAGCAGAGGAATCAAATTATTTAAAGAATTTTAGCGCAATTTATAAGCGCTCACACAAATCACTCACATGCCCCCCGGCGACGCGCTCGCTTAGGTAGCAGCTCGGCGAAAAGCAAACAATGCCAACGAGAGCAGAGCACACGGAGCAGTCAGCGTTATCGCACGCACATAAATTACCATTCCGATCCATTGACTCGGTCGAGGCGGACTACCCACACAGGCATCTACCCACACCCACACGCTTAGCTACTCAGCTGCAGCGGCCTCAGCGCAACAGCAGCAACAAAACCCTCGTAATTACTGCCATTAGAAAAACAAAAACAATTATTAAGCATTTAATCACCTGACGAAATGTAATTACGGAACATATTCGGCAGAGGGCATGGCCACATGCATTAGGGAGGCGCAAGGGTGCTCCACGCTTGGAGCAGTGGGTCAGCAAAAAGTTGCCGCTTGCATGCTCCGGCGAAACAATGCCAGCAACACCAACAAAACAAGCTGAGACCGTTTATCATTCGGGGCCAAACCACTCTGGCGGTTGCTCCCTCTGTTTGAGTGTGGGCACTCATGAGTGCGTGTGTGTGTGTGTGTGTGTTTATTCTGTGCCAACGTTAAGTGGCGGTGGTGTGGGGCTGGTGCTGCAGGATGAAGTGGCGGAACGAACCCCTTTTGTCTTATAATTACGCTCATAATTTGTTATTTAATTCTCCGCCAGAGTGGAGCTCTGCATGGAGCTCTCTGCTCGCACGTGAATAATGCTAGCGCATAAATAACCTAAACTCGCCACCGCTCCACTGCGATCGCTCCGAATTGGTTTTTGCCGGTGGGGCCAGAGGGAGAGCGGCGGCACACACTTACTTAAATAACTGCCGAACTCTGAGCTAAGGAAGCACACTTCTTACCTAGGCGAGTAATACACAACAGGAATAACAATAATAATAGCAGCAGCAGCAGCAACACCAACAGCAACAACAACAACTAGCCAAATAAAACCATTTATCACGTACACACACACAACTCGAGGAAGCACTCCAACCACTCGATAGGGCAGCAGAGCCAAGTGGTTCCGAATCGGGTTGAGGCGAGCCGAAGAGAACGTCTGGAGCGGCTGGGCAGGCAGGTCAACCGTTGTAAATGCTTTGTCAACTGTAAAAACAAAGCAAATTAATTGCAGGTTCAAAGAGATCAGCAGTGGAATGTCCAGGATCGCTCCCCACCACCCGCAGCACGCTGTCCGCTCAACTCCCCATCTGCCTGCATCACTGCTTAGTCACATATGTGAGTATTGACTGTTGCAGAGGCTCAGAACGTGCGGCAGGCCGCCAACCAACCACCACCGCTGCCCTTGCGACTGAAATTCGACAGGACACTAATCAATGGCGCACCCCGGCCCAGCACAGCACCCCGAAGAGTAGAGAAAACCCCAGCGCTGTTTGGTCAGGTTTTTCGATATGAAGCCGACTGTGCTCGCTTGGGTACGGTGTGCGTGCCTTTTGGCTGACGCTCACTGAAGCGACACTAATTTCCTTATTGTAGCCGTCAGAAGCGCTGCTTGGTGCTGGCTGCCCAAGCGAGCGCCTTTGTGTGCAGTGATGCGCGTGTGACTCCTTTGGTCAACAGGAAAATCAACAACTTTCGTGCGCTCGGGCAGGACTTGCCGAATGTTGTTGTTCGAACATATTCATCCCAGCCGTGCCACGCGACTCCGCAGGACTCGTTGCCTGCTCTCGATAATTCAGCAGCAAGCGCCCTTCGCACATAATGGGAAAGTATTTCGAAATTCTTTATTATACACTTCAACTGTGCTGTGTGCTTTTTGCTCGTCGTCGTCGTCGTTGTTGTTGTTGTTATTGCTTGTTATTCTAAAAGGATAAAGGAAAGCCTTTAACCCTTTACGGCATGCATATCTGAACTTTGGCATTTTTATTCAAATTTATTAAATTGCGCCCGCATTAAACTTCTGCTCGCACCCACTTTTGCAGGGGACCGAAACTAATTGAAAGTAAATAGCATCCCCATGTGTCCCGGGCGCTGCCTGGTGGAGCCACTCGAGTCATAAATAAACAGAGCAGTGCCAATTATGGTGGATATATGGAAATGACAGTATTATCGGGTAGTTTCGCTTATGAATTAAGGAATTCAAGGGACCAAGGGGCAGTTGACAATAGAGGAGTGATAATATGTTGGAGTATTGGTCCGAAAAGGAAGTAAATAGCATGTCTCTCGAGTTGCTCAATAGTTCATCTGCTATCTCTGAGTTTGAAAACTGGCATTTAGGTATTTCTTTACGCTACTTTTTGGAGATAGTTAAGTCAATTCTGTTGGTGACAGTACTACATCAATCTCAAGTCAGTGAGCTTACTAGCGGAATAACCACAAAGGGAAGATTAGAGGGTCCATCTTTGATATCAGAGATCTCGAAAACTCACAATCACAGATTTTTAATGTACTCTTACCATGTCACGAACTTTTTCGGAGCCGAGGTAAAGCTCAGCCATTCCAGAGTTCGTCAACAGAATAAAGACATCCTGGTTCACAGCAGTTCTCTGGTTTAGTCCAACTTCCTTAGATTCTTTAGACGTTTGTTAGTTACTCTGCCTTGTTTCTTACTCTGCTTTTACTCTGCTTTATGAAAGATTCTCAACCACGAATTAACCCACTGAAAGTATAACGTGATTGAGAATTGGTTTCATACAAAAGAAAGAAACAAACGAATCAAAATCTGATTCGCCTACTTTTTGATTCATTATTTTTTGAATAAGCAAGATTTTGTGTGTGTGAAATTTCTCAGTGCACGAGTTTGATCTTCACAACAGTATTGTCAATCTCCATTATATTATATATATGACTGATTTGTGTGGGCTGCATCCAAGACATATTTTGTGTTAACTCTACACAATCACTCTTAGGCAATATTGCTTCCGCTTTTTGTTAGCTAGATCTGGAATTGGTTCCACAGTGCAGTACCAAGCTCTAGAATCTAATCGCATCTTACATGTTGAATAATGGTTTCTTACTTGATGAATAAAATATATTTACAGCGATTTTTCAGCTGAGTTTGTTGAGTGTTTCACGTCTTAGTGAAGGTTGGGTGCCTCTTCGCATTGATTTTCATGGAAAGGCATTGAGATCTGTGGACAAATTTCAACTCTTTTCACCTCATGTGATATTTTCATCTCTTGTATTCTTACACAAAACACAAATAAATAATATCGTTGAATGAGTCTTTCCTGCTCTTGCTGCTTGAAGGTTGAGTCTTTCATCCTCCAAAAGAATAATGTAAAATTTAGGACGCTTCAAGTCAAGATCAAACAACATAATAGGCTAAGATGAACTCCTATTCAAAATATTATTCTGATGGGGTGACATTTTTCCTTCAACTCTCTCAATTTCGTAAGATCGTTGATATGATTGAAGAGTCTCTGAAGGAACAGCAAGTATTCTCTATCATTATCAGAGATGTAACCCAAGCAATTGATGAGGAGCATCATGGCCTCCTATATAAGATCTAGTTTTCTACACTTATATTGATAATATCACTTCTTTAGGATACCTTCTTTGAATTAAAATAAACCAAGGTAGGGGTACCCCAAGCCTAGTGTACTAAACCGTACCCTGATCTTGATCCTCAGCACAAGAAATTTTTGCCACCAACATTGTGAGGAGCAAATTTTAGGCGTAAATTTGCCCCTACATATTTAGTTTTGCCATAACGCCCCAAACGTGTATATTTAAAATAGGGGCCAAGTGCTTAAACAACCAACCCTAAAATATATACGTTAATAGTCCTAAGAATTTGGCACCTCCCACTTTCATTGCTAAAACCACACACACAACCGCCATCATATTTAGTGCAGCAGCCATCATACAAGTGAGTCTAAGACACCTCCCACCATAGTAATGCTACCAACAACAAGTGTTATACTCTGCATTGGGAGGACAGAAGACACAGCCACAATTAAGTCAGACAGTGGAACCCTGTGATAAGCGACGAAAAACATGCAACGAAGTCAACAACGCAAGATAACACAGGAGAATATCACACAAATAATTGTGCAACCGGCTGACCACAGTTAAAATAATATGAATTTACAACAAGAGTGCCCAACGCACTGATATGAATTCACAACAACAGTGCCCAACGCACTGATATGAACTTACAACAACAGTGCCTAACGCAATGCTAGAAATTTACAAGAGATCGCGACAGAAGTTGCCGACTGCATTAGTTCGGAAAATAACCCACTAACAACACCCAAAAACGAAGGCCAAGCACAAAGTGGAACACGACAGACCGATCGCTAAGCACACCAACAGACCGGACAAAGCATAAAGAGGAGAAGCAAAATTAAATATCCAATATTTAATATTTTTAAATATTTTATGCCATCGATATAAAATATCAACAAAGTGCTGAAGGTGGCCGAAGGAGAAATAGCAACAACAACAAACAACACAAGGAACAACAACAATGTAAATCATCACAACAACAACACCCAAGGGCAAAAACTTACAAGAACAACAGCGAGAAAGCAACAACAATGTGCTGAAGGTGGCCCAAGGTCACATTCAAACGAGAAGAACAATGCGGGAAACCGTAGCAACATGCCACAACAAACTACAGTTCTCGCACAACAACAACTATTGGATGATCTACGCTAAACCTGGAGCATAAAAGCAGGAGCAACTGGCAACCCAGTCTCTTTCTTTCATTCGGCATCAGGCAGACAAGACGCACTTTCTTTCATTCGGCATCAGGCAGACAAGACGCTCTTTCTTTCATTTGGCATCGTGCAGACAAGACGGTTCTTTATTAGAGCATCAGGCAGACCAAACGCATCGTACTAAACAGAGTTATACACACTGACAAACGCAACAGAAGCTAGGGGAATCTAGAGGAGATTATGGTTTATAATCGATTCTCTGCTAGAAGCCCACACTGACAAACGCAACAGAAGCTAGGGGGACATAGAGTTCAACTGTGTCCGTAGTTAACTTTAGTAAAAATAATTGTATCAAGTAGTTAAGCCTTTTTTTAAAATTAATAAATAAATAAAATAATTAAATCAACGTAAACAAGCTTTGGATACTTTAGAGATTTTCTGTAAACGACTCCTGGAAATCCGGCGAGCTTACCCCGGCGAAAACGAGTCGTTACAGTGGCGCCCGAGCAGGGACTCTCAGAATAAAGAGAGTAAATACAACAAAGCTATATATCCAACCCACGTCCCATCACCAGAGTCTGACACAGGATGGGAAATACGAGTTGGGTGTACACCGTGCGAAAAGACCAACTGGTAGTCTGTTGTGTCGAGTTTGGCCTAGAGGCCACGGGCACAGTGGAAGAGCTACGAAAGAGGCTTGCGAACCGACACAAAGGTGACTCTAGACCAGGACGTTCGGCTGGCAGAGCTACAGGACCGACTGACGAGGAGTTTGTCGCCTGGAACCAGTTCACACTTGAGAGCTAGCCCCAGCGCAGAGCGACCTATAAGCCCCGGAGCATCGACAGCCACGAAGAAAGATACGCCATATGCAGCCGGAAATGTTCCAGCTGTATATGATACTGCGTTCCAGACAGTAGTCCCCGATGTCTCGCGAAGTGGGATTGTCATCTACTCGGCAGTCATCGACCACGTTAGGAAATGGTCCTTGAAATATGATGGAGGGCATGACCCGATAGCTTTTATAGAGCGAGTGGAAGAATTATCGGAAGTCTATGGACTAAACAAGCACATGCTGCCTCGAACTATGCCAGAACTCCTAAAGGAGCGTGCTCTGCTCTGGTATAGAAATAACAACCGAGCATGGGTTGATTGGGTTTTATTCAAAAAGGACTTCTTGAAGTTTTTCCTACCCACCAGGTACTTCGAAAAGCTGGAGGATGAAATTCGCCAACGACGGCAAAACCCACGTGAACACTTCAAACAGTACGTGGTAGAACTTCAAAACCTGATGCGTCACGCAGGATACACGGAGGCCCAGAAATTAGAACGAATCTTTCGCAACAGATTAGAGGAATACCAGTGGTATGTCCGGCGAAAGGATTTCGATACGCTGGAAGAGCTGGTGGAAATGGCGGAAGACCTCGAGGGCATACGTGGTGACAGCGAAACTTCACGAGCAGCACGACCACCACCACCGCCACCACGACCACCACCAACACGCCACGAGATACAACCACGGGTGGAGCGCATGTCCCATGCGAAACCAAAAACCGACAAGTAGCACCGGCCAACTGTACCAACAAGGTGGTACCTATAAATCCACGAACAGCATGCAGAAGATGTGGTCAGTCTGATCACATAGCGCGACACTGCCGCAATGCCCAAGTACTTTTCTGTTGGGAGTGTGGTAGGAGAGGAACTAGAACAGTTGAATGCTGTAGGACGGTAGGGGGAAACGAGCGGGGCTGCCGCCAGCAACGAGGCATGGAGCAGCCCACGGACAACAAGCCTCAAACGCAGTAAGTGCACTACGCTACGATGGACAGCGTATCTGTGCCGCCGTCACCATTGGCACAGAAAACATCACGGCCACACTAGACACAGGCGCCACAAGGAGTTTCATCAGCGAGCGACTAATTTCCCATTTAGGTGCTACCACCGGTAGAGTAAACTCTACATACACTAGAGCACGGATGGCGGATGGTCGAACAAGAGATATTACTCAAGCGTTTGTGACGTGCGTCAAGCTTGGAGGAAAGGTATGTCAGCTGGAGCTACTTAGCATGCCCGACTCCACCGACGACTTACTGCTCGGCCTGGACTTCATGACACAGCAAGGCCTATCCATGACATGTGGAGGCCAGGAAATCCAGCTAGGCCCCAAGACGGATGGTGTGCAATCACAAGTTATCGCATCGTGCACAACCATACGACATGAAGCCGCTACTGACGAATCAAAGATAAAACTGTTTCTGGCCACAGAGTTGGCTAAATTCACAGACGGGCCAAACGTGACCAATATCACATGCCACAAAATAGTGATGCGCGATGACCGACCCATCAAACAGCGATACTACCCGAGAAATCCAGCGCAGCAGGAAATCATTGGCGCGGAAGTGGACGAATTAATAGCTAATGGCTGTATCGAACCCTCGCATAGCCCCCACAGCGCACCGATTGTGCTAGTAAGGAAACGGGATGGGAAATGGCGCCTGTGCATCGATTATCGGCAACTCAACGCCAGGTCCATACCCGACGCATACCCACTGCCGCGAATCCAACACATCTTAGACCGACTGCGTGAGGCTAAATACATCAGTAGTCTCGATCTGAAGAACGGGTATTGGCAGATACCAATGGAGGAGCACAGCAAGCAGTTTACCGCATTCACGGTACCCGGCAGAGGCCTCTTCCAGTGGCGTGTTATGCCTTTCGGGCTACACTCCGCACCAGCAACCTTTCAAAGAGCACTGGACCAAGTTATTGGCCACGACATGGAGCCACACGCGTTTGCCTACCTTGATGACATTATTGTCACAGGGAGAGACCTAGAAGAACACATGAGAAACCTGCAAGAGGTGTTCCGACGGTTGAGGGAGGCAAATTTAAAACTAAATCTGGAGAAGTGTGCATTCTTTCGGAAGGAGTTAAAATATCTGGGACACGTGGTCAGCGACAAAGGAGTACATACTGACCCAGATAAAATCGCTGCCATACGGGAGCTGCAACCACCAGAGAACATACGACAGCTACGTCGCTGCTTGGACATCACATCTTGGTACCGCCGTTTTGTACCCGACTTTGCAAAAGCAGTACACCCTTTAACGATGCTGCTAAAGAAAGGAAAACATTTCCGATGGGGTACCGAACAACAGGAGGCTTTTGAATTACTGAAACAACGATTGACGGAAGCTCCGAACCTCGCCTGCCCAGACTTTAGTCAGAAGTTCACGCTCCAGACCGACGCCAGTGACTATGGGTTGGGAGCAGTGCTTACGCAGGAGATCGAGGGGGCGGAGCGAGTAATAGCGTACGCTAGTAGACACCTGAATGGAGCTGAGCTAAACTACTCCCCAACTGAGAAGGAGTGTCTAGCCATAATATGGGGCATCCGGAAAATGCGGCCATATCTGGAGGGCTACCACTTTACCGTGATCACCGACCACCTATCGCTGAAATGGCTAAATTCCATCGAGAGCCCTTCAGGACGCATAGCACGGTGGGCGCTAGAACTTCAGCAGCATTCATTCGAGGTACAATACCGCAAAGGAAAACTAAATGTACTGGCGGACGCACTATCAAGACAACCGGTCGAGGCTGCATGCACTGTCACTGTGCAGGACCAAGCAGAGCAAAATTGCAAGTGGTGGCTCAAGCGAAAAGGAGAAATACTTGCCAACCCGGCTAAATTCTCCGACTACACACTGGAAAACGGGCAGCTGTATCGCCATATACCAAATCGCACGGGTGATGAGGACTGTACACCATGGAAGCTGTGCGTACCTAGGCCTCTGAGGGTACGAATTTTGCAAGAGAACCACGACGCGCCAACCGCAGGACACCTAGGCATCCGGAAAACGATAGCCCGAGTTGCAAATAGGTACTACTGGCCAGGATTGTTCCGGGACACCAGCCGCTACATTCGTCAGTACATACTATGCCAGAAGTACAAGCCCAGCCAACAACAACCTGCTGGAGAAATGCTGACACAAATACCCCTGGAGCCGTGGGCCATATTGTGCGCGGATTTTGTTGGACCTCTACCCCGCTCAAAGCATGGAAACACAATGGTACTAGTTTTCCATGATAAGTTCTCAAAATGGACAGAAATGGCGCCTCTTCGGAAGGCCACCACCGAGACTCTACAACGGGCCTTTCGGGAGCGCATCTTAGCCCGTTTCGGAGTTCCTAAGATCTTAGTGACGGACAACGGATCACAGTTTACAAGCAAGTCCTTTCAGCGCTTTGTAGAAGACTACGGTATCAAGCACCAGTTTATCGCACCGTACACACCACAGGAAAATGCTGCCAAACGCGCCAACCGCACAGTCAAGACCATGATCGCCCAATACGCCGGTAAACAGCAACAAAAGTGGGATGAGCTACTGCCGGAGTTCACCCTGGCGATCAATACCAGCGTATCAGAGACAACTGGCTATAGCTCCGCGTTGCTAATACAAGGACGGGAGCCACGACGCCCAGCAGCGTTGTATGATGAAACCACCCCAGGAACAGGACAACGGAAACAAACACCCAACGAAAGAGCCGAACTACTAAAGGAAGCATACACATTAGTGACAAGGAATCTGGAGCGAGCGGCTCAAGATCAACGGCGTCATTATAACCTACGACGAAGGCCCTGGAAACCAGAAGTTGGACAATTGGTGTTAGCAAAACAGCACCATTTGTCCAAAGCCATCGACCACTTTGCCGCCAAGTTGGCCCCACGCTACGATGGGCCATACCGGATAGACACCTTCACCTCCCCAGTAATTGTGAAGATGAAACGTGAAGGAACCAAGGAGACAAAGACAGCGCATATTAGCGAGCTGAAACCATTCTGCGCGCCAGGTGGCAGCGCAGCATACGGGAATTAACAAACGCATCTGACGAGAACAGTGTACACAACGGAAAGGAATCCGATTCCAGCGAGGATCATGCAAAATCATCACCCTCTGGCAGGGTAAGGTGACCATTTTCCATCGGCCGCAAAGTAGGGAGGACATGTGAGGAGCAAATTTTAGGCGTAAATTTGCCCCTACATATTTAGTTTTGCCATAACGCCCCAAACGTGTATATTTAAAATAGGGGCCAAGTGCTTAAACAACCAACCCTAAAATATATACGTTAATAGTCCTAAGAATTTGGCACCTCCCACTTTCATTGCTAAAACCACACACACAACCGCCATCATATTTAGTGCAGCAGCCATCATACAAGTGAGTCTAAGACACCTCCCACCATAGTAATGCTACCAACAACAAGTGTTATACTCTGCATTGGGAGGACAGAGAAACACAGCCACAATTAAGTCAGACAGTGGAACCCTGTGATAAGCGACGAAAAACATGCAACGAAGTCAACAACGCAAGATAATACAGGAGAATATCACACAAACAATTGTGCAACCGGCTGACCACAGTTAAAATAATATGAATTTACAACAACAGTGCCCAACGCACTGATATGAATTCACAACAACAGTGCCCAATGCACTGATATGAACTTACAACAACAGTGCCTAACGCAATGCTAGAAATTTACAAGAGATCGCGACAGAAGTTGCCGACTGCATTAGTTCGGAAAATAACCCACTAACAACACCCAAAAACGAAGGCCAAGCACAAAGTGGAACACGACAGACCGATCGCTAAGCACACCAACAGGCCGGACAAAGCATAAAGAGGAGAAGCAAAATTAAATATCCAATATTTAATATTTTTAAATATTTTATGCCATCGATATAAAATATCAACAAAGTGCTGAAGGTGGCCGAAGGACAAATAGCAACAACAACAAACAACACAAGGAACAACAACAAGGTAAATCATCACAACAACAACACAATATTGAAGGGCAAAAACTTACAAGAACAACAGCGAGAAAGCAACAACCATGTGCTGAAGGTGGCCCAAGGTCAAATTCATACGAGAAGAACAATGCGGGAAACCGTAGCAACATGCCACAACAAACTACAGTTCCCGCACAACAACAACTATTGGCTGATCTACACTAAACCTGGAGCATAAAAGCAGGAGCAACTGGCAACCCAGCCTCTTTCTTTCATTCAGCATCAGGCAGACAAGACGCTCTTTCTTTCATTCAGCATCAGGCAGACAAGACGCTCATTCTTTCATTTGGCATCAGGCAGACAAGACGGTTCTTTATTTCAGCATCAGGCAGACCAAACGCATCGTACTAAACAGAGTTATACACACTGACAAACGCAACAGAAGCTAGGGGAATCTAGAGGAGATTATGGTTTATAATCGATTCTCTGCTAGAAACCCACACTGACAAACGCAACAGAAGCTAGGGGAATCTAGAGGAGATTATGGTTTATAATCGATTCTCTGCTAGAAACCCACACTGACAAACGCAACAGAAGCTAGGGGAATCTAGAGGAGATTATGGTTTATAATTGATTCTCTGCTAGAAACCCACACTGACAAACGCTACAGAAGCTAGGGGAATCTAGAGGAGTTTATGGTTTATAATCGATTCTCTGCTAGAAACCCACACTGACAAACGCAACAGAAGCTAGGGGGACATAGAGTTCAACTGTGTCCGTATTTAAGTTTAGTAAAAATAATAGTATCAAGTAGTTAAGCCTTTTTTTAAAATTAATAAATAAATAAAATAATTAAATCAACGTAAACAAGCTTTGAATACTTTAGAGATTTTCTGTAAACGACTCCTGGAAATCCGGCGAGCTTACCCCGGCGAAAACGAGTCGTTACAACATAAACAAATGGCGTCAATGCAATATTTGCCAAATAATGAAGCGTATCATAGTGTCGTCAATAGCAGCAGCTTCAATCAGGAGAGGACAGAAGCAGGGAATTAAGTATACGGATCTTTCACAAGCATCTCCATATCAAAACCAATTGAATTCAGAAAGAATATATGTCAAGATTATTTTTCTATATAAAGATTCTGGGTTTCTTGGGGCCCCTGAATCCAAATCATATTAAAAGAAACTTGTCAACTTATAACGAACTTTTCGGAGCCGAGGTAAAGGTGAGCTACTCCAGGGTTTGTCAACAGAATAAAATCTTCCTGGTTCACAGTAGTTCTCTGATTTGTTACTCCACTTTGGACGTTTGTTTCTCCACTTTGGACGCTTTTTACTCTGGTCAGGGGGGATAACCTTAAGGCAAAGCTCCTGACAGCCACTCACCAGGGAGTGGCCAGGACGATCCTTACAGATAATTCCCTCAAGAAGACTCACTGCCTCCACGTGGCGACCCTGGGCAATGGTGTGCTAGCACCCGCTGGACACTAGCTGAAGTGAGTAACGAACCAGTCAGCGATGACCCCGATGGGGCGGTTGGCTGGGCAACGTGGGACACAGATCTACGAGGGACCGACGTGGGACATCGTGGGACGCCGCGGCACCAACGTGGGACACCGACGGATCGTCGTGGCATTGCGAAAAACCCAAGAGTGGCAGACCCATGACGGGCCCCATATCTTGGTCAGCGGTACCCCACGACTTGAGGACTGCTGCGAATTTTGGTGGAGGGCAAGTACGGCCCATTAAGGCCGAGACCGGTAAGGCCTTAATTACGATATACCGGGAAATGTGAGGACTTTGATGCTGCGGGCTGACGATAGTGGTATGCTGTCACTTCAGTATGCAAGGGTGAAACGTTGCAGAAATGGCTGGCAGCTTAATGCCACTGTCGCCCCCGTCCCGTTAAAACCATGGCAGGTCTCGGGGAGCGCTCTATGTCTCGTCACCATTAAGTTGGCAGTGCAGGTTCGGATGTCACATTCCCGATTAACGCTGGTCTGGCACTGAACGTAAGTACTCATGAGGTCTTACGTCAACCCTTGCATGGCCTCCCTGCTGCGGCATAGATAACCATGGGACCAAGAAAGCAACTGCACAACGATCATAGATAGCGGCCACGAGCGGGGACCACATTAAACAAAATGTACAACATACAAACACAACAGGGAAAGAAAAATGATGCGGAGAAGGATCCCTTCAGTAAGAGATCCGCTCTTCCAAGGAGTCCGGAATGGACGAAGGATGTGGTGCGGAGAAATTCACTGGCAGACCCCAGTGAGCTCCGACCTACGTCGGCTACGAAAACCGATGCAATGGCGCTTCATCCCCCAGACGAAGTCGTTGCTAAAGGCAAGATGGCGGTGTTGGAGTGGCACGTCGAGGCTTTAATTGCCTTCGTGGGGCCACGGCATAATATCCACGCGGATATCAAGCGGAAGACGGCCAAAATCCGGGACATTTGCCTCCAGATCCATCATGAGCAGGACGTGGTGATGATTGAAAAGCCATCACAATCGGAGCGAGTCGGTAAGGGGACCCAGAGTGACAACAAAATGTTGAACAAAGAGGTTCAGGCGGGTAGTCACCTGGTGGACAAGAAGGTCCAAGTTGGTGCGCCACCACGGGAAACTCCTGCCCTGGTGAAGAGCTTCGCGGCCACGGTGGCAACGCCGAAGCGGCCCCGCGAGATGGGGGAGGTGGAACCAGCGAGTCCTAACAGCCTGGTGGTAACCAAAAAGCGGAAAGGAGAGGAGCGGAAGGCGACGACAGAAACAGCGGTAGCCCGGCCGAAGCCAAAGTCCAAGGCGATTAAACCCAAATCGGACAAACCAGAGGTGGCAAAAGCGGGGTGGATCACGGTCGGTACTCGCGCCCGTGCCAAGCCTAAGGACCTGAAGCCCAGGCAAGTGCGCCCAGATGCTATAGTGATAAAGGAAACTGGGATGGCGAATTATGCGGAAATCCTCCGGAAGCTCAAGACGGATCCGCAGCTCTCTGAACTGGGAGAGAGCGTGCGGCGAATTCGCAAAACGGCAAAAGGTGAATTGCTGCTGGAGCTGAGCGCAGGGGCAGATCCAAAGACCCTGCAGTACAGTAAGGCAGTGGTGAATGTCCTAGGATCCAGTGCGGAGGTGCGTAAACTCACGCAGGAGACGCTGGTGGAGGTAAAGGATCTAGATGAGGTTACCATGGTTGAAGATGTTCATGAGGCGCTATGTAAACAGCTGAATGTCTCAGAGAGACCTCCCGTGGGTGCAGTCAGATCCCTCCGCAAAGCATATGGGGGAACGCAGACGGCGACCATCAACTTACCGCCCCAGGTAGTCGCAACCCTTGTAAAAATCGGCAGGCTTAGAGTTGGATGGACTTCTTACCGTGTGCGTGAGAAGGTGACACCAGTGCGCTGCTACAAGTGTATGTCGTTTGGTCACATCTCACAGAAGTGCACTAGCAAAGAGGACTGGCGCCACAAGTGCTACAGATGTGGTGGAGAAGGACACAGCGCCCGTGAGTGCGACAGGACGCCTCCGTGCGCACTCTGCACAGCCAAGGGTCGTAAGGACGTGGAGCACCCGACAGGATGCAGCTCATGCCCGTCCTACAAACAAGCCGCGGGAAAATCCAGACGTAGGAGATGAGGTTGCTCCAGCTCAATCTCAACCACTGCGAGGCTGCTCAGGATCTCTTGGAGCAGACAGTAAGGGAACAAAAGGCTGATGTTGCGGTGCTTAGCGAGCCATACCGGCGCAAGCACCAAGGAGTTTGGGCCGAGGACAATACTGGCGGAGCCGCACTGTGGGTGTGTGGAGCCACAGCCTTACAACTGAGCAACAAATATAGTAGCGACGGCTACGTCAGAGCGACCATTGGAGGTACTACGGTCTGCAGCTACGCCAGGTATACAAGGAGGCCAAGAGGAGGCTAAAAAAGGCCATAAAGTCAAGCAAGCGCAGGAGTTTCATCGAACTATGTGCACAGGTTGAAGAAAACCCATGGGGCACAGCATATAAGCTTGTGATGAAAAAGCTCCCTTGCCATAGGCAACCAGCCCCACGCTGCCCCGACTTACTCAGACGTATTGTGGGAGAGCTCTTCCCAGCACAGGACTACGTGCCTGGCCAATTCCCCCTCGAGTTACACGAAGAATTACCCAGTGTGACCACTGACGAGGTGATGCGGGCTGTTGGAGGATTTGGGGACCAGAAGGCACCTGGCCCGGATGGAATACCCAACCACGTGCTCAAAACGGCAGCTGCGCTACACCCAGAGGCACTGAGGTCTCTTTACGAGGCCTGTTTTAGACAAGGTGTCTTCCCAAAACGGTGGAAAAGGCAGCGGCTGGTCCTGATGCCAAAAGCTGATAAGCCAACGGAAGACCCATCAGCCTATCGTCCCCTGTGCATGCTAGATACGGCAGGGAAGGTCCTGGAGCGGATTATTTGCAACCGGATTGACGAGGCTCTAGTGGAGGCTGGAGGACTGGCGCGACGCCAATATGGATTCCGGAAAACAAGATCGACAGTGGACGCCATTGACGACGTCATCCGAATGGCGAAGGGGGCGATACAAGGACGAAGATGGAAGGGGGGTTCCAAGAGGTATTGCCTTGTGGTCACCCTTGATGTCAAGAATGCCTTTAACTCGGCGAGCTGGGCGCGCATAGCGAGTTCGCTGGAAGAATTTGGAGTGCCCGTCTACCTAAGACGGATGATTGCCGACTACTTCAACGACAGGATGCTGCTATACGAGTCCGAGCGAGTTATGGAAACGCATAAGGTCACCGGAGGGGTTCCCCAGGGGTCTGTACTGGGTCCACTACTCTGGAATGTTATGTATGATGGCATTCTCCGCATACAGGTGCCCCATGATGTAAAAATCATCGGATATGCGGACGACATAGCGTCAGTGATCGCGGCGAAACATCTGGAAGTGGTAGTAGCGGAGGCAAATCGCACAGTGGCTGTTGTCGGGAGATGGCTGGCGAATGCAGGACTTAGACTGGCGGAGCAGAAAACGGAGGCCATCCTTATTTCGAGTCGAAAGGTACAGGAGGTCGTGGAGATAAGAGTTGGAAACTGCACCATTACCACGATCCCACACCTGAAGTACCTAGGCGTCTGGATAGACTCCAGATTAACATTCAAGGAACACTTGAGGCGTGTAGGCGAAAAGGCGGCTCGGATCTGCTCTTCGCTTTGCCGGATAATGCCGAACCTTGGAGGACCACGGCAGCGGAAGAGACAGCTCATATCAGGAGGAGCCCATATGGGCTGATAAGGCGAATGTCAGGGCATACGTTCGCACCATAGAGGCAGCCTATAGGAGAAGTGCACTTCGAACGATCTGTGGCCATCGCACTGTGTCCACAGACGGCGCTCTGGTGATTGCTGGTATGATCCCTGTGGACCTGCTGGCCAAGGAGTCCTGGAGGCTATACTACGGCAGAAGTACGCGCGAGTCCAGTGCGGAAGATCGCGTAGTAGCCACCAGACAGCGCACCATACGGGAGTGGCAAGCCCGATGGGATGCGTCTGAGAAGGGCCGTTGGACGTGGAGACTGATTCCTGACCTCCAACGTTGGATGAACAGGTCACATGGCGACATGAACTACCACGTCACACAAATGCTGACCGGGCACGGAGGTTTCCGCGCATATTTGCACAGATTCCGGCTAGATGAATCCCCCTGTTGTGGAAACTGTGGAGGCACGGAGCCACAGGACGCGGAGCATGTCCTTTTCGCATGCCCGCGGTACAGCGGTGCCAGAGCGGTGCTTCAGAGAGTTTGCGGAGAGCCCGTGACCCCTGACAATATCGTGCACCATATGCTCGAGTGCCCCAAGAAATGGGAAGTGGTCTGTGACGCTTCGGCAGAAATAATGCGAGACCTCCGCCACTTGGAGTGGCGACGACGTTCAGGGAATCCATAGGAGGGGTCCTTTGACCATTCCCCTCCCCGAATGAAGTATTGCTTAGCGGTTATGTACCGTCGGGGAGGCGTCCGTGGGGGTGGTTTCAGTGGGTAAGAGCCCCACACTACTGGCGCGTCGTCCAGTGTCTGGTTGCAGATTTCCACCTCCAATACACAAAAAAAAAAAAAAAAAAACACACACCAGCAAAAAAGCCATTTCGAAAATTAAAGCAGGAAACAGCTGGTCCATCAGCGTCTGAGCAGAGAGTCAGTCGTGGCCGTAGTCGCACTCGCAGTCGCATACAAGCGTAAATGCCACACATAATTCCGGTAAGAGCTTCAAATTCCATGGCACCATGTATCAACGAAAGGCCCTGTGCTCCTTGTATCCTTTTTTATGCTTCTCTGTGTTATTTTATTTTGTTCGTGCAGTGCCCCAGAGGAGCCCTGCGAGGCTCAAGTCGACAACTTACGACATTCACTCACTCACTAAGCTCTTAACATGTAAGCGCAGCGGCGAGGCACTCTCGTTAGTTGTACCTTCCTCACCGGCTCAGCGCAAGTGCATCCCCCACGGTCCCCGCTCCACGCTGCCAGTGTATGCGCTGCAATTTATAATTTTAAATAGAGTTGAAACGCTTGAGCCACACAAGTCACTATAAAAAGAAAAGCCTTTGGAATTATCCCTGCTGTTGAATGTCGGAAGTTATGTTGCCACATTCGCCTGGCGCAGTGACTAAACGCTGCTACGCTGCAACGACGTACTTGACATGGTCTAAATTGTCATCTATAAGCCGCATATTAATTTAATGGTGATCATATTTAAAGCGGAGTATAATCTTTTATATTTTGACAAGCGTTTAACGCAATGCAACGCGACCACATGTGGCAGGCAACCAGCGACGCAATCCTTGCTCCGGCACAGACACTCGCACTGGCACTCGCACACTGTGTGCGGCAGTGTTCACAGACCAGAGCTCCGCGATGCTGGTGCGGGCGCTCCTGGTAGTGACTCGGCTGCAGATGACGACACTCGTTTGCATATGGACGAGCACAGTGCCGCAACAACCTCACAGCAAGTGACCAACCAACTATCACCTAACCTTCGCTATCACACACGCCGCGGCTGCTCCTTCAAGTCGAGTCAAGTGAGTTGTGCGACGCTGAATAGTGCGCTGGCGGCAGGGAGCAAGCTATTGGATTTTAACGCGGAAAACGCTTATTGCTGGAGTGACATAAAATTTACATACGCAATTCCAGCCATTGTTGCCAACAAGCCAACCAACCAGTCAGCCAGGAGCGAGCGCCACCAGAGTCAAATTTTAAATTCAAATTTAGCGCGCTGCAGTTTATTTGCACTGGAGTCCTGCGACTTATTATGTGTGCTCGCTGTGTGCTTGTGTGTGTGTGTGTGTGTGAGTGCTCCATGTGTGTGCGCGAGCGAGCGAAGATTAGTCCTGCTTGGCGCGCTTCCATAAAATGCAGATTCTTATGCGCTCGGCCATGATAATCAACTGCACTGTTTGCGGACGAATTTAGTGGCGATGTTACAAGCACTTCCGCTGACAGTTATCCGCAGCGCCACGCACTCATGCACACTCGTCTTGCTCTCTCGATCCCTCTCCCTCCCTCTCTCTCTCTCTCTGGGTCGGCCTGAGTGTGTACGATTTGCAATTTAGCTTTATTTAAATTCATATGCAAATTGCTTTGAGAGGATTTTTTCGTGTACCCGCGCCAGCCTTGCAATTTATTGGTTTACACGCAAGTGGGCAACGCCCATGGCGAGAATTTCCAATAATTTATAAAAATTGGCAATGAAAGTGGGGGGGACACAGGATTGCAGCGGGGGTTTGGAGTGGTGCTGGACACAGCAGCGAAGGAAGCCTGCGAATTACGATACTAGTAACTCTGCCTCACACATGGAGTGAGAGCGTTTGAGTGTGGCACAGGACACAAGCACAGTTCCTTCGTGCAAATGGAAACAATTTTCAACAATTCCTGCAAATGAAGTGGAAAGCGTTTCAAACAGCACCCACTTACGTGGGCAGAACTCCAGCCTGAAAGCGTTTAAAACAGCGCCACTTATATTGGCATAATACCAGCCTGAAATACGCTTTCGTAGGCCCGTTTGAAGATGATGAAGTGCCCAAATACAGCTTTGATGGGGGTAAGGCGTAGGCTCATTGGCACTTAAACAGCCGGGCCCAAAACCGCTTGGAGGGCAGAACCCTTACTATAAAACATGTTGGGAAATGCTCAACAGCAATGCTACTGTTCCAAGCTTCCAATGCTCGTTAAACTGAATATGAATTAGTTCTGGTTTTTCAGTCGTCCACAGTATAAGCACATAGAACCATGTAGAGCCAAGGATATTCTACATCCCTCTCCCAAACTTGTGATGTTAAGTTAGTTGAAGGTGCAATAGAGATGTGGTTAAAGCATGTGGTTAAAGCAAGTTCTGATATTTCAGGGGTGCACAGGTTCAGGGGTCCACAGGGTCAGGGACCATATAGAAAACTTCAAATATATGTGTTGTACTCGTAGTTTTATTGTGTCAGTTGCCAGTTGCAGTTCCAGTACCTTGTCCGCCAATCTCTTGCATTTTCCGCTGATCTGTTATACATTATCCTCATGAGACTTCTCAGTTTATGATGCAGGACTTCTTAATCGGCCGGGACAAGTTTCTAGCTAATTAATTTAGCTTTTGTTGTAATTTTGTTATTTAATTCTCCGCCAGAGTGGAGCTCTGCATGGAGCTCTCTGCTCGCACGTGAATAATGCTAGCGCATAAATAACCTAAACTCGCCACCGCTCCACTGCGATCGCTCCGAATTGGTTTTTGCCGGTGGGGCCAGAGGGAGAGCGGCGGCACACACTTACTTAAATAACTGCCGAACTCTGAGCTAAGGAAGCACACTTCTTACCTAGGCGAGTAATACACAACAGGAATAACAATAATAATAGCAGCAGCAGCAGCAACACCAACAGCAACAACAACAACTAGCCAAATAAAACCATTTATCACGTACACACACACAACTCGAGGAAGCACTCCAACCACTCGATAGGGCAGCAGAGCCAAGTGGTTCCGAATCGGGTTGAGGCGAGCCGAAGAGAACGTCTGGAGCGGCTGGGCAGGCAGGTCAACCGTTGTAAATGCTTGGTCAACTGTAAAAACAAAGCAAATTAATTGCAGGTTCAAAGAGATCAGCAGTGGAATGTCCAGGATCGCTCCCCACCACCCGCAGCACGCTGTCCGCTCAACTCCCCATCTGCCTGCATCACTGCTTAGTCACATATGTGAGTATTGACTGTTGCAGAGGCTCAGAACGTGCGGCAGGCCGCCAACCAACCACCACCGCTGCCCTTGCGACTGAAATTCGACAGGACACTAATCAATGGCGCACCCCGGCCCAGCACAGCACCCCGAAGAGTAGAGAAAACCCCAGCGCTGTTTGGTCAGGTTTTTCGATATGAAGCCGACTGTGCTCGCTTGGGTACGGTGTGCGTGCCTTTTGGCTGACGCTCAGAAGCGCTGCTTGGTGCTGGCTGCCCAAGCTCAGCCATTCCAGAGTTCGTCAACAGAATAAAGACATCCTGGTTCACAGCAGTTCTCTGGTTTAGTCCAACTTCCTTAGATTCTTTAGACGTTTGTTAGTTACTCTGCCTTGTTTCTTACTCTGCTTTTACTCTGCTTTATGAAAGATTCTCAACCACGAATTAACCCACTGAAAGTATAACGTGATTGAGAATTGGTTTCATACAAAAGAAAGAAACAAACGAATCAAAATCTGATTCGCCTACTTTTTGATTCATTATTTTTTGAATAAGCAAGATTTTGTGTGTGTGAAATTTCTCAGTGCACGAGTTTGATCTTCACAACAGTATTGTCAATCTCCATTATATTATATATATGACTGATTTGTGTGGGCTGCATCCAAGGCATATTTTGTGTTAACTCTACACAATCACTCTTAGGCAATATTGCTTCCGCTTTTTGTTAGCTAGATCTGGAATTGGTTCCACAGTGCAGTACCAAGCTCTAGAATCTAATCGCATCTTACATGTTGAATAATGGTTTCTTACTTGATGAATAAAATATATTTACAGCGATTTTTCAGCTGAGTTTGTTGAGTGTTTCACGTCTTAGTGAAGGTTGGGTGCCTCTTCGCATTGATTTTCATGGAAAGGCATTGAGATCTGTGGACAAATTTCAACTCTTTTCACCTCATGTGATATTTTCATCTCTTGTATTCTTACACAAAACACAAATAAATAATATCGTTGAATGAGTCTTTCCTGCTCTTGCTGCTTGAAGGTTGAGTCTTTCATGCTCCAAAAGAATAATGTAAAATTTAGGACGCTTCAAGTCAAGATCAAACAACATAATAGGCTAAGATGAACTCCTATTCAAAATATTATTCTGATGGGGTGACATTTTTCCTTCAACTCTCTCAATTTCGTAAGATCGTTGATATGATTGAAGAGTCTCTGAAGGAACAGCAAGTATTCTCTATCATTATCAGAGATGTAACCCAAGCAATTGATGAGGAGCATCATGGCCTCCTATATAAGATCTAGTTTTCTACACTTATATTGATAATATCACTTCTTTAGGATACCTTCTTTGAATTAAAATAAACCAAGGTAGGGGTACCCCAAGCCTAGTGTACTAAACCGTACCCTCATCTTGATCCTCAGCACAAGAAATTTTTGCCACCAACATTGTGAGGAGCAAATTTTAGGCGTAAATTTGCCCCTACATATTTAGTTTTGCCATAACGCCCCAAACGTGTATATTTAAAATAGGGGCCAAGTGCTTAAACAACCAACCCTAAAATATATACGTTAATAGTCCTAAGAATTTGGCACCTCCCACTTTCATTGCTAAAACCACACACACAACCGCCATCATATTTAGTGCAGCAGCCATCATACAAGTGAGTCTAAGACACCTCCCACCATAGTAATGCTACCAACAACAAGTGTTATACTCTGCATTGGGAGGACAGAAGACACAGCCACAATTAAGTCAGACAGTGGAACCCTGTGATAAGCGACGAAAAACATGCAACGAAGTCAACAACGCAAGATAACACAGGAGAATATCACACAAATAATTGTGCAACCGGCTGACCACAGTTAAAATAATATGAATTTACAACAAGAGTGCCCAACGCACTGATATGAATTCACAACAACAGTGCCCAACGCACTGATATGAACTTACAACAACAGTGCCTAACGCAATGCTAGAAATTTACAAGAGATCGCGACAGAAGTTGCCGACTGCATTAGTTCGGAAAATAACCCACTAACAACACCCAAAAACGAAGGCCAAGCACAAAGTGGAACACGACAGACCGATCGCTAAGCACACCAACAGACCGGACAAAATTAAATATCCAATATTTAATATTTTTAAATATTTTATGCCATCGATATAAAATATCAACAAAGTGCTGAAGGTGGCCGAAGGAGAAATAGCAACAACAACAAACAACACAAGGAACAACAACAATGTAAATCATCACAACAACAACACCCAAGGGCAAAAACTTACAAGAACAACAGCGAGAAAGCAACAACAATGTGCTGAAGGTGGCCCAAGGTCACATTCAAACGAGAAGAACAATGCGGGAAGCCGTAGCAACATGCCACAACAAACTACAGTTCTCGCACAACAACAACTATTGGATGATCTACGCTAAACCTGGAGCATAAAAGCAGGAGCAACTGGCAACCCAGTCTCTTTCTTTCATTCGGCATCAGGCAGACAAGACGCTCTTTCTTTCATTCGGCATCAGGCAGACAAGACGCTCTTTCTTTCATTTGGCATCGTGCAGACAAGACGGTTCTTTATTTCAGCATCAGGCAGACCAAACGCATCGTACTAAACAGAGTTATATACACTGACAAACGCAACAGAAGCTAGGGGAATCTAGAGGAGATTATGGTTTATAATCGATTCTCTGCTAGAAGCCCACACTGACAAACGCAACAGAAGCTAGGGGGACATAGAGTTCAACTGTGTCCGTAGTTAACTTTAGTAAAAATAATTGTATCAAGTAGTTAAGCCTTTTTTTAAAATTAATAAATAAATAAAATAATTAAATCAACGTAAACAAGCTTTGGATACTTTAGAGATTTTCTGTAAACGACTCCTGGAAATCCGGCGAGCTTACCCCGGCGAAAACGAGTCGTTACAGTGGCGCCCGAGCAGGGACTCTCAGAATAAAGAGAGTAAATACAACAAAGCTATATATCCAACCCACGTCCCATCACCAGAGTCTGACACAGGATGGGAAATACGAGTTGGGTGTACACCGTGCGAAAAGACCAACTGGTAGTCTGTTGTGTCGAGTTTGGCCTAGAGGCCACGGGCACAGTGGAAGAGCTACGAAAGAGGCTTGCGAACCGACACAAAGGTGACTCTAGACCAGGACGTTCGGCTGGCAGAGCTACAGGACCGACTGACGAGGAGTTTGTCGCCTGGAACCAGTTCACACTTGAGAGCAAGCCCCAGCGCAGAGCGACCTATAAGCCCCGGAGCATCGACAGCCACGAAGAAAGATACGCCATATGCAGCCGGAAATGTTCCAGCTGTATATGATACTGCGTTCCAGACAGTAGTCCCCGATGTCTCGCGAAGTGGGATTGTCATCTACTCGGCAGTCATCGACCACGTTAGGAAATGGTCCTTGAAATATGATGGAGGGCATGACCCGATAGCTTTTATAGAGCGAGTGGAAGAATTATCGGAAGTCTATGGACTAAACAAGCACATGCTGCCTCGAACTATGCCAGAACTCCTAAAGGAGCGTGCTCTGCTCTGGTATAGAAATAACAACCGAGCATGGGTTGATTGGGTTTTATTCAAAAAGGACTTCTTGAAGTTTTTCCTACCCACCAGGTACTTCGAAAAGCTGGAGGTGGAAATTCGCCAACGACGGCAAAACCCACGTGAACACTTCAAACAGTACGTGGTAGAACTTCAAAACCTGATGCGTCACGCAGGATACACGGAGGCCCAGAAATTAGAACGAATCTTTCGCAACAGCCTAGAGGAATACCAGTGGTATGTCCGGCGAAAGGATTTCGATACGCTGGAAGAGCTGGTGGAAATGGCGGAAGACCTCGAGGGCATACGTGGTGACAGCGAAACTTCACGAGCAGCACGACTACCACCACCGCCACCACGACCACCACCAACACGCCACGAGATACAACCACGGGTGGAGCGCATGTCCCATGCGAAACCAAAAACCGACAAGTAGCACCGGCCAATTGTACCAACAAGGTGGTACCTATAAATCCACGAACAGCATGCAGAAGATGTGGTCAGTCTGATCACATAGCGCGACACTGCCGCAATGCCCAAGTACTTTTCTGTTGGGAGTGTGGTAGGAGAGGAACTAGAACAGTTGAATGCTGTAGGACGGTAGGGGGAAACGAGCGGGGCTGCCGCCAGCAACGAGGCATGGAGCAGCCCGCGGACAACAAGCCTCAAACGCAGTAAGTGCACTACGCTACGATGGACAGCGTATCTGTGCCGCCGTCACCATTGGCACAGAAAACATCACGGCCACACTAGACACAGGCGCCACAAGGAGTTTCATCAGCGAGCGACTAATTTCCCATTTAGGTGCTACCACCGGTAGAGTAAACTCTACATACACTAGAGCACGGATGGCGGATGGTCGAACAAGAGATATTACTCAAGCGTTTGTGACGTGCGTCAAGCTTGGAGGAAAGGTATGTCAGCTGGAGCTACTTAGCATGCCCGACTCCACCGACGACTTACTGCTCGGCCTGGACTTCATGACACAGCAAGGCCTATCCATGACATGTGGAGGCCAGGAAATCCAGCTAGGCCCCAAGACGGATGGTGTGCAATCACAAGTTATCGCATCGTGCACAACCATACGACATGAAGCCGCTACTGACGAATCAAAGATAAAACTGTTTCTGGCCACAGAGTTGGCTAAATTCACAGACGGGCCAAACGTGACCAATATCACAAGCCACAAAATAGTGATGCGCGATGACCGACCCATCAAACAGCGATACTACCCGAGAAATCCAGCGCAGCAGGAAATCATTGGCGCGGAAGTGGACGAATTAATAGCTAATGGCTGTATCGAACCCTCGCATAGCCCCCACAGCGCACCGATTGTGCTAGTAAGGAAACGGGATGGGAAATGGCGTCTGTGCATCGATTATCGGCAACTCAACGCCAGGTCCATACCCGACGCATACCCACTGCCGCGAATCCAACACATCTTAGACCGACTGCGTGAGGCTAAATACATCAGTAGTCTCGATCTGAAGAACGGGTATTGGCAGATACCAATGGAGGAGCACAGCAAGCAGTTTACCGCATTCACGGTACCCGGCAGAGGCCTCTTCCAGTGGCGTGTTATGCCTTTCTGGCTACACTCCGCACCAGCAACCTTTCAAAGAGCACTGGACCAAGTTATTGGCCACGACATGGAGCCACACGCGTTTGCCTACCTTGATGACATTATTGTCACAGGGAGAGACCTAGAAGAACACATGAGAAACCTGCAAGAGGTGTTCCGACGGTTGAGGGAGGCAAATTTAAAACTAAATCTGGAGAAGTGTGCATTCTTTCGGAAGGAGTTAAAATATCTGGGACACGTGGTCAGCGACAAAGGAGTACATATTGACCCAGATAAAATCGCTGCCATACGGGAGCTGCAACCACCAGAGAACATACGACAGCTACGTCGCTGCTTGGACATCACATCTTGGTACCGCCGTTTTGTACCCGACTTTGCAAAAGCAGTACACCCTTTAACGATGCTGCTAAAGAAAGGAAAACATTTCCGATGGGGTACCGAACAACAGGAGGCTTTTGAATTACTGAAACAACGATTGACAGAAGCTCGGATCCTCGCCTGCCCAGACTTTAGTCAGAAGTTCACGCTCCAGACCGACGCCAGTGACTACGGGTTGGGAGCAGTGCTTACGCAGGAGATCGAGGGGGCGGAGCGAGTAATAGCGTACGCTAGTAGACACCTGAATGGAGCTGAGCTAAACTACTCCCCAACTGAGAAGGAGTGTCTAGCCATAATATGGGGCATCCGGAAAATGCGGCCATATCTGGAGGGCTACCACTTTACCGTGATCACCGACCACCTATCGCTGAAATGGCTAAATTCCATCGAGAGCCCTTCAGGACGCATAGCACGGTGGGCGCTAGAACTTCAGCAGCATTCACTACACACTGGAAAACGGGCAGCTGTATCGCCATATACCAAATCGCACGGGTGATGAGGACTGTACACCATGGAAGCTGTGCGTACCTAGGCCTCTGAGGGTACGAATTTTGCAAGAGAACCACGACGCGCCAACCGCAGGACACCTAGGCATCCGGAAAACGATAGCCCGAGTTGCAAATAGGTACTACTGGCCAGGATTGTTCCGGGACACCAGCCGCTACATTCGTCAGTACATACTATGCCAGAAGTACAAGCCCAGCCAAAAACAACCTGCTGGAGAAATGCTGACACAAATACCCCTGGAGCCGTGGGCCATATTGTGCGCGGATTTTGTTGGACCTCTACCCCGCTCAAAGCATGGAAACACAATGGTACTAGTTTTCCATGATAAGTTCTCAAAATGGACAGAAATGGCGCCTCTTCGGAAGGCCACCACCGAGACTCTACAACGGGCCTTTCGGGAGCGCATCTTAGCCCGTTTCGGAGTTCCTAAGATCTTAGTGACGGACAACGGATCACAGTTTACAAGCAAGTCCTTTCAGCGCTTTGTAGAAGACTACGGTATCAAGCACCAGTTTATCGCACCGTACACACCACAGGAAAATGCTGCCAAACGCGCCAACCGCACAGTCAAGCCCATGATCGCCCAATACGCCGGTAAACAGCAACAAAAGTGGGATGACCTACTGCCGGAGTTCACCCTGGCGATCAATACCAGCGTATCAGAGACAACTGGCTATAGCTCCGCGTTGCTAATACAAGGACGGGAGCCATGACGCCCAGCAGCGTTGTATGATGAAACCACCCCAGGAACAGGACAACGGAAACAAACACCCAACGAAAGAGCCGAACTACTAAAGGAAGCATACACATTAGTGACAAGGAATCTGGAGCGAGCGGCTCAAGATCAACGGCGTCATTATAACCTACGACGAAGGCCCTGGAAACCAGAAGTTGGACAATTGGTGTTAGCAAAACAGCACCATTTGTCCAAAGCCATCGACCACTTTGCCGCCAAGTTGGCCCCACGCTACGATGGGCCATACCGGATAGACACCTTCACCTCCCCAGTAATTGTGAAGATGAAACGTGAAGGAACCAAGGAGACAAAGACAGCGCATATTAGCGAGCTGAAACCATTCTGCGCGCCAGGTGGCAGCGCAGCATACGGGAATTAACAAACGCATCTGACGAGAACAGTGTACACAACGGAAAGGAATCCGATTCCAGCGAGGATCATGCAAAATCATCACCCTCTGGAAGGGTAAGGTGACCATTTTCCATCGGCCGCAAAGTAGGGAGGACATGTGAGGAGCAAATTTTAGGCGTAAATTTGCCCCTACATATTTAGTTTTGCCATAACGCCCCAAACGTGTATATTTAAAATAGGGGCCAAGTGCTTAAACAACCAACCCTAAAATATATACGTTAATAGTCCTAAGAATTTGGCACCTCCCACTTTCATTGCTAAAACCACACACATAACCGCCATCATATTTAGTGCAGCAGCCATCATACAAGTGAGTCTAAGACACCTCCCACCATAGTAATGCTACCAACAACAAGTGTTATACTCTGCATTGGGAGGACAGAGAAACACAGCCACAATTAAGTCAGACAGTGGAACCCTGTGATAAGCGACGAAAAACATGCAACGAAGTCAACAACGCAAGATAATACAGGAGAATATCACACAAACAATTGTGCAACCGGCTGACCACAGTTAAAATAATATGAATTTACAACAACAGTGCCCAACGCACTGATATGAATTCACAACAACAGTGCCCAACGCACTGATATGAACTTACAACAACAGTGCCTAACGCAATGCTAGAAATTTACAAGAGATCGCGACAGAAGTTGCCGACTGCATTAGTTCGGAAAATAACCCACTAACAACACCCAAAAACGAAGGCCAAGCACAAAGTGGAACACGACAGACCGATCGCTAAGCACACCAACAGGCCGGACAAAGCATAAAGAGGAGAAGCAAAATTAAATATCCAATATTTAATATTTTTAAATATTTTATGCCATCGATATAAAATATCAACAAAGTGCTGAAGGTGGCCGAAGGACAAATAGCAACAACAACAAACAACACAAGGAACAACAACAAGGTAAATCATCACAACAACAACACAATATTGAAGGTGGCCCAAGGGCAAAAACTTACAAGAACAACAGCGAGAAAGCAACAACCATGTGCTGAAGGTGGCCCAAGGTCAAATTCATACGAGAAGAACAATGCGGGAAACCGTAGCAACATGCCACAACAAACTACAGTTCCCGCACAACAACAACTATTGGCTGATCTACACTAAACCTGGAGCATAAAAGCAGGAGCAACTGGCAACCCAGCCTCTTTCTTTCATTCAGCATCAGGCAGACAAGACGCTCTTTCTTTCATTCGGCATCAGGCAGACAAGACGCTCTTTCTTTCATTTGGCATCAGGCAGACAAGACGGTTCTTTATTTCAGCATCAGGCAGACCAAACGCATCGTACTAAACAGAGTTATACACACTGACAAACGCAACAGAAGCTAGGGGAATCTAGAGGAGATTATGGTTTATAATCGATTCTGTGCTAGAAACCCACACTGACAAACGCAACAGAAGCTAGGGGAATCTAGAGGAGATTATGGTTTATAATCGATTCTCTGCTAGAAACCCACACTGACAAACGCAACGTAAGCTAGGGGAATCTAGAGGAGATTATGGTTTATAATCGATTCTCTGCTAGAAACCCACACTGACAAACGCAACAGAAGCTAGGGGATTCTAGAGGAGATTATGGTTTATAATCGATTCTCTGCTAGAAACCCACACTGACGAATGCAACAGAAGCTAGGGGAATCTAGAGGAGATTATGGTTTATAATCGATTCTCTGCTAGAAACCCACACTGACGAACGCAACAGAAGCTAGGGGAATCTAGAGGAGATTATGGTTTATAATCGATTCTGTGCTAGAAACCCACACTGACAAACGCAACAGAAGCTAGGGGAATCTAGAGGAGATTATGGTTTATAATCGATTCTCTGCTAGAAACCCACACTGACAAACGCAACAGAAGCTAGGGGAATCTAGAGGAGATTATGGTTTATAATTGATTCTCTGCTAGAAACCCACACTGACAAACGCTACAGAAGCTAGGGGAATCTAGAGGAGATTATGGTTTATAATCGATTCTCTGCTAGAAACCCACACTGACAAACGCAACAGAAGCTAGGGGGACATAGAGTTCAACTGTGTCCGTATTTAAGTTTAGTAAAAATAATTGTATCAAGTAGTTAAGCCTTTTTTTAAAATTAATAAATAAATAAAATAATTAAATCAACGTAAACAAGCTTTGAATACTTTAGAGATTTTCTGTAAACGACTCCTGGAAATCCGGCGAGCTTACCCCGGCGAAAACGAGTCGTTACAACATAAACAAATGGCGTCAATGCAATATTTGCCAAATAATGAAGCGTATCATAGTGTCGTCAATAGCAGCAGCTTCAATCAGGAGAGGACAGAAGCAGGGAATTAAGTATACGGATCTTTCACAAGCATCTCCAAATCAAAACCAATTGAATTCAGAAAGAATATATGTCAAGATTATTTTTCTATATAAAGATTCTGGGTTTCTTGGGGCCCCTGAATCCAAATCATATTAAAAGAAACTTGTCAACTTATAACGAACTTTTCGGAGCCGAGGTAAAGGTGAGCTACTCCAGGGTTTGTCAACAAAATAAAATCTTCCTGGTTCATAGTAGTTCTCTGATTTGTTACTCCACTTTGGACGTTTGTTTCTCCACTTTGGACGCTTTTTACTCTGGTCAGGGGGGATAACCTTAAGGCAAAGCTCCTGACAGCCACTCACCAGGGAGTGGCCAGGACGATCCTTACAGATAATTCCCTCAAGAAGACTCACTGCCTCCACGTGGCGACCCTGGGCAATGGTGTGCTAGCACCCGCTGGACACTAGCTGAAGTGAGTAACGAACCAGTCAGCGATGACCCCGATGGGGCGGTTGGCTGGGCAACGTGGGACACAGATCTACGAGGGACCGACGTGGGACATCGTGGGACGCCGCGGCACCAACGTGGGACACCGACGGATCGTCGTGGCATTGCGAAAAACCCAAGAGTGGCAGACCCATGACGGGCCCCATATCTTGGTCAGCGGTACCCCACGACTTGAGGACTGCTGCGAATTTTGGTGGAGGGCAAGTACGGCCCATTAAGGCCGAGACCGGTAAGGCCTTAATTACGATATACCGGGAAATGTGAGGACTTTGATGCTGCGGGCTGACGATAGTGGTATGTTGTCACTTCAATATGCAAGGGTGAAACGTTGCAGAAATGGCTGGCAGCTTAATGCCACTGTCGCCCCCGTCCCGTTAAAACCATGGCAGGTCTCGGGGAGCGCTCTATGTCTCGTCACCATTAAGTTGGCAGTGCAGGTTCGGATGTCACATTCCCGATTAACGCTGGTCTGGCACTGAACGTAAGTACTCATGAGGTCTTACGTCAACCCTTGCATGGCCTCCCTGCTGCGGCATAGATAACCATGGGACCAAGAAAGCAACTGCACAACGATCATAGATAGCGGCCACGAGCGGGGACCACATTAAACAAAATGTACAACATACAAACACAACAGGGAAAGAAAAATGATGCGGAGAAGGATCCCTTCAGTAAGAGATCCGCTCTTCCAAGGAGTCCGGAATGGACGAAGGATGTGGTGCGGAGAAATTCACTGGCAGACCCCAGTGAGCTCCGACCTACGTCGGCTACGAAAACCGATGCAATGGCGCTTCATCCCCCAGACGAAGTCGTTGCTAAAGGCAAGATGGCGGTGTTGGAGTGGCACGTCGAGGCTTTAATTGCCTTCGTGGGGCCACGGCATAATATCCACGCGGATATCAAGCGGAAGACGGCCAAAATCCGGGACATTTGCCTCCAGATCCATCATGAGCAGGACGTGGTGATGATTGAAAAGCCATCACAATCGGAGCGAGTCGGTAAGGGGACCCAGAGTGACAACAAAATGTTGAACAAAGAGGTTCAGGCGGGTAGTCACCTGGTGGACAAGAAGGTCCAAGTTGGTGCGCCACCACGGGAAACTCCTGCCCTGGTGAAGAGCTTCGCGGCCACGGTGGCAACGCCGAAGCGGCCCCGCGAGATGGGGGAGGTGGAACCAGCGAGTCCTAACAGCCTGGTGGTAACCAAAAAGCGGAAAGGAGAGGAGCGGAAGGCGACGACAGAAACAGCGGTAGCCCGGCCGAAGCCAAAGTCCAAGGCGATTAAACCCAAATCGGACAAACCAGAGGTGGCAAAAGCGGGGTGGATCACGGTCGGTACTCGCGCCCGTGCCAAGCCTAAGGACCTGAAGCCCAGGCAAGTGCGCCCAGATGCTATAGTGATAAAGGAAACTGGGATGGCGAATTATGCGGAAATCCTCCGGAAGCTCAAGACGGATCCGCAGCTCTCTGAACTGGGAGAGAGCGTGCGGCGAATTCGCAAAACGGCAAAAGGTGAATTGCTGCTGGAGCTGAGCGCAGGGGCAGATCCAAAGACCCTGCAGTACAGTAAGGCAGTGGTGAATGTCCTAGGATCCAGTGCGGAGGTGCGTAAACTCACGCAGGAGACGCTGGTGGAGGTAAAGGATCTAGATGAGGTTACCATGGTTGAAGATGTTCATGAGGCGCTATGTAAACAGCTGAATGTCTCAGAGAGACCTCCCGTGGGTGCAGTCAGATCCCTCCGCAAAGCATATGGAGGAACGCAGACGGCGACCATCAGCTTACCGCCCCAGGTAGCCGCAACCCTTGTAAAAATCGGCAGGCTTAGAGTTGGATGGACTTCTTGCCGTGTGCGTGAGAAGGTGACACCAGTGTGCTGCTACAAGTGTATGTCGTTTGGTCACATCTCACAGAAGTGCACTAGCAAAGAGGACTGGCGCCACAAGTGCTACAGATGTGGTGGAGAAGGACACAGCGCCCGTGAGTGCGACAGGACGCCTGCGTGCGCACTCTGCACAGCCAAGGGTCGTAAGGACGTGCAGCACCCGACAGGATGCAGCTCATGCCCGTCCTACAAACAAGCCGCGGGAAAATCCAGACGTAGGAGATGAGGTTGCTCCAGCTCAATCTCAACCACTGCGAGGCTGCTCAGGATCTCTTGGAGCAGACAGTAAGGGAACAAAAGGCTGATGTTGCGGTGCTTAGCGAGCCATACCGGCGCAAGCACCAAGGAGTTTGGGCCGAGGACAATACTGGCGGAGCCGCACTGTGGGTGTGTGGAGCCACAGCCTTACAACTGAGCAACAAACATAGTAGCGACGGCTAAGTCAGAGCGACCATTGGAGGTACTACGGTCTACAGTTGCTACCTTCCACCAAGCCTCACTACGAATGAGTTCGAGTCAGTGGTGGACAGACTTACCCTGGATGCGCGAGGCAGGCACCCCGTAGTGATTGCTGGCGACTTCAACGCATGGGCAAATGAATGGGGCTGCGCCCGAACAACGCCAAAAGGTCATATCCTCATGGACGCGTTCACGGCACTTGACGTAGTTCTCATGAACACGGGAGAGGCGGCATTCGCCAGAGGAGGAGCCAGGTCCGTGATCGACCTTACGTTCCTGAGCAGCAGACTGGTGAGAGGAGCTAAGTGGATTGTGAGTCCCATATATACTCACAGCGATCACAATGCCATTACGATCGATCTAAGGTTACCGGAGAGAAGGCCAAAGATAGGTCCAAGATTAAGAGGCTGGAGGGCGGATAAACTCGATGACGGCACCCTTAAAGTCATGTTGGAGGACATGAAGTTGGAAGGTGGTCCGGACGAAATGGCAAGTCAGCTAGCAAGCCAGCTAGAGAGTGCATGCGATGCGGCGATGCCCAGAAGGGCCCATGGCGGATGCCAAAAATCCGTCTACTGGTGGACAGATGAGATCGCTGGCCTGCGTAAGGAATCTCATGCCGCAAGACGAAGACACCAGCGGGCAATAGGCAAGCCAGAGTGTCTGCAGCTACGCCAGGTATACAAGGAGGCCAAGAGGAGGCTAAAAAAGGCCATAAAGTCAAGCAAGCGCAGGAGTTTCATCGAACTATGTGCACAGGTTGAAGAAAACCCATGGGGCACAGCATATAAGCTTGTGATGAAAAAGCTCCCTTGCCATAGGCAACCAGCCCCACGCTGCCCCGACTTACTCAGACGTATTGTGGGAGAGCTCTTCCCAGCACAGGACTACGTGCCTGGCCAATTCCCCCTCGAGTTACACGAAGAATTACCCAGTGTGACCACTGACGAGGTGATGCGGGCTGTTGGAGGATTTGGGGACCAGAAGGCACCTGGCCCGGATGGAATACCCAACCACGTGCTCAAAACGGCAGCTGCGCTACACCCAGAGGCACTGAGGTCTCTTTACGAGGCCTGTTTTAGACAAGGTGTCTTCCCAAAACGGTGGAAAAGGCAGCGGCTGGTCCTGATGCCAAAAGCTGATAAGCCAACGGAAGACCCATCAGCCTATCGTCCCCTGTGCATGCTAGATACGGCAGGGAAGGTCCTGGAGCGGATTATTTGCAACCGGATTGACGAGGCTCTAGTGGAGGCTGGAGGACTGGCGCGACGCCAATATGGATTCCGGAAAACAAGATCGACAGTGGGCGCCATTGACGGCGTCATCCGAATGGCGAAGGGGGCGATACAAGGACGAAGATGGAAGGGGGGTTCCAAGAGGTATTGCCTTGTGGTCACCCTTGATGTCAAGAATGCCTTTAACTCGGCGAGCTGGGCGCGCATAGCGAGTTCGCTGGAAGAATTTGGAGTGCCCGTCTACCTAAGACGGATGATTGCCGACTACTTCAACGACAGGATGCTGCTATACGAGTCCGAGCGAGGTATGGAAACGCATAAGGTCACCGGAGGGGTTCCCCAGGGGTCTGTACTGGGTCCACTACTCTGGAATGTTATGTATGATGGCATTCTCCGCATACAGGTGCCCCATGATGTAAAAATCATCGGATATGCGGACGACATAGCGTTAGTGATCGCGGCGAAACATCTGGAAGTGGTAGTAGCGGAGGCAAATCGCACAGTGGCTGTTGTCGGGAGATGGCTGGCGAATGCAGGACTTAGACTGGCGGAGCAGAAAACGGAGGCCATCCTTATTTCGAGTCGAAAGGTACAGGAGGTCGTGGAGATAAGAGTTGGAAACTGCACCATTACCACGATCCCACACCTGAAGTACCTAGGCGTCTGGATAGACTCCAGATTAACATTCAAGGAACACTTGAGGCGTGTAGGCGAAAAGGCGGCTCGGATCTGCTCTTCGCTTTGCCGGATAATGCCGAACCTTGGAGGACCACGGCAGCGGAAGAGACAGCTCATATCAGGAGGAGCCCATATGGGCTGATAAGGCGAATGTCAGGGCATACGTTCGCACCATAGAGGCAGCCTATAGGAGAAGTGCACTTCGAACGATCTGTGGCCATCGCACTGTGTCCACAGACGGCGCTCTGGTGATTGCTGGTATGATCCCTGTGGACCTGCTGGCCAAGGAGTCCTGGAGGCTATACTACGGCAGAAGTACGCGCGAGTCCAGTGCGGAAGATCGCGTAGTAGCCACCAGACAGCGCACCATACGGGAGTGGCAAGCCCGATGGGATGCGTCTGAGAAGGGCCGTTGGACGTGGAGACTGATTCCTGACCTCCAACGTTGGATGAACAGGTCACATGGCGACATGAACTACCACGTCACACAAATGCTGACCGGGCACGGAGGTTTCCGCGCATATTTGCACAGATTCCGGCTAGATGAATCCCCCTGTTGTGGAAACTGTGGAGGCACGGAGCCACAGGACGCGGAGCATGTCCTTTTCGCATGCCCGCGGTACAGCGGTGCCAGAGCGGTGCTTCAGAGAGTTTGCGGAGAGCCCGTGACCCCTGACAATATCGTGCACCATATGCTCGAGTGCCCCAAGAAATGGGAAGTGGTCTGTGACGCTTCGGCAGAAATAATGCGAGACCTCCGCCACTTGGAGTGGCGACGACGTTCAGGGAATCCATAGGAGGGGCCCTTTGACCATTCCCCTCCCCGAATGAAGTATTGCTTAGCGGTTATGTACCGTCGGGGAGGCGTCCGTGGGGGTGGTTTCAGTGGGTAAGAGCCCCACACTACTGGCGCGTCGTCCAGTGTCTGGTTGCAGATTTCCACCTCCAATACACAAAAAAAAAAAAAAAAAAAACACACACCAGCAAAAAAGCCATTTCGAAAATTAAAGCAGGAAACAGCTGGTCCATCAGCGTCTGAGCAGAGAGTCAGTCGTGGCCGTAGTCGCACTCGCAGTCGCACACAAGCGTAAATGCCACACATAATTCCGGTAAGAGCTTCAAATTCCATGGCACCATGTATCAACGAAAGGCCCTGTGCTCCTTGTATCCTTTTTTATGCTTCTCTGTGTTATTTTATTTTGTTCGTGCAGTGCCCCAGAGGAGCCCTGCGAGGCTCAAGTCGACAACTTACGACATTCACTCACTCACTAAGCTCTTAACATGTAAGCGCAGCGGCGAGGCACTCTCGTTAGTTGTACCTTCCTCACCGGCTCAGCGCAAGTGCATCCCCCACGGTCCCCGCTCCACGCTGCCAGTGTATGCGCTGCAATTTATAATTTTAAATAGAGTTGAAACGCTTGAGCCACACAAGTCACTATAAAAAGAAAAGCCTTTGGAATTATCCCTGCTGTTGAGTGTCGGAAGTCATGTTGCCACATTCGCCTGGCGCAGTGACTAAACGCTGCTACGCTGCAACGACGCACTTGACATGGTCTAAATTGTCATCTATAAGCCGCATATTAATTTAATGGTGATCATATTTAAAGCGGAGTATAATCTTTTATATTTTGACAAGCGTTTAACGCAATGCAACGCGACCACATGTGGCAGGCAACCAGCGACGCAATCCTTGCTCCGGCACAGACACTCGCACTGGCACTCGCACACTGTGTGCGGCAGTGTTCACAGACCAGAGCTCCGCGATGCTGGTGCGGGCGCTCCTGGTAGTGACTCGGCTGCAGATGACGACACTCGTTTGCATATGGACGAGCACAGTGCCGCAACAACCTCACAGCAAGTGAAGTTACCAACCTTCGCTATCACACACGCCGCGGCTGCTCCTTCAAGTCGAGTCAAGTGAGTTGTGCGACGCTGAATAGTGCGCTGGCGGCAGGGAGCAAGCTATTGGATTTTAACGCGGAAAACGCTTATTGCTGGAGTGACATAAAATTTACATACGCAATTCCAGCCATTGTTGCCAACAAGCCAACCAACCAGTCAGCCAGGAGCGAGCGCCACCAGAGTCAAATTTTAAATTCAAATTTAGCGCGCTGCAGTTTATTTGCACTGGAGTCCTGCGACTTATTATGTGTGCTCGCTGTGTGCTTGTGTGTGTGTGTGTGTGAGTGCTCCATGTGTGTGCGCGAGCGAGCGAAGATTAGTCCTGCTTGGCGCGCTTCCATAAAATGCAGATTCTTATGCGCTCGGCCATGATAATCAACTGCACTGTTTGCGGCCGAATTTAGTGGCGATGTTACAAGCACTTCCGCTGACAGTTATCCGCAGCGCCACGCACTCATGCACACTCGTCTTGCTCTCTCGATCCCTCTCCCTCCCTCTCTCTCTCTCTCTGGGTCGGCCTGAGTGTGTACGATTTGCAATTTAGCTTTATTTAAATTCATATGCAAATTGCTTTGAGAGGATTTTTTCGTGTACCCGCGCCAGCCTTGCAATTTATTGGTTTACACGCAAGTGGGCAACGCCCATGGCGAGAATTTCCAATAATTTATAAAAATTGGCAATGAAAGTGGGGGGGACACAGGATTGCAGCGGGGGTTTGGAGTGGTGCTGGACACAGCAGCGAAGGAAGCCTGCGAATTACGATACTAGTAACTCTGCCTCACACATGGAGTGAGAGCGTTTGAGTGTGGCACAGGACACAAGCACAGTTCCTTCGTGCAAATGGAAACAATTTTCAACAATTCCTGCAAATGAAGTGGAAAGCGTTTCAAACAGCACCCACTTACGTGGGCAGAACTCCAGCCTGAAAGCGTTTAAAACAGCGCCACTTATATTGGCATAATACCAGCCTGAAATACGCTTTCGTAGGCCCGTTTGAAGATGATGAAGTGCCCAAATACAGCTTTGATGGGGGTAAGGCGTAGGCTCATTGGCACTTAAACAGCCGGGCCCAAAACCGCTTGGAGGGCAGAACCCTTACTATAAAACATGTTGGGAAATGCTCAACAGCAATGCTACTGTTCCAAGCTTCCAATGCTCGTTAAACTGAATATGAATTAGTTCTGGTTTTTCAGTCGTCCACAGTATAAGCACATAGAACCATGTAGAGCCAAGGATATTCTACATCCCTCTCCCAAACTTGTGATGTTAAGTTAGTTGAAGGTGCAATAGAGATGTGGTTAAAGCATTTGGTTAAAGCAAGTTCTGATATTTCAGGGGTGCACAGGTTCAGGGGTCCACAGGGTCAGGGACCATATAGAAAACTTCAAATATATGTGTTGTACTCGTAGTTTTATTGTGTCAGTTGCCAGTTGCAGTTCCAGTACCTTGTCCGCCAATCTCTTGCATTTTCCGCTGATCTGTTATACATTATCCTCATGAGACTTCTCAATTTATGATGCAGGACTTCTTAATCGGCCGGGACAAGTTTCTAGCTAATTACTTTGAATCATTTTCTAGTCTTTGTACTTCTCACCTTTCAAGTTCAATCATCTGTTTCTCAAGAGACAGGACACTGAGCAGTGGCTCAGAATCTGAATATTACTGCATGATCGACAATATCCTCATGTTCGAAATCTGAGAAGGGGAATCTAATTTTATACCAGAGAAGAAAATCCCATTTTATACCAGAGAAGGGGAATCCAATTTTATACCAGAGAAAAAGAATCCCATTTTATACACGAGAAGGCGAATCCAATTTTATACTAGAGAAGGGGAATCCAATGTTATACCATTGGAGGGGAATCCCATTTTATACCAGAGAACTGGCATCCCATTTTATACCAGAGAAGCCGAAACCAATTTTATACCAGAGAAGGCGAGTCCAATATTATACCATTGATGGGGAATCTAATTTTATACCATTGGAGGGGAATCCAATGCTATACCAGAAAAGGGGAATCCAATGTTATACCATTGGAGGGGAATCCCATTTTATACCAGAGAACGGGCATCCCATTTTATACCAGAGAAGCCGAAACCAATTTTATACCAGAGAAGGGTAATCCAATGCTATACCAGAGAAGGCGAATCCAATTTCATACCCGAGAAGGGGAATCCCATTTTATACCAGAGAAAGGGAATTCAGTGTTCCACCATTGAAGGGGAGTCCAATTTTATACCAATATGATTATTGCCAAAAATGATCGTAGGAAAAGTAGCACTGCAAGTATGAGTTTCATTGTGAGATAAATTAAGGCAACTGGGATCCTTAATTGACCCAATAAATTAACATTGATTGAAGTGTTTATATATGGAAAATATGCCAAAGGATACAAAACATTGTCAATGTCCTAGACTACAGTTGAAACGACTTCACGCTTCTTCATAAGCTTGACAGAGATAACGAAGGTGGACTTATCGGATCTCCTCACTTTCATCTGGAAAACCAAATGGTTTAAAAGGGATGGTACTTCCAATGTATACGGAAATCGAGGGTAAAGACGAGTATGCCTCCTCTTGGCATTTTTGAAGGAAGTCACAATGGACGCAGATGTCTCCGAGTGGAAGTTGCGGATACCGTAACCGCACACGCCTTCGCAACCTAACCTAACATACAAAACATTAGTTGAACTGAATTCAACAACGGTTCTTGTACGGAGTTCATGATAAAGTTGACAACAGGCGCGTAAACCTAGGTGTCGTTATAGTTAGACCTAATGTCAACAGCTGTGCTTGTACCGAGTTGATGGTGGGTTTGACAGCAGGCATTGATAGTTTTCCCTGCTAAAATTCTTAACCCGCCACTGGTTTTTGGCAGATATTTTTCACTTGCGAATATATACAAAATTATTAAAAATAACAAAAAAGAATAATATTTTCTTCGTGGGCATGGTCTGGTATATAGTTGAAATGTGCACTGTTTAAGTTAGAGTCACAAAGTGTCCACAGCAATGGCATATCTATACCGCCTTGAGTTCCACACCCTGACTATTATGAAGGCGGCCAACACCATCCCAAGCAGGAAAAGATGCTTTCAAATATTTAAAAATCGTCTTGATTCTTTTTCCCCTTTTTGTAAGAATTGGAAGTGCTCTGGAGCAGATGCAGCATAAGCTGCCAGCAGGTTATGGCATTTGCATTGCAAATGTGCCGCTCAACAAGGCACAATCAGTTAAAAATTAAATTCAAACTCGAAATCAAACGAAATCAAAAAATTGCAATCAAAAATCTTTCACTTCAGGAGTGGCTCTTGAAGCCAGGACCCCACGCAACCCCACTAGCCGGCCAGCCACCCACCCAGCCACCCAGCCAGCCAGCCAGCCGAGCCATACCCTTGCCTGACAGGGATAAATAATGCGTCAACTTAAGTTAAATTTAGCGCAATAATGAGAATGAATTTGCATCCACTTCTCTCTATGCTAATGCGTTCATATTCCGAGCACTGTGACTGGCTGCCAAAGCCCGCAACCGGGCGGGGAGCAGAGCAAGAAACTAAAATAAAATAAATAAAAGAAAAATAAATAATAAAAAATCAGCATTTCAGATTTGTATCTTTGACTACGAGCTGCTTAACTGAGTAAACTCGAGTGGAGTGGATTGGAGTGGCGTGGCGTAGCGTGGCTTGGCTTGGTGTTGTGGGCAAGCAACGCCGAGTTGGTCCGCTGGACGAGTGGACGACCGAGCGATCAATGCTCGCAGCGATATGAAAGCGGTGGAAAAATATTAAAAAGTATTCTAGATAATTCATTTCTGAAATGAAAAGTAAATCACATTCACACCGTTTCTTTTATGGGGTGACCCCGCCCAGCAGCTGCAGTCACCCGCACTCTGCATGCAAATGAAGCCAGCCAAGCACTGTCAGTGGAGGGGATGCAGCTCGATCCATTCAGTTCATAAACTGAAATGACAATAGAGAGTTGGAGGGGAGGAGAAGAGGAGCTGTGGTGTAGTGGCGTAGTGGCGTAGTGCCGGAACACACCCGGCCAGCCCCGCCCTTAAAGCAGAGCACTTAGCGTCTTAATAAGCAAATGCAATTCCGGCCAAGCAAACAAATTCAAATAGAAATGAAAATAAAAATAAACACCAAATTGCGACACAGCGGCGCACTCCCACTCACTTGGCGCGGGCTGCGTCCACACTGCGACGGTCATTAAAATTGACGAACTGTGAAAGCGACACTCGACTCGACCCGACTCGACCCTGGCTTTGCCTCTGACCCCAGCGAAGTGCGTGCGCCGTTCATGTTTATGTTTACTTTGCTGCGCTGCTGGGGCTGCTGCTGAAGCTGCTACTGTTGCTTCTGCTGCTGCTCTGTTTACCCAACGCACTCACGCGAGCAACGCTGCTGAGCTGGCAGCAGCGCTTGGTGCCAATCCCATCAATGCGGCGATTTTTGCGTGCTGCGGGCTCGGTCGATTTTTAATTGGATTGCTCTGACGTGCTGCCAGAGGTGCGAATTGCGGCTGGGGTGCGACGTCGATTCAAGCAGTTAATGTGCCATGCAAATTACTTTCTTCCTCTGAATAGCAGGGTGACTGCTCGCAATAACCAAGTGTCAAAGGCAAGTGTTCAATCCACACAGACACCAAACTGTGCACCTTCTAATCTCAATGAAATCTTCTCGCCCTGGCACACGCCTAGCACAGCAATTGTCAGAGTGGTTTACGTTAAGCTCAGCCGTTGGGGGCTTAAAGCCGGCTCTGCTATAAGCTTCATTTGTGAGACCTGCCATAAGTATTCTGCCGGGCACACTTGCTGGCATAACAACTCAACCCTGAACACCGCCCGGACTCCACGTCGTCATATGTGACACAATGGCATGAAGTGAGCCACTAAATTGAATTTTTCCAGCCACCTACTAGCTGCTTAGCTGAAAGCATCCGACCATGCACTCACGTCATCCGTTGTATTACAGTCGGAAACCTTTTCCGCAACGAAAGTGCCATCCAAGTGTCATCAGCAAATACAATCAGCATTATCGACGCTGCCTGCTTAAGCGTGTCAGCCACGTTCCGAACATTGTTGCGAAGGGCGGCACACCTTTTCCAACTAACAACTGCCAACTGGACATCCGGAGGACACTTCTGCTATCATACTGCACAATGCTCAACTTATCGCAAAGATTAAGCGCCGATAAATAAAGCACATTGCGAGTTGTCTGTCATATCGCCGTAGATTTCATTAGAGAGATGTGGCACAGAGGCCACTCGCACACACTCGCACACAGTCGCATACACTCACACACAGTCGCACACACTCACACACCCTCGCAAACAGTCGCAGCGTACTTATATCGCACACAGCCATCCATGAACAGGTGCTCTGTACAGCAGCTGAGTTGGTCGTACTATTGCCACTCAGGCCACGTTTATGGCACTGCCAACTAGCACAGCTCACCTCGCTCTCCCCGTTCCGTGCCAGTCACTTGGTTGAGAAATATTGCAAAAGTTTGTGAGGAGCAAATTTTAGGCGTAAAATTGCCCCTACATATTTAGTTTTGCCATAACGCCCCAAACGTGTATATTTAAAATAGGGGCCAAGTGCTTAAACAACCAACCCTAAAATATATACGTTAATAGTCCTAAGAATTTGGCACCTCCCACTTTCATTGCTAAAACCACACACACAACCGCCATCATATTTAGTGCAGCAGCCATCATACAAGTAAGTCTAAGACACCTCCCACCATAGTAATGCTACCAACAACAAGTGTTATACTCTGCATTGGGAGGACAGAAGACACAGCCACAATTAAGTCAGACAGTGGAACCCTGTGATAAGCGACGAAAAACATGCAACGAAGTCAACAACGCAAGATAACACAGGAGAATATCACACAAACAATTGTGCAACCGGCTGACCACAGTTAAAATAATATGAATTTACAACAACAGTGCCCAACGCACTGATATGAATTTACAACAACAGTGCCAAAGCACTGATATGAATTTACAACAACAGTGCCTAACGTAATGTTAGATTTACAAGAGATCGCGACAGAAGTTGCCGACTGCATTAGTTGGGAAAATAGCCCACTAACAACACCCAAAAACGAAGGCCAAGCACAAAGTGGAACACGACAGACCGATCGCTAAGCACACCAACAGGCCGGACAAAGCATAAAGAGGAGAAGCAGAATTAAATATCCAATATTTAATATTTTTAAATATTTTATGCCATCGATAGAAAATATCAACAAAGTGCTGAAGGTGGCCGAAGGACAAATAGCAACAACAACAAGGAACACAAGGAACAACAACAAGGTAAATCATCACGACAACAACACAATATTGAAGGTGGCCCAAGGGCAAAAACTTACAAGAACAACAGCGAGAAAGAACAACAATGTGCTGAAGGTGGCCCAAGGTCAAATTCATACGAGAAGAACAATGCGGGAAACCGTAGCAACATGCCACAACAAGCTACAGTTCCCGCACAACAACAACTATTGGCTGATCTACACTAAACCTGGAGCATAAAAGCAGGAGCAACTGGCAACCCAGCCTCTTTCTTTCATTCAGCATCAGGCAGACAAGACGCTCTTTCTTTCATTCGGCATCAGGCAGACAAGACGCTCTTTCTTTCATTTGGCATCAGGCAGACAAGAAGGTTCTTTCTTTCAGCATCAGGCAGACCAACCGCATCGTACTAAACAGAGTTATACACACTGACAAACGCAACAGAAGCCAGGGGAATCTAGAGGAGATTATGGTTTATAATCGATTCTCTGCTAGAAACCCACACTGACAAACGCAACAGAAGCTAGGGGAATCTAGAGGAGATTATGGTTTATAATCGATTCTCTGCTAGAAACCCACACTGACAAACGCAACAGAAGCTAGAGGAATCTAGAGGAGATTATGGTTTATAATCGATTCTCTGCTAGAAACCCACACTGACAAACGCAACAGAAGCTAGGGGAATCTAGACGAGATTATGTTTTATAATCGATTCTCTGCTAGAAACCCACACTGACAAACGCAACAGAAGCTAGGGGAATCTAGAGGAGATTATGGTTTATAATCGATTCTCTGCTAGAAACCCACACTGACAAACGCAACAGAAGCTAGGGGAATCTAGAGGAGATTATGGTTTATAATCGATTCTCTGCTATAAACCCACACTGACAAACGCAATAGAAGCTAGGGGAATCTAGAGGAGATTATGGTTTATAATCGATTCTCTGCTAGAAACCCACACTGACAAACGCAACAGAAGCTAGGGGAATCTAGAGGAGATTATGGTTTATAATCGATTCTCTGCTAGAAACCCACACTGACAAACGCAACAGAAGCTAGGGGAATCTAGAGGAGATTATGGTTTATAATCGATTCTCTGCTAGAAACCCACACTGACAAACGCAACAGAAGCTAGGGGAATCTAGAGGAGATTATGGTTTATAATCGATTCTCTGCTAGAAACCTACACTAACAAACGCAACAGAAGCTAGGGGGACATAGAGTTCAACTGTGTCCGTAGTTAACTTTAGTAAAAATAATTGTATCAAGTAGTTAAGCCTTTTTTTAAAATTAATAAATAAATAAAATAATTAAATCAACGTAAACAAGCTTTGAATACTTTAGAGATTTTCTGTAAACGACTCCTGGAAATCCGGCGAGCTTACCCCGGCGAAAACGAGTCGTTACAGTGGCGCCCGAGCAGGGACTCTCAGAATAAAGAGAGTAGATACAACAAAGCTATATATCCAACCCACGTCCCATCACCAGAGTCTGACACAGGATGGGAAAGACGAGTTGGGTGTACACCGTGCGAAAAGACCAACTGGTAGTCTGTTGTGTCGAGTTTGGCCTAGAGGCCACGGGCACAGTGGAAGAGCTACGAAAGAGGCTTGCGAACCGACACAAAGGTGACTCTAGACCAGGACGTTCGGCTGGCAGAGCTACAGGCCCGACTGACGAGGAGTTTGTCGCCTGGAACCAGTTCACACTTGAGAGCTAGCCCCAGCGCAGAGCGACCTATAAGCCCCGGAGCATCGACAGCCACGAAGAAAGATACGCCATATGCAGCCGGAAATGTTCCAGCTGTATATGATACTGCGTTCCAGACAGTAGTCCCCGATGTCTCGCGAAGTGGGATTGTCATCTACTCGGCAGTCATCGACCACGTTAGGAAATGGTCCTTGAAATATGATGGAGGGCATGACCCGATAGCTTTTATAGAGCAAGTGGAAGAATTATCGGAAGTCTATGGACTAAACAAGCACATGCTGCCTCGAACTATGCCAGAACTCCTAAAGGAGCGTGCTCTGCTCTGGTATAGAAATAACAACCGAGCATGGGTTGATTGGGTTTTATTCAAAAAGGACTTCTTGAAGTTTTTCCTACCCACCAGGTACTTCGAAAAGCTGGAGGATGAAATTTGCCAACGACGGCAAAACCCACGTGAACACTTCAAACAGTACGTGGTAGAACTTCAAAACCTGATGCGTCACGCAGGATACACGGAGGCCCAGAAATTAGAACGAATCTTTCGCAACAGCCTAGAGGAATACCAGTGGTATGTCCGGCGAAAGGATTTCGATACGCTGGAAGAGCTGGCGGAAATGGCGGAAAACCTCGAGGGCATACGTGGTGACAGCGAAACTTCACGAGCAGCACGACCACCACCACCGCCACCACGACCACCACTGTAATGATTAGACGGGGTTTTTAAATCCATGGTTTAAAATGTAACTTTATTTACCGAACATTAATCATTAACAGTCGACTATCTACTGTCTTGCAATTACAATGTTGGACTTATATTTATACTTAAAATAGTTGAGTCGTCGATGACATCACTGTTCGATGACTCAAGAGGTATCGATGGATAAGGGTCAGTTATTTGAGACGTATGTGTGCTGGCTCACATTTCACGGTCGTTGACCGTCGCCTTGAATGTTGGTGTCTCATATCGGCACCACTTTGGAATGTTGCACACTTTGCAATTGTTAATTGATTTTAGGTCATTAGATTCATATGTCTGTTAGTTCAATGACCGTTATCCATGACACCTCCCCTTTTTGGGAAAAGAAAAAACTTTCTTTTTTTTCTTTTATTTGTATGTATATATTTATATGTATATGTATAATATACATTGTATATATTATTTTTAACTTATAACAATTACATGATTGGATAAATTATATTTTGAAGTAAGGGTTGTAATATATAAAGTTATTGGCATCGTGTGGGATGCTGGAATATAGAGCTATCGGCCGATAGTTATTTTGTAAAAAAAAAAAAATAAATTATATATAGGTATATTTATTTATATTTTAATATCTATTATTTCTTATGCTAGTTTTAGTCTATTTTTGTGCACAATAATTGATTTAGATTTTGTGTCAATTTTGCAATTTCCAAAATGGTCAGTCTCAATCACCTTGTATGGACCTTTAAAAATACTATCTAATTTGTGATTGGTTTCATCTTTTAGGTATACCATATCGTTTGGCCGAATATTTTGTGGATTTACACTCTTGTCATAAATGTGTTTTGTCTTTATTTTAGCCTTTTCTAGCATTTCTGATGCTCTCTTCTGAGCTACTTGCAATTTGAATTGGAGTTCGTTTTTGTAGTCGTCAAAGTTGTATACCCGATTTATTTTTCCATTTAGTAGAAAGTCGTATGGAACTGGCGCTTTTCCGAATACTAATTCGAAAGGTGTGTAACCATGAGTTGTTGATGGTGTCGTGTTGTAACAATACGTGAAATATTTGAGCCAATGGTCCCAGTCTAATTTGTTAGTTGAAATGTATGATCTTATGTACTCGTTAAATGTTTTATGGGATCGTTCTACTGTACCTAAAGTTTGATGGTGATAAGGGGTGGATGTTTTTCTTTCTATTTGTAAAAGCTTGCATATTTGGTCAAATATTTGGTTTTTATATTCGGTACCCATGTCTGTTAATATTTGTTTTATGGGTCCGTAAATTAAAATAAGGTTCTCTACTATTGCTTTTGCAACTATATTAGCGGACTTAGCTGGGATGGGTACTGTAATGAGAAATTTAGTTAAATCACATATTATTGTGAGCGCGTATTCGTTAGAATTAAATGACTTTGGTAATGGGCCTACAGTGTCTATTTGTACACATTCAAAAGCTCTTGCTGGTGTTGGTGTTTTTATTAAAGGTTCTAGGTGATTAGTACTGGCTTTGTTTTGTTTACATTTTTGGCAGTTTTTGACATAAGACTTCACGTCTGAAGCCATGTTTTTCCAAACATAATGTCATTGTAGTTTTGATAAGAATCGTGCGACTCCTGGGTGGCCTCCAAAAACAGGGTCATCATGATATTTTTGTAGTATTTCAAGTTTTTGCGTGGGTGAAGTGATTTCAATAAGCTTTGGTGTTATAGCTATTGTTATTTCTTTCAATTGTTCATTGCCTTTCTTTTTAAATTCCTTTATGTCGACATATTCAAATAAATTATCATTGATCCTTATACTCTTAAAGTTTGTTTTGCCAACTATATTTTCAAGTTTGGGAAATAATTGCGCTAGTTCAATTTTCCCATAAGCAATAAAGTCTTTAGAGTTTAATTTAAATATTTTCTTTTTTCCATGGAACAAAACTAAATGTGAGGAATTTTCTAATGTTTTATTGTGCACATTTGTGGTTAATTTTAGGCATGGTAATTTTTTCACTTCTTGTAACGTAATCGTGTTATATACTTGTTGTTTTAAGGTTTCTTTGGCTTCAATAATGTTCTTATTAGTTTGGAAATGAGTATGTTTTGATTTTGATCTAGTAATCATCTGTATGATAGCAAAGTTTTCTTCCCTAAGCTGCTTGATTTGCCCAAAATCAATGCGCGATAAAGCATCTGCACCGCAGTTATCTTTTCCTTTAATGTATTCAATTTCGAAATCAAATTCTTCCAAATCTAACCTCATTCTTGTTAACTTTGAGGAAGGGTTCTTCATAGCAAATAGGTATGTAAGTGGTTTATGATCACTTTTTATTAAAAATTTTGTTCCATAAATGTATGGTTTGAAGAAATTTATTGCCCAGTGTATAGCGGTAAGTTCTTGTTCTATGACCGATTTATTACTCTCCCCTTTAGTAAAGGTTCGAGAGGCGAACGCTATCGGCAATTGTTTACCATTGTGGTTCTGACTTAGAACTGCGCCACATGCAATTTTGCTTGCATCTGTAGTAATGCAAAAAGGTTTTTTGAAATCAGGGTATTGCAATATTTTTGGGGATAGCAGACAACTTTTAAAATATTGAAATGCCTTTTCGCATTCAGGTGTCCATTCGAACTGGGATTTTTTCCTTGTTAATTTTGTTATATGTACTGCATGATTTGCGAAATTTGGTATGAATCTTCTATAATAGTTTACAAATGCTACGAACCGCTTACATTCATCGGCGTTCGTTGGTTTTGGGTATGACAAAATCTTGTCGTATTTAGATTCATCTGGAAGAATGCCTTGGTCTGTGCATTTATGTCCTAGGAAGGTGACTTGTGAATCGTAGAATTTACACTTGTCCGGATGCAACTTAATATTTGTTTTCCTGCAGATCTCGAAAACTGATTTAAAATTTGCTAACATATGTTTTTCGGAGCATCCAATGACTATGAGGTCGTCCATATATATAAAAGTTTTCCCCGGTCCTAGTCCAGAAAATGCAATATTCATCATCCTTTGAAAGGAGTTTGGGGCTATTTTTAATCCAAAAGGTAATCTTTTGAATCTAAAGGATCCTTGTTCGGTTGAGAATGATGTAACGTTTCTGGAATTTTCCTCAAGCTCTATTTGATGAAAACCTGAAATCAAATCCAAACACGAAAAATACTTCGCACGACCTAACTGGTCAAGGATATCGTCAATTCTAGGCAATGGGTACTTGTCTGATGCTAATTTTTTATTGACTTGTCTATAGTCTATTACAAGTCTCCATTTTTTCTCCGAGGAATTTGGTAAGGATTTCTTCGGGACTAAAAGTATAGGGCTATTATACTCTGAGACTGACGGTTCAATGATATCATCTCTAAGCAGTTTTTCTATTTGTTTATTTATTTCGGCTTTATGAGTATGAGGAGTCCTATAGTTTTTTATATAAACCGGATTATTTTCGTTTAAGTGTAATTTCTGTTTATAAAAATTGTTGTATGTACACGCATCGCTTTCTAAAGCAAATACGTCTGTGTAGTTTGAAACGAGTTGAACTAGTTTTTCTCTATGAAGTATTGGGCAGTTGTTTGCTAATTTATTCAAAATTTTGGTTTGTCGTTCTTGATTGTTATTTTGTTTATCTATTTTAACAATGTAATAGTCATCAAGATTTTCTGTTCTTATTGTGTTTTGCTGCAAAAAAAGGTTGTTATCCGTTGTATTAATAATTCGAACATATGGGTTTTTTGTATTAACGATTGTATTTGCTATGAAAACACCATCTTCAAGTTCCTGATTGGGTATTAAGAGGTCATTTTCCGTACTTGTTATGTCGATTTTTCTAATGACCTCCGCTCTTGCTGGGAGTGAGAGTATTTTCCCCTGATGTGAATCCAATATTTCGATTTCTAGTTCAATATTTAAACAGTTTGGCCTAATAATGAGCCAACTTGGACCAGAATTTTGGTAGTCTAATACACAATTATAATTTTTTATGAAATCATAGCCTATTATACCATCACAAGGTAGCGGGAAAGAATCCTCCACTATGTGGAAATTATGAGATATTGTTAAATTATTTATGTATAGACTTGCTTGTGTGACACCGAGTGTTTTTATTGTACCACTGCCTATACCTCTGAGGTTGAATATTTGGTTTATATTTATTGTAGCATTGTCTACATGGTTTGTTTTGAAGAGACTTATATCTGATCCTGTATCTAAAAGAAATGTAGAGGTGGACTGACTTAAGGATGATTTTATTCTGATGTAATTGTTTAAACAGAGGTTTACATTTAAAATTCTGTGCTCATTTAATTCGATACATTCCCCAGTTGGGCGGACTGGGGGACATCCCCGTTTTCCGACGCCTCTGTATACCGAACGTTTCCATTATTATGTCTGCGTCCTCTATAATTATTGTTGTGTCCATAATGTCTATTTCTATTATTGTTGTCTCTGTTATCAGAGTGAGAGTCGTTACGCCGTGTATTATAATTCCGGTTCGCAGAGCTTCTTTGTCCACGATATGATCTGTTTCCACGACCCCTATATCTTACGTTGGAATTTCGATATTTGTTGATGTAATTTACTTGTAAAGTTCCTGAACTTTTCGAACTTAACTCAAGAAATTTTGTAATAGCGTCTCCTACTGTTGGGAACTGACCTGCCCTCATTAGCAATTTTACCTCTTCAGATTTCGCATTTGTTTTTATTGTTTTCACTGCATGTTGAGTGGAGTAGCTTTTTGCTAGTGCAGTCGTCAAACCGTCCGCAATAAATGATTGCTCCAATTGCAATGATAAAGTTTCAATTTCTTTGGCAAAATCACTGTCGCTTTTATTATGCTGCTTTACGGTATTAAGTCTGGCTGAAATACTCTGTGGAGATTCGTATTTCACGTTTGCAAGTAATTTGCTTTTGATTGCTTGAATAGTACTCTCGTTTGTTATCAATGTACTTGCTGAGTGAGTTAATTTCGTTTTTATTAATGAAATTGCTATGTTTTCATGGGTTTCTTTTATGGTTTCCAATAAATCAATGGCGTTTATGAATTTATTTAAATTTTCAATTTTGCCATCAAACTCTGGAAGCAATTTCGTTGCAGTGTTAATGAACTCGATAGGTGTCATATTGCTGAGATTGTTTATTTCGTTTTGTTCTTTTAATGTGTCTTCTAATGAGTCAGTATCTGTGTCAGAGCTTTCGCTGCAAAGTAATGAATGAATAGTCAAGTCAAGTAATTTTGTTATACTTGTTGGTACTTCTTGTGGTACTTGAAATTTATTAAAAAGTACTTTCAGTCTATTTTTAATGGAAGTGAAATAATTTTCGAATTCTAGCTTATGGTCTGTGCTAAGTACCGGGTAAATTGTCCTACCTAAATTGGCAATTATATTATGCTGACATGCAAGAATACCAATATGTTTTAGTTGAGTAATTTTGGATGGTAGGGGTGTTTTATTTAAACATTTGTACGATTTGTCAAAAGTGATCTTTATTTCATTAAATTTTCTCAAAACTTCGTCCCATTGTGACGGGCATCCCATTTTATACCAGAGAAGCCGAAACCAATTTTATACCAGAGAAGGGTAATCCAATGCTATACCAGAGAAGGCGAATCCAATTTCATACCCGAGAAGGGGAATCCCATTTTATACCAGAGAAAGGGAATTCAGTGTTCCACCATTGAAGGGGAGTCCAATTTTATACCAATATGATTATTGCCAAAAATGATCGTAGGAAAAGTAGCACTGCAAGTATGAGTTTCATTGTGAGATAAATTAAGGCAACTGGGATCCTTAATTGACCCAATAAATTAACATTGATTGAAGTGTTTATATATGGAAAATATGCCAAAGGATACAAAACATTGTCAATGTCCTAGACTACAGTTGAAACGACTTCACGCTTCTTCATAAGCTTGACAGAGATAACGAAGGTGGACTTATCGGATCTCCTCACTTTCATCTGGAAAACCAAATGGTTTAAAAGGGATGGTACTTCCAATGTATACGGAAATCGAGGGTAAAGACGAGTATGCCTCCTCTTGGCATTTTTGAAGGAAGTCACAATGGACGCAGATGTCTCCGAGTGGAAGTTGCGGATACCGTAACCGCACACGCCTTCGCAACCTAACCTAACATACAAAACATTAGTTGAACTGAATTCAACAACGGTTCTTGTACGGAGTTCATGATAAAGTTGACAACAGGCGCATAAACCTAGGTGTCGTTATAGTTAGACCTAATGTCAACAGCTGTGCTTGTACCGAGTTGATGGTGGGTTTGACAGCAGGCATTGATAGTTTTCCCTGCTAAAATTCTTAACCCGCCACTGGTTTTTGGCAGATATTTTTCACTTGCGAATATATACAAAATTATTAAAAATAACAAAAAAGAATAATATTTTCTTCGTGGGCATGGTCTGGTATATAGTTGAAATGTGCACTGTTTAAGTTAGAGTCACAAAGTGTCCACAGCAATGGCATATCTATACCGCCTTGAGTTCCACACCCTGACTATTATGAAGGCGGCCAACACCATCCCAAGCAGGAAAAGATGCTTTCAAATATTTAAAAATCGTCTTGATTCTTTTTCCCCTTTTTGTAAGAATTGGAAGTGCTCTGGAGCAGATGCAGCATAAGCTGCCAGCAGGTTATGGCATTTGCATTGCAAATGTGCCGCTCAACAAGGCACAATCAGTTAAAAATTAAATTCAAACTCGAAATCAAACGAAATCAAAAAATTGCAATCAAAAATCTTTCACTTCAGGAGTGGCTCTTGAAGCCAGGACCCCACGCAACCCCACTAGCCGGCCAGCCACCCACCCAGCCACCCAGCCAGCCAGCCAGCCGAGCCATACCCTTGCCTGACAGGGATAAATAATGCGTCAACTTAAGTTAAATTTAGCGCAATAATGAGAATGAATTTGCATCCACTTCTCTCTATGCTAATGCGTTCATATTCCGAGCACTGTGACTGGCTGCCAAAGCCCGCAACCGGGCGGGGAGCAGAGCAAGAAACTAAAATAAAATAAATAAAAGAAAAATAAATAATAAAAAATCAGCATTTCAGATTTGTATCTTTGACTACGAGCTGCTTAACTGAGTAAACTCGAGTGGAGTGGATTGGAGTGGCGTGGCGTAGCGTGGCTTGGCTTGGTGTTGTGGGCAAGCAACGCCGAGTTGGTCCGCTGGACGAGTGGACGACCGAGCGATCAATGCTCGCAGCGATATGAAAGCGGTGGAAAAATATTAAAAAGTATTCTAGATAATTCATTTCTGAAATGAAAAGTAAATCACATTCACACCGTTTCTTTTATGGGGTGACCCTGCCCAGCAGCTGCAGTCACCCGCACTCTGCATGCAAATGAAGCCAGCCAAGCACTGTCAGTGGAGGGGATGCAGCTCGATCCATTCAGTTCATAAACTGAAATGACAATAGAGAGTTGGAGGGGAGGAAAAGAGGAGCTGTGGTGTAGTGGCGTAGTGGCGTAGTGCCGGAACACACCCGGCCAGCCCCGCCCTTAAAGCAGAGCACTTAGCGTCTTAATAAGCAAATGCAATTCCGGCCAAGCAAACAAATTCAAATAGAAATGAAAATAAAAATAAACACCAAATTGCGACACAGCGGCGCACTCCCACTCACTTGGCGCGGGCTGCGTCCACACTGCGACGGTCATTAAAATTGACGAACTGTGAAAGCGACACTCGACTCGACCCGACTCGACCCTGGCTTTGCCTCTGACCCCAGCGAAGTGCGTGCGCCGTTCATGTTTATGTTTACTTTGCTGCGCTGCTGGGGCTGCTGCTGAAGCTGCTACTGTTGCTTCTGCTGCTGCTCTGTTTACCCAACGCACTCACGCGAGCAACGCTGCTGAGCTGGCAGCAGCGCTTGGTGCCAATCCCATCAATGCGGCGATTTTTGCGTGCTGCGGGCTCGGTCGATTTTTAATTGGATTGCTCTGACGTGCTGCCAGAGGTGCGAATTGCGGCTGGGGTGCGACGTCGATTCAAGCAGTTAATGTGCCATGCAAATTACTTTCTTCCTCTGAATAGCAGGGTGACTGCTCGCAATAACCAAGTGTCAAAGGCAAGTGTTCAATCCACACAGACACCAAACTGTGCACCTTCTAATCTCAATGAAATCTTCTCGCCCTGGCACACGCCTAGCACAGCAATTGTCAGAGTGGTTTACGTTAAGCTCAGCCGTTGGGGGCTTAAAGCCGGCTCTGCTATAAGCTTCATTTGTGAGACCTGCCATAAGTATTCTGCCGGGCACACTTGCTGGCATAACAACTCAACCCTGAACACCGCCCGGACTCCACGTCGTCATATGTGACACAATGGCATGAAGTGAGCCACTAAATTGAATTTTTCCAGCCACCTACTAGCTGCTTAGCTGAAAGCATCCGACCATGCACTCACGTCATCCGTTGTATTACAGTCGGAAACCTTTTCCGCAACGAAAGTGCCATCCAAGTGTCATCAGCAAATACAATCAGCATTATCGACGCTGCCTGCTTAAGCGTGTCAGCCACGTTCCGAACATTGTTGCGAAGGGCGGCACACCTTTTCCAACTAACAACTGCCAACTGGACATCCGGAGGACACTTCTGCTATCATACTGCACAATGCTCAACTTATCGCAAAGATTAAGCGCCGATAAATAAAGCACATTGCGAGTTGTCTGTCATATCGCCGTAGATTTCATTAGAGAGATGTGGCACAGAGGCCACTCGCACACACTCGCACACAGTCGCATACACTCACACACAGTCGCACACACTCACACACCCTCGCAAACAGTCGCAGCGTACTTATATCGCATACAGCCATCCATGAACAGGTGCTCTGTACAGCAGCTGAGTTGGTCGTACTATTGCCACTCAGGCCACGTTTATGGCACTGCCAACTAGCACAGCTCACCTCGCTCTCCCCGTTCCGTGCCAGTCACTTGGTTGAGAAATATTGCAAAAGTTTGTGAGGAGCAAATTTTAGGCGTAAAATTGCCCCTACATATTTAGTTTTGCCATAACGCCCCAAACGTGTATATTTAAAATAGGGGCCAAGTGCTTAAACAACCAACCCTAAAATATATACGTTAATAGTCCTAAGAATTTGGCACCTCCCACTTTCATTGCTAAAACCACACACACAACCGCCATCATATTTAGTGCAGCAGCCATCATACAAGTGAGTCTAAGACACCTCCCACCATAGTAATGCTACCAACAACAAGTGTCATTGGGAGGACAGAAGACACAGCCACAATTAAGTCAGACAGTGGAACCCTGTGATAAGCGACGAAAAACATGCAACGAAGTCAACAACGCAAGATAACACAGGAGAATATCACACAAACAATTGTGCAACCGGCTGACCACAGTTAAAATAATATGAATTTACAACAACAGTGCCCAACGCACTGATATGAATTTACAACAACAGTGCCAAAGCACTGATATGAATTTACAACAACAGTGCCTAACGTAATGTTAGATTTACAAGAGATCGCGACAGAAGTTGCCGACTGCATTAGTTGGGAAAATAGCCCACTAACAACACCCAAAAACGAAGGCCAAGCACAAAGTGGAACACGACAGACCGATCGCTAAGCACACCAACAGACCGGACAAAGCATAAAGAGGAGAAGCAGAATTAAATATCCAATATTTAATATTTTTAAATATTTTATGCCATCGATAGAAAATATCAACAAAGTGCTGAAGGTGGCCGAAGGACAAATAGCAACAACAACAAGGAACACAAGGAACAACAACAAGGTAAATCATCACGACAACAACACAATATTGAAGGTGGCCCAAGGGCAAAAACTTACAAGAACAACAGCGAGAAAGAACAACAATGTGCTGAAGGTGGCCCAAGGTCAAATTCATACGAGAAGAACAATGCGGGAAACCGTAGCAACATGCCACAACAAACTACAGTTCCCGCACAACAACAACTATTGGCTGATCTACACTAAACCTGGAGCATAAAAGCAGGAGCAACTGGCAACCCAGCCTCTTTCTTTCATTCAGCATCAGGCAGACAAGACGCTCTTTCTTTCATTCGGCATCAGGCAGACAAGACGCTCTTTCTTTCATTTGGCATCAGGCAGACAAGACGGTTCTTTCTTTCAGCATCAGGCAGACCAAACGCATCGTACTAAACAGAGTTATACACACTGACAAACGCAACAGAAGCCAGGGGAATCTAGAGGAGATTATGGTTTATAATCGATTCTCTGCTAGAAACCCACACTGACAAACGCAACAGAAGCTAGGGGAATCTAGAGGAGATTATGGTTTATAATCGATTCTCTGCTAGAAACCCACACTGACAAACGCAACAGAAGCTAGAGGAATCTAGAGGAGATTATGGTTTATAATCGATTCTCTGCTAGAAACCCACACTGACAAACGCAACAGAAGCTAGGGGAATCTAGACGAGATTATGTTTTATAATCGATTCTCTGCTAGAAACCCACACTGACAAACGCAACAGAAGCTAGGGGAATCTAGAGGAGATTATGGTTTATAATCGATTCTCTGCTAGAAACCCACACTGACAAACGCAACAGAAGCTAGGGGAATCTAGAGGAGATTATGGTTTATAATCGATTCTCTGCTAGAAACCCACACTGACAAACGCAATAGAAGCTAGGGGAATCTAGAGGAGATTATGGTTTATAATCGATTCTCTGCTAGAAACCCACACTGACAAACGCAACAGAAGCTAGGGGAATCTAGAGGAGATTATGGTTTATAATCGATTCTCTGCTAGAAACCCACACTGACAAACGCAACAGACGCTAGGGGAATCTAGAGGAGATTATGGTTTATAATCGATTCTCTGCTAGAAACCCACACTGACAAACGCAACAGAAGCTAGGGGAATCTAGAGGAGATTATGGTTTATAATCGATTCTCTGCTAGAAACCTACACTAACAAACGCAACAGAAGCTAGGGGGACATAGAGTTCAACTGTGTCCGTAGTTAACTTTAGTAAAAATAATTATATCAAGTAGTTAAGCCTTTTTTTAAAATTAATAAATAAATAAAATAATTAAATCAACGTAAACAAGCTTTGAATACTTTAGAGATTTTCTGTAAACGACTCCTGGAAATCCGGCGAGCTTACCCCGGCGAAAACGAGTCGTTACAGTGGCGCCCGAGCAGGGACTCTCAGAATAAAGAGAGTAGATACAACAAAGCTATATATCCAACCCACGTCCCATCACCAGAGTCTGACACAGGATGGGAAAGACGAGTTGGGTGTACACCGTGCGAAAAGACCAACTGGTAGTCTGTTGTGTCGAGTTTGGCCTAGAGGCCACGGGCACAGTGGAAGAGCTACGAAAGAGGCTTGCGAACCGACACAAAGGTGACTCTAGACCAGGACGTTCGGCTGGCAGAGGTACAGGCCCGACTGACGAGGAGTTTGTCGCCTGGAACCAGTTCACACTTGAGAGCTAGCCCCAGCGCAGAGCGACCTATAAGCCCCGGAGCATCGACAGCCACGAAGAAAGATACGCCATATGCAGCCGGAAATGTTCCAGCTGTATATGATACTGCGTTCCAGACAGTAGTCCCCGATGTCTCGCGAAGTGGGATTGTCATCTACTCGGCAGTCATCGACCACGTTAGGAAATGGTCCTTGAAATATGATGGAGGGCATGACCCGATAGCTTTTATAGAGCAAGTGGAAGAATTATCGGAAGTCTATGGACTAAACAAGCACATGCTGCCTCGAACTATGCCAGAACTCCTAAAGGAGCGTGCTCTGCTCTGGTATAGAAATAACAACCGAGCATGGGTTGATTGGGTTTTATTCAAAAAGGACTTCTTGAAGTTTTTCCTACCCACCAGGTACTTCGAAAAGCTGGAGGATGAAATTTGCCAACGACGGCAAAACCCACGTGAACACTTCAAACAGTACGTGGTAGAACTTCAAAACCTGATGCGTCACGCAGGATACACGGAGGCCCAGAAATTAGAACGAATCTTTCGCAACAGCCTAGAGGAATACCAGTGGTATGTCCGGCGAAAGGATTTCGATACGCTGGAAGAGCTGGTGGAAATGGCGGAAGACCTCGAGGGCATACGTGGTGACAGCGAAACTTCACGAGCAGCACGACCACCACCACCGCCACCACGACCACCACTGTAATGATTAGACGGGGTTTTTAAATCCATGGTTTAAAATGTAACTTTATTTACCGAACATTAATCATTAACAGTCGACTATCTACTGTCTTGCAATTACAATGTTGGACTTATATTTATACTTAAAATAGTTGAGTCGTCGATGACATCACTGTTCGATGACTCAAGAGGTATCGATGGATAAGGGTCACTTATTTGAGACGTTTGTGTGCTGGCTCACATTTCACGGTCGTTGACCGTCGCCTTGAATGTTGGTGTCTCATATCGGCACCACTTTGGAATGTTGCACACTTTGCAATTGTTAATTGATTTTAGGTCATTAGATTCATATGTCTGTTAGTTCAATGACCGTTATCCATGACACCTCCCCTTTTTGGGAAAAGAAAAAAACTTTCTTTTTTTTCTTTTATTTGTATGTATATATTTATATGTATATGTATATATTATTTTCAACTTATAACAATTACATGATTGGATAAATTATATTTTGAAGTAAGGGTTGTAATATATAAAGTTATTGGCATCGTGTGGGATGCTGGAATATAGAGCTATCGGCCGATAGTTATTTTGTAAAAAAAAAAAATAAATTATATATAGGTATATTTATTTATATTTTAATATCTATTATTTCTTATGCTAGTTTTAGTCTATTTTTGTGCACAATAATTGATTTAGATTTTGTGTCAATTTTGCAATTTCCAAAATGGTCAGTCTCAATCACCTTGTATGGACCTTTAAAAATACTATCTAATTTGTGATTGGTTTCATCTTTTAGGTATACCATATCGTTTGGCCGAATATTTTGTGGATTTACACTCTTGTCATAAATGTGTTTTGTCTTTATTTTAGCCTTTTCTAGCATTTCTGATGCTCTCTTCTGAGCTACTTGCAATTTGAATTGGAGTTCGTTTTTGTAGTCGTCAAAGTTGTATACCCGATTTATTTTTCCATTTAGTATAAAGTCGTATGGAACTGGCGCTTTTCCGAATACTAATTCGAAAGGTGTGTAACCATGAGTTGTTGATGGTGTCGTGTTGTAACAATACGTGAAATATTTGAGCCAATGGTCCCAGTCTAATTTGTTAGTTGAAATGTATGATCTTATGTACTCGTTAAATGTTTTATGGGATCGTTCTACTGTACCTAAAGTTTGATGGTGATAAGGGGTGGATGTTTTTCTTTCTATTTGTAAAAGCTTGCATATTTGGTCAAATATTTGGTTTTTATATTCGGTACCCATGTCTGTTAATATTTGTTTTATGGGTCCGTAAATTAAAATAAGGTTCTCTACTATTGCTTTTGCAACTATATTAGCGGACTTAGCTGGGATGGGTACTGTAATGAGAAATTTAGTTAAATCACATATTATTGTGAGCGCGTATTCGTTAGAATTAAATGACTTTGGTAATGGGCCTACAGTGTCTATTTGTACACATTCAAAAGCTCTTGCTGGTGTTGGTGTTTTTATTAAAGGTTCTAGGTGATTAGTACTGGCTTTGTTTTGTTTACATTTTTGGCAGTTTTTGACATAAGACTTCACGTCTGAAGCCATGTTTTTCCAAACATAATGTCGTTGTAGTTTTGATAAGAATCGTGTGACTCCTGGGTGGCCTCCAAAAACAGGGTCATCATGATATTTTTGTAGTATTTCAAGTTTTTGCGTGGGTGAAGTGATTTCAATAAGCTTTGGTGTTATAGCTATTGTTATTTCTTTCAATTGTTCATTGCCTTTCTTTTTAAATTCCTTTATGTCGACATATTCAAATAAATTATCATTGATCCTTATACTCTTAAAGTTTGTTTTGCCAACTATATTTTCAAGTTTGGGAAATAATTGCGCTAGTTCAATTTTCCCATAAGCAATAAAGTCTTTAGAGTTTAATTTAAATATTTTCTTTTTTCCATGGAACAAAACTAAATGTGAGGAATTTTCTAATGTTTTATTGTGCACATTTGTGGTTAATTTTAGGCATGGTAATTTTTTCACTTCTTGTAACGTAATCGTGTTATATACTTGTTGTTTTAAGGTTTCTTTGGCTTCAATAATGTTCTTATTAGTTTGGAAATGAGTATGTTTTGATTTTGATCTAGTAATCATCTGTATGATAGCAAAGTTTTCTTCCCTAAGCTGCTTGATTTGCCCAAAATCAATGCGCGATAAAGCATCTGCACCGCAGTTATCTTTTCCTTTAATGTATTCAATTTCGAAATCAAATTCTTCCAAATCTAACCTCATTCTTGTTAACTTTGAGGAAGGGTTCTTCATAGCAAATAGGTATGTAAGTGGTTTATGATCACTTTTTATTAAAAATTTTGTTCCATAAATGTATGGTTTGAAGAAATTTATTGCCCAGTGTATAGCGGTAAGTTCTTGTTCTATGACCGATTTATTACTCTCCCCTTTAGTAAAGGTTCGAGAGGCGAACGCTATCGGCAATTGTTTACCATTGTGGTTCTGACTTAGAACTGCGCCACATGCAATTTTGCTTGCATCTGTAGTAATGCAAAAAGGTTTTTTGAAATCAGGGTATTGCAATATTTTTGGGGATAGCAGACAACTTTTAAAATATTGAAATGCCTTTTCGCATTCAGGTGTCCATTCGAACTGGGATTTTTTCCTTGTTAATTTTGTTATATGTACTGCATGATTTGCGAAATTTGGTATGAATCTTCTATAATAGTTTACAAATGCTACGAACCGCTTACATTCATCGGCGTTCGTTGGTTTTGGGTATGACAAAATCTTGTCGTATTTAGATTCATCTGGAAGAATGCCTTGGTCTGTGCATTTATGTCCTAGGAAGGTGACTTGTGAATCGTAGAATTTACACTTGTCCGGATGCAACTTAATATTTGTTTTCCTGCAGATCTCGAAAACTGATTTAAAATTTGCTAACATATGTTTTTCGGAGCATCCAATGACTATGAGGTCGTCCATATATATAAAAGTTTTCCCCGGTCCTAGTCCAGAAAATGCAATATTCATCATCCTTTGAAAGGAGTTTGGGGCTATTTTTAATCCAAAAGGTAATCTTTTGAATCTAAAGGATCCTTGTTCGGTTGAGAATGATGTAACGTTTCTGGAATTTTCCTCAAGCTCTATTTGATGAAAACCTGAAATCAAATCCAAACACGAAAAATACTTCGCACGACCTAACTGGTCAAGGATATCGTCAATTCTAGGCAATGGGTACTTGTCTGATGCTAATTTTTTATTGACTTGTCTATAGTCTATTACAAGTCTCCATTTTTTCTCCGAGGAATTTGGGAAGGATTTCTTCGGGACTAAAGGTATAGGGCTATTATACTCTGAGACTGACGGTTCAATGATATCATCTCTAAGCAGTTTTTCTATTTGTTTATTTATTTCGGCTTTATGAGTATGAGGAGTCCTATAGTTTTTTATATAAACCGGATTATTTTCGTTTAAGTGTAATTTCTGTTTATAAAAATTGTTGTATGTACACGCATCGCTTTCTAAAGCAAATACGTCTGTGTAGTTTGAAACGAGTTGAACTAGTTTTTCTCTATGAAGTATTGGGCAGTTGTTTGCTAATTTATTCAAAATTTTGGTTTCTCGTTCTTGATTGTTATTTTGTTTATCTATTTTAACAATGTAATAGTCATCAAGGTTTTCTGTTCTTATTGTGTTTTGCTGCAAAAAAAGGTTGTTATCCGTTGTATTAATAATTCGAACATATGGGTTTTTTGTATTAACGATTGTATTTGCTATGAAAACACCATCTTCAAGTTCCTGATTGGGTATTAAGAGGTCATTTTCCGTACTTGTTATGTCGATTTTTCTAATGACCTCCGCTCTTGCTGGGAGTGAGAGTATTTTCCCCTGATGTGAATCCAATATTTCGATTTCTAGTTCAATATTTAAACAGTTTGGCCTAATAATGAGCCAACTTGGACCAGAATTTTGGTAGTCTAATACACAATTATAATTTTTTATGAAATCATAGCCTATTATACCATCACAAGGTAGCGGGAAAGAATCATCCACTATGTGGAAATTATGAGATATTGTTAAATTATTTATGTATAGACTTGCTTGTGTGACACCGAGTGTTTTTATTGTACCACTGCCTATACCTCTGAGGTTGAATATTTGGTTTATATTTATTGTAGCATTGTCTACATGGTTTGTTTTGAAGAGACTTATATCTGATCCTGTATCTAAAAGAAATGTAGAGGTGGACTGACTTAAGGATGATTTTATTCTGATGTAATTGTTTAAACAGAGGTTTACATTTAAAATTCTGTGCTCATTTAATTCGATACATTCCCCAGTTGGGCGGACTGGGGGACATCCCCGTTTTCCGACGCCTCTGTATACCGAACGTTTCCATTATTATGTCTGCGTCCTCTATAATTATTGTTGTGTCCATAATGTCTATTTCTATTATTGTTGTCTCTGTTATCAGAGTGAGAGTCGTTACGCCGTGTATTATAATTCCGGTTCGCAGAGCTTCTTTGTCCACGATATGATCTGTTTCCACGACCCCCCTATATCTTACGTTGGAATTTCGATATTTGTTGATGTAATTTACTTGTAAAGTTCCTGAATTTTTCGAACTTAACTCAAGAAATTTTGTAATAGCGTCTCCTACTGTTGGGAACTAACCTGCCCTCATTAGCAATTTTACCTCTTCAGATTTCGCATTTGTTTTTATTGTTTTCACTGCATGTTGAGTGGAGTAGCTTTTTGCTAGTGCAGTCGTCAAACCGTCCGCAATAAATGATTGCTCCAATTGCAATGATAAAGTTTCAATTTCTTTGGCAAAATCACTGTCGCTTTTATTATGCTGCTTTACGGTATTAAGTCTGGCTGAAATACTCTGTGGAGATTCGTATTTCACGTTTGCAAGTAATTTGCTTTTGATTGCTTGAATAGTACTCTCGTTTGTTATCAATGTACTTGCTGAGTGAGTTAATTTCGTTTTTATTAATGAAATTGCTATGTTTTCATGGGTTTCTTTTATGGTTTCCAATAAATCAATGGCGTTTATGAATTTATTTAAATTTTCAATTTTGCCATCAAACTCTGGAAGCAATTTCGTTGCAGTGTTAATGAACTCGATAGGTGTCATATTGCTGAGATTGTTTATTTCGTTTTGTTCTTTTAATGTGTCTTCTAATGAGTCAGTATCTGTGTCAGAGCTTTCGCTGCAAAGTAATGAATGAATAGTCAAGTCAAGTAATTTTGTTATACTTGTTGGTACTTCTTGTGGTACTTGAAATTTATTAAAAAGTACTTTCAGTCTATTTTTAATGGAAGTGAAATAATTTTCGAATTCTAGCTTATGGTCTGTGCTAAGTACCGGGTAAATTGTCCTACCTAAATTGGCAATTATATTATGCTGACATGCAAGAATACCAATATGTTTTAGTTGAGTAATTTTGGATGGTAGGGGTGTTTTATTTAAACATTTGTACGATTTGTCAAAAGTGATCTTTATTTCATTAAATTTTCTCAAAACTTCGTCCCATGTGATTGGTGAGGACATAATAAATGGACCATACGTAATTAGGAAATTGCAACACTGATAAATTTGATAAACATGTTTTAATAAAAAGCTTAATTTTGTCTATTTGTGTGTTGTTGCTTGCACGATGTTTTTAATGTGAATACTTAGTTGTAACTATTAGTTTTATATTGTGAAATTGAATTTAATAATATTTCTTATCTTATATGATGATGATTTTTGTTGTCCTTTACGAAGCTGCAATTCTTCTCCAGATAGTTTTTCATATAGTTTAGATCCTGACCGCTGGTGTTTCCACACGTTGTATCCTTCGTTTTAAATAGTTTTTGAGTGCCGAATGTATTGCCATTATTAGAACCAAGGCTCCGATCAAACACATAATTTCCCAAGGTATTGTTTTGATGTTTTGATTGTCACTTTTCTCTTGGTATTTGTCTATATATTTTACAACTTCTGTATTCTTCTGTTGCACTTCTTTTCCCACTTCATAGCCAGAAATTGCTATCATCACTATACTTATTGCTTTTTTCCACCAAATCATGGTGTTGATTGAAGTTTTTCATGGATATTTCTATACTTTATCTTTTTTTAAATTTTTCCACTTTTTTTATGCTTAGCAGTTCATTTTCAGCAATTGTCTATTGTAAGCAAATATTCACTGAAGTTACACTTTTTGTTATTAAAAAAAATATTTATTTTAAAAATTTATTTATTTTTAGCGTCACTTATGCCACGGTCGCCATGTAATGATTAGACGGGGTTTTTAAATCCATGGTTTAAAATGTAACTTTATTTGCCGAACATTAATCATTAACAGTCGACTATCTACTGTCTTGCAATTACAATGTTTGACTTATATTTATACTTAAAATAGTTGAGTCGTCGATGACATCACTGTTCGATGACTCAAGAGGTATCGATGGATAAGGGTCAGTTATTTGAGACGTATGTGTGCTGGCTCACATTTCACGGTCGTTGACCGTCGCCTTGAATGTTGGTGTCTCATATCGGCACCACTTTGGAATGTTGCACACTTTGCAATTGTTAATTGATTTTAGGTCATTAGATTCATATGTCTGTTAGTTCAATGACCGTTATCCATGACAGGGCGTAATGAGCCTCTAAAGTCGCAGCACTACTCGCTGCGCCGCAACACAATTTCCAAGCAACGCTACGCACCGCAAGCCGAGCTCAGTGCAACTTGGTGGCTGGCGTAATTAAAATTACCGCCTGTGTGTCAAGCGCCCTTAATGCAGCCAGTTGCGGCGCGGCATTGACGTGAGCGCCGTTTACCAAGTCTCGCGCACTCACAGCGAAACTCACGAACTGCTACAGCGAATTAGACTGCAAGTCACTCTTGCCAACCATCCTCCTCAGCCGCACTCACTCTGACTTCGCGCCTAACGTCAATTGTCTCCAACGCGGCAGCATGTGATGAGCATCCTGCCTTCGCTGTCGAGCTGCTTAGTGGGGTACTGCGTCTGCTGTAATGTGAACATAAGTGGCACACTGAGCGCTTGCTAATGCGCCGCTGCCTTGCTCCGTCGCTGTGTTGCCTCTATGTGTATGCAGTCGTGTCAGCGTGCTCCAAGTTAATGAAAACGTTTCGAGATGTTGCGATAAGCGGCAAATTGCCACCAGCACAGCTGTTCCGCAGCCAGCCAGGAACAATTGACTAACCATCAATTGAGCTAATCTCGGCACGATGGCACTGCCTGCTTGCACTGGCCGACTGGCAGACTGGTTGGTTGCACGGCTGGTTGGATGTTGGCTCTGATGAAGCCTCTTGCCACTTGCCCCTTGCAGCTTGGCGCTTACCGCTTCAGTGCGCTCGAAGGCTCGAATGCCACTTGTCGCCCAATTGATTTGTCTCTGCAAATTTCACAGCACTGTTGCAGCACGCAGGAGCGAAATTTGTGAATAATGGCAAAGTGGCTTTCAGCAAGGACAATGCCGGTAATGGGAGGCGTATGATTGAGTGACAAGAACCTGGACTAAGGCTGACTTTCGTTAAGAGGACTTTCTAGGAATGTGAATTCAGTTTCAGTCAGAATTTGAGGATTTGCGAATGAGACCAGATCGACCCCGATTGGGGCGAATCAACGTTAATTTCCTCAAATTCAAACTCATCGGTAGTTTTACCAAGATTATGGCTATTGAAGCCTCTGTAATGCATCTTAAACACTTCACGTAAATGCATCTTAATGCATCTAAAAACACTCCGTGTAATGCACCTTAATGCACACCAGTATACAGACAACCTTCATGAGTAATATCGTATCATAAGGATCTTCTCCCCATATGCGGTTCACTCCTTTATTTAATATACCAAGTCTAGCATCTTCAAGTGGGATATTTAATTGACCTTCGGTGTTCTATTCACTTAAGAAAGAATTTCCCCCAAACAATGCATTTCAGCCGACACGGAAGGGAGCTTCTGTCATAAGCGTATACGTGGGTCCTGCAGAGTATTCCTCATTTTACAGATGAGGCTTTACCGACCATCACAATGTCATTTGCCTCACTCCTTTAACCATTTCTTCTAGTACACCCCACAGATCATCAGTGGGTACTCTTGCCTGCGTTCAACCGAGCTTCTCCTTAGCTGCTTACAGAGCTATGTTATGGCTTGGCTCACGCACCTGATTTCACAATAAAGTCTTACCACTGGTGGGGGACTCTATGAATGTAGTGCATGGTCGACAATGCTAATAAATGAAGCTAGCTAAGCTAAGGTGCTTGCCTAGAAGCTACCTTTCATATGTAAACTTTAATCCCGGATGAAGCGATCAGTGAGTTGCGGGCACAGTAGTTGCTGGCACAGAAGTCACCTTTATTTTAGAAATTAGTAGACCTGCCTTTCAAGCCTTTAGTTAAATAGCAAGCAAAATCTGCGAGGGGGCAAAAGGATCTGTTTTTTTAAGCACACCAAAAACAGTAAATAAGCCGCATTCATCTTCAATCTTTAAAGCAGACTCCTTTTGATAATCGGCCGCCATGTACGCGTAGTCTCCAGTAGCGCAGCTGAGTTTGGGAAGCCCTGCCTCGAAGGTGCTTGCTAATTGTTGTCGCCTGGCTGCGCCGTCACGCTTCAATGCGTGGTTGCACTGCACGAACCGAGCAAGTTTCATGCCTTTAATGCAATAAATCAAAATTATCTGTCATCGCGCGGTGTATGCCTCACTTATGATTGCGTGCGTGCGTGCATGTGGGCGTGGGAATGTCTGCGGGGACGTGTGTACTCGCAGCACACAATTACATCGCGCGCACACACACACAAACACCCTCGCTCTAACATTTTTTATCCCTTCACTTAAAATAACAAATCAAATCAAATTAAAACATTTAAATTTGCCTCTTTGTTATTCATGGCGTGTGCGTGCCCTCGGCCCTCGCCCCACGCCGCCCCACGCCGCGCCCGCCGGCAACAGCGCTCCCAAGCGCTTTACACGCGTTTATTGCCATCACTGTATTATAATCTTTGTGCGTTGTTTTTCCTTCGGTTCAGTGTGGTTCGGCTGGTTGGGGTTGGGGCTGACGCTGGGACTGGGACTGGGACTGGGGCTGGCTTAGATTGTGTAGAATTCAGAGTGAAGTCGTAGATAATAGAGGGAATTCCACACTGCCTCCGAAATGCCAGTGTGTGAAATCCCTAAAACGATTTCGCCAACATAAAATCGCAGGACGTGCCTCACATACTTCAGCAGCGCGTTATGCGAGCACATCAGCCAGCGGCGCCTTGCCTGAAGCGGCAGCACATACGCCGCTCGCTTGGCTATGGCTGTGACTCTGGCAGTCTGTGTGACTGGGCGTGTGCCTATGAGTGCTGTGTCAGGCACCGCTGAGATACGCGACCTATTATTGTAATACGCTCCAACCCCGACAGTTTTATTAAAATATTTTCGGGTCTCGCATCCATCGCAGCGGTTCGTGTGGCACTCGGCCTCATTTTTCATCTTTGTTTTCGTTTTCTTCTTCGGATTTGGTTTTGCCGATTTGGTTTGTCCGATCAAATATCTGCGGAAATTGTGGAGCCACTTTTCAAACCTACTATGTAAGAATGTTGTTATTGAACACCGAAAGAATGTCCTTGCTAAATATCAGAATACCCCCAAAAATGCGAGGAAGGACTTTTTTGTAAAGAATATTTTATTTCCCGAAAGCAGAACCTAAAACAATTTACAGTTTGAAAGTGAATCAAAGGTCGGAAGCACTTTTTTGTAAAGAATATTGTATTTCCCGAAAGCAGAACCTAAAAAATCTCCAGCTTGAAAGTGAGTAGAAGGTCCTGTCAGCCAGCACTCATTTGTAAAGTTTAATATGAGGATTCACTTATAAGAATAAATTGATAATAAAAATATATTAAAAACTTCCTTCGTAGCGATGAAGGTAAATTTTGGTCTTAAGCGGAGCCAGTTCGGATTTGCTTCCAAATAAATTTTTTAATTGAAGGTTCTGAAACGGAAAGAAAAGAAGCTGAATTTCTAATCAGGACACAACTCGAACTATGGTTGGAGTTTTCAAACCAATCCTAGTAACGAAACTTGCAGTATTCTCTTGGAACTTTCACCAATCTCGAGTAACCTGGAATATATCCTGACAATTATACTCTTCCAAATGGAGAAAAAAGTTTCACTTCGTCTGAAGAGGCCTGTATATTTACCCATACCAAAGGACCGAGATATTTACCTATACATCTGCCAGATGGAAGGAGATATGGGGAATGGTTTTAGTGTTATTCAGACCACTTCAGTTCAGGCTGAAGTTAACTTCTTGAGATAACATACTCCAGCAACCACTGTTGCTAGTTTCCTTAACTTTTTGAATGAAATCGATCAAATTGCTGGGCTCCTTCAATTAGGAGCCTTTGTAGGGTTGAGCAAAGGATAATGCCTCTGACAATCTCTTATGAACTCTTGCAGCCAAAGTAGGACTTATAAAGTAAATTCTGCTGAAGTTCTGGTTAATATACGTCGAGGAGCAGGAAGAATGATTTTACATTTTAGCCGCGATTCAGTGGAAAAATTTCAACCCTTCTCTGTGTCGGTTTGCATAGTTCCTCTGAAGGCTACCTCCTCAGTCCTACTCTAAAAAAAGCCATAGACCTGGTGCTGACACATTGAACTTTTCTGGTTCTAAGAACACTTCATTCGAGGCTGTCTTTCTAACCTTCCCTAGCCAAGGAGCAAGCCCTTGGTGAGGGCAAAACTTGTATGGGACTGTATTGGTTTTGCTGAATTCCCTAGGCAGTATGAACAAGTTATCTTTAAAGTGGGTACCAGACCACAGAGTAGTAGAGAGAAATGAGAAGTCTGATAGCTTAGCCAGAAAGGCTGCGGCCTCTCCTTTCAACGGCCCTGAACCCTTCTGTAGACTATAATCCAATATCATTGGATGTCTGCTGAAGAAGTGTACAGATGCAAAAAGAAGTCAAACCTGTAAAACTCTTCCAGGATTAAGACAGTCTTCTGGGTGATTTTAATCCTAAAAGAGCTAAGGAGTTAATAAATATGCCACGGAGTAAATTAGGAATCATCACAGGCATTTTAAGCGAACACTGTAGACTCCCCATAGTCATATGAATAAGTTGGGTCTCTATTCAGATGCCATCTCTACATTCTGTGAAGAAGTATAGGTTAGGTTATCGTAGTAGCTGGTCTACAGATCAACTAACTCAGACCACTATGGGTCCGGACACTTGTTGTGAGTTAGAATCAAGCTACCTACGCGTAGCTGACTCACAGCACCCGCTCTTATTAAATTCATTAAGAACGCACATATTTTTAGGGTGCAAATATTGTAAATGAATAGTAATTATTTATTAATTATGATGTAAACTTTTAGGGTGTCACAGTTCCGCAGTCAAGCTGACGAGGTGCATTTAGAATGCACTGACGTCACTTTTACTTTAGTAGGTCAGTTGGCTTGACCAACTGACACCAATTAACAGGTGCGAAACTGGAACACCAGAAAGGTCAGTTTTTGTATTGTAATTGTGAATTGCAAATAGTATATAAGAGTTAGTATTCTAAGAAATAAAGGCTTGTTATTTTAAACGTAAAAGGGTGCAGTGCTCATTTAACAAAGTGGTTTAGGTTTACAGGTCCCCGCGCAGGACAACCCGCGACAGGACATTCCAGAGGACGTCTCTCGCCGACAAGCAGATAAGGACCCCAACATTTTGGCGCAGCCGGTCTAAAGGACCTATTGGAGCAATCCCAGGGAAAGGAACCCTGAAGCAGAGAGGCATCCTGCAACGAATTCGAAGGACCTCATCTAAGGACACTGGGGAAAAAAAGGATGTCGTCGGGAAAAATAATGGTGAGTAGAGTGTATAGTAGCGTAAAATATGTAGATACTTCTGCGACCCTGAAGGCGCCGTAGCGCTGGTCAAAGAAGTCGCAACCTATAGGGGCGTTTGCGCTGTTGCACGCAGCTTTGAATGGCAACCATAAACCGTCAGTATGATCGGACGGTCTATGTATGTTCATCCTAGCTGTGAGGATTTTTTTTGTAGGGGTTTTGTGTTTGTTTGTCGGTAGGGATATATTTGGATACACATTTTTTTACTTTATTACACAATTAAATACCATGAGCTTAGGGTATTAGGAAGAATATAAATGTTTTTATTACGTTGCGCATACGTTACGGGTTTATTTTTAAATATGGATTCAAATTTCCGGGAATGAATCAAGACACTTTTGCCTGTAAATCCAATTTCGGTTTTTACAAACATATGGCCTTTCCTATGTATTTTTGGAGTATTAAAGATGGTGAGAGGAAATCAAGGAGTATCTGTGCGGAAGTCAAGAACCAATGTGCACTGATGGAAGGACTTAATGGACGCCGTTAGACAGCGGATTTGAAACTTGAGATGGAGGATAAGTAAAGAAAGAATATAAATATAGAATTTACGGTGGCATGTTTTTTTTAAATAAATTTGTATTTATCAATAAGTAAGATGGAATAAAATATTGGAATAAGTTAATAACAAGTTTTAACAATTATTGGATTTTTATTTGTAATTGGGATACGCCATCTGTTCTGGCATTTGGGATATGACGAAGGAAGCGCAAGGATTACTGCTGAGGCAGGAGCAAGTTGGCGAAACGATTGAAAAGCTGGTCAGTAACTTTAAGAAAGACGGCAGGTTACGTAAGGAAAACGTGTATTATCGCAAGCGAATAACTCAGTTGCAAGATCTGGGGAGAGAGTTCAACAATAATCACGGACTGTTGTTGCCTCACGCAGTTGAGTACGGCAAGGGAAAATATTTTGCGGAAAAATACGCAGACTACATAAATAGTCTGGTCAACGAATGGGCAGATACATTTAGTTCTGAATTACAGGGACTAGGACAAGAGATTGTGAGTTTGGTTTCGCCAGACGAGGAAATAAGGAACAGATTAAAATCAATACAGTCAGAGGTGAAACTGTTTACTGGGAAAATAGTTGACCAGTTCGAAGCGAGTACGAGCAGGGAAGAAGCTCAGGAATTGTGGAGGCAGGCGAATGCCGGAGGCGCTGTGTCACCATTAGAAGTAGCGGAGCAAGCCTTGACGGCAATCCAAAAAAGGACAGAAGAAAAGTTGGTCAAATGTCATGAGAAAACAGAAGATTTGAGGGCACAAAAAGAGTATCTCGAGAATAGGGTAAAGGAACTTTCTCGGAGATTGACGGAGACAGAAGAAGCAGCATCGCTGTTGGAAGAGGAGTGTGCGGAATTAAAAAGAGGACGGGTGACCAATAGGACCTCACTGAATAGGGAGAGATCAAAATCAGCATCAGCTGGATTTACGCAGACAGTATTGACATTGCCTCCGGAAGTAAGTTGGCCGGAGTATTTAACACCAGAAGGGATAAGCCGCATGGTAAAGCCGAAATTAGTACTTAATGAAGAAAGGCAAGCGGAATTTTTGTTTGGCACATCTGAAATTGGTGTCGAGCCTTTTTCTCCAGAACGTCCGGTAACTAATAAAAATAAGGGATATCCGCCAAAGGAGCCAGAAGCAGTAACGGTACAGGACAGGCCCAATACTGTGGAAAGTATTTCGCCTGTACGAACAAACGATCGAATACTAATTAGTTCGAGTCCGTCATTGGTCAATTACCTCTCAGATCCGGGAGAAGTGAATCTAAGAACCACCCACAAAGATAGCGCTCCAGTTTTACCGGTCATAAGTAAAACAAAAATACGCAAAATGGGTATAGAGGAGATTTCAAAGACAGTGGCCAGGCTAGTACCGGTGTTTACTGGTGCAGTTTCAGAAGATTTACGGTCAGAAGTTAACCGATTCATTCAAGGTTGTGAGCTTGCAAAGCGAAGTATAAGCCCTGATGAGTTGCAGGATTTCTTCGACTGTGTTAAGCAAAGATTATTTGGAGACGCGTACAACCTTGTGTTGCCAAAGCAATTCGCCAGTGTGGACGAGCTTTACAGTCTTATAAGGAGAACTTATTTGAAGGAGAGAACTTTGGAGGACATAACCCAAGAAATAAGAATCGGGAAGCAGCTGGCAAGTGAAGACATACGTGCCTTTGCCAGGCGTTTAGAGTCACTTCAGATGATGGCCCAGGAAATAATCAGGAATAAGTACAATGGCATTGGAGATACAGCGTTCTTACACGAAGTTGACAAGTCGATGTTGACAACTTTCGTGGTGGGGCTCCGCAACTCCGTTCTAAAGATTCATATGCTGAATAGCAGAACAGGATCTCTGGAGGGATTAGTAGAGGAAGCGATTAGAGCACAAGTTCTCGTGGAACGGAGTACGGCTGGGTTAGGCGAGGTACACGTGTTGGAAAATAGACAGGACATGTTCACCGCCGCTGTCGTGAACAGAGATGGAAATAATTACGTCCCAAACATATACAGAGGAGCATATAATCCCGGTGTCTCCGACAGCAGAGCCGCGAATCAGAGAAATCCGTACAGGGGGTTTGCACAGAGGGCACCCACATGTTCGTTCTGCCGTAAGCAAGGTCATGCAAGGGATGAGTGCATTACACGGAAAAACACGCCCTACTGTATGGAGTGCCAAACATATGGTCATGAGGCAAGTAGACAGTGCCATGGAGACACAGAATGGAATCAGAGGAAAAGGCAGCCAGCTACGAGGCGCCCGGTTCCACCCTTGAGGGACAGCAGGGGTAACTTCAGTAGTCCCCGAGTTAATTCAACAGAAGGAATTAACCAAGGAAGAAATCCTTTCAAAACTGGGAGTGGTCAGCAGCAACCAAATTGGAATTCCAGAAGTGAACCAAGGATACGCAACACCCAACAGGGGTTGAGATTCTTCTCATGTGGACGAATGGGTCATCGGGCAATGGAATGCAGGGAAAGACAATCCCAACAAAAGAACCAGGGAAACTTCCAGCGGCCCAGTCGAAGCCAATAGACTGGAAAGCCAAAAGAAAGGAAGTAATAATAAGGCCGGAAGTACGTGGGACTAGTAATGTAGGAACTACAGTCCAGGAGAAGGAGGAGCAAGAGGCTCTCCAGTATCACGAAGAGTTACGGAGTGGATACACGTCCATATTGGGAACAAAAGGAGGTTGCTTCGCTATGAGCAGGATAGGTGATGCCTTCATCGAGATACCCTGCAAGGAATCAGCTAGTGGAAAGCTAGTGCTATTAGTAGATTCAGGGGCGGACACTAGCCTCGTAAAATCTAGTATTTTACGGAAGGGGCTAGACATTAATCAAATGGACTTAAGAATGCTAAACGGAGCGTTTGGAGGGTGCATTAGGACATTGGGGTCGCTCAGAATAGGGCACAGTGGAGTTAAGGGTATGAGTTTTAGAGTGCACGCAGTGGAAGTGGATAGGAAAGGTATCCCGGCTGATGGAATAATTGGCCGCGATAATCTTTGGGGACGCACCATACTGGATGCGCTTGACAAGCAGTTATCATTTTATGATAATAATAAGAATAGAATCCTCACTCTTCCATTAAAGTCATGGCAGGAAGGAACCGTGAGTAAGGTTAAGAATAGCAGGGAGATAGTAAATGCAAGGTCAACCAGAGTAGTTACTATGCGTGTAAATACGAAACTTAGGACTTTGCACAAGCAGCAGCTAGCGGACGGCGTATATATGGGAGAAACCATAACGCACGTTGACAAGGGTAAGGTGTACGCTTGTGTACTCAATGCCTCAGAAAAGGACTGTCTGATGGATGAGGAGTTTAGGCCAAAGTTCACTAGTTATGATAATTTTAAAGAACCGAATTATAGATCGGTTAATCAAATTAAGCAAGTAGATATAAGAAAAAGAATGGAGAGAGTGCTGGAATCACTGAAGTTAGACCCAAGCGTAAACTCAGAGGAGAAGGCATCCATAGAAGCCATTTGTGCGTCATTCCATGACATATTTTTGCTGGAAGGAGACCAGTTGACATATACACCGGGGGTAGAGCATGAAATACCTACTAGAATGGATCAACCACCAATAAACCCGAAGCAATACAGATTGCCACAAGCTCACAAAGATGAGGTAAATAGGCAAGTGCAGGGAATGTTAAAAGATAACATAATTTCACCGAGTATCTCGCCTTGGAACTCTCCAATAATTTTGGTACCAAAGAAGGGAGGTGCTCAGGGTCAGAAGAAGTGGAGAATGGTCGTCGATTTTAGGAAATTTAACGACGCCACTATCAAGCAGGTGTTCCCGATAGCAAGGATAGAAGAGATTCTGGATCAATTGGGGCATAGCAGATATTTTTCTACGCTTGATTTAGCGAGTGGCTACCACCAAGTTCTGGTGGATACCCAAGATAAGCAGAAAACCGCGTTCAGCACCGGTTTAGGGCATTATGAGTTTAATAGAATGCCTTTTGGATTAACAGGAGCACCGGCTACCTTCCAACGGCTAATGAACCATGTGCTAACAGGCTTGCAAGGGTTAGATTGTTTTGTGTATCTCGATGATATTGTAATTTATGGGAAGAACTTGCAGCAGCATTCGCAACGCTTGTGCAAGGTGCTCCAGAAATTACGAGAACACAATTTGAAATTGAACACGGAGAAGTGTCAATTTTTGCGAAGAGAGGTGGTTTATTTAGGCCATCGTTGCTCAGAGGCGGGAGCACTGCCTGACCCGCAGAAGGTGGAATGCATTAGAAATTTAGCGGTTCCAAGAAATCGAAAGGAAGTGCAAGCACTATTATAGAAAGTTCGTGGAAGGACTAGCCGGAATTGCGTTGCCAATTAATAAGTTGCTACGTAAAGAAGCAAAGTTCGAATGGACAGAGAGATGTCAGCAAGAATTCGAGCGGCTAAAGGAAATAATTAGCTCGCCACCAATTTTGGCGTACCCCGACTTTGAGAAAACTTTTTTGTTGACCACTGATGCTAGCAATGAAGCATTAGGGGCAGTATTGTCACAAGGGGAAGTCGGTAATGACCGACCAATAGCATTCGCAAGCAGAGCGCTTAGCGACACGGAGAAGAGATACTCCACAATAGAAAAGGAATTTCTAGCCATAGTGTGGACTACAAAGAATTTTAGAGCATATCTGCTAGGACGCCCATTTAAAATATATACTGATCACCAGCCGTTGAGAGGCATAGCCAATTTGAAAGACCAAACGTCTAGGCTAGCCAGGTTCAGACACAAATTGTCTGAGAATGATTTTGAAATCATATACAAACCTGGGAAAAAGAATCTGAATGCCGATGCACTCAGCAGAGTACCGCCGGCGCAGAAAGTATCAGTAGTGCAAACGAGGTCCAAAGCACGATCAGATAAGGAGAACGCCGAGAGAATGCAAAAGGATAAAGTTGATGATACATCAGATGTTAGCAAGACGGGTGGAGATGCCCACGAACAAAGAGCCAGTAGTGTGGAATGGCTCACCTGTGTGGATAGGTCCGCATGTAATAGCAGAGATCCAAAGCCCAGTTACAACAGTCGTAACGATTAAGGGTAAAAATAAAAACCTACATAATAATTTATTAAAATTATTCCACATTAGACCACACAACTAAAGACATGTGTTAGCAGTTTTTTACAAGTGTAAACACAAAAATAACAACGTAAACATGTACGTGTGTGTATCAAATAACACACACAGCTCCGATTTTCAAAGTCAAGGCCAGCAGAAGTGTGCCAATTAAACTCGAGCAAGTAAAGTTGACGCAATAAAAATGTGCTTATTATGCACTATGGTCGATCGAAGCATAGTAGGGAAAAATATATTTTTTAAATATTAAATGATAAATATTGCACGTAATTTAAAAATAAAATAAAATAATAAGACAGTCGTGGGTAAGCAATATAAAACTTAACTTCAAATATGTACATACATACATACGGCGGTTAATGAAATGAAAGCAGTAGCGCCGGCACCGTTGGTGAAGTAAATATATATGTATGTAACTGTATAATGTACAGAATGAATGTACGAGGGAATATTTAAAGAAGTAAGTATTCTAGTTATAGGAATGGGTATGGCCATATAAGTAAGTATGTAGGGACATATGATTAGGAATTAGGAATTTGCAGATACTGCAGCAGGCTATATGTAGGTATACATACATAGGTTTTAACTGTTTATTGATTAGGAAATTAGCATATGGAAATTTGAATAAATGGGATATATAAAAAAAAATGTATAGGTTGATTGGGAAAGTAAGCAGTTAATTCTAGGTAATTTAAAGCGCCTTGAGTGTATGTATGTATTCAATTACGAGCTAATTACAGGATGGAAAATAGAAACGTTAATGGATATATATATATCAGGCTAGAAGTAAATTTAAATAAAACGTAATTGTATGCGATGAAAGGTATAGTCATGCAATGGGCAAAGTTTTGACACAAACGGGATTATTTTGTATAATCTGGTTTTTGTCGGAGGGCCAATGAATTGGTTCAAAGTTGAAATGAGTGATAACTCACGTGTTGAAAAAGAGCACGAAAAATTAATCAGAGCAAAACTGATGCCCTATATGGCTATGAAAACGCATAGTCCAGTCCTCGTTTCCTCCAGGATACGGTAGCGAATCCAATAATGTAAGGGGAGAAGACGAGTGGATGGCAAATTGAATGATATAGCATTCAATTATAAAAAAAGCATGTTGTAGAAATATTGTTTTTTGTTTATATATTCAGGAATAGCGTATGTTTAAGAAAAGTTACAGATTAAAAAATTATAATCTGAGTAAAAGTTCAGATTAAAATTAAAGGTAGTTTAGAAAAAATTAGAGTTAAAAATTAATTGTTTAAAATCTAACTTTATAATGAAATAAGTATTATAATAAAAAAAAAGAAAAACAAAAATCATACTAAATTGGGAAATTATACCCAAGAGTATATATAGTACTTATTGTGTATTTTTTTTTAAATATTATATAATTTTGAAATTCATTTATTAAATTGACTTATGAAATGTTCGAAAAAAATTAAACATAGAAGAAATATTAAACTAAAATGTATACTAGGAAATTAAGAAAATTATTATAGGTATTTTCTATATAGCTCTGATGATCTGAAGCGAAGCAGGAAGTTCCGGGAAGAACGGATATTGGAATACGGTGCGGACTAAGGGACCAACATAGTATTCGGAAAGATGCGTTTTTGAAAAACAGAGATTTTTGGCAGTTATCTAAGGTTTGTGACCCCAAAGATGCCAACATATTAGCTTGGGAATGAATGGCGACGGATGTAATTTTAATTTTGCGAAGCGGCATATGGCCGCAGCATTTGAACGCGTTGTGGATGAGTTATTGACAAGCAACGAAAAATAAACAAGTTTCCTTGCGGAGTCATGTTGCGAATTGGACAATTTTATAGTACAATATCCACCCAGTGTATCACAAACTCAACAGAATCGATTTTGGATAAGTTGAAGATGGGTAAAAGCTTAAGGAGGGTGACTGAAACCACCACCAAATATAATAAGCAGACGAAATTTGGCTCACGGAAGTTAATTGCTTCATTGGAGTATATGTCCAATCTAGGGTATGAACATATGAAATGTGATTTACATATGATTTAATACAAGAGGACACAGAGACTGGTAACCGACCAGAGTACACAAATTACATCATTAAACGCGTATCTCAGAAAAATACCGATTGTCTCCACATCAAAGCCAAACGATGTCAAATACCATTATGAGGAAGCTCAAGAGAAACACTTCCACCTTAAAACGCACTGCTGCAAAGTAAGAAAGTGTATTGTAATCTCTCATGTATTCCGGATGATTTTTACAAGTTGAATACTATAAGCAGAGGCAGTATCACCTACAGCCGTGGGGCACACTATATGAATGGAACGAAGAAGGCCACTAAAAGCAAAGTTTTAATGGCAAACCAGATCGCCAACCTATAACATCTTTGTACGTACCGATCCAGAAAGAAGGGAGGGGTATGCAGAGTTCATCGAGGGACTTCACTCTCGCAGGACGGACGTTACCAGGACCAACAATTGCAGTGGACCGTAGTTATAAGAAGCGTAGCTAAATATGTAATTAGTTTGTAATTTTGTTTGTATATACGTCAGTGAGAAAAGAGTCGATGAAAGACCAAATATAAAAAGGGGAATATAAAAAAAAAAGATGGAAACAAAAGAACAAAATTAAACAAAAGAGGAAAAAGAAAAGCACACAAAAGTAAAAAGAACAGAATACAACCCAAATAAGGCGAATTTGAAAAAAGACAAACTATACATATGTACTATAGGATTAAGAAAATGCACAGATTGTTTAAAGTGCAGAAAAGAGAAAAATACTGTAAGAATCATTAGAAGTTAGTTGCACTAACTTCTTTTAGAAAGAGGGGAGAAATGTTGTGAGTTAGAATGAAGCTACCTACGCGTAGCTGACTCACAGCACCGGCTCTTATTAAATTCATTAAGAACGCACATATTTTTAGGGTGCAAATATTGTAAATGAATAGTAATTATTCATTAATTATGATGTAAACTTTTAGGGTGTCACAGTTCCGCAGTCAAGCTGACGAGGTGCATTTAAAATGCACCGACGTCACTTTTACTTCAGTAGGTCAGTTGGCTTGACCAACTGACACCAATTAACAGGTGCGAAACTGGAACACCAGAAAGGTCAGTTTTTGTATTGTAATTGTGAATTGCAAATAGTATATAAGATTTAGTATTCTAAGAAATAAAGGCTTGTTATTTTAAACGTAAAAGAGTGCAGTGCTCATTTAACAAAGTGGTTTAGGTTTACAGGTCCCCGCGCAGGACAACCCGCTACAGGACATTCCAGAGGACGTCTCTCGCCGACAAGCAGATAAGGACCCCAACACACTGTAGACTCAACTATGAAGAAGATGGGGGTCTATTTTAGGATGTTATCTGCAGATTCTGTGGAGAAAGTGACGAAACCTCACTGCACCTGATCACAGACTGCACACTATTGGCACACAACAGACTCGGGTGTTTTGGAGAATATATCTTAGATATGAGCAAGATTCCTCAACTTGATTCCTCCAAAATGTATGAATTCCTGTCGAAAATTAACCTGACAGCAGATCTTTAGATGAGACTATCCTCATTTTTCAAATCAATAGGGGCATCACAATAGATGTTTCAGGTCACGGTGCATAACACCCATAAATAAATCTAATCTAACCCAGAAGCAGTCCGCCAGAGAACAATTTACATCGATTCCCCGCTGATGAGAACCTTTTGGACCCTTCTGCAGACATTCCTGGTTCCTACTTGGTTATTTCTTTGTTTTAAGATCTTACCAGGTAAGAAATTAAGGATTAGTTGAGAGATTCTTTGCATCTGGAAGGTCGTGGGTGGCTCTGAGTACATCAAGGATGATGCATATCTACGCTTCCTCGTCCCTGCGCCTCCTCGTCCCTGTGCCTCCTCGTCCCTGCGCCTCTTCGTCCCTGTGCCTCCTCGTCCCTGCGCCTCCGCGTCGCTGCGCCATCCTCGGTCAATAATTATTTTATGCACATGCATGAAATTTAAAAATTCAGTCCACACTTTATTTGCGGCCACGCAGCGGTAAGTTCCGGAAGTGAGTGTGAGTTTTGCCGTCGGTGTGAGTGTTGGCCTGGGTGGGAATGTTAGTTGGGTGCGGTTGGGTTAGATCGGGTTGTGGAATTTATTGAAATTGAGAGAGAAATTTCGCAAAAATGCTGCTCTGTGGAAAAACTGAAATTCTAATTTCGTGTATTGAATTGTTACGCGATAAAATTGTAAAAACACAGCTCACAAAAACCAAAAAGAATGAATGGCGGCGCTTCACTTTGCTTTGTGCAACTGCAGCGGCGGAGCAGGCAGCGGCGCTGAGGTGCATTTACAAATAATTCCCTGTAAAAATAGGATGATTTCTCTGTGTGGCAGGCGCCCGCTCGTCAAGCTGGATAAGTTGGTGTATTTGCTAAGGCCGCAATCGGCGGCGGCCGTGAGTGGCGCTGACAGCACGCACACACGCTGACAGCGCTGCGTGGTTGTATGTGTGTGGGAGAGTGCTTGTGCGAATGTGCCTGGGTGGGTATTATCGCCGTCATATCAATTCGACCAAATTGCGATTTTATTTGCTTTGCTTAGCTTTGTTTGTTTTAGTGAGAGGCTGTTTTTTTTGCCATTTGTTTGTTCAAATTTTCACTTGTTTTTATTTGTTTCTGTTTCTGTTGCTTTTGTCTGCTTTTATTTTATTTATTGGTAGCTACTTTGTTCGCTTTTTGCCGCTTTTGTTGTGTGAGTGGGCGTTGCACAAAGGCACAAATGCGCTTGCATTGCAACGGCCTCCCGCGCGTTCGCTCGCTGCAGCTTCCTGCAGGCCTGCCGCCTGCCAGCCTGCCTGACTAACTGCATGACTGACTGGCACCATTGCAATGCAATTGAGGGTTGCAAAAAGCACTGCAAATTGATATCGATTCGCCATTTTTGTAGTGTTCCTTTATTGAAATTCAGAATTTCGAAACAAATTAGAAAGCTACTCACACCAAGCTGCAGCTTAGTAGGTTGGGATGTTTTTTTTACAGTCACAATTGTGGCAGTTGCAGGACTCAGTTTGCTGTGATGAAGCTCCTTCTTGAAAATAATTGAATGACGGAAGAGTTAATGAAATCCCAAAACATTGGAAATAATAGGATGCCTGCAGCCATTTACTTGCGCATCACGAGCGATGTAGCTTAGAACAGAATTTTCAGTGAAGATTTTCGCAGCCGTTCCAAAATCTCAATCACGTTAAACTTTCAGTGGGTTTAATAGTGATTGAGAGTCTTTCAGAGGGTGGAGTAACAAGCATTCAAAGTAGCAACAACAAATCGAAACATCAAGCAGAGAACAATAGCAAAGAGCAATATCCCTCAAGAGTCTCACAGAGGGGTCTCAGCATGAGAAGTCTCGCCCGACTCACACAGGAGTCTCAACCTTAAATAGTCTCACTGGGACACGCTCCCTCCACGGCAAGATTGACTTATTGTCAAAATAACAATAAAGGAAATAATAAAGGGCAAAAATTATAAACTCTGAGAAATATTTCTGTTGACAAACCCTGGACACAGCTGAGCTTTACCCCGGCTCTGAAAAGTTCGTTACACACTTTCACAAAGTCCTTTTGTCTTAATCCTCGTAAGAGCCTTTGCACTAAAGGGAAACAGTTTATTTGGGAACTATGCGGGTGTTTAGTTTATAAGATCCCTCACAAAAATCTCTGGGAAAGTGCCAAACATGAAAGTTGCCGGATTGGAGGGGATCACTTTTATATCTGAACCAGTAAGGAGCCTAAGGAGGATAAGGCTGAGGTGAAACTTTGCCAGGCTTGCAGAGAGAAAGATGAGACGGTGGACCACTTTTTTGTGCATTCACTAAAATGAGATTCGAGGTATTTGGCACTGACCTGATCCTAAGTAACGTAATCTTTGCCTACTTAGGGACACAGGATCTACTGAGGTGTGTTCACAAGTCAATCAGATACAAATTAAAATAAAATTCGAACCTCAAATACAGTTTAATGGATATCTCGTGGTCTAAATGCTATATTAGACTTGATGTTCGGACTGAAAAAGAGAAGGGTGAACTCGTGTTGTTGGAATACTCCAACCTTAAAATCACTTTCCCATAGAAACGCAGTGGACCTGCGAAGTAAACCTTGTATTCTTTTCGATACATTTAACTTAATATTCAGCCTGCCTCCTTAGGTAGGTTGGGCAGCCGCATCACCAATAAACTAGTGATGCCAATCAGACCACCAGTTGGGTCCGTTGTGAGCTGCGGATGCGAGGCATGGCTACAATTTGGAATGTTGAGCCTTCCTCTTTATATAAATATTTCTCACAATACAGAGTTCTACGGTAAGGTAGGTGTGGCTTTTGATATATAACCCCCGCATATAGCAAAAGGTGTGATGTTCCAATTATGTGCCACTATAGCAAAATTGGTTGACAAGCTCTCCTTTGTACTTCATTTGGGAAACTATTACTGAGTTGTCCACCGCAATCAAGAACCTTTTTCTACCAATGTTCCACACTTGCCACTAATCTGAGCTTAGTCTTATACGTGTCACTTTGTCTGTATAGTTTCAGTTGCCAGCCAGTCTTCCACACTTGCCATTTCAGCGGCCAATCGCGTGGATTTCTGCGTCGCTCTCAATTGGAGGAAACTATTTAAATTATCTTTTATGCATGCAATTAGCTTAAAATGCTCCGTGCCTTTGTTCCGTTGCTGTTTCTTTCCGCACTTGCTCTTACATTTAATTAACTCCAATTCAGCTTGATTGCTGTTACTGGTGCTGCTACCAATCGACCAACCGAGCGAGGGTTGCGGCATTGGTAATGTGGGCCCCGATTAAAGCACGCCGCACTCCTCTAATTTGAACAATGATGCACAATGACAATATTAACAATCAGTCTGCGCAGTATTTACCACAATCTCAACAATTGCTGCAGCATAAACAGTTACGACACCGACGACAACGATGATGACGACGAGTCGAAGGACAATGCTGAGCGTGCGGATGGGGACGAGCACGACAAATATGGCTAAATTCCGGGCGCCTCCATACGCTGAAGCGTCGTGGCTGCAGCTCCTTTTTGCGTCTTTTTCCTCGTAATACGTTTTGTTGTTATTGTCATTGTTGTTGTTGTTGTTGTTGTTGTTGCCATTTACCGTTTGTTGTTCACACTTGTTATTGTTATTTTACCTGTTCCTCATTTTTTGTGCTTCCCTTTTTTGCCTTCGCTTTTTTGCTCGAGTTTTTTCTGCCGTGCTGCCACATCCTTTTAATCAGTCCAAAGCAAAAGTAACAAAGCAGAAATAAACTCCGAAACACGAAAAACAAAATACGGGAGGAAAAAATAGAACATCACTTTAGGGCGCTCAACACAATTACTGCTTGATGCTCCGTGCTCCGTGCTCGGTTCTCGGTTCTCGGTGCTGGGTGCTGCCGCATCTGCATGGATGATGGCATGCCACTGCAATTGTGTCCAAGTGGCACACACACACAATGCGGTTCTACACGTGGCATGGCAGCTCAGCCACCGTCCCCATCCTCACCACCGGAGTAAGCGCCCGCCCCGTTTGATTCCACAAGTATCTTCATAGCTTCATTGCAGTCAAGCAGCCGAAGTGGCAATGGGAGTGAGTGTGAGTGGGAGTGTGAGTGTGGCAGTGGATGTGGGTGTGGCTGTGGCTGTAGCTGTGGAGGGACAGCTTGGCTACGGAATTTTAATTCGCCTCTTTGACATTTCGTTTTTTGCTGCTTTAAAAGGTAAATAAGCTTTTTAATCTAATTGCTTAGGCACCAAAGGGCAGCCCTCGGAATGCAGGACGGAGGCTCGATTGTTTTTGTTCTGCTCGCTTCGGCCGCATTAATGCAAATGGAGCTGCCCAGTGTTCTCGAAAGCGCTCCACAATTGCTCAACAATTCGTGCAATCTACGAAAGTGCCACTCGATTTTTCATTTCCGTGTGTGACGTGCGTGGAATTTGAACGCTCAGTTCAAATCCTGCCGCCCTTTTTTGTGCCGTGGCGGCACTTCACACTCCGTTCGCCAACAGCTGCTCCCACACTTCAAACAACAACAACAACAACAACAACAACAACAGCGACGACGAGAACAATAAACAGAACAATAGCATTGACGGGTGTAGTGAAAATTGAATTTTCATGTTTTATAAACTAAACAACACCGGAGTGAGTCAATCACAATGCGAGCGATTGGAAACCTATTTCCCAAACAAATGCGAAAAGGACGACAGTTCACAGGACGGCGTCCGACATCCATGGAAAGGCTATCACAGCAGAAACAACTGAAAGAGAAGTGCCAACTGCAACGAGCATAAACACGCTTCCTAAGCCTTTCGCCCGCTTCAAGCCCAGCACTGGGTATGAGTGTGGTAATGTTGAAGGGTTGGTATTGGTGAGCTTTGCACTTTCAGTTTCCATGAGTTGCGGAAATCTTCTGGCCAGCGAGGAAGACACGTTCAAGCAATTGCTGTCAATGCGGCAGGCATGCACGCGCGGCGGTGGACCGCTCGGCTCGGAGCCACACAAACAACAGCAACACTTTTAATTAGCACGCACTGCAATGATACGAGGAGCTGTGTACACACGGCAGTGGGCACATTGACAGGCGCTTCCAGGGGCCTCCGCAATTGCAACTCAACCCGAGTGCGAGTCTGCTCTTAAGTTTATTAAAAATCACAAGGCGTTTCATATTTCTGAGGACATGCTGGGTACGTGATGAGCGTGCACAATGCTGATGGATAGTCCGGCGGAGCGGCTTGGTCGGGTTAGGGTCGATTGCGGCCGCAAAAGTTCGGCAAAGTTTGCTTCCCAGCCAGTGCAGCTGACGCCTTGTCACATGTGGCCCAGTCAAATGCCACGCGAAGATGTGCTTGCTGGTAAGCAATGATGGCAGCAGCCATCACAGCAACATCAACAGCAACAACAACAACAACAACAACAACAACAACGACAACAAATCTGCCGAAGACACCACGAACAAAGTAGCAACAGCAAAAGTAATAGAACTCACGCAAGTGTTTTGTTTGGCGTACGTGCCGCGAACGAAGTTGATGAGCTGGCAGCAGGCGGCAAGGCGGGGAGGTGGCGAGGTGGCGAGGTGCTCGCCTGCCACTTGGCCCCGTTCGCTTGGGCAACAATTTAATTTTGCTGCGACTCTATTCAGAACCGCTCGACTACCAAATTAGCGGTTAAGGTCCCCAACCCCAGCGCCAGTTCCAACGCCAGCCCCAGTGCATTTCTCCTCATGTCAGAGTGACTGTTTGTCCCATTCAAATTTCTACCACTACATTTGCATGTGTATGTGTGTGTGTGTGTGTGTGTGTGTGGGGCTCTCAAAAAACATTTAGTGCGACCCATTGCGATGTTTTTTTATCACTCGTACAATATCCTAATTCCAGCGCCATATGCGGTCGTGTGTGTGTGTGCGTTTGTGCGTGTGTGAGTTTGTCCGTTAGTGTTGGTGTTTGTTTAGTGCGTTTGCAGTAAGCTGCGTGCGGATTTCACTTGTCCGGTCGGAATTTCGCTTTTACCCCGCTGCTCGGCTCCGATTTCGGGTTCGGGTTCGGTTCAGCAATTCAGCACAATTCTAAAAATTTCCAAATCAAAGGTTAAACGCGCGCTTTGGGAGCAGGCGAGGCTCAGGCGGCGTTCAGATTTGCTTATTTATGTGTTTATTCCTGAAACGGTTAAACCCGTTTCGCAAATTGCCGCCTGCCCCTGCGGTGGATTTTATTGATGTAAGTATGGAATTTATGGCGCCTTCATTTGGATCCTGCAGCGATACAATTGGGAAGTGAAAAAATTATTGTTTGATGATTGCTGGAGGATTGCTTAACTTCGCTGGGTTGGTGCTTCCACTTGTCACCCGCAGATTAAGGAATATGGTACTTAAGGTAGCATCTGATTAAACCAAAAATGGGGTTAAGCTGCTTCCAGTAATCGGTTTCTAAACACCTATGACGAAATACTCTATTTGTGATTTATGACCGGAGAATGTTTAAATGCAGCTTAAAGGCGATTAGTGTCTAAGGAGGGATGATTACTGGCAAATCATTAGTAAAAGCTCATTGACAAGAAGTCATAAATAGCTGCTTATAAACCACAGGCCGTTCCAAACCACAGGGGTTCTGAAGGAGGAGTGAAGTGAAAGAACGAAATGACATCGAAGATGATCGAAATGACAATTTAAATAGATTAGTGTGCCAAGTTATATGATCGACTAGTGACACTTTCGGAATCTGCGCCTTGGTTCGGCTGTGTACAGGAGCCCTTGTAAAGTAGCGCTTGTGAAGGAGCCCTTGTAAAGTAGCGCTTGTGAAGGAGCTCTTGTGAAGCAGCACTTGTGAAGTAGCACATTTGCAGCAGGAGGAGAGAAAGCTTCAAATGTATTCGCATATATAGGTTGGGTTAGGTTAACGTGGCAACCGGTCTAAGGACCAGCTCATTCAGACCACCATGGGTCACTTGTGATACCACCGCGTAACAACGCACCTCCGATTCACTCATCGAACCAGTTCGCATATATAAGATGGTATATTTTCCAGTCAGAGGGTCGCAGGTTTAAATCCCACCCCGTGGTTGGTGTCAAAAATACTTCTCAAAATGTTTGTCTCTTCGAGTCGAAGGCCTCAGCAGCCACTGATTCCTCCAACACCTTGCACTCATAATTAATTATAGTATAAGATATAATAATAGTAATGTTTTCCACAAACTGTACAATTGGTTTGTAACCCCACACGAGCAGCTGAGTTGTGATCTTACTCGGGCAGCTTCAGGCGTCAGGGGCACGGATCAGCACTCAAGGTGGTAGTAGCGTAGTTGCCCAGTATATACTCATACTGATATTATGCCGAAACTCGCATGAGAGCTACTTTCTTGGACTCAGCAGCCTCTCCAAGTCGTTCTAAGGCTGCTCTCAAGAGCTTTACTTTATTGTGTTTTGCTGCAAGGATTCACAGAGTTCATAGCAAAGTGTCTGTTTTGACAGCCTCTTTAGATGTAACCGTTCTCAATAGATAAGAAGCAAAGAGGTTGGTTTTTATACGTGGTTCAAGAAGGTACTGAAAGGACTCTGAGCAAATTACTGACAGATATTTTATAGGACGCTGTTTTGACAGCCTCGTTTGACTGTAGTGAACAGTGTCCTATAAAATATCTGTCAGCAATTTGCTCAGAGTCCTTTCAGTACATTCTTGGACCACGTATAAAAACCAACTTCGTTGTTGTTACAAACCTATTTGCTTCCGATCTATTGAGAACGGTTACATCTACAGATGACCTTGGTGGATGGACGACCTCAATATTAGCAGAGCAATGACGTAGGGCCTTATGACAATTCAACGTTCTTTTACTACGTGCACATCTTCAGTTCCTTTGAAATCCGCTGAAATTAGTGAGTTGACAGTTGAGTAGTCTGAGCCCCTTGTAAGTCTGTGATTAAGGCACGGCAGATGAGTACAACTTTCTCTTTTCCGCGACCTTATAAACTCCTCCTCATCTCTTGCTTATATTTCCTTTCTTCAGAGCAATTTTCAAAATGAAGACGGCCCGAGCTTCTCCAGAATATGCGCACGTAGATTGTCCCGCAGCATCCAGTTTTTCAGTCGCTTCGCCAATTTGCTCCTGCATCAGCAGTTATCCTCGCGCTTCCTTCGTCATATCCCAAATGCCAGAACAGATGGCGTATCCCAATTACAAATAAAAATCCAATAATTGTTAAAACTTGTTACAATATTTTATTCTATCTTACTTAATGATTCAAAACAGAGTTATTAAAAAAAAAAACATTCCACCGTAAATTCTATCTTTATATACATATTCTGCTATACTTGTTCTCCATCACAAAGTTCCGCTGTCTACCGGCGTCCATTAAGTCCTTCCATCAATGCAAATTGGTCCTTGACTTCCTCATAGATACTCCTCATATCCAATCACCAACTTTAAAACTCCCAAAAATCCTGCCAATTCGCAAAAACCGAAATTGGATTTACAGGCAAAAAATGTCTTGATTCATTCCCGGAAATTTGAATCCATATTTAAAAATAAACCCGTAACGTATGCGACACGTAATAATAGCATTGAAAGATCTTTTCAACATTGCTACGCAAATTTTAGTTTCCGAACTACAAATACTTTGAAACAACAACACGTGTTGTCTGCACCTCTTGAAATATTTTCATCTAATACCCTAAGCTCAAAATGCCAAATATTTAAATCAAATGTTCTATGTTTGTTTTCAAACAACATAAATTTAGAACATCTGAATTTAATATAATATTAAATGTCTCCAATATAGATGACATGGCTTAATAAACAATATAAATGTCCCTCACGACAAACAAACTCAAATCCCCTACAAAAAAAATCCTCACAGCTAGGATGAACATACATAGACCGTCCGATCATACTGACGGTTTATGGTTGCCATTCAAAGCTGCGTGCAACAGCGCAAACGCGCCTGTATGTTGCAACTTCTTCGACCAGCGCTACGGCGCCTTCAGGGTCGCAGAAGTATCTACTTAGATTACGCTAATATACACTCTACTCACCAAAATTTTCTCCGATGACATATTTTTCCTTTGATTTTTGTTGCAGGATTCTTCCCTGCTACAGGGTTCCTTGCCCTGGGATTCCTCCTGTAGGTCCTTAAGACCGGCTGCGCCAAAATGTTGGGGTATTGTCCTTGTTTGACGGGGGACGTCCTTCTGCTGCGCGCGTGTATCTGAAAAGCCTCAATCACTCTTTGTAAAAAATCATTACATTACACTTTTAGTTTTAAAATCACAAAACCTTTATTTCTTAGAATACTAACTCTTATATACTATTTGCAATTCACAATTACAATACAAAAACTGACCTTTCTGGTGTTCCAGTTTTGCACCTGTTAATTGGTGTCAGTTGGTCAGGCCAACTGACCTACGCCATTCTGAAATGTTGATGGTGCATTCTAACTTTCAATGCCCTTTAGTTGCTCGACTGCAAAACTGTAGCACCCTAAAAGTTTACATAATAAATATTACATAGGTAATATTAATTCTAAATACTCGCACCCTAAAAATATGTGCTTTCTTAAGTAACTTTGACACATGCTAATCACACAGAAAGTGTGGCATCTGGTAGGAGTCGATGATGTGAGACACTACGCGCAGGCAGCTTGATTCTAACTCACAACATGGTTAGATCCCGAGAACGAGCCCGGCAAACACAGCTGCCGTATTTTCACTGATGGCTCCAGGACTGAAGAAGGTTCAGGTTCTGGTGTCTTCGTGGAATCTTGTGGGACCCGTCGGTTCTTTGCCCTTGGTCTGCATACGTCTGTGTTTCAGGCGGAGGTGTATGCGATATTTGAGGCGATGGACTTTGTTGTGGAAAACAGGTGGTCAATGGTGGACTTACCAGGTTTGAAGCCACACTGATAGGGTCCAATCAGCTTGTTGAAGATGGGCTTCAGTTTCTCACACAATACTTTTGGTAGGATCTTGTATGCAATGTTAATCAGGCTGATCCCGCGGTAGTTTGCGCAAATCGCAGGATCACCCTTTTTATGAATTGGGCAAAGCACGCTTAGGTTTCAGGCGCTTGGCATGCATTCGTCCGACCATATATTACAAAATAGTTGGTGCATGCGAACTACCAACTCTTCGCCACCGGTTTTGAATAGTTCGGCCGATAGTCCGTCGGTTCCAGCGGCTTTGTTGTACTTTAGTCGCGATATTGCTATGCGAACCTCAATACGGTCGGGTGGTGGTATGACAATTCCGTCATCAGCGACTGGGTGTTCGGTGCCACCTTCGGCGTTTGCGCTGCCATCTCCACCATTGAGCAGCTACAAGAAGTGGTTCCTCCATAGCCCAAGCATGGCTTGGACATCTGTCACCAGATTACCGTTTTCGTCCTTGCAGGAACTGGCCCCGGTCTTGAAACCTTCATTCTGGCGCTTGACATTTTGGAAAAATTTTCGAGTCATATTCCTGTCGCCCACCTTCTCAAGCTCTTCGCACTCAAGTCTTTCGACGTCTCTATTCCCTCCTCTTCGCGCGGTATCGCTCCGTCGTAGCGTGTGTTACAGTCGGCCGCAGGGTGTCTTGGTACGCCACGTCTTTCTCTGCAGTGGCCTCAGCGCACTCTAAGAAAGGAAAAAAAGGGAGATGTCACATAAGTGCGTATCCACCCTAATGTACTCATGTCACATATTTATATACATCTACCAAAGAGTATTTACGTATAGAGTTTCCGTCGCTCTCTTTGGCAGAAGAGAGCAATAGAATTGAATGGAAATCGGCTTGGAACAGTTAACAGATTTGAAACATAACATTATTCTGCCAAAAACGATTCATTACAGATTCATAGTAAATTTTTTATGAGTTTACCCCGACCCCACACGTGCCAGCACAAGTTCGAAAAACTCAATACCTTCAAAGATTTTCACCAATACTCTCACACATATGCTACTGGCGGCGCTAATGGCAACGAAATTTCAGAGACAGTAAATTTTTGAAACATGCGGCCAGTAAATGTCAAATTCGTACTCTGAATCACTGATGCACGAGAGAGAAATAAAAAAGTACTATTGAATTTAAAAAATGTTAAAAAAACAGCAACTACAATTATTATTTTCACAAATTTTTTTGTTGTAATGTAAGAGTTGGACATTTTATAATAAGAAAAAAGTGTATAATAGTTTGAAAACAATGAAAAAGTACTAATACCAAAAAAACTGCTTTGTATGCGCCATACAAAAAGGCACCCTAAATGGTACGAACATTCAACCGCGAATAATTCTTGAAATCTTTTTCGTCATCCTCCCATAGTAAATCTTGAAGCAAATGTGCTTCAATATCATATAGTGATATTTTTATTAAAAGAGGCTTCACCCAGTATCTTCTATTCATTTGTTTTTCTTGTTTATTTTCCTTTTCCTCTCTTTCGCATTCGCTTTGTATTTTTTTGTAGCGATAACCTTTGCCTTCGACGACATTTTATAAATGAACTTGCACTGTCACGTGTGGCCACCCTGGCCACTGGCAGCAAAATTTCGAAATTTGGAAAATAATATATATTCTCAACTGGCACGTGTTACTGGCACGTGTGGCCGCAGGGTTAGGATGGAATGGTTTTTATTGTCATAGTATGAAAATGAAGAAATGCAGATTTAATAGTCTTATTATTTATTAATTAATAGTACACTGATAACATAAAGATTAATACAATTTAGACTAATAAGCAACAACAAAATTTGGTCCCATCTTAGTTTTCAGATCCAATAATTGGATCCGGAAGTGTTCGGAAAGCAACAGTACAGAAAGTAGTGCCTGTATTTGGCACTATTTGCAAAAGTTTACAATCAATCAGCTGAGGCCGATTATTTTGAATATATTTGAATTTTAAATTCAGTTACAAATTACATCCATTAATAAAATTAATTATTGTGAAAAGGAAACATTAGTAAGTTACGAGTTGGATAAATTTATTAGATTTGTAACTTTTCACATATTTTTTAGGGAAAAAGATCGTGGACGAAGGAAGAGACCCTTGCTTTCCTAAATGCTTATTTGGCAAGGCAGGAGGAGTTTCTGCATTTGGAGAATTGTGTTAATTGATTTGGAGAATCAAGGAATTCTGGTAATTTGCCAATTCAATGCGAATTATTTTGACATCTAGCAAATATTAATTTTTACCTTGCAATCCCAGCCAACAACATCTGATATGCTACAGACAAAATTAAAAATTTTATTGAGAGCCTGGAAATTAGCAAAGGATAATAGTAGAGGAACAGGAGCTGCTCCTTGTATTGCTCCATATTCTGACATAATTGAGGACTTATTCGGAAGTAGTCCTGGAATTGCTAATAGCCATTCTGTAAATTTATTTGGAGCAAGCATAATTGCGCTAGAGCCACTTTCAAAAACATCAATTGAGAACCCAAAAACTCCAGAAAATCGACATCCTGAACACAACATTATGCCTGAATCCTCGACTCCACTCTCTTCTCTTCCACAAAATTCGCCAATGTGCAAAAAGAGAAAAGCCCTGAATAAGAAAATGTATATTTTGAAATTGGTGCAAAGAAAAGAAATAGAAGAGAAAAAAATTGAGGTATTCAAAGAATTATATACAATAATGAAATAGCATATTTATTTAAAATGAAATAGTTAAAATTATATCAATGAAAGAAGTTTGTTAAATTTTTAATTCAGTTGTAGAAATTCTTAATTTTATATAAGATAATAAAAAATTAAGGAACTATAACCCGAGAATTTATTAACTCCGTTAAAAGCTGATCGCGTCGAGTGTTATTTTGTAATTGTTGAATTGATGTATCAGGTTCAACTGGAGTGTCCTCCTGTATTCTGGCTCCAACTGATTCAAGATAATCTTCATCGTTTTGTAGGCAACAAATATTATGTATCCGCATACAATTATGTTGGTTATGTATTATTAATGCCGATGAAGGTTAAAATGAAGGAAGTGCAACTTGCAATTAAAACTCAGCTAAACCCGAAAAAAGCACCAGGATTTGAATTAATTACCGGAAAAATGATTGTGGAATTGCCTGAAATAGCCATCAAAATAGTGACGCCGTTATTTAATGCAATATTTAGGATTGGGTATTTTCCACAACCCTGGAAAATATCACAAATTACAATGATACTAAAACCCGGGAAAGACGCAACTCAACCGTCATCTTATCGGCCCATAAGCTTGCTCCCAGTGATTTCTAAATTATTTGAGAAACTGCTTCTTCTAAAGCTGCAGTCGCACATATACAAATCCAACATTTTTCTCCACCATCAATTTGGATTTCGTAAGAATCACAGAACCATAGAGCAAATTAACCGCATTACTAGTGCAATTCGCAATACTTTGAAGACAAAAAATACTGCTCTGCTATATTCTCAGATATTGCAGAGGCGTCTGAATTTTATATATTAGTCCTGCATGCCAAACTCTGTCAAACGCAGAATTGGGAAGGACCTCTCGGAGCCGTTCGATACCAAACGAGGGTTCAGACAGGGCGATTCACTATCCTGCGATTTCTTCAACCTCCTACTAGAAAAAATTATTTCGAGCCGCCGAATTGAACCGCCAAGGCACTATTTTCTACAAAAGTGTCGTGTTGCTGGCATACGCCGACGACATCGACATCGTTGGCCACAATACCCGTGCCGTATGTTTGGCGTACTCCAGTCTAGAGAGAGAAGCAGAGAAAATGGGTCTTTCGGTGAACGAGGGCAAGACAAAGTATCTTCTGTCAACAAACAAAGAGTCCTCGCGCCTTGGACAAAGCGTTACTGTTGGCGACCGCACATTTGAAGTGGTGAAGGACTTTGTTTATCTTGGTACCAGCATCAACTCCAAAAACGACGTCAGCCTGGAGATCAAACGGAGAATCACTCTTGCCAACAGGTGCTACTATGGGCTCAGTAGGCAATTGAAAAGCAGGGCCCTCTCTCGACAGACCAAACTTACGCTCTACTCATCATCCCCGTCCTGATGTATGGCGCAGAATCTTGGACGTTGACGAATTGCGATGAGAATGCATTGAAGACGTTCGAGAGCAAAGTACTCCGTAAGATCTTCGGTCCTCTTCGCGTGGGCGATGAGTACCGTATTCGTTGGAACAGCGAGCTGCATGAGCTATACAAGGACATGGACACAGTGAAGCGTATACAAGGACATGGACACAGTACAGCGGTTGCGCTGGCTTGGACATGTTTCGCATATGAACGAAGAAGCTCCGGCAAGGCAGACCTACGAGACGGCACCCCAGGGTGGAAGGCGAGGAAGAGGAACACCACATCTCCGTTGGAGAGACCAAGTTATATAGGACCTGTCAACCTTGGGCAACTCTAACTGGTGCCAGCGAGCACACGACAGAACCAGGTGGCGCGCTTTTCTGGACTCGGCCAAAACCGATATGCGGTGGTAGTGCCACTTATGTATGTATGTAATTAACTTACATGTATTACATCTAAAATATTTACAAAGCAATTTTTTAAAAAAATATATATTGTCAAGTGCATTAATATTAAATTAAAAATTTTTTGTAATTTTCACAAATTTTTGTTTGTAACGAAATTCTCAAATTAAATTTACTATGAATATGCGTCTGTAATGAATCGGTTTAGCAGTGCAAATATTAACTTTTTCACCGACTACACAGCGATAGCCATGAACAAAGAGTATTGTTTAAATTTCATATTATTAGCCGTATTCCAATGGTACTGGATCGGATCCAATCTCATTGGAATGGTGCGTCAGACTATTATGTTTTCCAACACAATTTAGCCTGGATTTGCAGGACCTGACTATCGTGGAAGTGATGCTGGGGCTATCCAAGGCCATGAGCGCAGCTTGGCTGTCACTGCAGACACAAATAGATTTGCCATTCCACCTGTTTTCCACAACAAAGTCCATCGCCTCAAGTATCGCATACACCTCCGCCTGAAACACAGACGTATGCAGACCAAGGGCAAAGAACCGACGGGTCCCACAAGATTCCACGAAAACACCAGAACCTGAACCTTCTTCAGTCCTGGAGCCATCAGTGAAAATACGGCAGCAGTGTTTGCCGGGCTCGTTCTCGGGATCTAACCATTGTTGTGAGTTAGAATCAAGCTGCCTGCGCGTAGTGTCTCACATCATCGACTCCTAACAGATGCCACACTTTCTGTGTGATTAGCATGTGTCAAAGTTACTTAAGAAAGCACATATTTTTAGGGTGCGAGTATTTAGAATTAATATTACCTATGTAATATTTATTATGTAAACTTTTAGGGTGCTACAGTTTTGCAGTCGAGCAACTAAAGGGCATTGAAAGTTAGAATGCACCATCAACATTTCAGAATGGCGTAGGTCAGTTGGCCTGACCAACTGACACCAATTAACAGGTGCAAAACTGGAACACAGGTGCAAAACTGGAACAGAAAGGTCAGTTTTTGTATTGTAATTGTGAAATGCAAATAGTATAAATTGAGTTAGTATTCTAAGAAATAAAGGTTTTGTGATTTTAAAACTAAAAGTGTAATGTAGTGATTTTTTACAAAGAGTGATTGAGGCTTTTCAGATACACGCGCGCAGCAGAAGGACGTCCCCCGTCGAACAAGGACAATACCCCAACATTTTGGCGCAGCCGGTCTTAAGGACCTACAGGAGGAATCCCAGGGCAAGGAACCCTGTAGCAGGGAAGAATCCTGCACCAAAAATCAAAGGAAAAAGATGTCATCGGAGAAAATTTTGGTGAGTAGAGTGTATATTAGCGTAATCTAAGTAGATACTTCTGCGACCCTGAAGGCGCCGTAGCGCTGGTCGAAGAAGTTGCAACATACAGGCGCGTTTGCGCTGTTGCACGCAGCTTTGAATGGCAACCATAAACCGTCAGTATGATCGGACGGTCTATGTATGTTCATCCTAGCTGTGAGGATTTTTTTTGTAGGGGATTTGAGTTTGTTTGTCGTGAGGGTTATTTATATTGTTTATTAAGCCATGTCATCTATATTGGAGACATTTAAATTATTTTTATATTAAATTCAGATGTTCTAAATTTATGTTGTTTGAAAACAAACATAGAACATTTGATTTAAATATTTGGCATTTTGAGCTTAGGGTATTAGGTGAAAATATTTCAAGAGGTGCAGACAACACGTGTTGTTGTTTCAAAGTATTTGTAGTTCGGAAACTAAAATTTGCGTAGCAATGTTGAAAAGAATTTTCAATGCTATTATTACGTGTCGCATACGTTACGGGGTTATTTTTAAATATGGATTCAAATTTCCGGGAATGAATCAAGACATTTTTTGCTTGTAAATCCAATTTCGGTTTTTGCGAATTGGCAGGATTTTTGGGAGTTTTAAAGTTGGTGATTGGTTATGAGGAGTATCTATGAGGAAGTCAAGGACAAATTTGCATTGATGGAAGGACTTAATGGACGCCGGTAGACAGCGGAACTTTGTGATGGAAAACAAGTATAGCAGAATATGTATATAAAGATAGAATTTACGGTGGAATGTTTTTTTTTTTAATAACTCTGTTTTGAATCATTAAGTAAGATAGAATAAAATATTGTAACAAGTTTTAACAATTATTGGATTTTTATTTGTAATTGGGATACGCCATCTGTTCTGGCATTTGGGATATGACGAAGGAAGCGCAAGGATTACTGCTGATGCAGGAGCAAATTGGCGAAGCGACTGAAAAACTGGTCCGTAACTTTAAGAAAGACGGCAGGTTACGTAAGGACAACGTGTATTACCGCAAGCGAATAACACAGTTGCAAAATCTGGGGAGAGAGTTCAACAATAATCACGGACTGTTGTTGCCTCACGCAGTTGAGTACGGCAACGGAAAATATTTTGCGGAAAATTACGCAGACTACATAAATAGTCTGGTCAATGGAACGTATGTGTCTCAGTAACTTAGGTACCCCAGTAAGAAACCGATTGGAAACCAGATGTTCTTACTGAGTTGCTATGTCCTGGTTGTGTACGTGACTTAGTAAGAAATCGATTGTAAACCTGATGTTCCTACAAAGACGATGGCGTATGTTTCTCGTGAAGCTATTGCCTGCTCGGAAGTTATTCCCTGAAGAAGAGACTGCTGTCTGGGCCACATGGCTTATATAGCCCAATTTGTCACAGCGGCTGGTGCATGTTGTTGTTGGCGGGTCACCGTTGTGTGATTTCACTTCCGTTGGGCGGCCTCGCTTTCTGCTAATCGCCTCGCTTCTTGTTGTTGTGGCCAGGCTTGTTGTTATTGTAACATTTTCCTTTGGGCCACCTTCAACTACTGTCGGTCAGCCACCTCACTCCAGCGGTTTCTCGTTTCCCTGCAGTATTATTGGCTGCAATCAGCGCTGTCTAAAATCCTGTAGTATTGTTGTTGTTAAATATTATTATATTTCAATTTAACTTGGAGTTAGCATATTCATTCTCATTCCTCCTTCTGCTATGTACCCGTTGACGGTGGGCTTAGTGTCACTCTGTCGTAGTCCCTCTTGTGCTTTGCTCTCGTGTCGGCGTGTTGTTAGTGTAAAATTTACCGAGCGAGCGTACTCGGCAAAGTCCGCCGCTTCGTGCACTCACCTTCTCTTGTCCTACATGTATTTGTTGTATTCTTCGTCGCTGTGTTTTTTGTCTCTCTTCGCAAGCGTGTCGCTGGTTGGCAAGATCATTGGCTGTGCGTGAGGTTGTTTTTGTTGTAATTGTTATTATTCCAACTGGTATAATATGCTGCTGGTGCTCTGTGCTCCCGCCACTGCTGCGTTGATTGGTTACAACGTATGTAGTTTTTCGTTAAATTTCTAATGCAGTTGCTTCGGTTCGGGTATTTTATCATGATGTGTGTGTGGATATAGTTGCGTTTCGACTCTGTCACCATGTAGTGTGGGCCAAAATTTCCCACAGATGATTTTAGTCCCCACATGCCCTCCCCACTTTACCGACGATGAAAATCGATGACAGCGTCACGGTTGAGGGTCACTCTGTATGCGTCTCGCCTAAATCATATTCGGCCTCGTGTCCGTTTTTGCTGAGCCCCTTTGGCTATCTGCAAAACTTCAGCTGTGTGTGTTTCTCTGTTGACTGCCTCTGTTGTTTAATTCTGTAGGGGTGGTGGCAATTGAAGTCACGTTTGTCCCTCTTGTCACCGCTTCTGCTGTGTTTGGTGCACTTTATTGCACGGTGGTTGTCCCTTGATCTTTCGCTGTGTCTACGTGGTATGTTTCGGTTGTTTCGCACTGGTTCTGACTTTGCGGAATGATTTTGAGATACCCTGATTGCTCTGATTGTATTTTGCTTTAGCTGTGCCAGCTCTTCGCGTTTGGGTGTGCCCGTTTGGGTGTGCCCCGAGGCCCATATGCTGATTCCTGTGCGGTCCTTCTATATATGCTTTTGTGGGATTCACTGTGGGAGTCAGTAGCAGGTGATGTGTGTTTGCGAATTCGTTTGTTCTCTGTGTATTCTCTGTTGTGTCTCTTTACCTCAGAATTTTTGTCGCTGGTGTACCCCTTGGAAGGTGTTTCATGGATATGTGGGGCATTCTCAACACGAATTGTCGTGCACATTGCAATATCTCGGGGTTGCACGCAATTGTTATGAGGTCCCAATGTGATCTCCTGTTCACCACACTTCACTGTCGTTCCTAGGCTTGCCATGAAGTCTAGTCCAAGGAGTAGCTCTTGCTCGCATGTCTGCTCTCCAAGCCTGACTCTCCTAGCACTTCCGTCTGCCATACGCACTCTGGTATTGGATTTTCCAAATTTGCTGGTGGAAGCGCGTAACTTTCGTGCTAGCTCTCTGCTCACAAAACTGTGAGTTTTCCATGTGTCCAGTGTCGCTGTGACAGTTTCTGTTCTAATGGAAACGCTGGCGCGGATTCATGTCCATCACAGTGCAATAAGTTTTTCAATGGTGAAGTCTGCTGTCACTGCTTAGTGACATGCTGCGTTTCTGTCGTCGGTAGTTCTCGATCGGTTGGTGCTCTTGGTTTGCAGCACTCTATAGTCCTCACATCCTTTGACCACACTCCCAACAGAACAGGATCTGTGCGTTGCGACATATGCGTGCTATATGACCATTTTTGCCACAACGCCGGCAGGCTGTTCTGGGATCTATGGGTGTCACATTGCTCTCTACCGTCACCTGACAGTTCCTCACCTCTCGTGGTGGGCCTTGCTCGCTTCGGCGTTGTACGGGTGGCGCTGGTAGTTGTTCGCGTCCTCCCCGTATACTCTCCAAGTCTTCAGTCATTTCTATCAGCTCTTCTAGTGATGTGAAGTCTCTGCTGCGCACGTATAGCTGGTATTCTGGCAGGCTGTTCTGGAAAATTCGCCCCAGTTTTTGTTCTTCTGAATAGTCTAAGTGCCGCATTAGATTCTGCAGTTCGACCACAAACTGCTTGAACACTTCTCTGGGTATATGGTGGCGCTGGCGGATCTGGTCTTCGAGTTTCTCCATGTATCGTGCTGGCAAGAAGAACTTTAGAAAGTCTCTCCTATATGTACGCCACTCGCGCCACGCTCGATTATTGTTCCTGTACCACATAAGTGCGCTCTCTCTCAAAAGCTCCGGCATGGTACGCGGGAGGAAATCTTTATTTATGTCCTAAACGTCTGCCAGTTCCTCCACTCGCTCTATAAACGCCAGCGGGTCACGCCCTCCGTCAAAGTTAAGTGACCACTTCCTCACCTGGTCAATGACAACGGCGTACTGTGCAACCCCGTTGTGCTGCTGATTCATTGTTGCAGGTGACACGGCGATGCAGTAGTGTTCTCCGTACCCCTGAGTTCTCTGCACCTGCGTATGCCTCTGGCCTGTGAGTAATGAGTCTTAGTGAGTAGATGTGTTTATTCTGTGCTAACGAGTTGAGAGCGGTTTTTGTACTATTTGCCAGATATCTTGATCTGTTAATTCGCCTACTAAAGCTTGAAGTTGTGACTGAGTGTCGGTGTTTGTGTTGAGTTTTTTACTTTCTATATAGTCGATCTAAAATAAAGAAACTTGTTTTTACAAAAATGTCATTGGCAACAAGGCAGGCAGCCCTAAGAAGAGAGAAACAAAATTTGCCGCCAAGTTTCCACTCAACACCAAATGCGAACAAAGCAACTGCAGATAGGCTCTCTGACTCTGGTTTGCTGGCTGCATGGTTAAGCTCGAAGAGAGCATTGTCACAAAACTTAACGGATCTGTGAAACTGCTTGAGGATTGGGTTATGCAGAAAATGAGTGAGTTGGTCGGTGAGTTGTCTAATATCAAGAGAGATTTTAGGCAAATTGAGTCTAGAGTGTCGGCAATTGAGCGATCCATCACGGTGATTGAAACACTGAAGTCAAATGTACACTCTCCGCAATCCCAAGTGGAAAAATTTGAAGGTGATGCTTTCTCAACGGATATACTAATTAATGGAATACCTTAGACCCAAAGTGAGAGATTGGGTGATATATTTGATAAAATCTGTCAATCGGTCAAATGTGACTCGCCGCGGGTTCGGGAAGTATTCCGTCTGCGCTCGAACTGTAGCCAATCTCAAAGCGGTTCTGTGCCGGTTTTGGTGAGATTGCAAATGGCACAACAAAGGAGTTATCTATATCGGGCTATTGCTGGGTTCTGCAAGGAGAATAAGAGATCCATCTTGCTCTCTGATATTGGTGTAGGCGGACAAACTCCCGTATTTGTACATGAGAGCCTAACTAAGAGCAATCGGGTAATTATGCAGTATGCATCGAGGCTTAGGCGGCAGCGGCTGTTGACTTCTGCATTCTCCGTGCGAGGCATGATCTATCTTCGAGTGAATCGAGATTCTGAAGCGAAACTAGTTACGAGCAAAGAGGCCGTGGATTCGCTCGTTGGCGCACCAGCAGCTAGTAATTTACAATAATGTTGTCTTTTTCTTCATTCCTTATGCTTATTTCAAACTTAGCTATAAGTTTTTTTTTTTTCTTTTTCTTAATCATAATAATTTATTATTGTGATTACTATAATAAATAAAGAAAAAAATAATACTTTTTTTTATTAATTTATTCTTTTATATATTTTTAACTCTTTACTTTCCATATAGGTATATCTATTCTTCCATTTCTTTCTATACATTTAATTTGCTTTCTGTTGTTGTGGCTGCTGCTTATTACTATTTCGGGCTTTGAGCTCTGTGGTGGTGCTAGTGGTAATCATAAAGTATTGGTTGATGTATTGTGCAAACAGCGTTGTGGCTTAAAAATTGTACATTTTAATGCTAGAAGACTCAACTCTTCCAAACTTGATTATGTGAGGTTCAATTTTGCTGATTCCTCTGTTGATGTGATTTGTGATTCTGAAACTTGGTTTGGGGGTGGAGCTAGTGACCTATATTAAAATATGCCCACTTACAAGCATTTTATGAATGATAGAGTCGGCCGAAAAGGAGGTGGTGTTGCTATTTTTGTTAAAACTTTTCTAAATGTCAAAATCGTAAATAAGTCTGATGGCACCGCAGTTGAGTTGTTAGATCTGGAAATATCTGACAATAATTCTAAAGTCATGGTTTCTTGTGTGTATAACCCTAATAAATGTCACAGTGTTGAGCCGTTTTTCTCTGATTTGTCGTTGCGTTTAATTGACTATGACTATTACATTGTGTGTGGGGATTTTAATGTAAATCTGCTCTCTGCTGATGCTGTTTCGGATAAACTTGTGACCTTGTTAGTGCGTCTGGCCTCTCTGTTGTGAACTCCATCATGCCTACTAGATTTGCAAATAATGCTGGTCCCAGCTTACTTAACCTCTTTATTATATTTGACATATCAATGCTACTTATCTTTGATCAGCTCACTTTTATTCCTGATCATGACTTGATATTCTGTACACTAAATGTTAATATTGGTCGATATCGTGATTATAAGTCCATTGACTTAACTTCTTTATTTAGGGAGAAGTTGAATGGTTTCGTGAGTCGGATCTGTGATGTTTTCAAAACATATGTCCCGATTCGTACTATTCAAGTAAAAAATAAAGCGTGTCCTTGGTTTGACGCGCTAGTGAAGCAGCGTCTTAAGAAAAGAAACAGGTTGCATGTTAAATTTTTTTTTTATTTTTATTTTTTTTTTATTAACGAATCTTATACCATATACAGAAACGTTTTATAATTGCACCTAGTAAATACTGGTAATACTAACTAGCAATTTTTTTCGAATAAATTAAACAATTAAAAGAAAAGCGTTAAGTATTTTATGTACATGCTAACATATAACATATAAATAAAATATCGGCTACTCGAGTTCCGTTAGGTCTGACACTGTTTTCCGTTTTAGCCGCCTACGCTGTGAAGTCATCAGGCGTAAACTGGATGCTGCAACGTTGACATGCGATTTCAGTCGCTGTTTGTGAGAAATGGCAAATTTTTTTGTCACATCAGTGACAGTTGGCATGCCAAGATCACGATGTAGATCGCTATTTCTAACATAGTATGGTGCATTAACAATACATCGCAGCACTTTGTTTTGAAATCGTTGGATAGTGGCAATGTAGACTTCTCTAGCACATCCCCAAAATTGGATGCCATAGGTCCAGGTCGGCTTCAGTATTTGTTTATACACCATTAGTTTGTTGTGAATTGACAGGGTAGAGTGTCTGCCAATAACGTGGTACAATTTGTTGAGTTTCAGGTCAAGCTCCTCTCGTTTTTTCTTTACGTGAGCTTTCCAGCCCAATTTGACGTCGAGTGTAATACCCAGGTAGTTGGCTTCGTTGACATGTGGGATTATTAACTCATCCATGAAAATCGGTTTGTAAGGTACATTTTTCAGTGAAAAAACTATATGCGTTGATTTGGTTTTGTTTAACTTAATGCGCCATTTCTTATCCCATGAAGCAATACAATTATCAGCCTCTTGTAGCTTAGCCGTCGCGTCTTCGATAGTGTTACCTGTAGCCAGAACACCACTATCGTCCGCAAATGTTGCGGTTACTTTCTGATTTGCTGTTGGTGGGTCGTATGTATACAGGATGTACAGCAGAGGCCCCAGGATGCTCCCTTGCGGTACACCAGCACTCATATTTTTCAAAGAAGAATGGGCGTTTTCGTACTTAACACTAAAGTACCTGTCATCAAGGTATGATGAAAGCACCTCGCAATATTGCATTGGCAACAATGTCCGCAGCTTTTGTAATAGACCTGCATGCCACACCTTATCGAAAGCTTGTGAAACGTCTAGGAAGACGGCGGAACACACTTTTTTCCCTTCAAACGCATTTTCGACCATATTCACAACTCTGTGGATTTGATTATTGGCATTAAGCGCGTTAAAAGCAATTTTTCAAATAGTTTTGACAATACTGGCAGTAAGGATATTGGCCTATACGATGATACGTCGTTGAGTGATTTCCCAGGCTTGGGTACCATGATTACCTCTGCGAATTTCCAATATATTGGAACATGCCTCAACCTGAAGCACATATTAATTAAAGCAGACAGATAAGAGACGCAATTACTGGGCAGTTTACGAAGAACTTCCGTCGTTATTAAGTCAAATCTAGGCGCATTTTTTAGTTTCATTTTATGAATTTGCTTACCAACTTCTTCGGGAGTTACTTGAGTAATGTCGGTATCGCCCTCTAGCCAACTTCCATTAATAACTATTTCATCATTTCCTTCATTTGGACTAAAGGTCTTTTCAAGATGTTCAGCAAACAACTTAGCTTTTTGTGCGCTTGTTTTGGCCCACAGTGTATCGTTGATTTTAACAGGAGCACAGTGTTGTTTTGGCTTGCTGAATGATTTAGCCGCCTTCCACAAAGAGTACTCTGTGCCAGGTGTAAGATCCATCAGAAATCTATTAAATGTGTCATTATTGAATGACTTGATTGCTGTGTGTAAATTTTTACTAAGTTTAAATTCGATTTGATTGCTGGAGATCTGGTTTGGTGCCAACGTTTCCGTAGCTTCCGTTTCTTTGCAATTAAGCTCTTAATAAAAGGTGGATATTTTTTACCGTGCAGAACAAGTCTTAGTGTGGGCGTACTATTCCACGCTGCCATCTGTATTTGCTGTGTAAAGTGGAGTACAGCACCATCAAGTTGCTCACTGGTAACAATAGAATCAAACTTGGCTAATTGTTCTAGCTGCACTTGAAAGTAATTCCGGTCAGTACAAGCATTTACTAACGTTGATGTGCGTTGATTTAATGTTGGGGTTTGGGAAATTACCAATTGCACCGGCGCATGGTCAGATCTCAGGGCAAATCCTTCAGTGATAGTTAAATGCGCTACAGAAATGTTTTTGTAGACAAAGAAGTCAATTAAGTCTGGTACTTTGCTAGTATCCGATGGCCAATATGTTGGTTTACCAGTTGAAATTGAAATACAACATATACGCTGCATGGCTTTGAATAATTCTCTTCCTTTTGTCGTGGTGAGCCTTGAGCCCCAAAACGTATGTTTTGCGTTGAAGTCGCTTCCAATTATAAAACGACCATGGAAACGATTAAAAAGAGACAAATAGTCTTCATATTTCAACTGGTGCCCTCTGTGGACTATATAGAAGTTTGGAAGTTTCAACGGAAACGGATGTGGTTTGAAACTCATTTGTGCTGATTTGGTCCTCCAAGTGATGTTTAATGGAGCTTTTGATTATGACTGCGCTACCACCCCTTGCACAATTGTCAGGATGTATTGTATGGTAAATCGCGTATTTTTTAAAGGACACATGCGATTGCTTAGTAAAATGAGTTTCAGCAATTAAGCATATATCAATATCTTCATTGTTAAGCACGACTTCCAGCTCATTTTTGTGTTTGGCTAAACCATTTGCGTTCCATAAAATCAGTCTTAGACAATCAGTCATAATTTAAAAATTGCATGTTGTGCTCCAGGGCTCCCAAGCGCAATTCCAATGCTTTGAACATTTTTTCCTGGCAGTCTAGCTTTGCCAAGATTATTGACAGCGCATAGGTGCTTTGTGGGGCAAAATTGGGGGCAGAGCCTTTCGTTATTTGAGCATAGCTTGCTGCTTTAGTACTCGTAGATGATCCATTTTTGGTGGGGACATTTTTTGACGCAGCAAATTGATTAGTATCGCGATCCTTCGTTTTAAAAAAAGTTGTCTTCTTCGATCTGATTTTTTGTAATTCTTTCGCAATTACACAGCCACGATAATTTGCTGGGTGCGACTCACCACAATTGCAGCATTTGGGTTTATCAGCTATTGGCTTTTGGCACTCTGAAGATATATGTTTGCCAGCACATTTGACGCATCGTGGAGGTTTCCCACAGAAATATTTTGTGTGGCCGAATGATTGGCAACTTTTGCACTGGAGAATTAAGTTAGATGATTTTATTGGTTCAATCTTTACAATTGTATTTAAAATCTGTTTGATTTCGTGAATTTACTTCACATCTTCAGAAGAGTCGAATGAGAGAACGAACATATCAAGCGGTTCCTTCGTCTTCCATTTAAGTTTGCTAATAGCACTAATTACTTTGAGGCCTTGATTATTCAAATCACTTATAATGGATTCCTGGTCACACGAATGGGTCAGATTTTTTACCATTACTTTTATTGGCCTGGTTTGCTTGTCTTCATAGCTGAACCAAGGGATACTTTCATTAGTTAACAACTTCGTAACAGCCCGATAGTCAGAAGAGTCAAAAGTTATTACTCTGTATGCACCATTATTAATAAGTTTCACAAAGAACTTGTTTTTTATAGTTGCAATAAGCTGGGTATGTAATTTCTTAAAATCATTTGAACTGTTGACAACAATTGGAGGAGGTCGAGCTACTTTACTAGTAGTAACAGTCACTTTAGCACTTGAAACTGTAGGTCCACTTTGTGTGATCACTTCCGGAGAGGTCTCTGCCTTCCGTTTTTTGGTTGGTCTTTTCTTTTTGAGGATCCAGTCCGTCTGTCTGGCTAGTTCATCCTCATCATTCTCATACTTTTTTTCGTTATCAATAATTTTTGTGTTAGTATAATTTTCGGTTGATTTAAGTTTTACACTCTCACTTTTGATTACAGATAACTCGTTTTTCAACAATGAGCATAATTTTTCTAAGTTTTGGATTTTTTCGAGCAATTCTGTGTTTTGCGATTCAAGATTTAGTATTTTTTCTTTGGACCCCCCACCAGGTAGTGGTGTTTTTAAGTTACTCATTTTAGTTTAAAATTCCAGCAATGTGGCAGCACCCGATAAGCATATTTAATTAAATAATAAAAGGTAATAGATGATGGGTGACTTATCCGATATACTAAGTCAAGGATTGAAAATTATTTTAAAAAAAGAAAATAAAAAGCATGTTAGATGGAGAAAATTTCCAACCGATCAGAATTGGGATGCTTACAGGCTGGCTCGTAATGAGGCTGTAGATGCTGTGAGGCTAGCAAAGAAAAATTATTTCTCCTCTAAGCTTGATGCATCTCTTTCATCTAAGCAATTATGGAAGAATCTAAAACGGTTTGGTTTTCATGGCAAGGATAGTACTGATTGTATAGTGGAACCGAATGAATTAAATAATCATTTCCTGAATGGGTTTCCCCCGGAGAATTCTAGTGAGTGTGAGCTGTCTGTTGTTGATGGACTTGTCTGTCAAAGTTCATTTGAGTTTCATGCAGTTGCTGAGTGTGATGTACACAGAGGGATTATGCGGATAAAATCTAACGCTGTAGATCCTGATGGAGTCTTTATTAGGTTTATTAAATTAATTATTCCGTTTGTCTTGAGTCCATTAACTCACATTATAAATCACTGCTTTACCACTATGTGCTTCCCAAGTCTATGGTAATTAGCGACTATTGTGCCGGTTGCAAAAAAGGCATCTGCTGCTGCTCCTGGTGATTTTCGGTCCATTAGTTTGCTTTTATGTCTTTCTAAGGTGTGTGAGTCGCTTATGGCTGATCAGATATCTCGACACCTGAATGAGTTTAAGCTACTGTCACCACTACAGTCTGGTTTTCGTAAGGGGCATAACTTCTCGACTGCTATGCTGAAAGGTCTCCATTGCTCTGGTGGATGGTAATCGATCCCCTGCTTAACGCCATTAATGACTCGGGTGTATACGCTCAGGCATATGCGGATGATGTTGGCTGTCTTGTGACAGCATTTCCGACTACTCCAGGCCCGGCACTTGATGCTTTGGTGAATCTCCCGCCACTGGATGTCTTCATCCGCGGAGAGGTCGTTAAGGCCATCTGCAGAGTGAAACATAGTGGCTAATGGTAAGGGGTGTACTCGATATTGGACGACGGCGCAGGCACTGACATCGATTCTGCAATCCTGTCTATGCCGCCGGACTCCATGTCGTCAACCGTCATACTAGAAAAACGGTACAAAGTGTTGCTGCCAGAGGCTCGTTCATGGTGTTGGGGTATTGTCCTTCTGCTGCGCGCGTGTATCTGAAAAGCCTAAATCACTCTTTGTAAAAAATGACTACATTACACTTTTAGTTTTAAAATCACAAAACCTTTATTTCTTAGAATTCTAACTCTTATATACTATTTGCAATTCACAATTACAATACAAAAACTGACCTTTCTGGTGTTCCAGTTTTGCACCTGTTAATTGGTGTCAGTTGGTCAGGCCAACTGACCTACGCCATTCTGAAATGTTGATGGTGCATTCTAACTTTCAATGCCCTTTAGTTGCTCGACTGCAAAACTGTAGCACCCTAAAAGTTTACATAATAAATATTACATAGGTAATATTAATTCTAAATACTCGCACCCTAAAAATATGTGCTTTCTTAAGTAACTTTGACACATGCTAATCACACAGAAAGTGTGGCATCTGTTAGGAGTCGATGATGTGAGACACTACGCGCAGGCAGCTTGATTCTAACTCACAACAATGGTTAGATCCCGAGAACGAGCCCGGCAAACACTGCTGCCGTATTTTCACTGATGGCTCCAGGACTGAAGAAGGTTCAGGTTCTGGTGTCTTCGTGGAATCTTGTGGGACCCGTCGGTTCTTTGCCCTTGGTCTGCATACGTCTGTGTTTCAGGCGGAGGTGTATGCGATACTTGAGGCGATGGACTTTGTTGTGGAAAACAGGTGGAATGGCAAATCTATTTGCGTCTGCAGTGACAGCCAAGCTGCGCTCATGGCCTTATATAACCCCAGCATCACTTCCACGATAGTCAGGTCCTGCAAATCCAGGCTAAATTGTGTTGAAAAACATAATAGTCTGACGCACCATTCCAATGAGATTGGATCCGATCCAGTATCATTGGAATACGGCTAATAATATGAAATTTAAACAATACTCTTTGTTCATGGCTATCGCTGTGGAGTCGGTGAAAAAGTTAATATTTGCACTGCTAAACCGATTCATTACAGACGCATATTCATAGTAAATTTAATTTGAGAATTTCGTTACAAACAAAAATTTGTGAAAATTACAAAAAATTTTTAATTTAATATTAATGCACTTGACAATATATATTTTTTTTAAAAAATTGCTTTGTAAATATTTTAGATGTAATACATGTAAGTTAATTACATACATACATAAGTGGCACTACCACCGCATATCGGTTTTGGCCGAGTCCAGAAAAGCGCGCCACCTGGTTCTGTCGTGTGCTCGCTGACACCAGTTAGAGTTGCCCAAGGTTGACAGGTCCTATATAACTTGGTCTCTCCAACGGAGATGTGGTCTTCCTCTTCCTCGCCTTCCACCCTGGGGTGCCGTCTCGTAGGTCTGCCTTGCCGGAGCTTCTTCGTTCATATGCGAAACATGTCCAAGCCAGCGCAACCGCTGTATTTTTATGCGCTTCACTGTGTCCATGTCCTTGTATAGCTCATGCAGCTCGCTGTTCCAACGAATACGGTACTCATCGCCCACGCGAAGAGGACCGAAGATCTTACGGAGTACTTTGCTCTCGAACGTCTTCAATGCATTCTCATCGCAATTCGTCAACGTCCAAGATTCTGCGCCATACATCAGGACGGGGATGATGAGTAGAGCGTAAGTTTGGTCTGTCGAGAGAGGGCCCTGCTTTTCAATTGCCTACTGAGCCCATAGTAGCACCTGTTGGCAAGAGTGATTCTCCGTTTGATCTCCAGGCTGACGTCGTTTTTGGAGTTGATGCTGGTACCAAGATAAACAAAGTCCTTCACCACTTCAAATGTGCGGTCGCCAACAGTAACGCTTTGTCCAAGGCGCGAGGACTCTTTGTTTGTTGACAGAAGATACTTTGTCTTGCCCTCGTTCACCGAAAGACCCATTTTGGCTGCTTCTCTCTCTAGACTGGAGTACGCCAAACATACGGCACGGGTATTGTGGCCAACGATGTCGATGTCGTCGGAGTATGCCAGCAACACGACACTTTTGTAGAAAATAGTGCCTTGGCGGTTCAATTCGGCGGCTCGAAATAATTTTTTCTAGTAGGAGGTTGAAGAAATCGCAGGATAGTGAATCGCCCTGTCTGAACCCTCGTTTGGTATCGAACGGCTCGGAGAGGTCCTTCCCAATTCTGACGGAGCTGGTGGTGGCGCTCAACGTCATACTACATAGCCGTATTAGTTTAGCGGGGACTCCAAATTCGGACATAACGGCTTAGAGGCAATTCCTATCGGTGCTATCAAAAGCAGCCTTAAAATCGACGAATAGGTGGTGTGTGTCGATATTCTTTTCGTGGGTCTTCTCCAGGATTTGCCGTATTGTGAAGATCTGGTCAATGGTGGACTTACCAGGTTTGAAGCCACACTGATAGGGTCCAATCAGCTTGTTGAAGATGGGCTTCAGTTTCTCACACAATACTTTTGGTAGGACCTTGTATGCAATGTTAATCAGGCTGATCCCGCGGTAGTTTGCGCAAATCGGAGGATCACCCTTTTTATGAATTGGGCAAAGCACGCTTAAGTTCCAGGCGCTTGGCATGCATTCGTCCGACCATATATTACAAAATAGTTGGTGCATGCGAACTACCAACTCTTCGCCACCGGTTTTGAATAGTTCGGCCGATAGTCCGTATATACGAGATTTTTCCACTGACAAATTTCACCCACACAAACCTTTTACTTTCTCCAAATTTGAAAAGAAAAGAAGTAGGCGACAAAAAGTTATAAAGTCGAGAAAAAATGCGCAGAACAAAAAAAAATGTAGACTGACAGTACAAATAAATGTTGGCTCCTGAAATACAAGAAAATAGTAGTGGAAAAATAGAATATAGTAAAAACACACTACCACCTCTGCACAGCTTAGCCAAAAGGGAAAATAGATGAAGAGAGAAAGACATCCCGGAAGAATTAATAAAAACAGAAACATCAAGAGAGAAAACAGGACGAAGGATCAACCGAACAATACAGGACGAAGGACCAACCGAACAATACAAGGACGAAGGATCAACCAAACAACACAAGGACTAAGGATCAACCGAACAATATACAATATAGAAGGCAAGGACGAAGGACGACACATACTTTTATAATATATAAACTGTGAAATCGTAAAAATACTACAGTAAACTAATACATTGTCATTGAGTTAAATAAAACTATAAATAGATAAGGATTAAGGATCAAGAGAATTTTCTGTATACGAACCCTAGAACCAGCTGAGTTCTACCCCAGCTAAAAAGAGTCGTTACAGTGGCGCCCGAGCAGGGACCTCAAGTTAAAAAGAATACTGGAACAAGGAAGGATCGTCGAAGAAATTTGTTCGACGAACACCGAGGACTATCGAGTGATCCTTCAACCATGGTACACACAACGTGGGTGTACAGCTTACGGAAGGAGGGCCTAGTAGCTGTCACTGATGAATTCGGCCTCGATAGCACAGGTTCGGAAGAGGACCTACGACGTAGGCTCGTAACATTCATCCAAGGAACTCAAGTTAAAGCTGAGTTGTACTATTCTATATATATATATATATATATATATATATATATATATATATATATATATATATATATATATATATATATATATATATATATATATATATATATATATATATATATATATATATATATATATATATATATATATATATATATATATATATATATATATATATAAATAAATATATATATATATATATATATATATATATATATATATATATATATATATATATATAAATATATATATATATATATATATATATATATATATATATATATATAAAATCCGCGTGAACAAGAATCCCCATGATTATTTAGAATTGGGGTGAATGGTATGCGTATTTAGTCATCCTAAAGCATTTCTTAAATCTTAAAGCAAAAATATATATTGTTAAGTGCACTTTAGAGAAATAATTTATGTACTCACTCAATGGCTTGACAGATTTAAAGGGTATCTATTAGTAAGTATATCTTTCCTTATTTTATTTGTGTTCTTCCTCGGATTCTGAGGAATAAAAAAGCTTGGATCCATTTGTAATTTAATATTAATGAATGAAAATTATAAATTTACTTCACCATATATTTTTTCTAGTAAGCAGATGTTTTTTACACATTTTTATCAATCCATTACTTTTTTTGTGGCGGTTTTCTACTTTTTGCATTTTTCTATTACAATACTGTAATCAAATTCGATTCGATCCGCAACGAGTCCCATCATTGCTAATGATTTTGTGATGCCTGCATGCCCTGTATGCAGTTGTTTTATCATATTTGGTATTTCAGAGTTTGGAACGATCACTTAATTTGCTTTGAATAGTAAACCGTTTTAAAACGTTAGGTCTTCTTTGGATGTTGCAAACTGCTTGACATTATTCGGAAGCTGTTTGTTGTCCGTTGGCCATCCCTTATTGATTACAGCTTTCAGCGATTGTAATTTGACATCTTTTGAGGGAGCTTCGATTCGACGCTTCTCGGCTTCCTTCGTTATTGATAGATTGATATTAACTGTATATTGATCTTCGCTTTCCATTTCAGTGATGTTGCAGTCTAGGCTGAGTGTGTCGCCGATTGGGATTTTTGTTCCTTTGACGTAGTAGACGGTAGGTGAATATTGCAGGACATCCCATAGTATTTTCTGAAATCGTAGTGGTGCGTTTTGCAGTGGTTTTTTAAATATTGTTTCCAATATCTTGTGATCTGGTACTATTTCGAGTTTTTTACCGTATACGTATTCATGGAATTTTTTGCATCCAAACGATATAGACATAGCTTCTTTCTGTATTTCTGGATAATTTTATTGCGCCTTTGTTACTGCTCTTGTAGCATATGCAACCAGACGGTTATCTTGCATTAGGCATGCAACCATTGCATTTTGACTCGCATCTACTGACAATTTCACGCTTTCGTTTACGTCATAGTATTTAAGTACTGGAGGGTTTGCCAGTCTTTGCTTTATTTTATCTACAGCGTTTTGTTGCTCCGTGTCGTCTTTGTGTATCAGTTTACGTAGTGGTTCGATTAACTCCGACAAATTAGGGATGAATTTTCCCAAGTAAGTCACCATCCCAATAAGTCTTTGCAGCCCTTTAACGTTTGTTGGTGTTTTAACTTCTCTAATCGCGTCGATTTTTTCAGTGTCAGCTTCATAGCCATACGAGGTGTGATCAAAAAATAACCGTTATTTTCAAATTTCGTGAGTTACGTATGTTCGATGTTCGCATTTTTTTTCTGTTATGTTGGTACACATGTCTGTTACATATGTTGACAATACCAACCATTTTGGATTGTCAGTTTGTTTTTGACAGATAAAAAGGTTAGTCGTGTTTTGGTGTGCTCTTCGATTTTGTACTATTCGAAAAAATGGATCAAAGAAACTTCAGTTTTGTGTAAAAAATGAAATTAAATGCGCAAGGACATTTGAAATGTTGACTGTGGCCTTTGGCGAGTCTACTATGAGCAGAACACAAGTTCAATTGTGGTTTAACCGGTTTAAGGAAGCCCGAGAAGATGTCAATGACGATGCTCGTCCTATTCGCCCGAGCACGTCAACAACCGATGAAAACATTGACGCAGTGAAGAAAATGATTTTGGATAATCGTCGAATCACTATCAGAGAGGTTGCTTGATGATGTTGGCATATCGTTCGGCTCATGCCAAGCAATTTTTAAGGATGTTTTAGGCATGAAGCGTGCGGCAGCGAAGATTGTTCCAAAATTGCAAAATTTTGAACAAAAACAACATCGCATGGACATCGCTCAGGAGCTGTTTTTGGCCAAAAACAAAACCGTTATCATGCCTCAACCACCGTATTCACCGGACTTGGCCCCCGCTGACTTTTTCCTCTTTCCAAAACTGAAGACACCGATGAAAGGAAAGCGTTTTGCTACGATTGAGGAGATAAAAGAAAAATCGAAACAGGAGCTGTTGGCGATACCAAAAAAAGCGTTTCAGAAGTGTTTCGAGGATTGGAAAAAAAGCTGGCATAAGTGTATTATATCTGAGGGGAATTTCTTTGAAGGGGACAAGATAGTTGTTGATGAATACTTTTTGAAAAAATAACGGTTATTTTTTTATCAAACCTCGTATGTCCAAGAAATTTCATTCTTTTTTTGTTATATTCACACTTTTCTGGGTTTAGCGTAAAACCTGCTTCAGTTAGTCGTTGTATGCTACATTTGGTTAATTTTTGTAATTCTTCTTTAGTTTCTGCATATAACAATTTGTCGTCCATTGCAATTTCGCAGTTCTTGATGCCATGTAATGTTCGGTTCATTTTTTCTGCGAATATTTCAGGAGCAGAAGAAATTCCAAATGGCAGTCTCAAATATCTGTAACGGCCCTATGGTGTAGCGAATATCAAGTAATTTGATATGTTCCTTGTCACTTCGATCTGCCAAAAACCTTTTTTACAATCCAGCTTTGTAAAGTATTTTGCTTTTCGTACCTTCGCCGCTATTTCCTAAACTATTTTGAGAGGGAAGTGACGCCGTTTTATATTTTGATTAAGTTCAGCTGGATCCATGCATACTCGCCCTGCCTTAGCATTTTTCCTGATTATCACCATTGGGCTGACAGCTGGTGTTGGTTCAGTTACTGCTTCTATTACTCCCATCTTTACCATTTTGTCAAGCTCTTCTTTTGCTTGATCCCGTGATGCGTGTGCTATTCGACGAGCTGGAATAATTTTAAATTTCGGTTTATCAATAAAGTCAATTTCATACTTAAAATTTTTACAATAACCTAATTCTGTGCCTTTAATTTGGTTTACGCGAACAATGAATCCAATATTTTCACACAACTGCCTGCCTAGAATTGGCTGCAGCTCATTTTCGACAATTTTAAATGTAACATTTTCGGATTTGTTTTTTGATTCGCAAAGCACCTTTGCTTCCCCGATCACTTTGACACTTTCTTCGTTGTACACTATTATGCATTTAGTTGATGATTTTTTAACTTCTGCATTAATTCTTTTGGCTTCTGCCACCGACAACACATTAAACTCAGCACCGGTGTCTAGTTTCAGTTTTAGTCTCTGATTACCAACCTTCACGATCGCGGACCACTTTTCATTTTCTGTTAGTAAATTAACTTTACGTTCCTTATTTAGACTGATTGAACCAATTCTGAAATCAGTGTCACTATCCAAACCTGAGTCACTTTTTAACTGGGTACTCACTCTGTTTACTTTGCTAGACTTGGTGATCTTTCTTTTATTTTTATTTTTAAATAATGTTGTATTTTCATTTTTTTCATTGGTTACTTTTTTGCAAATTTTTTCAAAATGTCCACTACGTCCACATTTATGGCATTTTAAATTAATTGCTCGGCAGCATCTGTAACCATGGTTATTACCACAATGCTTGCACCGAAACACTTTATCACTTTTTACTAAATTTACGCTGCTAGTTGATTCACTTTGTAGTTCCGAAATTTGTCTTGAGGCTCTTTCCACATCACGACAATTTTTTTTCGTTTTTTCAAGTGTTGGTTTGTCTTCAATCCATAGCTTCTGTCGCGTTTCATCAGAAAGTATTCCTAAAACGATTTGGTCCATTGTGAACTCGTCTTCGTTAGCACCATAAGCAAATTTTTTCATTTGGGTTTGTAGTTTTTGCAAAAAATCTTCGAACACTTCTACCGGTTGTTGTTTAATTCGATGGAATTGGCAGCGTTCGTAAGTTTTATTTTTAGCTGGAGCAAAATGATTTTGCACTTTTTCTTTTAACGTCGATAGTACTTTTTTTTTTCTTCGGTTGATAGCCCGAAATTATTTATCACTTTCATTGCATCACGACCGATTACCGTTAGGAAGTTTGCAACCTGTAAAACCGCAGACTCTTTTTGCATTTTTGTTGCTACGAAATAATTTTCGCACATTTCCAACCACTCTGTCCATTCTTGCGACATGTCGATGTCGCTATTTACTTGCAATGGCTTCGGTGGCTTTAGGGAACTCATTGTCTTTATTGTTTGCACTTAAAGGTTGTTGTATTTTTTTTTTTTTGTTTAATGTTCAATCAGTATATTATATAATATATATAATACACACAAAGCGCATACGTTATTGTTGCTGTGATCACGTGTTGATATTGTTGTGTTTGCAAACCTTTCAAGTTTAATTAAATTGTCGAACTTGCGATGCTTGTACGATTTTTTTTAAAACAGTTTTAACATTTTTTTCAGTCCTACTTCTGTCACCATGTGTTAGCACGATCAGCACGACAATGAGACAACCGACAGCTATGCTGGCTTAGCTACAAGTATACTTTATTATTCATTCATCGTATATTCAACGTATATACATACGTATGTAGATGTATATAAATATGTGACATGAGTACATTGGGGTAGATACGCACTTATGTGACAACAGGTGCCTTACAACAGGAAGAAGAAATTTGCGATTCCTCCAATAGTGAAGTTAAGTGAGTGCTTGCGCTTCTTTGCAGAAGGAACTCGTTGGAAAGGAACTCGATGTAGTTTTAGTAAGGTACTTTCGAAAGTTTTGAATATTTTTGAAAATCAGATTTGCCCAATATTGGATACAAATGTGCAAAACAATAGACGATGAATATCAGGATTTATGGGTTGTGTCAATGGAACACACGTTCGCATTACTGCGCCTTCAAACAACAAACACCTGTTTTATAACAGAAAAGGGAAGTCTAGCTTTCATAGTTTACAGATTATTTACAGATTATTAATTTTCCTAGAAGCTATGTACAGGTAAATATAATTTAATTCATCAATTTAATTTATAACGTGATTTTATTAAAAGAAAGATTCCACTAATTTCACATCAAAAATGTTGGCGAACAAAACTAAGTGAAATGTGAAAAGTATCCGCTAATTTAGGTTATTAGAATATCTGGTATTGCGGATGAGGATTTTTTCACAGGTTTGAAAACTGAAATGTGAAAAATCCTATTCGGATTTTGTTTAGAATATGTGGAAAGCGGAAAGTGAAAAAATTCCTTGCGGAAAGTTATTTAGTATTGGGGTGATTATGTTCTTGGAGAGTTACATTTTGAAGCACAATTGTGAACAACGGTACCAGCAAATATTTATTTGGAAGCAACTTTTTACTATCGGCTTCTGGAGGTTTCCAAAATACTATGGGAAATGACTTCCATATTAGTGTAAACTAAAAAAATAAAAAATAGTTAAATGAAATGGAAGGTATGTGGAAAATACTTTAACTTTTCTTCCGGTAATTGTAAAGAAACAAAAATATATTTTAAGGAAAATTCAAACTGCGAGGAGGTTTGCATAAATAATATAATCAATTATTTATTTGATTGATATTTTTTCAATAAGCTTTTGGCTGTATAGACCGGACGCATTTTGGGTTGCAAAAGCCGCAAGATATATTTTTCAATTGGAAAATATTTCATATCCTTAATTCCATGATTGTAATTGAAATATACTTGTAATTTTCAAAACATAACGTTAAAAATATTTGTTTAAGATATGTGACCACAAATATAAAATTGTGGCCAGAAATTCAAAATATATAGGTGCTGCACACGATTCAATCGTATGAAAGTCAACAGACGAAAGATTTTTTTTGGAGCAGGAATATAGCAACAAATCAAGAAATATTTGACTTCTCGGTAAGCTTTAAAATATGATGTGTTCATCTATTAAAAATATTTTAAATAATTTTTCTAGGCGATTCAGTTCATCCGCTTGAACCTTGGTTTTTAACCCCTTATACAAACTCTCAAGAAGGTTCAGTGGAATCAGTTTTTAATTATCTGCACTCGGAAGCGAGATGTGTTGGTAAAAGAACAATCGGTATATTAAAATCACGTTCGAAAATTCTATACCATGAACAGAGAAACTGGTACAGCCCGAAAAAATACACAATTTACCAATGTTTGTGCTGCATAACACAACATATGCCTTCAATTTAAAGTGGAAAATTATAAAAATATGCAGCAAACCCCTGTAGAAAGTAATACGTCTCAAACAGATATAGAAAATGAAACCAATATTATTAAAATTCTAACAAAAATTAATGATAATATTAAAATTTTTTTCTTTTGTAGAAATAAAAAATAAATAAAAAAATTTAAAAAAATAAAAAAAATAAAAAAAAATAAAAAAAATATATATATATATATATATATATATATATATATATATATATATATATATATATATATATATATATATATATACATATATATATATATATATATATATATATATATATATATATATATATATACATATATATATATATATATATATATATATATATATATATATATATATATATATATATTGTACGACTGTAACGACTCGTTTTCGTCCCTCTTGATGTTCTTTGTACTATTAAGCCGTCGTCGTCATCAGTCTAACTCTTTCGGTTTCTGCGCTCCTCACCACCTGGACGTTTATTGGTCCGATCGTCTGTGCGTAAATGTTTTGTTATACTTAGCCGCTGTCTTTGTTGTTGCATTTAGCGTGGGAGGTGGTTACCTTTTTAAGCTGCATGATATCGGGGATGGTTGCATGCTTGAATATTGTTTGTGGTTAAAACAAATAAAATATGGTGGACATCGTTATTTGTTTTTGGACTTAATACGGTCTCTGGTGGTAGCATATAGTTTTTGTTGTGCATGCGGAAAATACTTCTGGTATTTTCCGTCTTTACACGTCCTCCCGACTTTATGGACGAAGGAGGAACGTTGCTTCTCCGTGGTGCACTATGACCCGGTACGGTGGTTGTTCGAACCGTAGGCGTTTTTTTCTAGCTTGGGTTTCTTTTAGTATCTTTATCGTTTTTCTTACCAGTGCCGTGGGCAGCCCATTCGCCTTGGGTCCCTCTAGTTCCTGTATACTGTAGAAATGGACGTCTTCCTTGTGGGGTTCCTTTAATGCGGGTAGTATTCCAGGTGAATCTTTGTTGTACTTCTGTCTTTTCCAGGTGGTCTCCGTATCGCTGTCCGAGGTTTCTGATTCTTCCTGTTGGTAGTTTGGTGTCCCATGCGGGTCCAGTGGCGGTGATTCCTTCGCTTGTTTTGAGAGCATTTCCGCAGTTTTTTTCCGTTTTTCGGCCCCAACTAATTGTTTAACTAGGTGATATATTTCTGCTCGTTTGTGGGTGGCGTCCTCAGGGCTGAACGAGGTAGACAAGTCAGCCGTGTCCCATGTGTTTCCTGGTATGGATTGTGTTAGGAACTTCTCTGCGTTTTGGAGTAGATAAATGCCACAGTCGGTATTGTTTATCTGTTGCGGCGTTTTGAGTCGATGGGAGGGTACCCTGGTGGCATTTATGGGTATTGGTGGGTCTTCCATAAATTGACTGCGGTATTCCTCGTTCAGGTATCTTCTCAGTATTTCGGCCTCCTCTTCGTGTGAACCTCGGTCCAGGGAGTCGAATATTAATATTGTGGCACCTTTTGTCCCTGTCACCAGAGTTCCGGGGAAACAGACAACGGCCAAATACCAATGATTTGCCTTGTTTATGGGCACCATTATTAAATCGGTGTCGAAAAGGTTCTTCCCCTTTGTCCATCGTTTTACGCCCATGTGCATGTCGGTCGCAGTTCCCCGTTGTCTGGTGAGTCGCGTGAAAAAATGAGTACTACAAATGTGCACTCTACCCCGCTTTCTGCTGGGTACCAGGTTCTCTCGGAGCCATCTCAAATAGAAATCGATTAGCACATCGTTAAGTAGGCAGTTCGGCCGTAGGCGAGCGATATCCGAACTCCTGATAGCGATGCCTCCGGTGGTTGTCGGGTAAATCGTGATGACTTCGTCGCCGGACGGGGTGTTGTCTTCTTCTACTTGGACGCGTGCGGCCTGGATTATCGTTATTTGAGCCATCGTGGGTTTTTTTGTTTTTTTTTTCCTTTGGTTTGTTAGTTTCGAGAACGTTGTTTTACTTACATGCGCTGAAGATCAAAGAGGCTTGTATGGTGGCGTGGAGGCCCTTTTATACCCGTTTTGGTGAGGTAACGGTATTCCACGAGAGCGGCAATCTGGTTCTCTCAGCTCTTAGTTTTCCGCTCTCCTGGTCCTCTCACCGTTTCTCCTTTGTATTAGTGTGGGTCATTGTTGTCTTCCTCGTGGTTACCAGGCGCACAGTATGTTTTAATTTCGCTGAGATGAGCGGTCTTCCTGCGTTTGTCTCCATTTCGCTGCAGCTCCATGATTACCGGTGAAAAGAAGTTTACTATCTGGTAGGGTCCCTCATATCGCGGTGCTAGCTTGGCGGCGAAGTGCTCTGTTGCTTTGGACAAGTGGTGTTGCTTGACTAACACCCATTGTCCAACTTCCGGTTTCCACTCTCGGCGTCGCAGATTATAATGTCTTCTTTGATCCTCTGCTGCTCGTTCCAAGTTTTGCCTCACGATGCGATAAGCTTCTTGTAGTTGATCTACCCGTTCGTTAGCAGTCTGTGGGGTTAGCCCTGTACCCAACGTTGTCTCATCGTACAGCGCCTTTGGTAGTCGCGGTTCACGCCCTTGTATCAGATAAGCCGGACTGTATCCCGTTGTCTCCGATACACTAGTATTAATGGCAAGAGTCAATTCGGGAAGCAAGTCGTCCCACTTCTGCTGCCGTTGACTCGCAAATTGGGCCACCATAGTCTTGATGGTGCGATTGGTGCGTTCCACCGCATTTTCCTGCGGAGTGTAGACCGCCGTGAACTGATGTCTGATGCCATACCCTTCGGTGAACCGGCGGAACGCTCGACTACTAAATTGAGACCCATTGTCCGTCACTAGGATTTTAGGTACTCCAAAGCGAGACAGGATGTGTTCCCGGAAAGCCCGTTGCAATGTCTCGGTGGTGGCTTTTCGGAGGGGGGCCATCTCGGTCCATTTGGAGAATTTATCGAAGAACACGACTAGCATGGTGTTGCCATGTGTGGACCGGGGTAAGGGCCCGACAAAGTTGGCGCACAAGATAGACCAAGGTTCAGTGGGGATGTGGCTCAACATTTTCCCAGCTGGTTGTTGGTGGCTGCTTTTAAATCGTTGGCAGGAGGAGCATTGACGCACGTATCGACTTGTATCGCGGAATAGCCCCGGCCAGTAATATCGGTTGGCTATCCGTGCTATTGTTTTCCTGATACCTAAGTGTCCTGCCGTGGGTGCATCGTGATTTTCCTGTAGTACCCGGATCCTGAGCGCTCTTGGCATACACAGTTTCCACGGGACGCTATCCTCGTCGCCGCGATAACTCGGGATGTGTCTGTATAACTGTCCACCTTCCAATTGGTAGTCAGCATATTTCTCCGGCCTAGCGATGACCTCTGCTCTTCGTTTCTGCCACCAGGGGCAGTCTGGTTCTGTTCGGTCCTCAATGGTAATGCTGCAGGCGGCTTCTGTTGGCTGTCTAGACAAGGCGTCGGCTAACACGTTCAATTTTCCCTTCCGGTATTGCACGTCGAATGTGTACTGTTGCAGTTCAAGGGCCCATCTTGCGATACGACCTGCAGGGCTTTCGATGGAGTTTAACCATTTTAGTGATAGGTGATCCGTGATGACCTTAATTGGTATCCCTCGAGGTAGGGTCGCATCTTTCTAATACCCCACACGATCGCTAAGCACTCCTTCTCTGTGGGTGAATAGTTCCGCTCTGCGTTATTTAAGTGGCGGCTGGCGTAGGCTATCACGCGTTCCATCCCCTCGACATCTTGAGTGAGTACCGCGCCTAGTCCGTAGTCGCTTGCGTCGGTTTGGAGCACAAACTTCTTAGTAAAATCCGGGCACGCCAGGACTGGTGACTCTGTCAATTTCTGCTTCAATTGTTCGAACGCGTGCTGTTGCTCTCCAGCCCACTTGAAGTGCTTGCCTTTTTTTAGTTATAGTGTTAACGGGTGTAGTGTCTTGGCGAAGTCTGGAACAAAACGACGGTACCATGACGCTACACCCAGGCAGCGTCGCACCTCTCGTATGTTTTGGGGTGTTTCGAGCTCTCTGATGGCCGCGATTTTATCTGGAACAGTGTGGATTCCTTGGTCACTGACCACGTGACCCAAATACTTTAATTTCCTCTGGAAGAACGCGCATTTGTCTTTATTCAATTTAAGGTTGGCCTTTCGCAGGCGTTGGAATACTTCGGTTATGTTCTGTTGGTGTTCCTCTAGTGTTCGCCCTGTGACGATGATATCATCCAGGTATGCGAACACGTGCGGCTCCATCTCAGGGCCTATTACCTGGTCTAAAGCTCGTTGAAAGGTCGCAGGTGCTGAATGTAGCCCGAATGGCATTACTTTCCACTGGAAGAGTCCACGGCCTGGCACCGTGAATGCGGTGTACTCTTTGCTGTGGGCATCCATGGGAATTTGCCAGTACCCGTTCTTTAAGTCTAGGGTGCTAATGTATTTCGCCTCCCGTAAGCGGTCCAATATATGCTGTATCCTGGGCAACGGATATGCAACCGGTATGGATCTGGCATTCAGTTGCCTGTAGTCTATGCACAGTCTCCACCTCCCGTCTTTTTTGCGCACGAGGACAATTGGGGCGCTATGTGGGCTATGTGAAGGCTCTATACATCCCTTTTTCAGCAATTCTTCCACTTCGGCGTTAATTACTTCCTGCTGTGCGGGATTCCTGGGATAATATGGTTGCTTTATTGGCCTGTCGTGACGCATCACAATTTTGTGACTCGTGATGTTGGCTACTCCAGGCTTGTCCTCAAACTTAGCCAGCTCGGTCTTCAGAAATCCTTCGATAGTCTCCTTTTCCTTAATGGTCTCTTCTTGAATGGACGTGCACCGTGTAATGTCGCTGTTTTGCACGCCCCCAATCTGAGGTCCTAGTACGATTTCTTGGTCCCCGCATTCGATTTTTGTTCCCATACTCGACATGAAATCGAGTCCCAAAAGGAGGTCGTCTGTTGAGTCGGGCATGGTGAGTAGCTCTAGTTCGCAGCTTCGGCCCCCTAATTTTATGTTCACTCACAGTACCTCCGTGATCTCTCGTGTGCGTCCGTCAGCCATACGTGCACGTATGTGTGTAGGAATTACCCTACCGGTGGTTGCACGTAACTGACGGCTAAGGCTTTCGCTGATGAAACTCCGAGTGGCTCTGGTATCGACAGTGGCCGTCACTTCGTTGGTGTCGATGGTGACTGCAGCACAGATACGCTGCCCATCGCAACGTAAAGCGTTTAGTGTTGTTGAGGGCTGTTGCTGATGGGCTGCGCCCCGCCTCGCTCTTGACGGCAGCCCCGCTCGTTTCCCCCTTGCGCTCTGCAGCACTCCACTGTTCTTATGCTCCTCTGGCCGCACTCCCAACAGAATAGAACCTGAGCATTTCGGCAGTGTCGCGCCAAATGCCCCGACTGTCCGCATTGTCTGCAAGCTGTGCGCACATCGATGCGTGCCTCCGCTCCAGTGTGACTAATCGGCGCTACCTGTCGGTTGCGGGCCTCACGTGGTGGTGTACGCTCGACTCGTGATTGTACAGAGGGTATTCGGTGTGGGTCCCGGTCGCCACGGAAGCCTTCCAAGTCTTCGGCCATCTCCACTAGTTCTTCCAGCGTTCCAAAATCCTTCCGGCGCACGTACCATTGGTACTCTTCCAAGCTATTCCGGAAAATGCGCTCTAGCTTCTGTGATTCCGTGTACCCTGCTTGCCGCATCAGATTTTGCATCTCCAACACATACTCTTTGAATTTCTCACGTGGTTTTTGCCGCCTCTGTCGGATCTCATCCTCCAACTTCTCCAGGTATCTGGCAGGCAAGAAGAATTTAAGAAAATCCTTCCGGAATAAATTCCATGCTGTCCAGGAACGATTGTTATTGCGATACCATAGAAGCGCACGATCTTTTAACAGTTCCGGCATGGTACGTGGGAGCATATCCTTGTTGAGCCCATATACTTCCGAGAGCTCCTCCACTCGTTCAAGGAATGCCAGCTTGTCGCGGCCACCGTCGTATTTTATAGACCATTTCCTCACATGATCGATGACTCCGGCGTACTGTGCCTGGTGTGGCTCGTCAATGGCCGTTGGTGACACAGCGCGATGCAGTGATGTCCTCCGAAACTCTGCCTCCCATGCCGCTGGTATTTCACCTGTGAATATATGGCCTGGTCTGTCCACGCTCAGCGTATTGCGGGTACCTATGGGCGTAGCCAGCTTGGGTGACGTACTCCTGACGTACCTGGATTTTAGTTTTTCTAAGCGGTTTCGTTGTTCTTCAGTCAATTCAGTCTCCGTGAAGAACTCTGATAGTTGCTTACGGAGATCTTCCACGGTTCCTGCAGCTTCTATGCCGAATTCCACAGCGAAAATCACCAGCTCGTCCTTGCGCAGCGTGTACAACCAACTTGTTTTCACCATCCTGTGTTCGTCTTAGATTATGATGAAACAATGGGTGTCTATGTGTATAACCTGGTGCTGATTCGGCACTCCTCTGAGTGACTGCGTAGATCGACGTAGTTGATTATCAATCTGTTTTTTTAAAATCCGGTGCGTTGAATTTCTTTTGAAAGTCCCTGCTCGGGCGCCACTGTAACGACTCGTTTTCGCTGGGGTAAAAACTCAGCGGGTCCCAGGGTCACTTACAGAAATTTATTTCAATAGCGTTAGTTTTTATAAGTGTTTTTATTTATTTTCAAAATTACTACTTATTTCCTATACATATATATAATTATATTTAATTACTACCCTACTCTGTGTGCTCGTGGTAGTGTCCGTGGTTTGTACTAGTGTCCCAGGGAGAGTCGGTCAAAACCATAAACTCCACTGGCTCTGTCTGCGTTGCGAATGTGTCCCAGGGAGAGTCGGTCAAAACCATAAACTCCACTGGCTCTGTCTGCGTTGCGTATGTGTCCCAGGGAGATTCGGTCAAAACCATAAACTCCACTGGCTCTGTCTGCGTTGCGTGTGTGTCCCAGGGAGAGTCGGTCAAAACCATAAACTCCACTGGCTCTGTCTACGTTGCGTGTGTGTCCCAGGGAGAGTCGGTCAAAACCATAAACTCCACTGGCTCTGTCTGCGTTGCGTGTGTGTACCAGGCAGAGTCGGTCAAAACCATAAACTCCACTGGCTCTGTCAGCGTTGCGTATGTGTCCCAGGGAGAGTCGGTCAAAACCATAAACTCCACTGGCTCTGTCTGCGTTGCGTGTGTGTCCCAGGCAGAGTCGGTCAAAACCATAAACTCCACTGGCTCTGTCTGCGTTGATTTATTGTCAACAGTCAAAGTACCTAGTTTCGATGCTTGGTGCGTCTCTAGGAGCTTGGTTCGTTGTCTACTTACGGAGCGATGCTGGATCAAAGAGGCTTGGTGTTTGGTTCACTCCGCTTATATAGCGAAAGCTTGCCAGGGGATCAGTGCTCGTTGTTGTTGTGGCCCAGTTGTCCTTAGGCCACCTTCAACTTCCGCTGGTTGTCCACCTTGTTGTAGTTCCCCTAGTTGTCCATCGTAGTTGTTGCTTGCAGTAGTGTGGCCTGATCGCTGCTGTTAGTTGTCGCTTTGCTGTTGTTGTAATTAATATATCGTTCACACTCCGCTTGCTTACGGCTCTGTGTTTACGATCGGTGCGCTCTCGTTGTCTCCGGGCTCCGCCTTCGGTCGCTGTAGTGTTGTTGTTGTTAATATATTATTTCACACTCCGCCTGCTTACGGCTCTGTGTTTACGATCGGTGCGCTCTCGTTGTCATCCGTGCTCCGCGTCCGTCGCTGTAGTGTTGTTGTTGTTAAAATACTGGTTTCTACTTCTTTGTGTTTACGATCGGCTCGCGAATGTGTGGTGCGCTCTCGTTGTCATCCGTGCTCCGCCTTCGGTCGCTGTAGTGTTGCTGTTGTTGCAGAGATTGGTTTGCACTCTGCCTGCTTACTGCTTTGTGTGTGCGATCGGTTAGCGTGTGTGTGATGCTCTTTCGGGTTTCTCTGTGTTCCGCCTTTGGTCGCTGCACTGTTGTAGAAATGTTTGCTTGCTGTTTCTTTTCTCCTTTATAGCCGTACTAGTCCCTCTTGATGTTCTTTGTACTATTAAGCCGTCGTCGTCATCAGTCTAACTCTTTCGGTTTCTGCGCTCCTCACCACCTGGACGTTTATTGGTCCGATCGTCTGTGCGTAAATGTTTTGTTATACTTATCCGCTGTCTTTGTTGTTGCATTTAGCGTGGGAGGTGGTTACCTTTTTAAGCTGAATGATATCGGGGATGGTTGCATGCTTGAATATTGTTTGTGGTTAAAACAAATAAAATATGGTGGACATCGTTATTTGTTTTTGGACTTAACACGGTCTCTGGTGGTAGCATATAGTTTTTGTTGTGTATGCGTGGCGTGTATTGTTCCATGGTAAAAATCTGCTTGGACTGACGCTTCAAACGCGGCATGTCATTAAGCGATCTGACATCTCTGTCAAAAGTTATGGCGTTGCTAGATGGGTCCGTCGAATTTGGGCAACCCTGTACTTCTGGTATTTTCCGTCTTTACAATATATATATATATATATATATATGAGATATACGATATATATATATATATATATATATATATATATATATATATATATATATATATATATATATATATATATATATATATATATATATATATATATATATATATATATATATATGTAATATATATATATATACACATATAATAACAATCTTTTTTATTAAATACATATAAGGACCAAAAAAATTATAATTTAATATGATTAAAATTATATGATTTATGTGAATTCAATAAAAATTATATATATAAAAGACAAAAAAAGTGTTCTTAGAATAATAAAACAAAACTTAGTTCTATAAGAGAAGGCTTTGCAGCTTCTTTTTCTGTATTTGGGGCCCAATAGTTTCAGTTGGCGAACAAAATTAACAACAAAATTAAGTGAAATGTGAAAATATCCGCTAATTTATGGTCTTTAGAATATCTGGTATTGCGGATGCTGATTTTTTCACAAGTTCTAAAATTGAAATGTGACAAATCGTATGCGTATTTCGTTTAGAATATGCGGAAAGTGAAAAAGTTCTCTGCGGAAAGTTGTTTAGAATTGGGGTGAGTGTGTTCCCAAACATAGCACAACAGTACGAAAATTATGCTTCGTTAAGCGAGCGAGCAATTCTGCCGAAAAGAACAAAGATGTCAATGATCTTATCGAGGCTATTTTAAAAGAAATAACAGGTCCATTATTCACATTAAAATCAGTGGATAACATCATGAATCAGGATGAGGTTGTGAATTATCCCACAGAATTTTTAAACGCTCTTGATTTGCCAGGAAAAAATTTGGAGCGCCGATTATTATGCTTCACAACATCAATCAACCAACAAACCTTTGTAAGGGCACCAGACTTACCGTCAAAAAAATATTGAGAAATGTGATGGAAGCATCTCAATGTGCCTATTGAATTAAAGCGTCTTCTATTCCCTGTTCGCTTTGCATTCCCCGTTACCATCAATAAATGTGCGGTATAACTTTGGAAAATCCAGTTTTCTCGCATGACCACCTCTACGTTGCATGCTCCCAAGTCGGAAAACCATATCCACTATTTGATTACACGAGCGATGGTGAAAAAAACCAGGAATGTTGTTTATCTAAAGGCATTGCAATAAATGTTTTAATTTTATTCAAATTGTTGGCAAAGATTTTTTTTGCCTGGCAAAGTGGGCGGGTGTTCAGCTAGTTACAAATATTATATTATAGCCCATGTATATGACTACTCCTAATCTAATATTTAATAGTTTTCTAAAATAAATATTATATTTGGTTATTTCTTTGTTAGTCAGAATGTTTGGTTGTAGAATACCTGTCCTTGCAGAAGCTACGTTTTGCTGTATATGTTAGATTTTTTGTTTGATGTTATTCAATCAAGTGTCAACATTTCGTTTTGTGTTGTAATGACTTCGTTTATTTTTGTTGAAACTCTTTCTCTGTCGGTTTGAATCGCATTTTTTATATAATATATTGATTTATTGAAATTATCATTGATTTTTTCTGTTGATTATTGTTAGTTATTATGTTATGGTTATTTTCGTCAATAACTGCAAAATGGTTCTCTATTCCTTTCTGTCTTCATCATCTAAGGTGTCGTATAACCACTTTAGAACCGTTCCTATACCATTTATCAGTCCTCGTTTAACTGTATGTGGAGCTAAAATGTAAATAATATCGTCTTTGTGTTTGCTTCTTGTAGAATTTTCCTGTATTCCTCATTGTCTACTAGTGTAAGTGATTTTTGAATTCGTTCACAACTTTCAAAATTTCGGTGGGAGTTATTATGTGCAAAATTATTTCGTACTTACAAACTATTTCTTCCTGATCGACGTACAATTCGATATAATCCATGTCCGATTCCAACTTTTCAATGGTTAACGTTTGGTTCGACATCTGGACCATCACCAGCATCAGTAGCACTACGAGTGTTTTGCCCTATAAGTTTGAAAGGTATTTTAATATTAGATTCATTAACGTTTTTAAGTGGTTATTTCCTAAAAGTAGACTGTTCTTTATGTCAAAGATTAGCTTTGTTTCTTATGAAACAAGTTCTAGTCTCGTTATAATCTTCTCTCTTTTAATATAGTTTTTTGATTGTCATATTTTTAATTTCTGATTTCTATTTTTTTAAAGTGGACATTAAATGGAGTATCTTTAACAGTTGAATGGTATGAATTATTATAAAATTCTGCAGCTTTTGACATTTTGTCTCTAATCGGGACATTGTCTTCTAAATTTAAGGTTCTAATTAGTTCTGTTATTGTATTATTGAGTCGTTATATATCCGAATTTCCAGTATGGCTGTTCGGTTTTACCAAATGGATTCCAATGCCTTAATTTCTGCCAAATTCTTTCATGTTTATGTTATTGAATTCATTATCACAGATGGTTTTCTAAATTTTTCGCTGGATTAATGTATAGAATCGTATTTTTATACCCTTTACCTTTAAAAAAGGTAAATAGGGTATACTAACTTTGGTCTTTTGAGATGGGTTGCAATTTCAAGAAGGAGCCGTGGTAGGTATGGACATATATATACAGATATGATCAGAATCACTTTCTAAGCTATTTTTATTTTGTCCGTCTGTCCGTCTGTGGCCACTTTTTTTCTACACCGTTAGAGAAAAGACACGCCAACTTTTGATATAATGAACTTTCGGGTCTAAAATTAAATTTAGCCTACCTGTGCTCGTATTGATGCCAGCGGAATAAAAATTTGCAGAAATATACACTCGTACATATGTATGTAATCCCGTGTGTGTACAATTATTCACAACAAAATTCAAAATTCTGTAGTTTTCATGATTCTGTAGTTATCAAGATTTGTCGCCCACTTAACTCGTAACGTGAAGAGAAAATCAAATATTTTGCTCTTCTTCTTTATAGGACTTCTTATTACGTTCATATTCTTTGGTAACACTATCGAAGACGCGACGGCTAATCTACAAGTGGCTGTTAATAGCGCATATAGTTTTTTCACTGAAAAATATACCTTACAAACCGATTTTCATGGATGAGTTAATAATTCCACATGTCAACGAAGCCAAATACCTGGGTATTACACTCGTCGCCAAATTGCGCTGGAAAGCTCACGTAAAGAAAAAACGAGAGGAGCTTGACCTGAAACTCAACAAATTGTACCACCTTATTGGCAGACACTCTACCCTGTCAATTCACAACAAACTAATGGTGTATAAACAAATACTGAAGCCGACCTGGACCTATGGCATCCAATTTTGGGGATGTGCTAGTGAAATATACATTGCCACTATCCAACGTTTTCAAAATAAAGTGCTGCGAGGTATTGTTAATGCACCATAATATGTTAGAAATAGCGATCTACATCGTGATCTTGGCATGCCAACTGTCACTGATGTGACAAAAAAATTTTCCATTTCTCACAAACAGCGACTGAAATCGCATGTCAACGTTGCAGCATCCAGGTTACTTCGGATGAGTTCGCAGCGTAGGCGGCTAAAACGGAAAACAGTGTCAGACCTAATGGAACTCGAGTAGCCGATTTTTTTATAAATTGTACCACCTTATTGGCAAACACTCTACCCTGTCAATTCACAACAAACTAATGGTGTATACACAAATACTGAAGCCGACCTGGACCTATGGCATCCAATTTTGGGGATGTGCTAATGAAATATACATTGCCACTATCCAACGTTTTCAAAATAAAGTGCTGCGAGGTATTGTTAATGCACCATACTATGTTAGAAATAGCGATCTACATCGTGATCTTGGCATGCCAACTGTCACTGATGTGACAAAAAAATTTTCCATTTCTCACAAACAGCGACTGAAATCCCATGTCAACGCAGCATCCAGGTTACTTCGGATGACTTCGCAGCGTAGGCGGCTAAAACGGAAAACAGTGTCAGACCTAATGGAATTCGAGTAGCCGATATTTTATTTATATGTTATATGTTAGCATGTGCATAAAATACTTAACGCTTTTCTTTTAATTTGTTTAATTTATTCGAACAAAATTGCTAGTTAGTATTACCAGTATTTACTAGGTGCAATTATAAAACGTTTCTGTATATGGTATAAGATTCGTTAATAAAAAAAAATAAAAAATAAAAAAAGGAGCATATGATGAGAACTGTTGCGGATACCAAAAGGGCGGTGTAGCTGACCACATGGTGGTGGTGACTGTTGGACCTTATTGTTTCTGGTAGGTTCTGGTAGGTCTCATGTGTTAGGCGCGTTTGGAGTGCGGTGAGGACGTCCAATTGAGTTTCAAATGTAATGTTTTTCTCCTTGGGGGCCGTGGGTACTTCGTACATGGTGTTGATGGTACTAAAGACTTTGAACCTGGAGTAGTATGTGGAACTGGAATTGCTGTAGTGACCTTGAATTGTGATTACTTTAGTTTTGGCGATACAGTTAGGATGCATGGTTAATATTCCACAGCCTGCTATTGTTACATGACCAATCTGGGTTCCACACACTGTTGACACTTCAGTTTCTGATGTAGTGGAGAATATCCACTGATTCTTGTGATGCAATTGGGTCCACATAGAGCTACGATGCGATTGTGTGATGCTACAATCTGTTGTAGCCTTGTTGTTGAATAGAGTAATTTCGCAGGAAAATGCCGCTGATTCTCTTCCATAGGTCGGGTGGTTGCTTTCACATATGTAGGCGCCTTCCTGGGTTGTGAAGCATTTGTCCAGTTCATGTGAACTTAGTGGGATGTACTGATCATGATGAGGGTTGACTGCTAGAAAGGGGGTATCTGGTGCTATTGTGTACTTTGATTCGTTCCTCATAATTGGAATCGGGATGAGTCGAAATATTGTTGATCGATTAGAGGTACCCTGATTAGAAATATGACCTTGCTCTTTGTGACTGCTCCTTCTGCTTTCACTATTTTATAGAATTGTACTATGTTGGATTGTTCAGTGGGCAGTTGTCGAGCTAATGGAAGGTGCGCCTTAATGGTGCTGATCTGAGCTTTTAGTTGTTGCGGTGTGAGTAATGTTTGACTGATTCTACCATGATGTGTATCTGTGAGCACATCGATGATGTCTGCTTGTATTCGTTGAAGGTTGGCCGCCATGAATGACAATTGGGTTGCTGCTAAAATCAGTAACTGCGCAATCTTAATTTATTTTGTGTTGCCGATTACTGCGTCTATGTCCTTCTGTAGCTCAGAAATTCGTGACCTTGTTGCTCGTTCGTCCTTCTTGATGACATTAATGGATGAGGCAATGATTGTGGTATGATTTTGAAGTAAACGCTGCATGATTTTCGTTGGTTTTTACTTCATTAATTGTTTGAGATATTTCTTCCGCGTAGTCTGAGTCGAGAACACCGAACAGGGTGTGAGCGACGTTTCCAGCTATATTGAGTGCCGCTCTTCTTTTGCGCCCAATCGATAGCATATCTTTGTCCTGCAATAATTCATCCCGTGTCTGATTTTGGTTGCTGCTTAGGGCCTAACACATGGAATTTTGTTCTGCTCTTGTACATAAGTTCTGGGGTGCTAATATGCCGGAAGAGACGGTATCTATTTCTACCCAAAATGATGCCAAATCATAGTACACCACAATTTTCTATTCTGCTGTTATCATTCCTGTTGTCCCGATGCCTTCGAAATATATCCCAGGGTCCTTACCAAAGTTGTTGACATGGACTGAGCTGCTTAATATTGCCGGGATCAGTAGCAAAGAAACAATAACTATTACCAGGGGAGAGCTGGTCGGTGAGGCTCGCCTCCTCTTTGTTGGTATTACATTCGATTCGACTGAACGAGGCTGGGTGGTTGTGAGATGGACGCTGTGGAGGTTATTATTGCTGAGCTGGGAAGGTACACCGAAATCGTTATCCGCATCAGGGTCTGTTACTGGAAGGGGTGCGAGCCTGTGGATTGGACGCTTCCAGACTCTGGTTAACAATGAAGCTTTGGTCGATGTGGCAGCCGTTTTAATTGGTGCTGTTAGAGGTTCGCCAATTAGGAAGTGTCCCGGCATTAATGCGTGTAGATATTTGGGTCGGTTGACATGGGTGTTAATGGTCGAGAGTTTAAGATGGTTTCTATTTCAACCATCACCGATTCCAATTCTTCATACGTTAATGAAGCACTGCCCACACTTCTTACAAAAAGAGTTTTAGCAGATGTGACTGCTGCTTCCCATAGTCCGCCAAAATGTGGTGCTCTTGGTGGAATGAAGTTGAATTTGATGCCCTTGTTGCTGCATGTTCTGATTACAGCTTCTTGTGCCTGTTCCCCATGGATTGCTTCTTTTAATTCTAAAAGCTGATTTTTGGCGCCGACGAAGTTTGTTGCGTTGTCGCAGTACAAATTTTGACAGTGCCCTCGTCGGCCTATGAAGCGCTTTAGGCATCCTATGAATGCTTCTGTGGTTAAATCGCTGACTACTTCAAGATGCACCGCCTTTGTGGCAAAGCAGCAAAACACTGCTACATAAGCTTTGTGTGGTCTTTTTCCTCGCGCCTTGAAATGAATCAAGAAAGGGCCGCAGAAGTCGACTCCTGAATTGATGGTCGTGCTGGTTGGACTCGTTCTGCAGGTAACCTCCCCATTATTTGTTGGAAAAGTTTAGGCTTCGCTTTGGTGCAGCGAACGCAATGCTGTACAATTGACCGTGCCATGGATTTGCCTTTTATAGGCCAGAGCCGCTGACGAAGATGGGCTAGTAGAGTCTGTGGCCCACAGTGCAAGTGTTCTTTGTGATACTCTGTTACGAGAAGTTTTCACAAGGGGTCGTTGTATGGAATGATTATTGGATGCTTGGCATTATATGAAATGGTGGCTGCTTGAAGGCGTCCTCCCACACGCATTATCCCTTCGGCGTCCACAAATGGGTTGAGGTTGGCTAACTGAGTGTTTTTGCTCAGATTTGTAATTTTGGCGAGGGCCTTGATATCTTCTTTGAACTCAGATACTTGCATGGCGTGGATGAGGACTGTTAGAGTTTTGCTTTGTTCTTGAGGAGTTAGCGCAGTGTGACTTCTTCGTTCCTTCTTCGTAGTCTTTGAATGATTTATAAATCTCAATACATATGCTACATTGTTTGTTAGTACTTTTAACGAGTTTTTGTGGTTAATTTTGTAGATCATATCCTCTAAGTCGTTTGCAGCCATAATAGTTGCTGTTACCGCAGTTCGTCTCCTTTCGATCGTAATCTCGATGGCCAGTTCTCTTGAGTATGGTTTTGGCCATTCATCCATTTTTCTGTGAAGGAAGATAGGTCCATAAAACCACATATTGCAGGTGCTTAACTCTGACGGTGCTAATCCTCTGGATAGTATATCTGCTGGGTTTTCCTGAGAACGGACGTGTCGCCATTGGGAGGCGATAGAGAGCTCTTGAATTCTTGCAATTCTGTTAGCGACAAAGGTTTGGAATGACGTTGACTGTGCGTTGATCCATAAGAGAACAATTTTTGAGTCAGTCCACAGATACGTTGGGACATCGGTTAAGCTCAAGTCCTCCTTTACTCGTGCTCCTAACTGGGCACTGAGTAATGATGAGCAGAGCTGCAGCCGTGGTATTGTTTGTGCTTTCAGTGGTGCTATGCGCGATTTTGCGCATAGAAGCCGTACGACAATTGTTCCGTCAGGGCGGATTGATCGAGCTTAAATTGCCGCACCGTATGCCTCTGAGGCATCAGCAAATGCATGCAATTGAAGTGATCTCTTGAAATATGTGTCTGGCAATGTGGGTATTGTTGAGTTTGTTCAGGCTACCACGGAAAGTGGTCCATTTAGTATGTAGTACAGTCGGCAATTCGTCATCCCATGACAGCTTTGTCTGCCACAATTCCTGTATGAGAATTTTAGCTGTTACCACTATTGGTGCCAGTACACCCAATGGATCGAATATTCTGGCTATATCGGAGACGATGGTTCTTTTGGTGATTCGATTATGTGTGGTGAGCTTCACTTTGACGCAGAATTCATCAGACTTCGGTAACCAGGTGAGTCCTAGGGTTTTGACTGCGTTGTTGGTGTCATTGTTGAAGTCGAGATTGACTTCCTTGTCTTCGTTTGGAACAGATTGAAGTAATTTTGGATGGTTGGCGCACCATTTCCGCAATTGAAAACCGCCTTTGAGTAGAATGTTCGTAGCTGTTTTTGCTCTTCCATTGCTGTGATTAAACTGTGGGATCCAGTTAAACAGTCATCCACGTAGAAGTTATTTCGGAGAGCTTCAGCCCCAAGTGGATATTGAGAACTGTGCTCCTTTCCTAATTGTTGAAGACCGAGTTCCGTATGTCACCGTGTTTAGTTGGAAATATTGCAGGGTTCCGGTGGGATCTTTCCTCCAAACGATTTGCTGGTACTTTCGGTCGTCCGTATTTTTTGTATATCAGACGTGAAGACAAATCGTGGACATCGGAATCGCAGTAAAATCCTAAAGAGTTCGCTTTGAATCGTTGGCCCTGTGTGCATAAGGTCGTTGAGAGCACGACTCTTAATTTCGTGGTGCTGCTTTCTGGCCGCTTGATGCAATGTAAAGAACAGGGTGATGTTATGCTGTCGAGATTTGTTTTTGTCATGTGCCCCAATGATTCCTATCCGTCCATGAATGCGGTATACTGAACCCTAAAGTCCTTATCTGCTGCCAGGCGTCTCTCCAGCTGATAGAATCGATTGTTTGCGATTTTCTTTGAGTTGCCTAGAGCGGATGTATGTTCTGCGAATGGAATCTTGACTATGTACGACCTTGATGGTTTCGAGTGGAGTTCCGTGCGAAATGAGTTTCACATAATTTTTCTGTGGCAGACATTGTTGGTTTTGTGTCTTCCCTTTCTTCAAGGTTCCAAAATGATTCAATTGCCTCATCTAACAGCTTATCCACATTTGTCAGTACCCCACATGTTGCGGTGGTGGAACTTGAATGCCGATTTTTCCAGCTGCCACCCAACCAAGCACTGTGTTTTGAAGGATTGGGAGATTTTCTCCTAACCTTATTTGCCCGGTTAGGATTAGCTGATGGTGAAATTCAGCACCAAGCAAATCGTCGATTTTGCCACGGTTTGTGAAGTGAGGATCGGCTAGTAACACTTCTTTCGGTATTCTCCATGATGAGTTGTTCAGAGATTGTGCCGGTTGCATTAGGTCAATATCTAGCAATACAAATGCCTCTAACCTTGTAGAAAAACTGCTTGTTCGTAAGTGGAGTTGGATGTTGACGCGCTGGTTTGCCGATTTTCTGCTGTATGGCCTTGGGATGCCGACAATGTATTGGCTGCTGCTGATGTACCTGATGAATTGGCCGCTTTGGGACGAGAAAGACCTTGATGAATGTGGTCTTTCTCGTCCCCTGAGAGTTTCCAGAGATTTGAAACGATGCTCGAGGAAGTGCAGAAAGTCTTCCAATGTTTGAATCTCCTTAGGATTCTTTATTGACTGCTCGTACAGCAAGTGACTCTGGCGGTCTAACTTCTTCACGAGGATATGCAGCAATATTGGGTCCCACGAGGATCTGTCGACTCCTATATTATTGATGGCCAAGATGCTTTCTCTTACAACATCATTTTTTATTGCTCCTGAGGATGTGTTTTCTGGTGATATTCTTGAATGCCCTATGATTTGTTAGAGTAGTGTGGAGGTCAGCACTCGTTTATTGTGGTACTTGGAGAAGGTTCCTCGCTGTCTCATAATTCTCCTGGGTTAATGCTAGATGCCTGATTAATCTTGCAGCTTCTCCAGTGACATTCGACTTCAAGTACCACATTTTTCGTGTTGGGGCAATTGAAGTTTTGTGCACCATTTCTGAGATCATATCAAAGAATTGGTGCCATTTGAGGTAGTTGCCGTCAAATTTTGGTTTGAAAATTTTGGGCAAACGACATGCAAGCGATTCTGGTTGCAGTGTGGAAGCCCTTGCTTTGGTGGACAAAACTATCAACTGCTGATGAACCTGATCTTCCATTTCCAGGTATGCTGAATGGTCATACCCTGCGTCTTCTGGTGTTGATATTTCCTCAAAGATCTGGTAATTTATGGTCTCGATCTCGTCCCATAGTTTGTTGATGCGTTTAATGTTACCCTCCTGTGGTTGCGCGGTTATGATGTTCGATAATCCAGAAAGTAACAGGCCAAGAGATATAAAAAACCGTTGGTTGTTTGCGCATGATGCCGCTAATGTTGGGTGTGGCACCATTCACTTGCCTCTCTGTAGGCGTTGGAATCCTTGCGGCAGGTCGGGGTTCTATTTCCTTTGAATGAGTACGGTCTGCTGACGTTGTAGGTGCAGGATGATGGGTGCTGGTTCTTGCCATCAATGCTATTTCAATCTCTACTCGGTATTGAGTGACAAGTTTTGATATTTCAAGGTAGTAGTCATTCGTGAAATACCGATGGTCCATTGATATATTTTCCAGCTGCCTTATTGTATTGTCGGTTGTTTCAAATCGTGCCCATGCCTCATTTAGACATCGACAGCGTTCTTCAAAACAGGATGTGGACTGTTTTCGTTCCACCGAATCCTTTTTGTAGTTCCGGATTATTCTCTGTATTCCCTCTCCGGTTTCCTACTGCGATGCAACTAAATCGCTAAATTTGTCCATATTCTCGCTTCCTTGCGCACACTGATGTGAATGCTGCTTGTTGGTTCGCAACGTTGGACTTTGTCGGCTTGCTAAATGATAACATTGGTACTTGCACCAGGATATCGCAAATGTAGCGTGTTTGAATCACGTCGGGGTCACCAATGTTTTGTTCCTAACTTTGATTCCTATACAGGCACTTTAACCTGAATAGGAGGTAGGAAATTGAAATAGTTGTTTCAAGCACTTGAACTTGAACAACTTTCTGGGATGAAATAAACTTCACTTGTTTTATTTCACGATTTTATTTGCCAGTTATGGCCTTAAATACAATTCTAACTACAATTAATTACAATAACAAAAACTTAAGTGGTACGGTAAAATGAATACACAACAAAATATTGAATAATGCAAATGCAGCAAAGGAAGGCTATTGGCTCATGGGTAACGAACTGGCGTTGACTCAAGTCCAATGCAACGTTATATTTGTTGTCAATAAGCATGATTATTTCTGCTGACTCGCCATCATACGGGTGTTTCACCTACTGCAACCAAAGGTAATTGACTTGGCGCGTGCTGCTATGTAGCGGATGACGATGTTGTTGTGCCTATGAAAATTACTTTTCGTACATTGCCTTTTATATAGCCTGTTTTAAATTTATATTCTCTCAATGACAGTAGCCATCTTTCTAGACGTGGATTTATATCTTTACCGGCATATTTCACATGCAGCCATTTGATGGACTGATGATCTGTTTGCAGATAAAATTCTACATCGAACAAGCAACATCTAAAATATTTAATTCCCCATACTACGGCTAGCATTCCCTGTTCAATTGTAGAGTAATTTTTTTCATGCTCGTTAAGAGTCCTTGACACAAAACAAATTGGATGACCGCCCCGTATTAATGTCGCACCCAACGCTGAATTGCTGGCACCAGTTATAAGTTAAAATTTTTTTTAATTATCGGGGTATAGTAAAATTGGAGGGTTATTTACAAGAGTTTTTAACTTTTCGAAAGCTGCCATGTAATTTGGATCACTTGTAATTTACTTTACTATTTTTCTTCAGATACCTTGTTAATAGAGTCGCTATTCTAGCATATTCTTTAATCAACTTTCGGTAAAGCCCTGTCATTCCGAGGAATGATTTTATCTGTTTTTGAGCATTTAGAATTTTTAGATCTTGGATGACTTTTACATTTCACAAGCAAATAAATATTGTTTTTCCCTTTTTAAAAAACTGCATTTATTGGCTTGAACTTTTAGTCCTGCCTGTTTTTGTTTTTCGAATATTTTTCAAATATTATTGATGTATGTGTGATCTAAGTATACAAGACAAATTTTTATTAATAAATTGACGAAGCACCGCATTCATAAGGCGCTGAAAAGTAGAAGGCGTACTTTTCATGCCAAATGGCATAGGTATGAATTCGTAATGACCAAAAGATGTTTTTTCTATCTTCCACTTAGACCAATATTTGGTGAAATCCTATTCCAAGTCTATGGTTGCGAAATATTGAGTTTTGCCAAGCTTATCGAGAGTTGATTTGATATTTGGCATTGGAAATGTATCTCCAATTGTCACTTTTTTTAAATTCTCATAGTCGATATCAATTCTCCAATGCACTTTTCTTGCATTATCAGGTTTTTTTAGACTATCCATAAAGGGCTATTATTTACTCTCCTATATTATGCCATGTTTAAGCATTTCTGTTATTTGTTTTTCAATTTTATATTGATGGATCGCGAGATATTTATAAATTTGGAGTACGAGGGCGGAATGATATTGAAGCTACCTACGAGGGCGGATTGATATTGAAGCTACCTAGAGCTAGATGGCAGCACAAACACAAAAACCTCTTTTTTTAGAAATTGCGATCTGTCAAACGTTAGCTGTTAACATTTCACCCAAATTCATCGATTAATTTATTTGTTGTAGTCGTTTGAAGTAAGCAACTTTTGTGTTTCTTCAAAAATGGAAAAAATGGAATTTCGTGCAGTGATTAAACACTATTATTTGAAAGGGAAAATGGAGAAAGAGACAAAAGAAAAGCTCGATAAACACTACGGTGAGTCTGCTCCGTCAGATTACATGCTAAAAAATTGGATTGCTGAATTTAAACGCGGCCGAACAAGCACTGCAACAATACCAACCACAGGAAGGCCAAAAGAGGTGGTTACTGTAGAAAATATCAAGAAAATCCTCGATATCGTTATGAATGATCGCCGAGTCAAGTTGCGTGAGATTGTTGAAATGGTAAACATATCATATGAACGTGTGTTCAACATTTTGCATGAACATTTGCATATGAAAAAGCTATCGGCAAGACCACTTCACAGCGGTGTTTGGACATGATAAAGGTAATCCTGTTGATTTTTGGCGTCGATTAATAACTGTTGATGAAACGTGGGTCCACCACTACACACCTGAAACCACAAATCAATCGAAACAATGGGTGGAAGCTGGTGGAAGTGCTCCGAAGAAGGCGAAGGCAGTGAAATCGGCTGGCAAGGCCACTGTATTTTGGGATGCACACGGAATTTTGCTCATCGATTATCTTGAAAAAGGATCCACAATCACAGGAAAGTATTATCGTGCATTATTGGATCAATTGATTGATGCAATCAAGGAAAAACGACCACATTTAAAGAAGAAAAAAATGCTCTTTCTTCAAGACAACGCACCGGTTCACACAGCATTAGATACGATGCTAAAATTACGTGAAATACACTTCGAATTGGTTTAGCTCCTAGTGACTTTTTCCTGTTTCCAAACTTGAAAAAATGGCTCACACGAAAAAGATTCATCTCAAACGAAGAAGTGATTATCGAAACTAACGCGTATTTTGAGGGGTTCCCGAAATCGTATTATTCAGATGGTATAAAAAAGTTTGAATATCGTCTTACTAAATGTGTCGAAGTAAAAGGAGACTATGTTGAGAAATAAATAATTTAAAAAAAAAAAAAATGTTTTTTTCCTACTTAGGTAGCTTCAATATCAATCCGCCCTCGTATATGGGGTTATTAGTAGTAGTGATTATTTGATGCTGTATTTCATCAGTGTATGTTATCACATCATCTCCCTTATAAAAAAAAGTTTATCAATATTTAAATGTCTTAAGTCTATGTCTTTGAAAATACTGGGGTTTCATCTACATATACTATTTATATTATATGGGAACTGATCGTTTTAAAACATATTTTGTGCTGTTTGACTGTCATATATTTGTTCTCCAAATCGTTCTTAGCTTTAAGAGCGTTTAGAAAATTTATACCGATCAGAAATATTCACAACCTTCCAAGAGAAGGTACCCGAGATATTGAATTATCTAGGGATTAGTGTAATTAATCGAGTGGTTATTTTGTTTAGACCATTCAGCGTCCTATACCAAAGTGGAATAGGTAATTCTTCTTTACTAAGATTATCAAAAATATTTGGTCTAATGACACTAATACCCTTATTTTGGCACTTAATACCCTTATTTTGGCTCGTAACCCCAATCAATGGTATTTTTGATATCTGTCCAGTATTGTAAAATTTACCTTCAGCTCCCGAATATTGACCACATCCTCTGGTTCGATAGATGGAATACGTCTGCCGGAATTACTGATATGCCGAGAGTTCCTATATTGCGATGAATTATTAAAATTTGTATTCGCACTTCTTTGTTGGGCTGAACCATTGTTTTGCCTAAAATTGTTAAAGGCTCTATTTTGTGGCGGTGTATTATTAAAATTTCTATCTGATTTATTATTAAACATTCTACTAGAAGGTTAACAACTGAAATTCCGTTCAGCGTCACTGTACTTTTGCCTTTCCTGAACACACTTGTAGTTGTTGTCAGATTGCGATTTTTTTAAATAGCCAGAGTTAAATTTTTGTACATTTCTATTGACATTCTATTAATAATTTTAGTCTTTCTCAACATTACATTTTTTATGATTGTAAGCTATTGCCCTATCGTCATCCAATAATTTCAACTTTGAATTTTTAATATAAAAGTCAGTAAGACTAGCATTGTCATCTAAATGAATACGAGCATAACCATCTATTTTCTCTAACAATATTTATTTTAGATCTCTTTCTACATTTTCGGGTCTATACATATTTCGCTTTGTTTCATCAAATTCATAAAATTCATGAATAGCGAAACTTGCATTCGAAAACATTTCAAATAATTGTCTTAAATTACTGACCTTGATTAAACGGCAATGGTTGAAAACTTCAGCATTACTCCTATTTGGTTGTTATTGTTGCATTAGTCTCCTCTTGACTTCCTCCGAGCGGATTCCGTCCCCAAGCTGCACGACACATTTTCCAGCGACGCCGCTTAGTTTCTCATTCACTATTATATGTAAACCGAATTCATATAATTGAGTTTTGTTCCCCTTACTTGCTGGTGTTGCTGCTGTTGAGTAGCTCTTTGTTGTATTTGAAGCTGTTGGGTTTGTAATTGTTGTTCCTGGGTATGTAATTGTTATTTATACTTTGCCTCCTGGGCCATCAGTGAATTTTTTGCCTTTGAACTAACATGTTCAGTTCATGACTTTGTTGTCGGAAATCTTCCATTTTTACTTCCTTGTAAGTACTGACTGCTAACCGATTCTCGTCAAATTGAGTTCGCCTGCAAATGCAAACTGCAAGTTGACATGATGCATTGTACATGATCTAAAAGTGTGGGAGTTGCAATTCGGACGTACTTCATGCGCTGTTGTTTTCAGAGCTAAAAAAATTAACAGTTTCTGATGTAGCAAACAATTCAAGATGAGGTATATGTCGCTGGCTGCACAGAATCCAAAAATTTCGCATATTAAGAATTATAAACGCAAATTCGAAAAATTGATACTTTTTAAATAAAGTATCAATAAAGTATGTCAGAGTTGTCTGATTCTGAAATTCTTAACACATCAAATGGCGATAATACGAGAAAACAACTCATATTAGAAAAAATTACAAAAAATGTCTCTGAAATTGCTAAATCGGAATTAACCCAATTATGTTCAAAATATATCGATGTTTTCGCATTAGAACGCGATAAAATAAGTACAAACTACTTTTATACAAAAAATTAAGGGTGTCTTACCACAATCCTGTCTTCATTAAAAATTATCGTACTCCACACTCACAAAAGGACGAAATAATAAGGCAAGTTGAAAAACTTCAACAAGATGGAATCGTCGAACCATCGGCGTCCAAGCTCAACAGCCATATTATACTTGTACCAAAGAGAATCATTGCAAAATAATCCTGAAAAACAATGGAGTTTAGTAGTCGATTACTGAAAAATAAATAAAGAGCTAATAGCAGACAAATTTCCGTTACCCAGAATTGAGGATATATTAGACCAACCGGGAAGAGCAAAATCTTTCTGCTGTTTAGCTGCTGAGGTAGACTCAGCGGCTTACCAGAGTTCGTTACTAAGATATCTCTGTCAGACCAACCGGGAAGAGCAACATCTTTCTGCTGTTTAGCTGCTGAGGTATACTCAGCGACTTACCAGAATTCGTTACTAAGATATCTCTGTTAAATTATTTATTTTTATTTATTTATAATCTTTATTACAAACTATTAATAACAGTAAATTGTATTCCTTTCAAAGGCGTGCTCGATGTCGCGAGTCCTGTAGTAACAGTCAACGCGGGGTGTTGGCCCACTCAGGTGCGTCCGGCGCGAATGATTGATTCGCTCAAGTCGTCAGTAAATGTCCGGCGCGGGGTGGTAGCCCGCTCAGGTTCGTTCGGCGCGAATGATTGATTCGCTATGTCGTTAGTTACGTGTACGTCGCAGGTGTTGGCTCGCTCAGGTTCGTTCGCCTCGAATGATTGATTCGCTTAGTCGTTATTGTCCAGATTTGTCTGAGCACTTGCCTCTGAGTAAGAGTTCTTGAGCATTTCTCTAATTTCCTTTGAAAGTGGATCACCGAGATGTCTTCTACGACGAGAGTTATTTCCCGTAGCGCTAATGTTTGTTCACCGAGAGATGTCTGTCAAAAGAGCTGTTAATCCAACGAGAGCTGTCTGTCAAAAGAGATCGATTTGATCCCTGTTGCCGCTTTTATAGGTTCCCATGCGCACGCATACCTGCACAACTTTCCGTGTGTGTGTCTAAGCCGGCAAAGTGGCGTGATCCCAAGCAAGAAACCGGTTTTCGCTGTATCCACGTGGCATGTTGGCTGATGTTGGTAACCGTGTACCTAAGTCCGCAAAGTGGCGGGTTTTGACCCAAGAAACCGGTTTACATGCTAACCACGTGGCATATTGGCTGATGTTGGAAAGTGTGGTCTGGCGTTATGGGCCTGTACGGCATTTAGCTGCCTATATACATATTAATGCTGTATATATATACGTACATGTGCTTAGAAGAAATATGTACATATTTACGAGTATATGTATATGAGTAGCGTCCAGAGGCGTAACAGTCAATTTGTGAGAGGGGAATTGCCCTCAATTTCCTCTCCTTACATGATCATAATGAATATCTTAGGCATACCTTTTCTCCTCTACGTACACACTCTACCCGCCCTTGTGGTATAGCGGGTGGTGGATTGAGGGGCTGTTTGTATGGTCATTGTAGTACCCCTGTGGAACATTTTCGGCTCGCTCAGATGTGCAGTGCGAGTGCGGTGGTTCCTATATCCCTGTAGCTTCGCTATCACTGGATACGTAAACCATATTACTTGGTAAGGACCGTCATACCTAGGTGCTAATTTTGCGGCAAGCCCTCAGCTGCTTTGGATAGGTGATGTGCTTTCACTAGGACGTATTCACCCACTCCTTGCTTCCAGGCCCTCCTGCGTAGATTGTAGTGACGTGCCTGGTCCTGGACCGCTTTCTCTAGTCTCCTACGTACAATCATAAATATTTCCGCTAGTATCTTCGCTCTTTCGCTGGGTGATGGGTAACTCTGTCCCGTACCAAGTGCATGCTAATCGAACAAAGCATTCGGTAATCTCAGCTCTCGACCTTGCGTTAAGAAGGCCGGACTGTAGCCAATAGTTTCCGCGATGCTGGAATTTATTGCCAACGTTATCTCCGGTATATACATGTCCCATTCATTGTGTTGGCACACTGGGCGATCATTGTTTTTATCGTCCTGTTGGATCATTCCGAAGGTTTCTCTTGTGGGTTGTAAGGTGCTGTGAACTGCTGTCTTATTCCCATTTCCTGCAGGAAATTTCTGAAAGCTCTACTTGTAAATTGAGTACCATTATTAGTTATGCGTACTTTTGGAGTGCCGTAGTGGGCCAGAATGCGCTCTCTGAAATGCTTTTGTACTCCTGCTGATGTGGCTTGCCCCAATGGTATTAACTCTACCCATTTAGAGAATTTGTCATGAAACACGAGCAGCATCGTATTTCCCTGCTTGGAGCGTGGCCCTACGAAATCAGCACTTATGATTGTCCATGGTTCCTCTGCAATTTGGGAGAGCATTTTCCCGGCGGGCTTCTGTTGATCAGGTTTGAATTTTTGGCATGATGTACATGCTCGAACGTAGCATGTGATGTCACGTGTCATGCCTGGCCAGTAATGCCGATTGCAGATACTTGCGATAGTCTTCTTGATAACTACGTGTCCGGCGCTTGGACTATCGTGATTCTCTGCCAAAACATGGGTACGTGACGATGAAGGTACACAGAATTTCCATGCGAGGCAATCTTCGTCAGTGAATTGGGATGGTATGTGCCTTTATAATTGGCCATTCTCGATGGTGAAGTCAAGAAATTTGCATGGTTCCATTTGGACTTCGGCCACCTTCTTCAAAATCCATGGACATGCCGTTGCATCGGATTCCAGCGTAGTCACCAGCATTCACTATCGGTTGTCGTGATAGCGCATCTGCCAGTACATTTAATTTACCTTTGCGGTACCGTATATCGAAAGAGTATTGCTGTAATTTTGAAGCCCAGCTCGCAATGCGACCAGAGGGACTTTTGATAGAGTTGAGCCATTTGAGCGCCAGATGATCGGTTATCACAGTAAAAATGTACCCTTCTAGGTGTCAGCTAGCATAAGAATGCATTCCTTCCCTTCCAATTCCTGAGTTAACACTGCTCCTAGGCCGTAGGCGCTGGCATCCGTTTGTAACATGAATTTTTCCGTAAAGTCGGGGTAAGCTAGTATGGGTGCTTCGATCAACCGTTGTTTAAGTAGCTCAAAGGCATCCTGTTGTGCAGTGGTCCAGTTCCAATGGCTGCTGTAGAAGGTTTAGTGGTTGGGCAACGTCTGCAAAGTTCGGCACAAAACGACGGTACCACGAAGCGATTCCTAGGTAGCGACGTAATTCCTTCAGGTTTCTTGGCGGTACTAGCTATTCAATCGGGGCTATTTTATCAGGGTCAGTGTGTATCCCGTCTTTACTCACTACGTAACCGAGATATTTAAGGCGTTCCTTACAGAATTCGAACTTCTACGTTCACTCTGAGATTTGCTTCTCTAAGTCGTCAGAATACCTCCTGAAGATGGATTTTTTGCTCCTTCTCGTTCATTGAAGTGCCGATGATATCGTCCAGGTAAGCGAACTCGTGGAGTTCCATATCCGGTCCGATTACTGTGTCTAATGCTCTCTGGAACCTCGCTGGAGCTGAGTGGAGTCCAAAAGGCTTGACCTTCCACTGATACAGTCCAGGCACAGTAAAGGCGGTATACTGTTTGCTTTGAGGTTCCTTTGGTATTTGCCAGTAGCCGTTCTTAAGGTCTAGGCTACTGATACATTTGGCTTCCCGCAGTCGATCCAATATGTGCTGGATGCGGGGTAGGGGGTAGGCGTCTGGTACCGATTTCGCATTCAGCTGCCTATAGTCCACGCATAATCTCCACGACCCTGTCTTCTTTTTAACTACCACGATGGGGGCACTGTGTGGGCTCTCGGATGGTTCAATGCACCCTTTTTCTTTTAATTCGTCGACTTCCTTATTGATGATAGATTGCAATGCAGAATTCCTTGGGAAGTATCGCTGTTTAATGGGGGCTTCGTCTCTCATCACTATGCGGTGTTTCGCGATAGTCGTAGGACCCTGTAGTTCTGCGAAACGTTTCAGCTCTGTGGCCAAGAAGGTTTGACTATCCATAGTACCTCCGCAGTCAGGGTTTTCCGAAATGAGGCCAACGGTTCTACTCGTCGTTGGTCCTGGTGCATTATTACATATTTCTGTGGTAATACCTCCACATGTCAGAGTAGCCTTACACCTCGTTAAGAAATCTATTCCTAGAATAACTTCATCAGTTGCCTCTGGTAGTATCAGGAACGTTCTAGCTTCTCCTCCATCGAATATCTGGTGTGACTCATCAGACTCTGTAATTTGGTTACGTAGTCCTTGAATTTTTCTCTTGGCTTGTGGTATCGTTGCCTAATCACGTCGTCCAATCGCTCATAAAATCTATGAGGTAAGAAAAATAGTAGGAAGTCGTTTTTGAACGCTTCCCACGTTTGCCATTGCCGGTTGTTATTTCTAAACCACATTAAATTTTTGTCTCGCAACAATTCGGGCATAGTTTTTGGCAACGAGTTATTTGGAATAACATTTGCTTCCGCTAATTCCTCCAAATGTTCTATGAATACCAGTGGGTCCTTTCCTCCATCAAACCATACTGACCATTTTCGTACTTGGTCCATAATTGTGGCGTATGATGGTACGGCCGCCTCACACGCCAGAGGGTGCCTTGGCGTCGGAGTTGTGGTTGCTGGCTGTGCTGCGACATCCAAAAATGCAGATCCAGAGGTGCCGGGCATAACTATGGGAGAGGGGCTTCTCGAATATGCGACCTCTAGCTCTCGTAATCTCTGCTACATGTCCGCCTTCAATTCCGCCTTTTGCACAAAAGACGCCACTCGGCGACGCAACTCCTCGACTGTACCAGCAGCACCGAGGTTGAACTCCTCCGCAATTACCACTAGCTCATCTTTCCGCGGTGTGTACACACACGTGGTGTGTACCATTTTGTGACCCTGTTAGTTCACCCTGTAAATTCCCTTTCAGGTCCCTGCTCGGGCGCCACTAAATATATATAATAAAACAATAAAACGAAAAATCACCAGACATAACTACATTCTCCACAGAAAATGGATCATTTCGTTTCACGCGATTACATGGCTTTAAAGTAGCCCCAAATTCCTACCAAAGAATAATGAATCCCGCATTTATTTATATCACCTTCAAAAATATTTATATACATGGATGATGTTATTGTCCCAGGATGCTCAATTAAATACATGCTAAGAACCTTTTACCTAGTCTTCCAAAGATGCAGGTTATGTAATTTAAAATTACATCCAGATAAATGCATTTTTTTCTGATCTTTAGTTACATACGAGGTGTGATCAAAAGATAACCGTTATTTTCATCTTTTCGTGAGTTACGTATGTTCGATGTTCGCATTTTTTTCTGTTATGTTGGTACACATGTCTGTTACATATGTTGACAATACCAACCATTTTGGATTGTCAGTTTGTTTTTGACAGATAAAAAGGTTAGTCGTGTTTTGGTGTGCTCTTCGATTTTGTACTATTCGAAAAAATGGATCAAAGAAACTTCAGTTTTGTGTAAAAAATGAAATTAAATGCGCATATTTGAAATGTTGACTGTGGCCTTTGGCGAGTCTACTATGAGCAGAACACAAGTTCAATTGTGGTATAACCGGTTTAAGGAAGCCCGAGAAGATGTCAATGACGATGCTCGTCGTGGTCGTCCGAGCACGTCAACAACCGATGAAAACATTGACGCAGTGAAGAAAATGATTTTGGATAATCGTCGAATCACTATCAGAGAGGTTGCTGATGATGTTGGCATATCGTTCGGCTCATGCCAAGCAATTTTTACGGATGTTTTAGGCATGAAACGTGCGGCAGCGAAGATTGTTCCAAAATTCCTAAATTTTGAGCAAAAACAACGTCGCATGGACATCACTCAGGAGCTGTTGAACATCGTCAACGACGATCCAGATTTCCTCAAAAAGATCATAACTGGTGACAAATCGTGGGTGTATGGCTATGACATTGAAACCAAAGCCCAATCATCCCAATGGAAACGTCCAGATGAGCCAAGACCGAAAAAAGCACGGCAAGTTCGGTCGAACGTAAAGGTTTTGCTGACAGTTTTCTTTGATTGCAATGGGGTGGTGCATCATGAATTCTTGCCACAAGGTCGTACGGTCAACAAGGAATACTTCCTTGAAGTTATGCACCGTTTGCGAGAAGCAATTCGTCAGAAACGCCCAGAATTGTGGAAAACCAATAATGGATTTTGCACCATGATAACGCACCAGCTCACACATCGATGCTTGTGCGTAATTTTTTGGCCAAAAACAAAACCATTATCATGCCTCAACCACCGTATTCACCGGACTTGGCCCCCGCTGACTTTTTCCTCTTTCCAAAACTGAAGACACCGATGAAAGGAAAGCGTTTTGCTACGATAGAGGAGATAAAAGAAAAATCGAAACAGGAGCTGTAGGCGATACCAAAAAAAGCGTTTCAGAAGTGTTTCGAGGATTGGAAAAAATGCTGGCATAAGTGTAGTATATCTGAGGGGAATTAATTTAAAGGGGACAAGATAGTTGTTGATGAATAAATAAATACTTTTTTTTTATCACACCTCGTATTTAGGTTATAAAACTACCGATAAGAGTATTTTACCAGACAGTAGCAAATATGAGTCAATTAAAAACTAACCCAGACCAACGAATGGCGATAAAATTCGTCGATTCGTAGCTTTCTGTAATTCTTACATACATTTTATACCAAATTTTGTATTTTTTTCTGTTCATTTAATTAAATTAACTAGAAATAAAGCACCTTTCATATGGTCTGTAGGCTGCTAGTAGGCTTTTCAACACTTAAAGATCTACGGTCTCCGCAAACCATTCAATATCCAGATTTTGAAAAAACTTTTTTTATAACTACTGACGCAAGCAAGATCGCTTGTGGCGCAATAATATCACAAGAGAAAGATGGTATACAGCTTCCAATTGCAAATGCGTCACGTGCATTTACCAAGGGAGAATGAAATAAAGCACCAATAGAACAAGTGTTAATAGCAGTTCAATGGGAAATTACTCACTTTTTTTTAAATTTATAGTACGTAGTGATCATAGTCCTTTAACATATTTATACACTTTAAAAAAACATATCCAGTAGATCTACGAGAGTTCGTCTGAAACTAGAAGAGAATGATTTTGAACACATTAGAGAGAAATACAATTGAGGAGCGGACGCACTGTCACGAATTGACTTTAACTATATTAAATAAACAATGTTCTCCTAGTAACTACAGCCGTACAATCAAAAAACACAACTCAAGAAAATATTAAAAACACTAATCAAGTAGTTTTCGAAACTAATGGCATCGATTACCTAAAAAGTGGGTTAAGCTCAAAGTAGATACTGCCAGAAGTATTCCAACATTTTATTTTAAACGGAGTAAACAATTGCTAGCATCAAAAATCAATATGCATAATACTATTGCCAATGGATTCATGGATCTACATACATTTTTTATAATGCTTGAAAAAGAAGCAATCAGTAGGAATATAAAGAAAATACAAATGAAGGAAAAATTTAAACAAACACCAAATAAACTTTGTAAAAATTTACAAATAACGCTAGCACCTAAAATATGCAGAATAATAGAGGAAGATGAACTAAAATCTTTATTAAAATAATTTCACGACAACCCCCTTTTCGGAGGACATCCTGGAACAACCAGACTACTTAAAAAGATTCGTCAATTTTATTATTCAAAAAACATCACTAAAGATGTGAATCAATTCGTAAAAAAATGGCCTTAATGTCAAACCAATAAAACAACAAATCACATAAAACCAGATATGATTATTACCCCAACACCTCAGAAGCTTTTCAAACAGTAATAATGGATACTCTAGGACCCCTTCCCTACATCAGAAAAAGAAAATCAATATACCTTAATATCCGATTTAACCAAATACATAGTAGCAATACCAGTAACTGAGAAAACAGATGAAACAATAGCAAAACCATTAATAAAACCTTTTATGGACATATGAATAAAATACTTAGTGACATGGGCTTTGAATACAACAATCAAGTCCTCTCTGAACTTATAACACTTTTAAACATACAAAAAGTAATATCAGGTCCTTACCATCATCAAACATTAGGAACAGTTCTGCGGCAGTATGTATTGTCGGACGAGAACAAGGTGGAAGTACGCTCGATCCGAAAAACCAAAACAGGTGCATTTCTCCTCAAAATACCTAGATAAAGGAGTAAGAGCCAAGCCAGAGCTCCAAGGACCGCTGAAAGGCAAGCTGCAAAACATCGCCTCAGTAAGCGAGCTGAAGCGGAAGAGTACAATAGAGATCCGAGATCTGAACTCGATTACGAAGGCAGGAAAAGAAGAGCGCTGAAGAAATCACCGTGAGAACCTCTAAACCAAATAGCCGTGAACAAATACGAGCGTACGTCACGCTATCAGCGAAAAGCACATGTGAAATTCTCCAAGAGAGGCGCATAAAAGTAGGATGGATAAATTGTAGAATGAAGTTCTGTATAGACATAAAGAAATGCTACCGGCTGAAATAGATGCAAACCCGTCAATATATTGCGCTGACTGCACAGCCAATGTCAGTGTGGAGAAGAGTTTAAACAGCATAGCACGGGCCTGTGTGGCAGCTATGCCCAATATGAAAAGCACACACCCAAAGAAAGGAGCGTATTGGTCGATAGACCAAATTCGTGACCTAAGGCAAACATGCTTTCACCAAGAGAAGGAAGTATACCAGAGCGAGAAAAAAGGGCCCAGCAGTGACTGAGCACGCCGAATACAAGCGAAAAGGGAACTCAAAATAGCTATTTACAACGGCAAAAAAAATGGGAGGAACTGAGACGCGACACCAACAAAACCCTTGGGGTCTGGGATACAAAATTGCCATGAACAAACTTGGAGCAAAACAGCAACCACCAGAACTCAAACATCGTGAACACCCTCTTTCCCACGCACGATTTAAGAATAGACAGACAAGAGGAAAAAGAAACGACTACCACCGCTCTTCACGCAAGAGGAAATGATGGCAGCGGTACGCACTCTGAAAAACAGCAAAGCGCCTGGCGCAGATGGATTCCCGTCGGAAGTGCTGAAAATCATCGTAGCAGAAAGCCCGCATATAAATATGTACAATGCCTGCTTGGCGGAAGGACTTTTTCCATAGGTCTGGAACAGACAGAGCCTAGTTCTCATCAGAAAGGGAAACGCATCGGCATACCGGCCTTTAAGCATGCTTGATACGACAGGGAAACTTTTTGAAAGAATGCTGAAATCCCGCCTATCAGCCGCGATAAGATCAGGTACGGCACAAGGCTCAATCCTCGACTGCTACCTCGTGGGATACTCAGTCGATACCGCAGATGTCATAACCGCTCTCCATCTCGATGCGCCTGGACGAAAATTGACGCAGGTGATGATTAGAACAAAAATAAGGCTCGACTCGCACGGTCGGAATCAGAATCGGCAACAAACTGACCTATTGGGCGCAAATACAAAATGCAGATGAAAAATCAGCCAAAATATCCTCAGCGCTGGGTAGACTTATGGCCAATATAGGAGGACCCATCACAAGCAGGAAGCTCCTGATGGACACGACTCAATCGATACTGCTGTATGGGAGCGAGCTATGGGCCGACACACTGAAAACCGAGCCCAGACGAAAAATACTCGCTAAGGTAGAAAGAACTGCTACCCTTCGCGTACTGCACAGTGTCAGAAGCCGCAGTGCTAGTGATTAGCAGAACGATACCAGTAGATCTGCTAGCGTGAGAGAGAAGAGAGCTTAAAATGCTGAAAAAAGAATATGAACTTGAGAGCGCTACAAATGCGGCTGTCCACAAGGAACACGCTTCACAAAGGAACACTACATTCGCAGCCACTTCCAACACAAGAGGTGCCGCAAAAAACGGCGGCGACGTCGATGGGAGCCTAATCAATTACAATAGTTATACCGATGGCGACACAAACAATTCGAGGGGAGTTGCAGCCCACAAAGATGCAAACGATATGCGGCGGCGGACTAGAGCTTACACAGTCAAGCTATGGCAGGAGCGATGGGCGACAGTGACGAAAGGCAGATGGACAGCGAAACTAATCGCACACGTGGAAAAATGGTGTAGTAGATCCTTTGGAGAAGTGAATAACACAGTTGCTTTCCGGAGACGGGTATTTCCGCAATTACCTCTACAACATCAAAAAAGCAGAAAGCCGAGATTGCATCTACGGCGACACGCCCCCATCGATGACGCAAACCACACTTTCTTCGAAACAAAAGATGGAAAGAAAATCGCAAAGCCCTCGAAGTCAGGATAGGACCCCTAAACGCCGATACCAGAGTGGACAAAATTCAGGAGAGTCAAGAAAACTGGCAATTGATTACCAACTTTGTCGAGCGCATTTTACTTGCCAAAAAACGGGACGCAGGTATCTAGCCGGTAACCTTTCACTGGTTTTAGAGAAGGACACCATCCTGAAGGCATGTACGAGTATACGCAATCCCCGGGTGGGAGAAAGTCCAAGGAGAGAGACAATTTTTGGTGGATGCGAACCCCACATATGATCGGAGTGACGACCCCTTTGACGATGTGGTAAGCATTTTGTTACCCCCTAACCATACAAAAAAAAATTAAAACAAAACATTAAGAGCAGTTGAAATATCACATCGCACATTTAATGAATACCTACTTTCATACATTCCAGAAACGATTGGGATGAATGGATAAAGTATTTCACATATATTTTTAGCAAAACACCCTCCTCAGTACATGTATATTGTCCATTCGAACTAAATTTTCCAACCGTCCCAAACTATAACCCACTAATACCATTTGAAACGATATATACCATATATAATTTCAATAATTATTTAAAAGAAGTAAAAGTTCGGCTACAAACTGCATTAACTACAGTACAACATTTATTAAACAAAAAAAAATCAAAAATATTCACATAATCAAAGCATTAACATTCCTAACATTATCATAGGTCAAGAAGTACTCATTAAAAATCACACGGCACGCTAATTAAAATCAATTTACAAGGGCCCATTTAGAGCAATTGATATTAATGATAAAAATAATATAATTATAAAAATAAAAGGAAGAACCAAAAAATTGACAAACAAAATGTGAAAATGTTTACTAATCCATTTTAATGTTTTCAATACCAAAATGACTAGTTTTCAATACCTAAAATTCGTTTTATCACTAAAGTAAACCCTTTTTAATTAAGCCTACTAAATTTAATTTCATAACAACTCTTAAATTTACTTTAATATAAGTTTGATTAAATGTTATTATTAAATATAATACTACTCCCATTATTTGTCAAACCTATTATTTTATGAATTTATTTTACATTTTTAAATTTTTAAATCTAATAAGAATGAATTGAAATTATATGAGTGTAAAAATGCAAGAAAGTTTTTATCAACATCGCCTGATCAACGATCTTTATAAAACCTTTCTGTTTAAAAGGGGAGGTGTAGTAAAAATATATAAATGCTATAGATATGACAAACAACATAAATGTGTGATTCACTCAAAACAATAAACTAAATAATCATCACTTGACATCTTGATATTTCCAAAGTATCAAGCTGAATAAGTATATTTTAAACATTTCAATGCACTTATGTAACCTTTAAGTATATGAACCTGTTCAATTATACTTTTCGTTAATATTTTTAAAAAAGAGTGTTTCCAAAATTTTAGAGGCGATCGGCAGCAAGCTGATGGGACGATATGACTCAACTTTGTCTGCACTTTTTGGGATAATTTTTACTTAGCCCCTTTCCATTGAGGGGCCTTAAGCTTGTAACTCAAACATATTAATTAAAGATATTACAAAAGATATTATAGGTTTAAAAAATTTCCATGTCACACCGCTGGTAAAGGGCAACATTCAAGAAACTAAAATCCAAGTTTATAGTGAAGCCAAATATCCCAAAGTTGTAAATATCTTTGATGACAATCAAAAGTCTTACTACACATACCAGCTCAAAAGCAGCAAAGGGCTAGTAGTAGTCATTAAAGGTATTGAAACAGATGTTAGCACGTGCAAAATAAAAGATACGCTCTCGGAGGAGGTGTTTAACATAAAGTCCCTTTACAATATTAAAAATAGAGACAAAATTGCTCAACCATTATTTCGTATTGAACGTGATGTAAAAAAATAAAAAAAAAATAAACACACCCCATTTATGACATCCGCTACCTGTTACATAGAGGAATCATTGTTGTGGTCCAGTCCAATGTGCAAACTGCCAAGAGTATGACCATACAAAAACCTGCACATTGCGATCAGTATGCATTATATGTATAGATTTTCACGCCACATCTAACTGCTCCGCCAACAAATCAGACCCAAAATCTAAAAAATGTAGCAACTACGGAGAGAACTATACTGATAATTACAGAGGATGTACTCAATTTTAAACAAAAAATAAAATCGGCTACAATCAGAACTGTTTACAACTTAGAAGTGTCCCCAACTACTACTGCGAAAAAATTTCCGAACTAGAATAAAAACGCCTATTCAGCGGCAAATTCAAATTTACAGCACAGTAATGACAGCAGTAACACTCAACGATTTATGTCATGACATAGTCAAGAAAAACAAGTAATTCCATAGAGCACACATTAAACAACCTTAAGCAAGCAATAACTCAATTCATGAATAAAATGCAGCTAATGATGCAGGAACTCATGAAAAACCAAACCATGCTCCTACAGGCTATATTAAGAAATAAATGAATGCCATAAAATGATATTACTGGAATACGAACGGAGTATGTAAACATAAATATGAACAATAAAATACACGTCATGTTAATTGCTGAGACACATCTTACGCAATTTAAATATTTTAGAATAAAAGGCTACGACATATACGACGGTAAACATCAAAGTGGGGAAGCACGGAAAGGTACAACAATAATGGTAAAAACTATAATTAAGCACTATACTCGTACATTACAAGAATACACAGAACAATATATGCAAAAAGTAACCATTTCAGCAGTATAGTGTCAAGGTTCAACATAACAAAAGAACAATTCGCACACTTTTTCAATACCCTTGGAAACCGGTTCATTGCAGCAGGTGACTACAATGCCAAACACATTGGGGTTCTAGACTTATAACGCCAAGGGGCAGAAACTTGCTACCTACCATATTCAATGCAAACCTTGACGTTACATCATCCGGTCAACCAACTTATTGGCAAACAGATTTTACCAAAATTCCAGACTTGATTGATTTTGGAGTAATTAAAAACATAAAAAGAGCTCCAAAAAAATGCGTAGAGCCAATTGATTTATTATCAGATCACTCTCCTTCAATTGTATTCCTTAATGCAATATAGTCGCATAGGTGGTTGGTACTGAACTGCTTTATTTAATCTCTTTACTTACGTGCGGCAGCGAAGATTGTTCCAAAATTCCTAAATTTTGAGCAAAAACAACGTCGCATGGACATCACTCAGGAGCTGTTGAACATCGTCAACGACGATCCAGATTTCCTCAAAAGGATCATAACTGGTGACAAATCGTGGGTGTATGGCTATGACATTGAAACCAAAGCCCAATCATCCCAATGGAAACGTCCAGATGAGCCAAGACCGAAAAAAGCACGTCAAGTTCGGTCGAACGTAAAGGTTTTGCTGACAGTTTTCTTTGATTGCAATGGGGTGGTGCATCATGAATTCTTGCCACAAGGTCGTACGGTCAACAAGGAATACTTCCTTGAAGTTATGCACCGTTTGCGAGAAGCAATTCGTCAGAAACGCCCAGAATTGTGGAAAACCAATAATGGATTTTGCACCATGATAACGCACCAGCTCACACATCGATGCTTGTGCGTAATTTTTTGGCCAAAAACAAAACCATTATCATGCCTCAACCACCGTATTCACCGGACTTGGCCCCCGCTGACTTTTTCCTCTTTCCAAAACTGAAGACACCGATGAAAGGAAAGCGTTTTGCTACGATAGAGGAGATAAAAGAAAAATCGAAACAGGAGCTGTAGGCGATACCAAAAAAAGCGTTTCAGAAGTGTTTCGAGGATTGGAAAAAATGCTGGCATAAGTGTAGTATATCTGAGGGGAATTAATTTAAAGGGGACAAGATAGTTGTTGATGAATAAATAAATACTTTTTTTTTATCACACCTCGTATTTAGGTTATAAAACTACCGATAAGAGTATTTTACCAGACAGTAGCAAATATGAGTCAATTAAAAACTAACCCAGACCAACGAATGGCGATAAAATTCGTCGATTCGTAGCTTTCTGTAATTCTTACATACATTTTATACCAAATTTTGTATTTTTTTCTGTTCATTTAATTAAATTAACTAGAAATAAAGCACCTTTCATATGGTCTGTAGGCTGCTAGTAGGCTTTTCAACACTTAAAGATCTACGGTCTCCGCAAACCATTCAATATCCAGATTTTGAAAAAACTTTTTTTATAACTACTGACGCAAGCAAGATCGCTTGTGGCGCAATAATATCACAAGAGAAAGATGGTATACAGCTTCCAATTGCAAATGCGTCACGTGCATTTACCAAGGGAGAATGAAATAAAGCACCAATAGAACAAGTGTTAATAGCAGTTCAATGGGAAATTACTCACTTTTTTTTAAATTTATAGTACGTAGTGATCATAGTCCTTTAACATATTTATACACTTTAAAAAAACATATCCAGTAGATCTACGAGAGTTCGTCTGAAACTAGAAGAGAATGATTTTGAACACATTAGAGAGAAATACAATTGAGGAGCGGACGCACTGTCACGAATTGACTTTAACTATATTAAATAAACAATGTTCTCCTAGTAACTACAGCCGTACAATCAAAAAACACAACTCAAGAAAATATTAAAAACACTAATCAAGTAGTTTTCGAAACTAGTGGCATCGATTACCTAAAAAGTGGGTTAAGCTCAAAGTAGATACTGCCAGAAGTATTCCAACATTTTATTTTAAACGGAGTAAACAATTGCTAGCATCAAAAATCAATATGCATAATACTATTGCCAATGGATTCATGGATCTACATACATTTTTTATAATGCTTGAAAAAGAAGCAATCAGTAGGAATATAAAGAAAATACAAATGAAGGAAAAATTTAAACAAACACCAAATAAACTTTGTAAAAATTTACAAATAACGCTAGCACCTAAAATATGCAGAATAATAGAGGAAGATGAACTAAAATCTTTATTAAAATAATTTCACGACAACCCCCTTTTCGGAGGACATCCTGGAACAACCAGACTACTTAAAAAGATTCGTCAATTTTATTATTCAAAAAACATCACTAAAGATGTGAATCAATTCGTAAAAAAATGGCCTTAATGTCAAACCAATAAAACAACAAATCACATAAAACCAGATATGATTATTACCCCAACACCTCAGAAGCTTTTCAAATAGTAATAATGGATACTCTAGGACCCCTTCCCTACATCAGAAAAAGAAAATCAATATACCTTAATATTCGATTTAACCAAATACATAGTAGCAATACCAGTAACTGAGAAAACAGATGAAACAATAGCAAAACCATTAATAAAACCTTTTATGGACATATGAATAAAATACTTAGTGACATGGGCTTTGAATACAACAATCAAGTCCTCTCTGAACTTATAACACTTTTAAACATACAAAAAGTAATATCAGGTCCTTACCATCATCAAACATTAGGAACAGTTCTGCGGCAGTATGTATTGTCGGACGAGAACAAGGTGGAAGTACGCTCGATCCGAAAAACCAAAACAGGTGCATTTCTCCTCAAAATACCTAGATAAAGGAGTAAGAGCCAAGCCAGAGCTCCAAGGACCGCTGAAAGGCAAGCTGCAAAACATCGCCTCAGTAAGCGAGCTGAAGCGGAAGAGTACAATAGAGATCCGAGATCTGAACTCGATTACGAAGGCAGGAAAAGAAGAGCGCTGAAGAAATCACCGTGAGAACCTCTAAACCAAATAGCCGTGAACAAATACGAGCGTACGTCACGCTATCAGCGAAAAGCACATGTGAAATTCTCCAAGAGAGGCGCATAAAAGTAGGATGGATAAATTGTAGAATGAAGTTCTGTATAGACATAAAGAAATGCTACCGGCTGAAATAGATGCAAACCCGTCAATATATTGCGCTGACTGCACAGCCAATGTCAGTGTGGAGAAGAGTTTAAACAGCATAACACGGGCCTGTGTGGCAGCTATGCCCAATATGAAAAGCACACACCCAAAGAAAGGAGCGTATTGGTCGATAGACCAAATTCGTGACCTAAGGCAAACATGCTTTCACCAAGAGAAGGAAGTATACCAGAGCGAGAAAAAAGGGCCCAGCAGTGACTGAGCACGCCGAATACAAGCGAAAAGGGAACTCAAAATAGCTATTTACAACGGCAAAAAAAATGGGAGGAACTGAGACGCGACACCAACAAAACCCTTGGGGTCTGGGATACAAAATTGCCATGAACAAACTTGGAGCAAAACAGCAACCACCAGAACTCAAACATCGTGAACACCCTCTTTCCCACGCACGATTTAAGAATAGACAGACAAGAGGAAAAAGAAACGACTACCACCGCTCTTCACGCAAGAGGAAATGATGGCAGCGGTACGCACTCTGAAAAACAGCAAAGCGCCTGGCGCAGATGGATTCCCGTCGGAAGTGCTGAAAATCATCGTAGCAGAAAGCCCGCATATAAATATGTACAATGCCTGCTTGGCGGAAGGACTTTTTCCATAGGTCTGGAACAGACAGAGCCTAGTTCTCATCAGAAAGGGAAACGCATCGGCATACCGGCCTTTAAGCATGCTTGATACGACAGGGAAACTTTTTGAAAGAATGCTGAAATCCCGCCTATCAGCCGCGATAAGATCAGGTACGGCACAAGGCTCAATCCTCGACTGCTACCTCGTGGGATACTCAGTCGATACCGCAGATGTCATAACCGCTCTCCATCTCGATGCGCCTGGACGAAAATTGACGCAGGTGATGATTAGAACAAAAATAAGGCTCGACTCGCACGGTCGGAATCAGAATCGGCAACAAACTGACCTATTGGGCGCAAATACAAAATGCAGATGAAAAATCAGCCAAAATATCCTCAGCGCTGGGTAGACTTATGGCCAATATAGGAGGACCCATCACAAGCAGGAAGCTCCTGATGGACACGACTCAATCGATACTGCTGTATGGGAGCGAGCTATGGGCCGACACACTGAAAACCGAGCCCAGACGAAAAATACTCGCTAAGGTAGAAAGAACTGCTACCCTTCGCGTACTGCACAGTGTCAGAAGCCGCAGTGCTAGTGATTAGCAGAACGATACCAGTAGATCTGCTAGCGTGAGAGAGAAGAGAGCTTAAAATGCTGAAAAAAGAATATGAACTTGAGAGCGCTACAAATGCGGCTGTCCACAAGGAACACGCTTCACAAAGGAACACTACATTCGCAGCCACTTCCAACACAAGAGGTGCCGCAAAAAACGGCGGCGACGTCGATGGGAGCCTAATCAATTACAATAGTTATACCGATGGCGACACAAACAATTCGAGGGGAGTTGCAGCCCACAAAGATGCAAACGATATGCGGCGGCGGACTAGAGCTTACACAGTCAAGCTATGGCAGGAGCGATGGGCGACAGTGACGAAAGGCAGATGGACAGCGAAACTAATCGCACACGTGGAAAAATGGTGTAGTAGATCCTTTGGAGAAGTGAATAACACAGTTGCTTTCCGGAGACGGGTATTTCCGCAATTACCTCTACAACATCAAAAAAGCAGAAAGCCGAGATTGCATCTACGGCGACACGCCCCCATCGATGACGCAAACCACACTTTCTTCGAAACAAAAGATGGAAAGAAAATCGCAAAGCCCTCGAAGTCAGGATAGGACCCCTAAACGCCGATACCAGAGTGGACAAAATTCAGGAGAGTCAAGAAAACTGGCAATTGATTACCAACTTTGTCGAGCGCATTTTACTTGCCAAAAAACGGGACGCAGGTATCTAGCCGGTAACCTTTCACTGGTTTTAGAGAAGGACACCATCCTGAAGGCATGTACGAGTATACGCAATCCCCGGGTGGGAGAAAGTCCAAGGAGAGAGACAATTTTTGGTGGATGCGAACCCCACATATGATCGGAGTGACGACCCCTTTGACGATGTGGTAAGCATTTTGTTACCCCCTAACCATACAAAAAAAAATTAAAACAAAACATTAAGAGCAGTTGAAATATCACATCGCACATTTAATGAATACCTACTTTCATACATTCCAGAAACGATTGGGATGAATGGATAAAGTATTTCACATATATTTTTAGCAAAACACCCTCCTCAGTACATGTATATTGTCCATTCGAACTAAATTTTCCAACCGTCCCAAACTATAACCCACTAATACCATTTGAAACGATATATACCATATATAATTTCAATAATTATTTAAAAGAAGTAAAAGTTCGGCTACAAACTGCATTAACTACAGTACAACATTTATTAAACAAAAAAAAATCAAAAATATTCACATAATCAAAGCATTAACATTCCTAACATTATCATAGGTCAAGAAGTACTCATTAAAAATCACACGGCACGCTAATTAAAATCAATTTACAAGGGCCCATTTAGAGCAATTGATATTAATGATAAAAATAATATAATTATAAAAATAAAAGGAAGAACCAAAAAATTGACAAACAAAATGTGAAAATGTTTACTAATCCATTTTAATGTTTTCAATACCAAAATGACTAGTTTTCAATACCTAAAATTCGTTTTATCACTAAAGTAAACCCTTTTTAATTAAGCCTACTAAATTTAATTTCATAACAACTCTTAAATTTACTTTAATATAAGTTTGATTAAATGTTATTATTAAATATAATACTACTCCCATTATTTGTCAAACCTATTATTTTATGAATTTATTTTACATTTTTAAATTTTTAAATCTAATAAGAATGAATTGAAATTATATGAGTGTAAAAATGCAAGAAAGTTTTTATCAACATCGCCTGATCAACGATCTTTATAAAACCTTTCTGTTTAAAAGGGGAGGTGTAGTAAAAATATATAAATGCTATAGATATGACAAACAACATAAATGTGTGATTCACTCAAAACAATAAACTAAATAATCATCACTTGACATCTTGATATTTCCAAAGTATCAAGCTGAATAAGTATATTTTAAACATTTCAATGCACTTATGTAACCTTTAAGTATATGAACCTGTTCAATTATACTTTTCGTTAATATTTTTAAAAAAGAGTGTTTCCAAAATTTTAGAGGCGATCGGCAGCAAGCTGATGGGACGATATGACTCAACTTTGTCTGCACTTTTTGGGATAATTTTTACTTAGCCCCTTTCCATTGAGGGGCCTTAAGCTTGTAACTCAAACATATTAATTAAAGATATTACAAAAGATATTATAGGTTTAAAAAATTTCCATGTCACACCGCTGGTAAAGGGCAACATTCAAGAAACTAAAATCCAAGTTTATAGTGAAGCCAAATATCCCAAAGTTGTAAATATCTTTGATGACAATCAAAAGTCTTACTACACATACCAGCTCAAAAGCAGCAAAGGGCTAGTAGTAGTCATTAAAGGTATTGAAACAGATGTTAGCACGTGCAAAATAAAAGATACGCTCTCGGAGGAGGTGTTTAACATAAAGTCCCTTTACAATATTAAAAATAGAGACAAAATTGCTCAACCATTATTTCGTATTGAACGTGATGTAAAAAAATAAAAAAAAAATAAACACACCCCATTTATGACATCCGCTACCTGTTACATAGAGGAATCATTGTTGTGGTCCAGTCCAATGTGCAAACTGCCAAGAGTATGACCATACAAAAACCTGCACATTGCGATCAGTATGCATTATATGTATAGATTTTCACGCCACATCTAACTGCTCCGCCAACAAATCAGACCCAAAATCTAAAAAATGTAGCAACTACGGAGAGAACTATACTGATAATTACAGAGGATGTACTCAATTTTAAACAAAAAATAAAATCGGCTACAATCAGAACTGTTTACAACTTAGAAGTGTCCCCAACTACTACTGCGAAAAAATTTCCGAACTAGAATAAAAACGCCTATTCAGCGGCAAATTCAAATTTACAGCACAGTAATGACAGCAGTAACACTCAACGATTTATGTCATGACATAGTCAAGAAAAACAAGTAATTCCATAGAGCACACATTAAACAACCTTAAGCAAGCAATAACTCAATTCATGAATAAAATGCAGCTAATGATGCAGGAACTCATGAAAAACCAAACCATGCTCCTACAGGCTATATTAAGAAATAAATGAATGCCATAAAATGATATTACTGGAATACGAACGGAGTATGTAAACATAAATATGAACAATAAAATACACGTCATGTTAATTGCTGAGACACATCTTACGCAATTTAAATATTTTAGAATAAAAGGCTACGACATATACGACGGTAAACATCAAAGTGGGGAAGCACGGAAAGGTACAACAATAATGGTAAAAACTATAATTAAGCACTATACTCGTACATTACAAGAATACACAGAACAATATATGCAAAAAGTAACCATTTCAGCAGTATAGTGTCAAGGTTCAACATAACAAAAGAACAATTCGCACACTTTTTCAATACCCTTGGAAACCGGTTCATTGCAGCAGGTGACTACAATGCCAAACACATTGGGGTTCTAGACTTATAACGCCAAGGGGCAGAAACTTGCTACCTACCATATTCAATGCAAACCTTGACGTTACATCATCCGGTCAACCAACTTATTGGCAAACAGATTTTACCAAAATTCCAGACTTGATTGATTTTGGAGTAATTAAAAACATAAAAAGAGCTCCAAAAAAATGCGTAGAGCCAATTGATTTATTATCAGATCACTCTCCTTCAATTATATTCCTTAATGCAATATAGTCGCATAGGTGGTTGGTACTGAACTGCTTTATTTAATCTCTTTACTTAATACAACACCTTAACCTGTTCTTATACCGTAAAGAGTACTTATCGTGTCTGTAAATAACTTAATACTTCACAATTAATATGACAGCAGATGGTAGCACCACCACAAATAAAAATACTAATTGGCTAAGGTTCAAAAAATAAATAAGCTCTCACACTGAGCTAAGTATTCCTCTCAAAAGTAAGAAAGAAATCGACATAGCAATTGAAAATCTCCTGAGCGTAATAACTGCAGCTGCTATAATTTCAACCCCTGATACCAGCATTAAAAGGAATAAATCAATAAAACTTTTAATGATAGAAAAACCTATCAAAGAAAAGAGAAAGATATGAAGGGATTTTTAAATCTGCGTATCATCCAGCTTAAAAAAACAGCATAACGATTGTTTAAAAAGGTAAAAAATACTCTAGCTAACGATAAAGAAAAATGTTTACAAACCTATCTTCAGAACCTTACAGCAACAAAGCAAGGTGATTACTCTCTTTGGAAGGCAGTCAACAATTTCATTTACTGTTTTTACTGTTAAATAATTCACTAAATACAAAAAACTGACATGGCCAAAATCACACAACTGACGCTGACGGATCGACAACTTGTACACGCACATGAAGTGCCGGTGGAAAGTCACAATACACCCTTCTAACTTACATGTCGAGTACATATTATTATATTATATACATACAGATATATTAATTTTACAAATATATTTATATATATATTTGCTTTTTTTAATTCCTCATTTTAGAGATAAATGTTTTAAAATATCCGCAAAGTGTCCGCAAAGAAAAGTGGAATGCGGTATCATGCTGAATTAACACATTCCTCATTTATGCAGAACAATTTTTATACATGTCGAGTACACATCATTATATTATTACGAAATTGCCCTCTTGAAAATTTATTCTGTTACGAAATTGCCCTCTTGAGAATTTACTCTAACTCTCTGTACTCGGATTCGTACCACTGGATCGTGTAGTAATCAAACAATCGCTGGTTAAATTAAAATAACTAACTTTATTTAATTATTGCAATTTACACACTTAATATTAGGCTTAAAGTATACTTAATTACAATTTGTACTTTATTTCACAATTCATTGATCACTTTATTTAATAATGAATTTAATCACTTTACAAAATAACAATTACAAATACTGCTGCTTCGATTTGTAATGCACTGTTACGATTTCTGCTTCACTATCTTCGACTTTAAGTAGTGTGTTGGTTTTTATAGTTTTCGAATGGTTGACGCAGAAACATCTACAATAATGTAGAAGTTTCTGTATCATTCTAGAAACTTATATACACCACAAATCTTATATACACCTTAAACGAGACCATTCTATACACCACACATTCTATCTTACCACGACATAGGGTGGTACACACAACTTCAAACGCCAGATGGAATCCTAAAGTATGCAATCACGTTTCAGTTTGCAATCACGTTTCAGTTTGCAATGACGTTTCAATATTATGTACATACATATATATGAATTTTACATATAAATGAGTTGTTCTTTTAAATAGTTGAATTCACTGCTGGGATGTTGCCTATGTTTGTGTAAAATGGCGAATATTAGGTGAAATAAAATCATATCAAATCAGGGCTGCGTTAAAATTTAACTTTTAGGTGGTCACTTCATTTGTATTTTAAAACGAAATACGAAACTTCTTAAAAAATTGTGATAATTAATCCAAAAAAAATTATAATATTTAATTTGGAGTTGAAAACTCAAATGTTAACAAGTTCATTTAATATTGTTATTAATTGCATTATTATTTGAAAATTATATGTAGGTTATATTTATGTGAACGGGGCTTAATGCATTCGTTGATCATATGCAGAAGTAAAAATGTATTGTATTTTTGTCCGTTTGCCCCTTAATGTAACTTAGTTTGTACTTTGACCTTTGGGCCAGACGGTTTTGCCGCCAAGTAAAGTAAATCCGTTTTTCTTAAATGGGTTAGCTTTATTAGGCAGTCAATCGAGCAAGTTGTCTGAGGTCAAAAAAGGAGTAAGTTAATTTGTCTTTATGTTTTATACTTTGTATATAAATATAATAAAATCCAGACTCACATATGTATGAATTTTTACGAATATAGAAAAATGAAGAAAGGATTTAGTAGTCATCGTGCCTGTGTCTGGAATTTATTTGAGGGTGGCTGCAAGAGTTCAATTTTCTAGACCTCTACGCTCGGATCGTCGGCAAATATATTATAACTATTCTGAACATAAAATCTGATCCAATTGCTTTCCATGTGTTACCAACACCCCTAGTCATGATGCAGTGTGGTGGCCGCGGCTAGCTCGCAGCAACGGTCGTGGTCCTCAACCCGCCACACTGCATCGGGTGGGGCAACATTAATGGCGCCCAAAGTTTAAAAAAATTTTAGATTAAAATTTTCCTTGTGTGTTGTGTATTGCGATTTTGTGGTCTAGTATATTGGTGGATAGAGTAATTTTGTGTTGAGTTAATGTGCTCCACTCTTGCCGGTGGCTTGACGTGCCAAAGTGTAACGCCAATTGCAACGAGAAGAGGGGGAGGCGAAATGTGAGACGAAGCCAGCTATCTCATCGAGGCCGTGGTCTGTTGAACATATCATCGTAGCACTGATGAAATTAGTGAGAGGCGGAGTCTGAATAAGTGTAAGGAAAATTTTAATCAGGCAAGAATAAAGAATAACAGCTCACCTGTTAGAAGAACAGCCACGGTTTGTGTTGAGAAAACAGTCCTTCAGCAGAATGAAATCAAGCGAGAACCACCCCATCTAGTCGAACAAGTTCAAAAGAAAATGTTTGTGTTAGTAAATATTTATAATTTATAAAGTAATATATTTTTGTAAGTATATATTTCTAAAGATAAGGTAAGGTAAAGGGTATTTCGTACTCGGTCTAATCCGACTTCAGACTTCTTTACTCGTTTTGTTAGAAGTTAGTTCGGTGTTTTGCCAGTTTGGGTATTCGGTAATCTATATACGAGTATATAAAAATAACTTACATTGTGTTTGCAATTGATGTTCTATGTAATGCGTGAACCGATTTTGTTACTGATACTTTTCCATGAAAGGTCACGACAATACCAAGGTTTTATATATATATTTTTCTATGCGCAGGCATTGAGTTATAGGCATTAGTGAGTGTCGGTCTACATCATTTATTTTACATTATTTGAATTTCTAATATGTACATTCTTTTCCAGTATTCAATCCCGGGCCACCCTAATATTCTCGTTCTATTGTTCTTACAGCAACAACAACTACACATTTTTGGAAAAGTCGACGGTGTCACTCCCCCTTATTAAAAATCGCTCTGGCGGCCTTAATAATAAGGAGAGGGAGAATAACAATAACAACAACAACGGAGCTGCTTGATGTTTACATCTCTAAGCGAGAGAGAATAACAATAACACAACAATGCTGTTTGATGTTATTGACTTCCAATGCTTCATTCAGCCACTGAGTCGTATTGTTATTCCCTTTGCCTTCGCTGTTTAGAACACGTTGGTTTTTTGCCTTTTTTTGGTGGTCTGGCGACCAAGTGCGAACTCTGTTTTGTTGCAATCAATTTACTAACATATTTCAATGCGTATTGCATTTTTTAAATACTTTTTTCTGAAAATACAGGTGCATTAGACTGATTTTAAGTCATTTATTGAGATTGGGTTGAGTTGTTCATTGGATTGATCGTGTTCCGTCATTTATTGTGTGACATTGAGTACATTCCAGAGTGAAAGCACTTCGCATTATTTTTGCGTTTATAAACAGTGTATATTCGTCAATTTTTTATTTCATTTTGCAAATAAATCAAATTTTATTTTTAGTTGGTGTTGCCACATATTTGAACACAATATGGTACGAAGACGTAGTAATTTGGGGCGTCGAACACGTAATGCTACAAATGCTGCGGCATCTAGAGCTTTTCAAAGTAGCGAACAGCGCGAAAATAATACTTTGGCTGCTCGAAATACCATGGCACGTGTTAGGGTTGCGCGAAATTCAGCTCCACGTCCGTATGTGTGACGTACTTTGGAGCGTGCAGCATAAAATGATGATGCAAACTTTGATTACGTTTCTCATGCGAAGTTTTCAATTGGATCAATGACTACTATTTGCAGTCAATGCATGGCATTTAAATTTAAACATGAGGTGCCTGGACAAGTTGTGTTGTGAAACAGACAAGTTAAATTACCTGAATGGAATCCACCACCGGAGCCCTTGCGTTCTTTGATAACTGGTGCCATACCGGTTTTGAAACTTTTTTTGGCAAACATACAAGCGTATAATTCCGGTTTTCAAATGACTTCGTTCGGTGCGACAAATATTATACGCGATAATTTTATGCCAACGTTCAAGGTAATTGTGTTTAGTTGAATAATAGTGAAACGTACGATTGTGAAAGTTTTGCTCTTCAACAGATTCAAGGCCAAGTTTACCATCGACTTGGATCTTTGTTACCCTTTCCAGATCAAAGTTATCAATTTTTGCAAATGTACTTTGTGGGTAACTCAAATGTTGAAACCGATCGTCGTTGTAATATTTCTTCAAATTTACAGAGAGAGATTGTCGAGCTGAATATGACTTAGTGCGGCTTTTTCAAACTGCTCTCGATCAAATGGCATCCAATGAATATACAATTGTGATTCGAGCTGATAAAACGCCACCTGGCCAACACATCATGATGATGTCGCTATTGTAATCATGGGCGACAAATTTAATACCCGTGACATTGTGCTGCATAGTAGAAATATGCAACTGCAACGAGTGTCTGAAACTCTTCGCTGCTATGATGGATTACAGTACCCATTGTTGTTTTGCCGATGAAAAGACGGTTATCATTTTAGCATTAAAATGATCAATCCTTCTACCGGTTAGTGCATTTCAATTCTATTTCATTTTGAAAAGCTTTATTTCATTTTTCGCATAATTTTGCATTCTAGGAGCGGAAACAAATAAAATAGTCAGTGTAATGAATTATTATTCATATCGTCTCATGGTGCGTCAAAATGATTTTAACCACCACATTTTGCATTGTCGTCGACTTTTCCATCAATTTGTTGTTGACATGTACGCAAAAATTGAATCTGAACGACTAAATTTCATACGGTTTAATCAGAAGAAATCAAAATGATTTTAACCACATTTTGCATTGTCGTCGACTTTTCCATCAATTTGTTGTTGACATGTACGCAAAAATTGAATCTGAACGACTAAATTTCATACGGTTTAATCAGAAGAAATTACGTTCGGGGGAGTACATCCATTTGCGTGATGCTATAAATAATGACGGTAATGTTAATGATCTCGGAAAAATTATCATTTTGCCTTCAGCGTACACAGGCAGTCCACGTCATATGCATGTGTATGCGCAGGATGCAATGGATTATGTGCGTCATTACGGTCGACCAGATTTATTTATAACGTTTACGTGTAATCCGCAATGGAGTGATATTAAGGATAATTTATTCGCTGGCCAAAGCCCAACCGACCGCCATGATATCACTGCCCGTGTTTTTAAGCAGAAATTAAAAACCCTTATAAATTTCATCGTAAAATCAAAAGTATTTGGTGAAGTCAAGTGCTGGATGTATTCTGTGGAATGGCAAACGCGTGGTTTGCCACATGCTCATATTTTAATTTGGTTGGTCAATAAAATCACACCGGATGAAGTTGATAATGTGATATATGCAGAAATTCCAGACCAAACAAGTGATCCTGAATTATATGATACTGTTGTGCAAAATATGATACACGGTCCACGTGGAGAATTCAACATCGCTGTAGTGTAGATGTAGTAAACGCTATCCAAGAGCTTTGGTTTCGGATACAGTCACTGGAAATGTTGGCTACCCATTATATCGTGGTGGATAAACTGAATATAATGGTAGATCTGTTACGAAAAGAGTACGGAATCAAGACGTTGAGGTCGATAATCTTTGGGTTGTGCCATATTCACCGTTATTGTCGAAAGTATTCAAAGCTAATATTAATGTCGAATACTGCCATTCTGTCAAGTCCATTAAATACATTTGCAAGTATGTAAATAAAGGTAGTGATATGGCCGTATTTGGAGCTACTGATCTGAACAGAAACGATAAAATACATCAGTTTCAAATGGGGCGTTAGATTAGTAGTAATGAAGCGATTTGGCGCATTTTTTTTGTTTCAAATACACGACAGATATCCAGCTGTTATTCATTTAGCTTTGCATCTTGAAAATGGCCAACGTGTGTATTTCACTACCGAAAATGCTGCACAGAGAGCTGTATCACCACCTCATACAACTCTAACTGCATTTTTTAAATTGTGTGAAGTTGATGCTTTTGCCAGAACGTTATTGTATGCAGAAGTGCCAATGTATTTTACGTGGAATGCATCAAAAAAGAGTTCCAACGGCGTAAGCAAGGACATTGTATTGATGGATATCAAAATTTGTATTAAACTGATGCTTTGAGACGTATTTATACTGTTCACCACCCAAATAATGCTGATTATAATGCTTTTATTTACATTTACTGTTAATAAATGTTCGTGGCCCAACATCATTTCGACAATTAAGAACATTCAATGGAATAATGTGTACGACGTATCGACAAGCGTGTCAACAGCTTAATTTGTTGGAAAATGATGCTCATTGGGAACAAACACTGGCAGATACAGTAGTTGTGGCTCATACTTATCAAATCCGAAGTTTGTTTGCGATTATTTTGTTCACCTGTTTCCCATCGATTCCATCTGAATTGTGGACAAAATTTCAAGACTATCTATCGGAAGATATTCTGTTTCAAGTACGTCAAGTAAATTGTAATCCTGCAATGGATTTGGAGCCGAAAATTTACAATGAAGCATTGATTTGCATAGAAGATTTGTGTTTGTCGATTGCTAATAAAGCATTGGTACAGTTGGGAATGCGTTCTTCTAATCATGCCATGCATGACATTTTTGAGGTAGAACTGCAACGTGAACCACAATACGATCGCAACGAATTGAATGATTTTGTTGAAGCAAATCTTTCGACATTGAATGCGGAGTAGAAAAAAGCGTACGATACTAATATGCAAGCTGTCAATGATGACCCGATGGATTTTAATTTTCTGGATGCTCACTCACTTAATTTCACTGTTGTTGGCAACGATACGTTCCCAGAATACAATTGCATTGGCATTGGCGTCTTCTGGCATTGCAGCCACTTTGTCAGATGGTGTTCGGACAGCACATTCTGCATTAAAATTACCATTGAATTACCAAGTTAATGAAACTCCAACATGTAACATTTCAAAAACATCTGGAACGGTGAAATTATTGAAATGTTGCGGTATTATTATTTGGGATGAATGCACTATGGCGAATAAGAAATCTGTTCAAGCTTTGAAAAGAACCATAAAAGATGTTCGAGATAATTCAGGCTTATTTGGTGGTGCATTAATTTTATTGTCAGGCGATTTGAGACAAACATTGCCGGTCATTCCTAGATCGACAGCTGCCGATGAAATTAACGCTTGCTTCAAGTCTTCATATTTATGGAGATTTATTAAAACATTGCATCTTGGTTGGTTGGTTGGTTTCAGTGGCTGATCCAAGTCGGTCCTCACTTGGATTACAATTATCGCCTTAGCGACGTTTTGATACCACAACCTCTCCTAACGCCGGAGAAAACGATGGATTGTTCACTAAAGCCACTTTGTGGAGTTTAGGTATCTTAAAAGATCTTTCGGTTTTACACCCGAGCGATCGGATAAACTCGCTAGGAAATAGTTTCCTAGTGTTCTATTTCTTGCGGCCGCCAGAGCCGGGCATTCGGAAAGAAAATGGATTAATGGATTAATGGATTAATGGATTAATGGATTCTGAATTTCCACAACTTCTACAATTGGTATTGTACGGTCTCTGCAATTTCTCTGCATGAGTACCCACGAGCCAGTGACCCGTAAAGGCCGCCGTGAGGCGGCTGGTGTCCATGCGGTCCCTGTTTATGAGATCCCTAGATCCCGCTGTGTTAAGACTGGCCAGGTCGCCCGGGATGTATTACATGTTGTAAGTGCCCATCTATTGCCTGCTAAGGTAAGACAGTGCATGTAGATGCCCCTCTTAATTGCACCCATGGAAACAGGTACTAGTTCCACATGGGTTAGATCGAGAGAGGCTCCTCTGCGCGCCAATTCATCAGCCTTCTCATTTCCATCTATATTCCTGTGTCCGGGACCCAGATGATTGTGATGTCAGCATGGTGACCTAGCGCCCTAAGTTCCTCCCTGCACTATAGCTGTATCGGGTAGGCGTATACAGTAGTTAATGTTAGGAGTGCGGAGAAAAGACCCCCGCCCCCACGCCCAGGACCACTTGACCCGTCCGTATAAATGGGTATATCGTACTCCATTTGGAGTTTCCTTTTCGACCACAATTTTCTTGAGGGAAATCTAACCTTGAAGTCCTTTTTGAAGTCCAGTTGTGGTACTATGTAATCTGTCGTCATTTGTGTTAATATCCTCGGCACTCTGTATAGCACCTTACCATGACCGTTCGGTCAGACCAGCAGTTTGTCGCTTTTAACCTTAGCGCACTGTTGCAGGCTACGTTCTTAATGTACAGGTCCTAAGCATTGTAACTATCCACTCCCTAAGAACTTCCTCAACCCCTACCCTGGTGAGAGAGTCCAGAATTGCTTTGTTACTAACGTTGTATGTCCAGAAAGGCCGCCAACGTGTACTGCTTATGGTGGATTGTCTTTTCTACTGATCGGATTACCTCATGTAAAGCTGTTTCCGTAGATTTACCCCTGAGATATGCGTGTTGCGACTTCGAGAGGGGAAACTGATCTACTGTATGCCTAAGGTGGATTTCCAGAGCCCTCTTCATTGTCTTAAGATGAAACGACGTAAGACTAATGGGTCTAAAATCTTTTGTGACTCATGCCCAATCTTCCCCGCTTTTGGGATGAAAACTACTATCCATGCACCATCCGTCTTTCTAAGGAAAGAGGGGCTGGTGTGTTCCTTGGACAGTATCTTGCTGAGTCTTGCTGAAGTAGAGGTTGCCTCAATTGATTCACAAAATTCTCTCCAGCCATTTTTCTTGGCTTCCCTGATAGATTTTTTGTAACTTTGAGACTCCCTTTATATCGTGCCCAATCTTCGTCCCTATAACATTGGTTGAACAGTTTCCTGGTTCTCTTCCTGAGATCCGATAATTTTTTTAACCACCATGGTGGAAGAGTTTTTCTACTCCTAGTGACGGGACAAGCGCACTTGTAAGCTATATTAAGAGCTTCCGCAAGATTCTCCACTTTTTTGTCTATTGCCTCAGTAGATTCAAATTTCATTGTGTTTGAAATTTCAAGTTTTGAGCTAGCTACCCTCGTAAAAGTATCCCACTTTATTCTCCTGGGGTTTCTGTAAGAAATAGCATCTACGGTTTTCAAATTTACCCTGAAAACTATCCAACTATGGTCCGAGAAGGACTTCTTCTTGGATACCCTCCATTCTGCTACCTGGACTGATGCGTCTTCTGAAACTAGAGTGAAAGAGAACGATCCATCTGCCGATAAGTTCTCTACGCAATTGCTGAAAATTGGGAATGGTGCGATGCCTGCTGACGAAACTGGATTGATAACATTGCCAACTGATTTTTGCCGTTTTGTACAGTCAAAAGAGGAATTGATTGAACGTGTTTTCCCTATCATAGCACAACAGTATAAATGCCATGCATGGTTGAGTGATAGAGCAATTTTAGCGGCTAAGAACAAAGATGTTAGAGAATTAAATATGGCTATACAATCCAAGATTCCAGGCAACTTAATTTCGTACAAGTCTGTGGATACTGTTACCAATGAACAAGATATTGCAACAGAATTTTTGAATGCGTTAGATTTATTAGGATCGCCTCTGCATAATCTCCAATTGAAAGTTGGCGTCATTATCATTATGCTACGCAATATTAATCAACCCCGTTTGTGTAATGGTACAAGACTTGCTGTTAAAAGATTGATGGCTTATGTAATTGAAGCTACTATTTTAACTGGGACTACTATTCAGTTTCTTGTTTGCACATGAACCACTGTATGTTGCCTGTTCGCGTGTTAGCAAACAATCGGTTTTGTATATTTACACCGATAGTGGAAAAACAAAAAATGTTGTGTACCACAGAGCCTTACACAAAAACCATTTAACACTGATTAAAATGAACTCTGAATTGATTTTATATTTTCCTAATTTGTTTCGCACTACTAACTGTGCAGGGGGTTCGCTAGTAGTAATATATTTTGATTAATAGAAAAGAAAAGGTAGTGGAAGTCAGGCGATGCACTTGAGAAGTGGGCCCAGAAAAAATAGAAGAAGTAACGAATTTGATAGGAACGGAGATATTCCAGAAAGTCTAGCATATAGGGAAGCTATGCCGGTGGAACACTCGCCCCAAGGGGGAAGTGAAGAAGAGAAGGCGACTGGGGGACAACCAGGATGGAGTGGCACGGGGATGGTGCCGAAGGATAGAGGCAGAGAGGATAACTTAGGGACGGGAGCACCGCGTGCGATCAGACGATAGCTGGTTAGGCACTACAGCGTACGGTACCAGGCCAGAACGCGCAATGAGGCAATCCGAATAATTAGGGCTGAAGGGCCAAGAAGAACTCCCAAGTGAATACCGCTCCGCAATCAATTTGATGTTGCTCCAAAGCCATAGTAGCTATCGAGTAGCATTAACTGTAGAAACAGAAAAAATAAGGGAAACAGTGAGAGGTAATCATATAGAGTTGATGAAGCTAGTGAGTGGTGCAGTGCGGCCTAGCAACAGGTACCGGAGCGGGGGGTAATGCCCTCGGCATCGGAGTCGGGTTGTGAACCTCCAGGTAGAACAGAAGAAAGTCGGGACAATGACAGATGGCGGAGCCATATTGCAACAACGAGTGGTCGCGAACCACCATTCCGAATGGAGACTGAAGAATTTGGTCCGGAGACACTAACCAGGGAGCAAGCGAGTAGAAATAACATAGGGCGACGGAACTGAAGAGAGTTTCCGAGAGAAGGGAGTCGCATGGTAGTGAGACTAGAGAAATGGGATTTATTCTTCGATGGAAAAGTCGAAAGAATTTACATTCCTGTTGGAGCACTTGCAGCGCAGTATGAGGTTCCTTGGCCAGCAGTAATGACGGAATTTCATGTACTGTTGCGTGGGGCAACAATAGAGTGGTACTGGCTATGCGTCAGGGCGTGGCCAGCGCTTCGGAACGCTATGCTAAGGCAGTTTCGCTCGAACCATAGTGAATTTTAGTTGTTGAGGGAATTGTCGGAAAGGAGGCCACTGCCGGGTGAGAGCTTGGTTCCAATTGGCAATTTCAAGCAAATTGCCAATGGAGACAGCAAATTGCCAACATGCTGTGTTGCTGTAAGTTGTCATTTTGTTTGTTTGACAACTGTTTTTTCATTTTTTCGTGACACTCACATTAGCACCATCGTAGAACTCGTTAGTGTTACCGCGACTATTAAATGAATAAGAACGCGAAAATGGATGGAGACTGTGCATTTCCCTTTTTTGTTAAGAAAATTTCACCCAGAATCTCTGCTTCCTTCTTCTTTCCTCTTCATTGTATAAATCAAACAATTCTTTTATTGAATCAAGACCGCGGGCACAGCGAACTAGATTGTTTGACAGCATTTTCAAAATGACGATGACTTAACATGGCAATAACCACCATTAAAATATTGACATATTCAATGAAATTTGACTGTTTGTAATGGCATCAAAAATTGCCCGCGGAGACATGGGGTAAGATGCGATCGGTGTCAGCACTGTTTTTTTTCGATAAATAATCGAAAAAGAGGTAAGGTGTCATTTCTGTCAAGGAAAATTTAATATGGGAAAAATTTTAAAAAAAATATGTGGGAATGTGGCCGAAGGTCTTTTAATTGAAATTTTGAGGTCCAAAATTAAGCAATTAAGAGGTGCCCGGAAAAATTACGATTGCATACTTACTTTCGGCCTTTGCCACAAAATAAACAAATATGAGAGTTGTCACCGAATTGTCAAAATAAATTATGAAAAGTTAGTATGAACGCTACTGAAGTAATTTATGCCATAGTATGAACGTGATATTATTCTAGATTCTGTGTATAATACCACGAATAATTTTGAGCAATAAGCAGTTGCAATTGCTGTAGCAAATGCAATTGTTTGGAATTTGTTGGCCACTATGTAAGCTGCACAGAATAGGAATGAAACAGGGAAAATTAGAGATAGATTAGCATAACTATTTAATATTAAGTTTCATAAACGGTTTTTTTTTTAATACTATTAAATATAAAAATTTTAATTTGATTATTAATAGACAAACATTTTTGAACAACGAAAAACAAACGAAGAAAACAACTTTATCAATTTGTTAGTGTCAGTCACAGCTCATACAGGTCTGCTGTATGAAATTTTGCGGAGGCAACTGACGCACACTACCTGCCTGGCCCAACAAAATCTGTTTCGAGGTGAATGTCCACTCAGATGTGAAAAGGCCATTCAGTTTGAATCTTCCGAATTACGTACAACAATTCAATACCAAACCAAGGTCTGCTAATGAATTCATTACTTTAAATATTAAAAACATTTTCCAATTTAGAAAGGCTTGACTTGTAATTATCGATATTTTTATATCAAATATTGAAAGCACTGATCACACCAAGGAAAGTACAATAGGTAGTTTATCCCAAAGAACAAATAGAATAGACACTGATATGAATTTATTTGTTCGAGATTCTGCTAGTGTGAGATTGTTTTAAGATTAATTTATGAAGTTGTAAAAATTCAGTGAACACTATTTAACTCTAGCCATCGTAATTCATCAATACACTTAACTTCTCAAAATAACTGAAAACACAAAATTTTGTTATTAATTTCTCATTGTCAATGAACTCTCAAGATCCACAAGTCGAAATATTGCAATTGCGTCTAGGTGAAAAAATTAATTCGACAAACTAAAAATTTGTTTTCGTCATTATTAACGAGAGAAACAAAACTTCGGTTTAATTAAAACCATAAAGGGGGTTTACTTAATTCGTTTAGCTGCATTTTTGACTTATTTTGAAGATTTTTCTGAGCTAATTGCAACTGTTGTTATTTGGGTTACTGTAAAAAAGATTTGTGCCCTTATGATCGGCAATTTGTTAAGTTTCGTTTCCCTATGCTTCTAGTTTCTCTAAGTCTCAAGTCTATATGCACCTTCATTCGTCCATGACGATAGTTAAATATGTACGCAGAAGGGGTGGCACTCGGACACCATTTTAATATAAATTAATTTTTATTAATTATTTAAGTTATTAGTAGTATAATATTATGCCAAAAAATCAAACAACTATGATTCTATAACCAACGATTACCATGGTGCATTTACAGTGAATAAAAGTGAACATGGAAAGCAATTGGATCAGATTTTATATTAAGAATAGATTGAAATTAAATAAACTTGTTAACATTTGAGTTTTCAACTCCAAATTATATATTATAATTTTTTTTGGTTAAAATATTACAATTTTTTTTAGAAGTTTCGTATTTCGTGTTAAAATACAAATAAAGTGACCTCCTAAAAGTTAAATTTTAGCGTAGACCTGATTTGATATGATTTTATTTCACAAAATATTCACCATTTTACACAAACATAGACAACATCCCAGCAGTGAATCCAACTATTTAAAATACTAGAAAAAATCATATATATGTAAAATTCATATACACTGTTACGAAATTGCCCTCTCGACAATTTATTCTGTTACGAAATTACCCTCCTGACAATTTGCTCTAACTCTCTGTACTCGGATTCATACCACTGGATCGTGTAGTAATCAAGCAATCGCTGGTTAAATTAAAATAAGTAACTATTTAATTATTGCAATTTACACATTTAATATAAGGCTTAAAGTTTATTTTATTATATTTTACACTTTATTTATTAATTAATTTCATCACTTTACAAAATCACAATACTGCTGCTTCGATTAAAATGCACGATATACACACTGTTACGATCTTTGCTCAACTGCGTTCGACTTTGAATAGTGTGGTCGTTTTTATAGCTTTCGAATGGTTGAAGTAGAAAATTCTAGAAGTTTCTGGATTATTCTAGAAACTTATATACACCACGAATATTATATACACCTTGAACGAGAACATTCTATACACTACTATCTTACCACATAGGGTGGTGCACACAACTTCAAACTCCAGATGGGATCCTAAGAGTATGCAATCACTATACAGTATGCAATCACTTTTCAATACGTATGCACATAATATAATAATGTGTAGTCGACATGTATAATAATTTTTGTGCATAAATGAGGAATGTGTTAATTCAGCATGTTAATTCATGATGCCGCATTCAACTTTTCTTTGCGGACACTTTGCGTATATTTTAAAACACGCGTTAACTTGAAGATTTAGCTCTAAAATGAGGAATAAAAAAGGCAAATAAAATCATAAAAGAATAATAACTGTTTTTCTTCAAATTCCCATGTTTGTCTTTACTTCTCTTTTTATAAAATTGACAAGAAAGGAACAAGAAATACTAACAATTTATTATACACGCAACAAAGTCAGCTATTGGTTAATTTATAGATAAGTTTGGAACTAGTAAATTAATCACTTGATTTCTTACTATTAATTTTACTAGTATATTTTGAAGACTGTCTATAATTTTCACTACAGGCGTATCGAAAACATGTCCAACAATCACAATTAATTCATTTACACTATACATGTGACCAAAAATGATTAAACGGTAAATAAATTCTGCGGAAATCGGCTGTCTTCTTCGCCGTTTCACGCATACTTCTCCATTTAGAACAGAATACGCGGTTCAATACTGAAATGTATGTATAAATTTTTCGTAAGCATGCACTCTATTAGTTATGTTAGTGAAAACATATATCTGACGTTTAATCAATTAATTTCATGTTTAAAAAATTGTAATTGCAGGCCAACAATTTGTGAAGAAGACATCATCAAATTTAATAAATTAAAAGCTAGTTGCAAAAATTTTAAAGAATATCTATATGTACTGACAAAATAAATCACTAATTAACTCATGATTATTCAACGGCTGTTTTTAATTTTATATTATGTTCTCACTATCGTATTTTCTGGCTTATTCTTGATTTATGGATAAATCGTGTCCAAATTAAGTAATTTCGCCATTGGAAATCTGTCAATGAAATTACCTTAAAATTATGTAATTTATCATAAATTACCACCAAATTAACCCCAAGTCTCCAAGGGCAATTTTTAATTGCTTGCAATTGGCAATTTCAAGCAAATTGCCACTGGAGACAGCAAATTGCCAACATGCTGTGCTGCTGTAAGTTGTCATTTTGTTTGTTTGACAACTGTTTTTCATTTTTTCGTGACACTCACATTAGCAGCATTGTAGAATTCGTTAGTGTTACCGCGTCTATTAAATGAATAAAAACGCGAAAATGGATGGAGACTGTGCATTTCCCTTTTTTGTTAAGAAAGTTTCACACAGAATCTCTGCTTCCTTCTTCTTTCCTCTTCATCGTATAAATCAAACAATTCTTTTATTGAATCAAGACCGCGGGCACAGTGAACTAGATTGTTTGACGACATTTTCAAAATGACGATGACCTAACATGGCAATAACCACCATTAAAATATTGACATATTCAATGAAATTTGACTGTTTGTAATGGCATCAAAAATTGCCCGCGGAGACATGGGGTAAGATGCGATCGGTGTCAGCACTGTTTTTTTTCGATAAATAATCGAAAAAGAGGTAAGGTGTCATTTCTGTCAAGGAAAATTTAATAAGGGAAAAATTTTAAAAAAAATATGTGGGAATGTGGCCGAAGGTCTTTTAATTGAAATTTTGAGGTCCAAAATTAAGCAATTAAGAGGTGCCCGGAAAAATTACGATTGCATACTTACTTTCGACCTTTGCCACAAAATAAACAACTATGAGAGTTGTCACCGAATTGTCAAAATAAATTACGAAAAGTTAGTATGAACGCTACTGAAGAAATTTATGCCATAGTATGAACGTGATATTATTCTAGATTTTGTGTATAATACCACGAATTATTTTGAGCAATAAGCAGTTGCAATTGCTGTAGCAAATGCAATTGTTTGGAATTTGTTGGCCAGTATGTAAGCTGCACAGGAATAGGAATGAAAAAGGTAAAAATTAGAGATTTAGGTTTTTTTTTAAAATACTATTAAATATAAAAATTTTAATTTGATTATTAATAGACAAACATTTTTGAACAACGAAAAACAAACGAAGAAAATATTATGTTTATGTTTCTTTATTTAAGCAAGACTTGTATGGCTTTGATTGTGATACAATAGGAATGAATATTAGATAATATAAAAACACTTAGATTACTTTAACCTAAATACCGGTTACTCACGTTATTTATAGTGTTGCCATACAACACGTATAAATAACATTAGTGTGGGTATTGTCACTATAACATTAGGGTAGCAGTTACCATAACATCCCCCTTTTTCTTAAAACAAATATACACTATAAATGTTAGTGAGTCATATATATACAAGACAGATTTTTACAAATTTAACCTGTTAGGCGGTATTAACTTTCTTCCATATTTTGATGTATACATTTCATTATTATTACTATAAGTATTAATTTCATTGTTTAGATTTTCACTGTTATCGATGTTAACATTATCATTATTTATTATTGCACTATGGTTAGGAGATTCGTTCATAGCCTTGTAATCAAAATATACATTTTTGTTATTAGATAAATTCATATTCGATTCCTCAATTACTTCATCTACCATGTTGTCTGATTTTCCAGCTAACTTCATTATGTGTTGCCTATTTCTTCTATAAACTACACCATTTTCATCCCTCACCAAAAATGATCTAGGCTCTTTGCACTTTTCAATGATTTTGCCCTTAAACCATACCGATGTGGGATTTTTCTTAAAATAAATTTGTTCATTCACGTCAATTGGTTTAAGATTTTTTGAATTTTTATTGTAATTTTGAGACGACTGCAATTGGTTTTGTCTCAATTGACAATAATATTTTCCCGAATTAACTAACTTAGGCTTCAAGTCATTGGACATCGAAGGCAGTTTCGTACGTAATTTTCTGCTCATCAATAATTCAGAAGGACTTGGCATACTATTTCTAGATGTTGTTCGATGTTGCAAAAATGCTATATATGGGTCCGTACCAGAATCCTTGCACTTATGTAAAATATTTTTGATTGTCTGGATAGACCTCTCAGCCAGACCATTTGAACGAGATAAATAGGGGCTGGATGTAATACTCTCAATACCCCAGTTGATACAGAATTGTCTGAAATCTTTTGAATTGAATGGTGGTCCGTTATCTGAAATTAAAATTGCAGGAATACCATGCCTCGCAAAAATTGATTTAAATTTCGTTATGACTTGCATTGACGAATAACCAGAACTTAATAGTTTTACCTCAAAAAATTTTGAATAGTAGTCTATGACAATCAAATACATTTTCTGATCAAATTCGAACAGATCGCATCCGACTTTGTACCAAGGTACGTTAAAAATCTCATGATTTTCCAAATCCTCTTTGGGATTGGCATTTCTGTATTTTAAACAAATACCACAATTAGATACAATGTTATAAATGTCATTATTTATGTTAGGCCAATAAATTGAACCTCTTGCTAAATTCTGACAACCCTGAATTCCCATATGACCCTCATGTACATATTGTAACATTCTCAATCTTAGACTTTCCGGTATTAAAATACGTTTATTCTTAAATAAAATACCGTTTACTACGCTTATTTCATCTTTAATTGGATAAAATTGCTCTACTCTTACATCCACCTGCTTCTTACTATCCGGCCAACCTTCTTTCACATAGACTATAATTTTTTGAAATACTTCATCATTCCCGTTTCCAATTTAATATTCTCAATTTCATTTGCCGGTAATGCCACTTGACATATTAGGGAATTACATTGCAAATCAATGTCTTTGTCTAAATCCGAAAAGATTTTTTCCCTAAGCGGAGCCCTAGACAAGGTATCGGCAACAAATAATTCCTTGCCTGGTTTATAAACAACAGGCAAATTATACGACAATAGTCTCAGCATAAACCTTTGAAGACGTGTTGGTATGTTATATAAGGGTTTATTGAACAATGGGACAAGAGGTTTGTGATCCGTTTCAACAATCACACTTCTACCATAAATATACTGATGGAAACGTGTGCACCCAAACACTATTGCAAATAATTCCTTCTCAATTTGTGCGTAATTTATCTGACTATCAGTCAAAGAAGCGGATGCATATGCTATAGGGTTTTCACCATGCATTATCACTGCTCCTACTGCGAATTTCGACGCATCCACTGATAGCGTTAAAGATTTTTTCGTATCGTAATACGCTAAAACTGGTGCTTTCGTAATTTCCCTCTTTAAATTATCAAATTCAATTTGTTGTTCACTGTTCCAACTCCAAACAGAATCATCTTTCAATAGGTCCCTTAAATGTTTGTTTAAGCATGACAAATTGTCAATGAATGATCCTAAATAGGTAATCATTCCTAAGAAACGTTGTAATTCTCTTTTATCTTTCGGTACGGGCATTGCCAGAATAGATTTAATTCTCCCCTCATCTGGTCTTACACCATTCTCACTAAAAATGTGACCAATAAACTTTATCTCAGTCTTAAGTATTATTGATTTTGCCTTATTAAATCTAAGACCTACTCTCTTGCCTCTTTCCAGGACCTGATTTAAAATTGTATTGTGCTTATCCACACTTGGTGCATGAATGAAAAAATCATCTATATATATTACTAAACCTGGTATATCACCGAACAGTCTTATCATTTCAGCATGAAATATCTCAGGGGCAGAACTTATGCCAAAAGGCAAACGTAAAAAACGATACCTCCCAAATGGGGTATTAAATGTACACAACCTAGATGATTCATCGTCTAGTTGAATCATCCCAAAAACCAGACTTAGCATCCAGCAGACTAAAAACTTTAGAACCACTCATTCGAGATTTACATTCATCTATAGTAGGAAACTCAAATCTCGGTCTCACAATCACCTTATTTAGATTTCGCGGATCTAAACACAGTCTCAAATTACCATTAGATTTCGTAACTAGAACAATTGAATTAACCCAATCTGTAGGTTCTTTAACCTCAGTGATAAAGTTCAATTTAACCATCCTTTCAATTTCATTTTTCAAAGGTTCATGAAGACTAAACGGTACACGGCGCGGAGGATCAATTACCGGTTGACAATTCTCTTTAATTTGCAAATGACACTTCTCTTGAAGTTGCCCTAAACCATGAAACATCTCCTTATATTGTTCAAGAATTGATTCACAATTTATTGTGTTGACTTTTTTGATCAAATTCATTCTAGTAGCCATTTCAAGACCAATGATATTATTACATTTCATATTCAAGATATAGAAAGATGTGGCATAAACTAAATTATTATATAAAAAATTTATAAAAATTTTTCCGACTACTGGCAACTTTTCACCACTAAACGTAAATATGTTATTGTATACCTTATTATCTACCTTACTGATACCTAAGGTGTTGAAGGTGTTGATTGACATCAGATTAGTTTGAGCACCAGTGTCGACTTGACAAACCACTTTTCTCCCATTGACTTCTACGTTAATGTTCCAAATGTTCTTACTGAGCTTTTCACCGATCCTTCCCACAAATAGGCTTTCCTCCTCTTCTTCTTCCTCTTCTTCAACAACATTTTTTACGTATTTGTTTCCTTTACCAAAATTCTTTGAAAAGCACATCTTGGCATAGTGATTTAATTTTCCACAGGCATTGCATGTAAGGCCGAGAGCAGGGCATTTATTGACGTGTTTTTGTCCGCATTTATTGCAAATGGCAGTTGGCATTGACTGTTGCTTTTGATATTGTTCATTTTGGTATTGTTTTTGATATGGTCGGTTTTGGTATTGTTGTTTCTTAGTATGTTGTATTGCTGCAACTGCTGGTTCTTCTTCTTCCTTAACATTTTGAAAGCAGGCTAAATTTACTTTCGCCATCTCTATACTCTTGGCAATTTCCAGAGCTTTTTTCCAATTTATCGCTCCTTCACTCAGTAGACGTTCTTTAATATTGTTGTTGTTTTGTGACAGGCCACATATGAAAATGTCCTTCACCAAACTTTCTCGCAAAGATCCAAATTCGCAAGATTGACTCAGATTTTCCAATATGGTTGCATATTGCACAATCGACTCTTCATAAGCTTGACGACGGGTAAAGAAGGCATGCCTTTCCATGGCAATGTTGACTTTGGGTATGAAATGTGCTTCGAAATGTTTCAGCAAGTCACTGTATTTTATTTTTTCCATGTCGACATTGAAAGAGTTGAAAATATGCAGGCACGCCGGCCCCATATGGTGTAGTAGTAACGCTACCTTTCTTCTCTCCGACTCCATCTCCAAGTTTGTAGCCATCAAAAATATTTGGAAATGCTTGCTCCAGTTGGCCCATTCTGTTGCCAAATTAATAGCCTTTAAATTAAATAATGGCGTCGTTGACGAGAATGACGAAACATTTTTGTTTTGTTGTATTTCTGTATCAATTTGATCCGGCATTTTGTTTTCCTTGACGCTTTAGACTTTTTTTTTTTTTTCTTTTAAAACTTTAAGTGTTTCTTTTCTCTATTTGTATAAAACGACTTCAATTTGTCTAATACAACTTTAATTTTTTCCTTATTTTTATTTTCGGTTCGAATCTGACACCATATTATGTTTATGTTTGTTTATTTAAGCAAGACTTGTCTGTCTTTGATTGTGATACAATAGGAATGAATATTAGATAATATAAAAAACACTTAGATTACTTTAACTTAAATACCGGTTACTCACGTTATTTATAGTGTTGCCATACAACACGTATAAATAACATTAGTGTGGGTATTGTCACTATAACATTAGGGTAGCAGTTACCATAACAGAAAACAACTTTATCAATTTGTTAGTGTCAGTCACAGCTCATGCAGGTCTGCTGTATGCAATTTTGCGGAGGCAACTGACGCACACTACCTGCCTGGCCCAACAAAATCTGTTTCGAGGTGAATGTCCACTCAGATGTGAAAAGGTCATTCAGTTTGAATCTTCCGAATTACGTACAACAATTCAATACCAAACCAAGGTCTGCTAATGAATTCATTACTTTAAATATTAAAAACTTTTTCCAATTTAGAAAGGCTTGACTTGTAATTATCGATATTTTTATATCAAATATTGAAAGCACTGATCACACCAAGGAAAGTACAATAGGTAGTTTATCCCAAAGAACCAATCGAATAGACACTTACATATATGAATGCATTTGTGTCCGATTCTGCTAGTGTGAAATTGTTTTAAGATTAATTTATGAAGTTGTAAAAATTCAGTGAACACTATTTAACTCTAGCCATCGTAATTCTCATCGTAATTCTTCAACTTCTCAAAATAACTGAAAACACAAAATTTTGTTATTAGTTTCTCATTGTCAATGAACTCTCAAGATCCACAAGTTGAAATATTGCAATTGTGTCTAGGTGAAAAAACTAATTCGACAAACTAAAAATTTGTTTTCGTCATTATTAACGAGAGAAACACAACTTCGGTTTAATTAAAACCATAAAGTCGTTTACTTAATTCGTTTAGCTGCATTTTTGACTTATTTTGAAGATTTTTCTGAGCTAATTGCAACTGTTGTTATTTGGGTTACTGTCAAAAAGATTTGTGCCCTTATGATCGGCAATTTGTTAAGTTTCGTTTCCCTATGCTTATAGTTTCTCTAAGTCTCAAGTCTATATGCTCCTTCATTCGTCCATGACGATAGTTAAATATGCACGCAGAAGGGGTGGCACTCGGACACCATTTTAATATAAATTAATTTTTATTAATTATTTTAGTTATTAGTAGTATAATATTATGCCAAAAAATCAAACAATTATGATTCTATAACCAATGATTACCATGGTGCATTTACAGTGAACAAAAGTGAACATGGAAAGCAATTGGATCCGATTTTATATTAACTATAGATTGAAATTAAATAAACTTGTTAAAATTTGAGTTTTCAACTCCAAATTATATATTATAATTTTTTTGGATTAAATATTACAATTTTTTTTAGAAGTTTCGTATTTCGTTTTAAAATACAAATAAAGTGACCACCGAAAAGTTAAATTTTAGCGTAGACCTGAGTTGATATGATTTTATTTCACCAAATATTCGCCATTTTACACAAACATAGACAACATCCCTGCAGTGAATCCAACTATTTAAAATACTAGAAAAACTAAAAAATTTGTAAAATTCATATATATTGTTACGAAATTGCCCTCTCGAAAATTTATTCTGTTACGAAATTGCCCTCCTGACAATTTACTCTAACTCTCTGTACTCGGATTCATACCACTGGATCGTGTAGTAATCAAACAATCGCTGGTTAAATTAAAATAACTAACTATTTAATTATTGCAATTTACACATTAAATATAAGGCTTAAAGTTTACTTTATTATATTTTACACTTTATTTATTAATTAATTTCTCACTTTACAAAATCACAATACTGCTGCTTCGATTAAAATGCACGATATATACACTGTTACGATCTTTGCTCAACTGCGTTCGACTTTGAATAGTGTGGTCGTTTTTATAGCTTTCGAATGGTTGAAGTAGAAAATTCTAGAAGTTTCTGGATTATTCTAGAAACTTATATACACCACGAATATTATATACACCTTGAACGAGAACATTCTATACACTACTATCTTACCACATAGGGTGGTGCACACAACTTCAAACTCCAGATGGGATCCTAAAAGTATGCAATCACTATACAGTATGCAATCACGTTTCAATATGTATGCACATAATATAATAATGTGTACTCGACATGTATAATAATTTTTGTGCATAAATGAGGAATGTGTTAATTCAGCATGTTAATTCATGATGGCGCATTCAACTTTTCTTTGCGGACACTTTGCGTATATTTTAAAACACGCGTTAACTTGAAGATTTACCTCTAAAATGAGGAATAAAAAAGGCAAATAAAATTATAAAAGAATAATAAATGTTTTTCTTCAAATTTCCATGTTTGTATTTACTTCTCTTTTTATAACATTGACAAGAAAGGAACAAGAAATACTAACAATTTTTTATACGAGTACACGCAAAAAAGTCAGCTATTGGTTAATTTATAGATAAGTTTGGAACTAGTAAATTTATCACTTGATTTCTTACTATTAATTTTACTAGTATATTTTAAGACTGTCTATAATTTTCACTACAGGCGTTTCGAAAACATGTCCAACAATCACAATAAATTCATTTACACTATTCATGTGACCAAAAAATGATTAAACGGTAAATAAATTCTGCGGGAATCGGCTGTCTTCTTCGCCGTTTCACGCATACTTCTCCATTTAGAACAGAATACGCGGTTCAATACTGAAATGTATGTATAAATTTTTCGTAAGCATACACTCAATTAGTTATGTTAGTGAAAACATATATCTGACGTTTAATCAATTAATTTCATGTTTAAAAAATTGTAATTGCAGGCCAACAATTTGTGAAGAAGACATCATCAAATTTAATAAATTAAAAGCTAGTTGCAAAAATTTTAAAGAATATCTATATGTACTGACAAAATAAATCACTAATTAACTCATGATTATTCAACGGCTGTTTTTAATTTTATATTATGTTCTCACTATCGTATTTTCTGGCTTATTCTTGATTTATGGATAAATCGTGTCCAAATTAAGTAATTTCGCCATTGGAAATCTGTCAATGAAATTACCTTAAAATTATGTAATTTATCATAAATTACCACCAAATTAACCCCAAGTCTCCAAGGGCAATTTTTAATTGCTTGCAATTGGCAATTTCAAGCAAATTGCCACTGGAGACAGCAAATTGCCAACATGCTGTGTTGCTGTAAGTTGTCATTTTGTTTGTTTGACAACTGCTTTTCTTTTTTTCGTGACACTCACATTAGCAGCATCGTAGAACTCGTTAGTCTTACTGCGTCTATTAAATGAATAAAAACCGGAAAATGGATGGAGACTGTGCATTTCCCTTTTTTGTTAAGAAAGTTTCACCCAGAATCTCTGCTTCCTTCTTCTTTCCTCTTCATCGTATAAATCAAACAATTCTTTTATTGAATCAAGACCGCGGGCACAGCGAACTAGATTGTTTGACGACATTTTCAAAATTACGATGACATAATATGGCAATAACCACCATTAAAATATTGACATATTCAATGAAATTTGACTGTTTGTAATGCCATCAAAAATTGCCCGTGCAGACGTGGGGTAAGATGCGATCGGTGTCAGCACTGATTTTTTCGATAAATAATCGAATAAAAGGTGAGGTTTCATTTCTGTCAACGAAAATTTAATGATATGACAAAAAAAATTATATAACAAATGTGTGTGGGAATGGGCCCGAAAGTCTTTTAATTGAAATTTTGAGGTGCAAAATTAAGCAATTAAGAGGTGCCCGGAAAAATTACGATTGCATACTTACTTTCGACCTTTGCCACAAAATAAACAAATATGAGGGTTGTCACCGAATTGTCAAAATAAATTACGAACAGCTAGTATGAACGCTACTGATTTAGGTGAAGAAATTTATGACAAATTAAGTAATTTATGTCATAGTATGAACGTGATATTATTCTAAATTCTGTGTATAATACCACGAATAATTTTGAGCAATAAGCAGTTGCAATTGCTGTAGCAAGTGCAATTGTTTGGAATTTGTTGGCCACTATGTAAGCTGGAGAGGAACAGGAAAGAAAAAGGGAAAATTAGAGATAGATTAGCATAACTATTTAATATTAAGTTTCAAAAACGTTTTTTTTTAAAATACTATTAAATATAAAAGTTTTAATATGATTATTAATAGACAAACATTTTTGAACAACGAAAAACAATCGAACAAAACAACTTCATCAATTTGTTAGTGTCAGTCACAGCTCATGCAGGTCTGCTGTATGAAACAAAATCGGTTTCGAGGTGAATGTCCACTCAGATGCGAAAAGGCCATTCAGTTTGAATCATCTTCCGAATTACGTACAACAAAACAATACGAAATTCCAAACAAATACATACACACGGATTCGCCTAAAAGCATTGTTCTTGCTTACATTTTGTACGTTTCTCTGTTGCTCCTTCATTCGTCCATGACAATAGTTATATAATATGCATATTTAACTATCGTCATGGATGAATGAAGGAGCATATAGACTTGAGACTTAGAGAAATTAGAAGCATAGGGAAACGAAACTTAACAAATTGCCGGTCAAAAGGGCACAAAACTTTTTTACAGTATGCCCAAATAAGAACAGTTGCAATAAGCTCAGAATAATCTTTAAAAAAAGTCACAAATGCAGCTAAACGAATTAAGGAAACGACTTTATGGTTTTAATTCAACCGAAGTTGTGTTTCTCTCTTTAATAATGACGAAAACAAATTTTTAGTTTGTCAAATTAATTTTTTCACCTAAACGTAGTTGCAATATTTCGACTTGTGGATCTTGAGAGTTCATTGACAATGAGAAATTAATAACAAAATTTTGTGTTTTCAGTTATTTTGAGAAGTTGAAGAATTACGATGAGAATTACGATGGCTAGAGTTAAATTGTGTTCACTGAATTTTTACAACTTCATAAATTAATCTTAAAACAATTTCACACTAGCAGATTCTCGCCCTAATGCATTCATATCAGTGTCTATTCTATTTCTTCTTTGGGATAAACTACCTATTTTACTTTCCTTGGTGTGATCAGAGCTTTCAATATTTGATATAAAAAATATCGATAATTACAAGTCAAGCCTTTCTAAATTGGAAAAAGTTTTTAATATTTAAAGTAATGAATTCATTAGCAGACCTTGGTTTAATTTTATATCAAGAAACGTACAAAATGTAAGCAAGAACAATGCTTTTAGGCGAATCCATGTGTATGTATTTGTTTGGAATTTCGTATTGAATTGTTGTACGTAATTCGGAAGATGATTCAAACTGAATGGCCTTTTCGCATCTGAGTGGACATTCACCTCGAAACCGATTTTGTTGGGCCAGGCAGGTTGCCTCCGTAAAATTTCATACAGCAGACCTGCATGAGCTGTGACTGACACTAACAAATTGATAAATTTGTTTGGTTCGTTTGTTTTTCATTGTTCAAAAATGTTTGTATATTAATAATCAAATTAAAATTTTTATTTTTAATAGTATTTAAAAAAAAACGTTTTTGAAACTTAATATTAAATAGTAATGCTAATCTATCTCTAATTTTCCCTTTTTCTTTCCTATTCCTCTCCAACTTACATAGTGGCCAACAAATTCCAAACAATTGCACTTGCTACAGCAATTGCAACTGCTCATTGCTCAAAATTATTCGTGGTATTATACACAGAATTTAGAATAATATCACGTTCATACTATGACATAAATTACTTAATTTGTCATAAATTTCTTCACCTAAATCAGTAGCGTTCATACTAGCTGTTCGTAATTTATTTTGACAATTCGGTGAGAACCCTCATATTTGTTTATTTTGTGGCAAAGGTCGAAAGTAAGTATGCAATCGTAATTTTTCCGGGCACCTCTTAATTGCCTAATTTTGGACCTCAAAATTTCAATTAAAAGACCTTCGGGCCCATTCCCACACACATTTGTTATATACATTTTTTTTCCATATTATTAAATTTTCGTTGGCAGAAATGTAACCTTACACTGTGGGCACACGTGCCAGTAACTGGCTGCCAGTTGAGAATACATATTATTTTCGAAATTTCGAAATTTTGCTGCCAGTGGCCACGGTGGCCACACGTGCCAGAGCAAGTTCATTTATAAAATATCATCGTTGGGAAAGGTTCTCTCTACAGGACGTTTTTATAAGTTAGAACCCGTTTTGCAACTGGTTTTTTAAGGTGCGCCAAACATTTTCAATGGGGTTCATATCAGGGCTTTATGCTGGTGTGTCTATGACTATATATCGGGTTTTTCAATAAGAGCACTACAAAAGTTTTTCTAAACAAAACTAAACCGGTTTTAGATTTCAATGAAATTCTTTATTCCTGTGAATTTACGTTCGATGCCATTATGTATGGAACTCGATTTCTTTTGCATGGCCACCACGGGCACGCTTGCAGAAGTCCAGACGCTGAACCCAATTTTCAACGGTTTTCAAGCATAAATCGGCCGATACTGCTGCAATTTCACGTTCGATATTCGTACGAAGTTCATCAATCGTCGCTGGCTTGTTGGCATTGACCATAGACTTGACGTAGCCCCACAGGAAATAATCTAACGGCGTCAAATCGCACGACCGAGGCGGCCAATCGACTGGGCCATTTCGTGAGATAACACGTTCACCAAACTTGGTTTGCAGTAATTGATTGTGGCATTCGCTGTGTGGTTTGTGGCGCCGTCCTGTTGGAACCACATGTCCTCCAAGTTCATATTATGCAATTGGGGCCAAAAATATTCGGTTATCATTGAGCGGTAGCGATTCGCATTCACAGTAATGTGCCGGTCTTGATCATCACGGAAGAAGTACGGCCCAATGACGCCGCCGGCAAATAAACCGCACCAAACCGTAATTTTTTCGGGATGCAATGATGACTCATGGAGTACGTGTGGATTGCTGTCTAACCAATAACGCATATTTTCCTTATTGACGAAGCCATTCAGCCAGAAATGAGCCTCATCATAAATTGGACGTAGCGCTCTTAAAGTTGAGGCGACTGACTCCGAATTTCGGTAGTAAATTTTAATAATTTCGACTCGTTGTTGGCTCGTATATATTTGAAGAAAAATGTAAAAAGAGCGGGAAAAAATATGGCGTCGTTTGCTGTCACTATCGATTTACTTTTGTAGCGTTTCTTTTGAAAAACCCTTTATGTATACGCAATTATATAGGAGTTTTATTTAAACATTATTTATTTTTAGTTTATTAGTTTCTTCTTTCGTACCATTTAGGGGGCCTTTTTGTATGGCGCATACGAAGCACAGTTATTTTGGTATTAGTACTTTTTTATTGTTTTCAAACTATTATACACTTTTTTCTTATTTGTAGTACCAAAATGTCCAACTCTTACATTACAACAAAAAATTTTGTGAAAATTATTTTTGTAGTTGGTGTTTTTGTAGCATTTTTTAAATTCAATAGTACTTTTTTATTTCTCTCTTGTTCTTCAGTGATTCAGAGTCTGAATTTGACATTTACTGGCCGCATGTGTCAAAAATTTACTGTCTCTGAAATTTCGTTGCCAGTAGCGCCGCCAGTAGCAAACGTGTGAGAGTATTGGTGAAAATCTTTGAAGGTATTGAGTTTTTCGAACTTGCGGTGGCGCGTGTACCGTCGGAGTAACATTTTCTTCGATTATTTATCGAAAAAATCAGTGCTGACTAGAGAACGACTTCGAGTACTCACCCAAAGAGAGTACTTCGTTATTTCTACATAATTTCCATGCATATGCGCATCGGAATTTACGCTGGAACAAATTTAACTCATCGAGCATGTGCCGGTAGTTATGATAACGTTGCGTCTTAAATTGATACTCCACACACTCGTACACTCGTTTAAATTTAATTGTTGGAAAGTGAACGAGTGTTGGAAAATGAACGGTACTCTCTATTAAAAACACACTTCAATTGCATACGGACGTAACTAAGAAAAATTCATCATTGTATAAAATAACAACAACAAAAGCTGCTTTCAACGTCGTCGTATTTAATGTGTATGTTTTGAGTAACGACATTTTCTCGTTATAAATAGAGTGCATACATGCTTGAGTATGATATGCATTGGCGTCTCTATAGTTACGTCGAGTGTGGTGTCTTGATCTTTACTCTTCACACTCTACCTGTTTTTTCAGTTTTACGTTTTGAGTACTCGAAATGGGAACATTTGTCCTTCTCTGGTGCTGACACCGATCGCAACTTACCCCACGTCTGCACGGGCAATTTTTGATGGCACTACAAACAGTCAAATTTCATTGAATATGCCAATATTTTAATGGTGGTTATTGCCATGTTATGTCATCGTAATTTTGAAAATATCGTCAAACAATCTAGTTCGCTGTGCCCGCGGTCTTGATTCAATAAAAGAATTGTTTGATTTTTACGATGAAGAGAAAAGAAGAAGGAAGCAGAGATTCTGGGTGAAATTTTCTTAACAAAAAAGGCAAATGCACAGTCTCCATCCATTTTCGCGTTTTTATTCATTTAATATACGCGGTAAGACTAACGAATTCTACGATGCTGCTAATGTGGGTGTCACGAAAAAATGAAAAACAGTTGTCAAACAAACAAAATGACAACTTACAGCAGCACAGCATGTTGGCAATTTGCTGTCTCCAGTGGCAATTTGCTTGAAATTGCCAATTGCAAGCAATTAAAAATTGCCCTTGGAGACTTGGGGTTAATTTGGTGGTAATTTATGATAAATTACATAATTTTAAGGTAATTTCATTGACAGATTTCCAAATGGCGAAATTACTTAATTTGTACACGATTTATCCATAAATCAAGAATAAGCCAGAAAATACGATAGTGAGAACATAATATAAAATTAAAAACAGCCGTTGAATAATAATGAGTTAATTAGTGATTTATTTTGTCAGTACATATAGATATTTTTTAAAATATTTGCAAATAGCATTTAATTTATTAAATTTGATGATTTCTTCTTCACAAATTGTTGGCCTGCAATTACAATTTTTTAAACATGAAATTAATTGATTAAACGTCAGATATTTGTTTTCACTAACATAACTAATAAAGTGCATCCTTACGAAAAATTTATACATACATTTCAGTATTGAACCGCGCATTCTGTTCTAAATGGAGAAGTATGCGTGAAACGGCGAAGAAGACAGCCGATTCTCGCAGAATTTATTTACCGTTTAATAAATTTTTTGGTCACATGTATAGTGTAAATGAATTTATTGTGATTGTTGCACATGTTTTCCATACGCCTGTAGTGAAAATTATAGACAGTCTTCAAAATATACTAGTAAAATTAATAGTAAGAAATCAAGTGATTAATTTACTAGTTCCAAACTTATCTATAAATTAACCAATAGCTGACTTTTTTGCGTGTATAATAAATTGTTAGTATTTCTTGTTCCTTTCTTGTCAATTTTATAAAAAGAGAAGTAAAGACAAACATGGGAATTTGAAGAAACACAGTTATTATTCTTTTATAATTTTATTTGCTTTTTTAATTCCTCATTTTAGAGGTAAATCTTCAAGTTAACGCGTGGTTTAAAATATACGCAAAGTGTCCGCAAAGAAAAGTGGAATGCGGCATCATGAATTAACAAGCTGAATTAACACATTCCTCATTTAAGCACAAAAATTATTATACATGTCGAGTACACATTATTATATTATGTACATACATATTGAAACGTGATTGCATACTGTATCGTGATTGCATACTCTTAGGATCCCATCTGGAGTTTGAAGTTGTGTGCACCACCCTATGTGGTAAGATAGTAGTGTATAGAATGTTCTCGTTCAAGGTGTATATAAGATTCGTGGTGTATATCAGTTTCTAGAATAATCCAGGAACTTCTAGAATTTTCTACTTCAACCATTCGAAAGCTATAAAAACGACCACACTATTCAAAGTCGAACGCAGTTGAGCAAAGATCGTAACAGTGTGTATATCGTGCATTTTAATCGAAGCAGCAGTATTGTGATTTTGTAAAGTGATGAAATTAATTAATAAATAAAGTGTAAAATATAATAAAGTAAACTTTAAGCCTTATATTAAATGTGTAAATTGCAATAATTAAATAGTTAGCTATTTTAATATAACCAGCGATTGTTTGATTACTACACGATCCAGTGGTATGAATCCGAGTACAGAGAGTTAGAGTAAATTGTCAGGAGGGCAATTTCGTAACAGAATAAATTGTCGAGAGGGCAATTTCGTAACAATATATATGAATTTTACATATTTATGAGTTTTTCTAGTATTTTAAATAGCTGGATTCACTGCTGGGATGTTGTCTATGTTTGTGTAAAATGGCGAATATTTGGTGAAATAAAATCATATCAAATCAGGTCGACGCTAAAATTTAACTTTTAGGAGGTCACTTTATTTGTATTTTAAAACGAAATACGAAAATTAAAAAAAAAATTGTAATATTTAATCCAAAAACAATTATAATATTTAATTTGGAGTTGAAAACTCAAATGTTAACAAGTTTATATAATTTCAATCTATTCTTAATATAAAATCTGATCCAATTGCTTTCCATGTTAACTTTTCTTCACTGTAAATGCACCATGGTAATCGTTGGTTATAGAATCATAATTGTTTGATTGTTTGGCATAATATTATACTACTAATAACTAAAATAATTAATAAAAATTAATTTTTATTAAAATGGTATCCGAGTGCCAACCCTTCTGCGTGCATATTTAACTATCGTCATGGACGAATGAAGGAGCATATGGACTTGAGACTTAGAGAAATTAGAAGCATAGGGAAACGAAACTTAACAAATTGCCGATCATAAGGGCACAAAACTTTTTTACAGTATGCCCAAATAACAACAGTTGCAATAAGCTCAGAAAAATCTTCAAAATAAGTCAAAAATGCAGCTAAACGAATTAAGTAAACCCCCTTTATGGTTTTAATTAAACCGAAGTTGTGTTTCTCTCGTTAATAATGACGAAAACAAATTTTTAGTTTGTCGAATTAATTTTTTCACCTAGACACAATTGCAATATTTCGACTTGTGGATCTTGAGAGTTCATTGACAATGAGAAATTAATAACAAAATTTTGTGTTTTCAGTTATTTTGAGAAGTTGAAGAATTACGATGAGAATTACGATGGCTAGAGTTAAATAGTGTTCACTGAATTTTTACAACTTCATAAATTAATCTTAAAACAATTTCACACTAGCAGAATCGGGCACAAATGCATTCATTTCAGTGTCTATTCGATTTGTTCTTTGGGATAAACTACCTATGGTACTTTCCTTGGTGTGATCAGAGCTTTCAATATTTGATATAAAAAATATCGATAATTACAAGTCAAGCCTTTCTAAATTGGAAAAAGTTTTTAATATTTAAAGCAATGAATTCATTAGCAGACCTTGGTTTAATTTTATATCAAGAAACGTACAAAATGTAAGCAAGAACAATGCTTTTAGGCGAATCCATGTGTATGTATTTGTTTGGAATTTCGTATTGAATTGTTGTACGTAATTCGGAAGATGATTCAAACTGAATGGCCTTTTCGCATCTGAGTGGACATTCACCTCGAAACCGATTTTGTTGGACCAGGCAGGTAGTGGGCAGGTACAGCAGACCTGCATGAGCTGTGACTGACACTAACAAATTGATAAAGTTGTTTTGTTCGTTTGTTTTTCGTTGTTCAAAAATGTTTGTCTATTAATAATCAAATTAAAATTTTTATATTTACACTAGAACTTCGTTAATCCGGATCAATTAAAACCAGCTCAATCCGGACTACGCAGGAATCCGGATTACCAAAGGCTTTAAAATTATTGAGAAAAAACAATTATAATTCAATTTATTCATTTATTATGATAAAAAAAAAAACTATAACAATCACTTCAATATAAACGTTAAAAGTATATAGTAATGGTATATTAACTTCAAATTGATTTAAAAAATTCGGATACCATTGTTGCTGCCGAAGCGTTCTAAGAATAGTCAAACTGTCTAATACAACTTTATTTTCCTCTGCCCATTTGATGCAGGTACTGAAGTTTTTGATAGCGTCTTCATGTTTAACTTTTTGCTCGTCGTTCATAACTTCTTCATCGGAGGAACTGTCGTCAGTATAAAGTGGTAAACGGTCGTCATCTCCAACGAGCCATGTATTGATTTCAGATTGTGACGGTTGATTGTTGTCAGTATTAATTGTCTGCAGCATAACACCGATTTCTGTTAACTCTTGTGCATTCTCATGCTCTGAGATCCATTTCTGTTTGAGAACTGACAGCGAAAGGTTGTCATCGGAATCCTCTTCAGATTCTGAATTTTCTGTGCCACTAGCAGAGTCATTATCTACTGAATAGCAAAGTATATTTTTCCAACATTTTGCTATTATATCAGGTGACAGTTTATTCCAAGAACTTGCAAGTAGGAAAGCTACATCCTTGATGGTAAGGTTTTTAATGGCTTTCGAAATGTCATTTTCGTCCAAAGACAGAACGTGCACCAAGAGACTTTTCCGATAATGCAATTTGGTTATGCGTATCGCATTTTGGTTCATAGGCTGGATAAGTGGAGTGCAATTAGGTGGAAGAAACATGGTTATAATTTTACCATCATCGCTTATAAGTTGCGTTTCCGATGCGTGACTTGGAGCGTTATCGATTAATAAAATAGCTTTCCCATTAAGATTATTCTCTAATTGAAATTTCTTTACCTGTTTAACAAACGACTCGTGAAACCATGTTACGAAAATACTTGAAGTCATCCAGGCTTTTTTAGTCGAGTAGTATTCAACTGGAAGGTCGATGCAATTCTTAAAAGCTCTGGGGTTTTTGGCTTTTCCAATCACCATCATTTTAAGTTTATGCGTACCATTACCGTTTGCACAGGCAAGAAAAGTTACTCTCTCTTTCGAAGTTTTTCTCCCTGGAGCAGCCTTTTCTCCAGTTAGCACCAACGTTCGATCAGGAAGTAGTTTCCAGAATAATGCAGATTCATCCGCATTATATATTTGGGATGGCAATATATTCAGCTCGTTCATTTTTTCAGAGAATTTTCGTAAAAAAGGTCGTACGGCTGATGAGTCGCTAGACAGTTTTTCTCCGACAACTTTCAAATGACGCATACCACGTCTATTTTTAAATCTATCAACCCATCCCCTGCTTGCAGTAAATGTTTTGTTCCTATAACATTCAGAATGAATTTGAGCAGCCTTTTCCCTCAAAATATTCGTTGTGATAGTAGCATGTCTTTCTCGCTGCAACTGAAACCATTTATACAATTTATCCTCCATTTCAGGGTATTCTGGTTCCCGCAATACTTTCCTTCCTTTTGGAGTAGCGACACAATTTGTAATGTAGCTAAAAAAATCTGTATTATTAAGTTACCAATGCACACATTAGAAAAGAGAGCATACCTCCTAAGTTTTTCTTTGTTTTTCTTTATATCGGAAATGGTGGATGTACCGACACCATATTTTTCTGCTAACGATTTTCCACTAAAACCATTACTCAACTGAATTAAAATATTTTCTTTTTCTGCTAGAGTTAACGTTTTGTGTGACCTCTTTGGTGCCATATCGATGAAAAACTGACTTTGTCACTGACTTTGTCGCATTTCATACTTATTCGGTGAATCCCCGAGCTACATAGTGATGCGCTGTAAAATGTGTGTCATTGACAATGAGGCAGTTGTGCAGGCGTGGAATGTCAAACTCTCTTAGAAAATGAAAACAAAAAATATGTAGCAACAAAATGTATGCAAATTGACAATTCTCGCCTGCTGTGAAATGAAAAAAAAACAAATCAGCTGTTCTACAGCTACTAACACGTAGATCATAATACCATGGAATAATGTGTACGTAAAAGGCGAAATAATGTGAATAAAAGAATATCAAATAATGTGTTTTAGGGAAAATAGCTTGAATGTGTTGTATTTTATTGAATTATCGAACACTGCATTACACATCACGCGATCCGGATTAGCGAAACCGTGATTGGTCCGGATTACAAGGTATATAATAGATATTTTTAATTTTTCAACTCTGTCCGGATTACAGTAGGATTCCGGATTAGACCATATCCGGATTAACGAAGTTCTACTGTAATAGTATTTAAAAAAAAACGTTTTTGAAACTAAATATTAAATAGTTATGCTAATCTATCTCTAATTTTCCCTATTCCTTTCCTATTCCTCTCCAGCTTACATAGTGGCCAACAAATTCCGAACAATTGCACTTGCTACAGCAATTGCAAATGCTTATTGCTCAAAATTATTCGTGGTATTATACACAGAATTTAGAATAATATCACGTTCATACTATGACATAAATTACTTAATTTGTCATAAATTTCTTCACTTAAATCAGTAGCGTTCATGCTAACTGTTCGTAATTTATTTTGACAATTCGGTGACAACCCTCATATTTGTTTATTTTGTGGCAAAGGTCGAAAGTAAGTATGCAATCGTAATATTTCCGGGCACCTTTTAATTGCTTAATTTTGGACCTCAAAATTTCAATTAAAAGACCTTCGGGCCCATTCCCACAAATATTTGTTATATAAATTTTTTTTCCATATCATTAAATTTTCGTTGACAGAAATGAAACCTCACCTTTCCTTCGATTATTTATCGAAAAATCAGTGCTGACAACGATCGCATCTTACCCCACGAAGAAGAAGGAAGCAGAGATTCTGGGTGAAACTTTCTTATCAAAAAAGGCAAATGCACAGTCTCCATCAATTTTCGCGTTTTTATTCATTTAATATACGCGATAAGACTATAATGTGAGTGTCACGAAAAATTGAAAAACAGTTGTCAAACAAACAAAATGACAACTTACAGCAACACAGCATGGTGGCGATTTGCTGTCTCCAGTGGCAATTTGCTTGAAATTGCCAAAGGCAAGCAATTAAAAATTGCCCTTGGAGACTTGGGGTTAATTTGGTGGTAATTTCTGATAAATTACATAATTTTAAGGTAATTTCATTGACAGATTTCCAATGGCGAAATTACTTAATTAGGCCAGAAAATACGATAGTGAGAACATAATATAAAATTAAAAACAGCCGTTGAATAATAATGAGTTAATTAGTGATTTATTTTGTCAGTACATATAGATATTCTTTAAAATTTTTGCAAATAGCTTTGAATTTATTAAATTTGATGATGTCTTCTTCGCAAATTGTTGGCCTGCAATTATAATTTTTTAAACATGAAATTAATTGATTAAACGTCAGATATATGTTTTCACTAACATAACTAATAGAGTGCATGCTTACGAAAAATTTATACATACATTTCAGTATAGAACCGCGTATTCTGTTCTAAATGCAGAAGTATGCGTGAAACGGCGAAGAAGACAGCCGATTTCCGCAGAATTTATTTACCGTTTAATCATTTTTGGTCACATGTATAGTGTAAATGAATTAATTGTGATTGTTGGACATGTTTTCGATACGCCTGTAGTGAAAATTATAGACAGTCTTCAAAATATACTAGTAAAATTAATAGTAAGAAATCAAGTGATTAATTTACTAGTTCCAAACTTATCTATAAATTAACCAATAACTGACTTTTTTGCGTGTACTCGTATAAAAAATTGTTAGTATTTCTTGTTCCTTTCTTGTCAATTTTATAAAAAGAGAAGTAAAGACAAACATGGGAATTTGAAGAAAAACAGTTATTATTCTTTTATAATTTTATTTGCTTTTTTTAATTCCTCATTTTAGAGGTAAATCTTCAAGTTAACGCGTGTTTTAAAATATACGTAAAGTGTCCGCAAAGAAAAGTGGAATACGGCATCATGAATTAACAAGCTGAATTAACACATTCCTCATTTATGCACAACAGTTATTATACATGTCGACTACACATTATTATATTCTGTACATACATATTGAAACGTGATTGCATACTGTATCGTGATTGCATACTCTTAGGATCCCATCTGGAGTTTGAAGTTGTGTGCACCACCCTATGTGGTAAGATAGTAGTGTATAGAATGTTCTCGTTCAAGGTGTATATAAGATTCGTGGTGTATATCAGTTTCTAGAATAATCCAGGAACTTCTAGAATTTTCTACTTCAACCATTCGAAAGCTATAAAAACGACCACACTATTCAAAGTCGAACGCAGTTGAGCAAAGATCGTAACAGTGTGTATATCGTGCATTTTAATCGAAGCAGCAGTATTGTGATTTTGTAAAGTGATAAAATTAATTAATAAATAAAGTGTAAAATATAATAAAGTAAACTTTAAGCCTTATATTAAATCTGTAAATTGCAATAATTAAATAGTTAGCTATTTTAATATAACCAGCGATTGTTTGATTACTACACGATCCAGTGGTATAAATCCGAGTACAGAGAGTTAGAGTAAATTGTCAGGAGGGCAATTTCGAAACAGAATAAATTGTCGAGAGGCCAATTTCGTAGCTTTACATACTTATGAGTTTTTCTAGTATTTTAAATAGTTGGATTCACTGCTTGGATGTTGTCTATGTTTGTGTAAAATGGCGTATATTTGGTGAAATAAAATCATATCAAATCAGGTCTACGCTAAAATTTAACTTTTAGGAGGTCACTTTATTTGTATTTTAAAACGAAATACGAAAATTAAAAAAAAATTTGTAATATTTTATCCAAAAAAAATTATATTTAATTTGGAGTTGAAAACTCAAATGTTTACAAGTTTATATAATTTCAATCTATTCTTAATATAAAATCAGATCCAATTGCTTTCCATGTTAACTTTTCTTCACTGTAAATGCACCATGGTAATCGTTGGTTATAGAATCATAATTGTTTGATTTTTTGGCATAATATTATACTACTAATAACTAAAATAATTAATAAAAATTAATTTTTATTAAAATGGTGTCCGAGTGCCAACCCTTCTGCGTGCATATTTAACTATCGTCATGGACGAATGAAGGAGCATATGGACTTGAGACTTAGAGAAATTAGAAGCATAGGGAAACGAAACTTAACAAATTGCCGATCATAAGGGCACAAATATGCCCAAATAACAACAGTTGCAATAAGATCAGAAAAATCTTCAAAATAAGTCAAAAATGCAGCTAAACGAATTAAGTAAACCCCCTTTATGGTTTTAATTAAACCGAAGTTGTGTTTCTCTCGTTAATAATGACGAAAACAAATTTTGAGTTTGTCGAATTAATTTTTTCACCTAGACGCAATTGCAATATTTCGACTTGTGGATCTTGAGAGTTCATTGACAATGAAAAATTAAAAACAAAATTTTGTGTTTTCAGTTATTTTGAGAAGTTGAAGAATTACGATGAGAAATTCGATGGCTAGAATTAAATAGTGTTCATTGAATTTTTACAACTTCATAAATTAATCTTGAAACAATTTCACACTAGCAGAATCGCGCTCAAATGCATTCATATCAGTGTCTATTCTATTTGTACTTTAGGATTAACTACCTATTGTACTTTCCTTGGTGTGATCAGGGCTTTCAAGATTTGATATAAAAAATATCGATAATTTCAAGTCAAGCCTTTCTAAATTGGAAAAAGTTTTTAAAATTTAAAGTAATGAATTCATTAGCAGACCTTGGTTTAATTTTATATCAAGAAACGTACAAAATGTAAGCAAGAACAATGCTTTTAGGCGAATCCATGTGTATGTATTTGTTTGGAATTTCGTATTGAATTGTTGTACGTAATTCGGAAGATGATTCAAACTGAATGGCCTTTTCGCATCTGTGTGGACATTCACCTCGAAACCGATTTTGTTGGGCCAGGCAGGTAGTGGGCAGCTACAGCAGACCTGCATGAGCTGTGACTGACTCTAACAAATTGAAAAGTTGTTTTGTTCGTTTGTTTTTCGTTGTTCAAAAATGTTTGTCTATTAATAATCAAATTAAAATTTTTATATTTAATAGTATTTAAAAAAAAACGTTTTTGAAACTAAATATTAAATATTTATGCTAATTGTTGTATAGGGTAACCCTAAGTAGCCCTAATATTTATTATAGTTGGCAACACAAGCGGTTGCAAGTATGAAAATATACAACTGTGTATTTATTATTTTTCTTCTTTATTCGTCCCTTCTTATTCTTTGTTGGTCAAACTGAAAACACCTGAATAAAACTAATTAAAATAAACTTAATTTAAGTATTAAATAAATGTGTTTTATTTAATACCAAAACATGGTGGCAGCGGTAAAAATATTAAAAGACCATAAGAACATAAAGCGTAAAAAATCTTTATAAAAAAAGGAAAGTTGAACAGTGACAAAGCAAAAAAAAAAACAAAAAAAGCTTTGTTAAGTGTTCAATCTAATTGTGGATGGTGACAGCAATTTTGTGGAAAAAAGTGATCATAACCAAGAAAATTAAACGAGCAGCAAAAGTTAAAGATGACGGTGGCAACCAAAGAAACCGTGGTCATGATGGCACCAAATAATTTGAGTCCTCCAGAAGAATTTAATTTTCAACAACCTGAAAAGTGGTCTGTATGGCGCAAGCGTTTTGAAAGGTACTCCACAGTCTCAAAATTGAGTGCTAATACGGATGAAAAAGAGAAAAATGATACGTGCTTGTATTGCATAGGTGAAAAAAGCGAAGAGGTTTTGTTGCAAATTGGAGCACAGCCGAAAACTTTAGCAGAGCTGCTGAATGTGCTGGATAAATATTTCCTGCCTCAGAAAAATATTATCTTTGAAAGATTTAAGTTCAATTCTCGAACTCAGAGACCAGGAGAACCTGTAGATGAGTTTATAACAGATTTGCGTGCTCTTGCATAAAATTGCAATTTTGACTCCTTGAAGGAACAACTCATTAGAGACCGCATAGTCGTTGGGATGCAAAATGTCAAGGTTAGTGAACAATTGCAAATGAGGTCAGATCTGACGTTGAAACTAGCTGTTGATTGTGCCAGACAGGCGGAGATTCAGTCCAAGCAAACAAAGGCTATTCGAGATGAAATATCTGTGAACTTTGCGAGAGACGGAAGAGGCGAAAGATGCGAAAATTGTGGTTATGGTCAACATAATCGTCAGCACGTGAGGCGGTATGCAATGGGTGCCGGAAGGTAGGACATTATAAAAAAATGTGTAGGCAAAATAACTTTCGTAATACTAATAGTAGTAACATTAGAACAAAAAACAATGTAAAATTTTTTCAGAAAAATAATAGTCATACTGTTGCGCTTTGTAAGAGTGATCGTGATCTTGGGCTGAATAATCATAGTGGGTGCACAGACAGCCGCAGTTTTTTATAGGCAGTGTCTCCAGTGAGGGGAAAGAATCATGGCAGGTTAAATGTTTTGCAGAGGAGCTTAATTATGAAGTTCAGTTCTTGGTGGATACTGGGGCAGATTGTGTGTGTTTACCTTCAGAATTCAAAATACCTTCTAGTTTGCTGCAAAAAGTAAGCATCATGGATGATTATCCCAAAACAAAGGGCGCGGATGGAAACCTCCTAAAAGTTGTAGGAAACGTTGAACTCACACTCAAGTATGCTGAGAATGTGAAAAAGTTTAAATGTTATTTGGTGGAGGGATTAAAAATACCCCTTTTGGGTTTAAATGCTATTCGTAAACTAAAAGTTTTATATCCTCCAAGTAATTGTTTTTTCGTAAATGAAAGCAACGAGTATGAGATATTGTTAAAAGATTTTCCAAGTTTGTTTAACGACTTAGGCGAATTCCGAGGTGACGTAAAAATAAGACTCAAACCTAATTATGAACCGTTTGTTCAATCAGTACCACGAAACGTACCTATCCCCCTCTTACCAAGACTTAAAATAGAATTGGATCGGTTGGTAAAATTAAAAATTGTTGAACCCATCCAAGAGGTCACCGAATGGGTAAGCCCGATTGTGGTGGTACCCAAAGAAAAAAACGAAATTCGTATTTGTGTAGATTACACACATCTTAACAAGGCTGTAATGCGTCCTTATTTTCCAATTGATAAACTCGAGATGAAGCTGGCGAGAATAAAAAGTTCAAATTATTTCTCTAAAGTTGATTGCAATAAAGGGTTTTACCAAATTAAATTAAATGAAGAAAGTCAGCATTTGACTTGTTTCATATGTCCGTTTGGCAGATTCATATTTAAAAGATTACCCTTCGGGATTTCCTGTGCTCCAGAATATTTTGTAACGAAATTTAGTCAAATACTAACAAATATAGAAAACGTGCTTATTCACATTGATGATATACTTATTTACGGTGATACTAAGCTGGAGCATGATAAATCGCTACGGTAGTTTTAGAACGTTTATCTCAAGAAGGCATCACCATAAATAAGACTAAATCAGTTTTTGGAGTTGAAAAGGTTACATATCTGGGATATGTGTTGTCCAAGGAGGGTATTTCTGTTGATCCCGAACGCGTCGAGGCAATAAAAAAATTCCCGAGACCCACCTGTAAAGTAGAGGTCCAACGATTTTTGGGGATGCTAAATTACCTTGCTCGATTTATAAAAATGAGGTCATCGGTGTTGGAACCGCTAAATTCATTAGTCGGAAACAGGGATTTTACATGGTCAGCAATTCAAGAGAAATCATTTAATGACGTAAAGGAAATATTATCAGAGTCGCCAAGATTATCGTTTTTTGACCCTGAAAAGCATGTCGTTATTAGTTCAGATGCTTCAAGCTATGGACTAGGAGCCTGTTTAATGCAAATTTGTGCTGATTCCAAAAGAGAGTTAGTAGCTTACACATCACGAAGTATGACTGAAACTGAGAAAAAGTATTTTCAAATCGAGCGTGAAGCTTTAGCCTTAGTATGGGCAGCTGATAAATTCTCGGAATATATAAATGGATTGCATGTCACATTTGAAACAGATCACAAGCCCTTAATCCAGTTATTGCAATCAAAGCCCATAGATACATTAAGTCTAAGAATTCAAAGATTTAGAATGAGACTTATGCGATACACATACGAAATTGTACACATTCCAGGAAAGGAGTTAATTATAGCAGATGCCTTGTCTAGAGGCCCTCTTCCAAAGTCTGCTGAAACACAAGAACTGATGGAAGAAACTGAATTGTATGTAAAATTTATGAAAGGCTGCTTTCCAGTAAAATACGTATATTTGGAAAAAATTAAAAATTCTCAGAGTAACGATGAAATAATTAAAAGACTAAGAGTTTTTTGCTGTAATAAATGACCTTCAAGGAATAAATTGCCAGATTCAATGATTTCATATTATCAATACAGAAATGATATTAGTCTGGTAGATGATATTATGGTTTACGGAAGCAGAATAATAATCCCTTCGGAGCTACAGAATGAAGTTTTAGAGTTTATCCATCTGGGTCATCAAGGTCTGACCAAATGTCGTCGTAGAGCTCAGACAAGTGTTTGGTGGTTGGGATTGTCAACTCAATTAGAAAGATTGATTAGAAACTGCAATGTGTGCATAGAAAATCGTATTAATCCAAAGGAACCTTTTTTTGTAGATGAAATTCCTTCGAGACCTATGGAACGAGTAGCTGCAGATTTATTTAAAAGCAAAGACGATAACTCATGGTATTTAATTATTTCAGACTAATATTCGCGATATTTTGAAATATATAAACAAAAATCTTTAACTGATGGGGAACTAATTCAAAACATAAAAAAATATCTGGCTACGTTTGGAATCTGTTCAGTATTACGAACTGATAACGGTACACAATTCGATTCGCACAATTTTAAAGACTTTTGTAAAAGTTATAACATCGTTCATAATTCTAACAGCCCATACTTTAGTCAGTCCAATGGAGCTATTGAGGCTGCAGTAAAAGTTGCAAAATCCCTTTTGTACAAGAATAAAGAAAACTTTTATGACGCATTGCTCAGCTACAGATCTACGCCTTTAGAAAACGGATTTTCTCCAGCAGAACTGATGATGGGACGGAAAATAAAAACCCAATTGCCAATGCTGCAAAAAAATTTGGAAGTGAATAACCAAGAGGTCATGAAACGTGAAGAAACTGCTAAGACTAAAAATGAACATAATTACAACAAAAGGCATAAATCTGTCGCTCTTTCAGAATTAAAAGAAGGGGATAGAGTTTGGGTAACCAATCTTAAAACCTATGGCACTGTGGTCGAAAAATTAAAATATCCTCGGTCTTATCTGGTAGAGACTGAACAAGGCAGATGTGTTTATAGTTGGCAACACAAGCGGTTGCAAGTATGAAAATATACAACTGTGTATTTATTATTTTTCTTCTTTATTCGTCCCTTCTTATTCTTTTTTGGTCAAACTGAAAACACCTGAATAAAACTAATTAAAATAAACTTAATTTAAGTATTAAATAAATGTGTTTTATTTAATACCAAAACACTAATCTATCTCTAATTTTCCCTATTCCTTTCCTATTCCTCTCCAGCTTACATAGTGGCCAACAAATTCCAAACAATTGCACTTGCTACAGCAATTGCAACTGCTTATTGCTCAAAATTATTCGTGGTATTATACACAGAATTTAGAATAATATCACGTTCATACTATGACATAAATTACTTAATTTGTCATAAATTTCTTCACTTAAATCAGTAGCGTTCATGCTAACTGTTCGTAATTTATTTTGACAATTCGGTGACAACCCTCATATTTGTTTATTTTGTGGCAAAGGTCGAAAGTAAGTATGCAATCGTAATATTTCCGGGCACCTTTTAATTGCTTAATTTTGGACCTCAAAATTTCAATTAAAAGACCTTCGGGCCCATTCCCACAAATATTTGTTTTATAAATTTGTTTTCCATATCATTAAATTTTCGTTGACAGAAATGAAACCTCACCTTTTCTTCGATTATTTATCGAAAAATCAGTGCTGACACCGATCGCATCTTACCCCACGTCTGCACGGGCAATTTTTGATGGCATTACAAACAGTCAAATTTCCTTGAATATGCCAATATTTTAATGATGGTTATTGCCATGTTATGTCATCGTCATTTTGAAAATGTCGTCCAACAATCTAGTTCGCTGTGCCCGCGGTCGTGATTCAATAAAAGAATTGTTTGATTTATACGATGAAGAGGAAAGAAGAAGGAAGCAGAGATTCTGGGTGAAACTTTCTTATCAAAAAAGGCAAATGCACAGTCTCCATCCATTTTCGCGTTTTTATTCAGTTAATAGACGCGGTAAGACTAACGAATTCTACGATGCTGCTAATGTGAGTGTCACGAAAAATTGAAAAACAGTTGTCAAACAAACAAAATGGCAACTTACAGCAACACAGCATGTTGGCAATTTGCTGTCTCCAGTGGCAATTTGCTTGAAATTGCCAATTGCAAGCAATTAAAAATTGCCCTTGGAGACTTGGGATTAATTTGGTGGTAATTTTTGATAAATTACATAATTTTAAGGTAATTTCATTGAGAGATTTCCAATGGCGAAATTACTTAATTTGGACACGATTTATCCATAAATCAAGAATAAGCCAGAAAATACGATAGTGAGAACATAATATAAAATTAAAAACAGCCGTTGAATAATAATGAGTTAATTAGTGATTTATTTTGTCAGTACATATAGATATTCTTTAAAATTTTTGCAAATAGCTTTTAATTTATTATTTTTTGATGCTGTCTTCTTCGCAAATTGTTGGCCTGCAATTATAATTTTTTAAACATGAAATTAATTGATTAAACGTCAGATATTTGTTTTCACTAACATAACTAATAAAGTGCATGCTTACGAAAAATTTATACATACATTTCAGTATTGAACCGCGCATTCTATTCTAAATGGAGAAGAATGCGTGAAACGGCAAAGAAGACAGCCGATTCTCGCAGAATTTATTTACCGTTTAATCATTTTTTTGGTCACATGTATAGTGTAAATGAATTTATTGTGATTGTTGCACATGTTTTCCATACGCCTGTAGTGAAAATTATAGACAGTCTTCAAAATATACTAGTAAAATTAATAGTAAGAAATCAAGTGATTAATTTACTAGTTCCAAACTTATCTATAAATTAACCAATAGCTGACTTTTTGCGTGTATAATAAATTGTTAGTATTTCTTGTTCCTTTCTTGTCAATTTTATAAAAAGAGAAGTAAAGACAAACATGGGAATTTGAAGAAAAACAGTTATTATTCTTTTATAATTTCATTTGCTTTTTTTAATTCCTCATTTTAGAGGTAAATCTTCAAGTTATCGCGTGTTTTAAAATATACGTAAAGTGTCCGCAAAGAAAAGTGGAATACGGCATCATGAATTAACAAGCTGAATTAACACATTCCTCATTTATGCACAACAGTTATTATACATGTCGATTACACATTATTATATTCTGTACATACATATTGAAACGTGATTGCATACTGTATCGTGATTGCATACTCTTAGGATCCCATCTGGAGTTTGAAGTTGTGTGCACCACCCTATGTGGTAAGATAGTAGTGTATAGAATGTTCTCGTTCAAGGTGTATATAAGATTCGTGGTGTATATCAGTTTCTAGAATAATCCAGGAACTTCTAGAATTTTCTACTTCAACCATTCGAAAGCTACAAAAACGACCACACTATTCAAAGTCGAACGCAGTTGAGCAAAGATCGTAACAGTGTGTATATCGTGCATTTTAATCGAAGCAGCAGTATTGTAATTTTGTAAAGTGATTAAATTAATTAATAAATAAAGTGTAAAATATAATAAAGTAAACTTTAAGCCTTATATTAAATGTGTAAATTGCAATAATTAAATAGTTAGCTATTTTAATATAACCAGCGATTGTTTGATTACTACCCGATCCAGTGTGAATCCGAGTACAGAGAGTTAGAGTAAATTGTCAGGAGGGCAATTTCTTAACAGAATAAATTGTCGAGAGGCCAATTTCGTAACAATATATATGAATTTTACATACTTATGAGTTTTTCTAGTATTTTAAATAGTTGGATTCACTGCTGGGATGTTGTCTATGTTTGTGTAAAATGGCGAATATTTGGTGAAATAAAATCATATCAAATCAGGTCTACGCTAAAATTTAACTTTTAGGAGGTCACTTTATTTGTATTTTAAAACGAAATACGAAAAATTAAAAAACAATTGTAATATTTAATCCAAAAAAAATTATAATATATAATTTGGAGCGGAAAACAAGTTTATTTAATTTCAATCTATTCTTAATATAAAATCTGATCCAATTGCTTTCCATGTTCACTTTTGTTCACTGTAAATGCACCATGGTAATCGTTGCTTATAGAATCATAATTGTTTGATTTTTTGGCATAATATTATACTACTAATAACTAAAATAATTAATAAAAATTAATTTATATTAAAATGGTGTCCGAGTGCCACCCCTTCTGCGTGCATATTTAACTATCGTCATGGACGAATGAAGGAGCATATGGACTTGAGACTTAGAGAAATTAGAAGCATAGGGAAACGAAACTTAACAAATTGCCGATCATAAGGCCATAAAAATTTTTTACAGTATGCCCAAATAACAACAGTTGCAATAAGCTCAGAAAAATCTTCAAAATAAGTCAAAAATGCAGCTAAACGAAATAAGTATACGACTTTATGGTTTTAATTAAACCGAAGTTGTGTTTCTCTCGTTAATAATGACGAAAACAAATTTTTAGTTTGTCGAATTAATTTTTTCACCTAGAAGCAATTGCAATATTTCGACTTGTGGATCTTGAGAGTTTATTGACAATGAGAAATTAAAAACAAAATTTTGTGTTTTCAGTTATTTTGAGAAGTTGACGAATTACGATTATAATTACGATGGCTAGAGTTAAATAGTGTTCATTGAATTTCATAAATTAATCTTAAAACAATTTCACACTAGCAGAATCGCGCACAAATGCATTCATATCAATGTCTATTCTATTTGTTCTTTGGGATTAACTAAACTATTGTACTTTGGGATAAACTAAACTATTGTAAAAACTACCTATTGAACTTTCCTTGGTGTGATCAGGGCTTTCAATATTTGATATAAAAAATATCGATAATTTCAAGTCAACGCTCTCTAAATTGGAAAAAGTTTTTAAAACTTAAAGTAATGAATTCATTAGCAGACCTTGGTTTAATTTTATATCAAGAAACGTACAAAATGTAAGCAAGAACAATGCTTTTAGGCGAATCCATGTGTATGTATTTGTTTGGAATTTCGTATTGAATTGTTGTACGTAATTCGTAAGATGATTCAAACTGAATGGCCTTTTCGCATCTGAGTGGACATTCACCTCGAAACCGATTTTGTTGGGCCGGGCTGGTAGTGTGCGTCAGTTGCGTCTGCAAAATTTCATACAGCAGACCTGCATGAGCTGTGACTGACACTAACAAATTGATAAAGTTGTTTTGTTCTTTTGTTTTTCGTTGGTCAAAAATGTTTGTCTATTAATAATCAAATTAAAATTTTTATATTTAATAGTATTTAAAAAAAAAAACGTTTTTGAAACTTAATATTAAATAGTTATGCTAATCTATCTCTAATTTTCCCTTTTTCTTTCCTATTCCTCTTCAGCTGACATAGTGGCCAACAAATTCCAAACAATTGCACTTGCTACAGCAATTGCAACTGCTCATTGCTCAAAATTATTCGTGGTATTATACACAGAATTTAGAATAATATCATGTTTATACTATGACATAAATTACTTAATTTGTCATCAATTTCTTCACTTAAATCAGTAGCGTTCATGCTAACTGTTCGTAATTTATTTTGACAATTCGGTGACAACCCTCATATTTGTTTATTTTGTGGCAAAGGTCGAAAGTAAGTATGCAATCGTAATTTTTCCGGGCACCTCTTAATTGCTTAATTTTGGACCTCAAATTTCAATTAAAAGACCTTCGGCCACATTCCCACACACATTTGTTATATAAATTTTTTTTCTATATCATTAAATTTTCGTTGACAGAAATGAAACCTTACCTTTTCTTCGCTTATTTATCGAAAAAATCAGTGCTGACACCGATCGCATCTTACCCCACGTCTGCACGGGCAATTTTTGATGGCATTACAAGCAGTCAAATTTCATTGAATATGTCAATATTTTAATGGTGGTTATTGCCATGTTATGTCATCGTCATTTTGAAAATGTCGTCAAACAATCTAGTTCGCTGGGCCCGCGGTCTTGATTCAATAAAAGAATTGTTTGATTTATACGATGAAGAGGAAAGAAGAAGGTACCAGATATTCTGGGTGAAACTTTCTTAGCAAAAAAGGGAAATGCACAGTCTCCATCCATTTTCGAGTTTTTATTCATTTAATAGACGCGGTAACTGTTTTGGTATTAAATAAAACACATTTATTTAATACTTAAATTAAGTTTATTTTAATTAGTTTTATTCAGGTGTTTTCAGTTTGACCAAAAAAGAATAAGAAGGGACGAATAAAGAAGAAAAATAATAAATACACAGTTGTATATTTTCATACTTGCAACCGCTTGTGTTGCCAACTATAATAAATATTAGGGCTACTTAGGGTTACCCTATACAACATTCCCTTCTTTTATTCGGGAACATAGTCTTTTAAATAAGAAGGAGGATTTATTTTTCTACCTTTTTTAGAAATACTTTCCGAGGATCCAGCCATATTTTTATTTAATTCATCTTGTGTATGGGCTGTATTCTCGTTTACATTAGGATTTTCAATATTAAAATTTTCAACTACTTCAGTAGGTTCGTTACAATTATAATTTTCAATATTTTTATTGATGTAAATTTCATTTGAGTGATCGTGATTTTGATGCTGTTTAATCACAGCAGGCACAAGATGCCATCGGTTTCCACGGTATTTGCCTTGTTCAGTTTCTACCAGATAAGACCGAGGATATTTTAATTTTTCGACCACAGTGCCATAGGTTTTAAGATTGGTTACCCAAACTCTATCCCCTTCTTTTAATTCTGAAAGAGCGACAGATTTATGCCTTTTGTTGTAATTATGTTCATTTTTAGTCTTAGCAGTTTCTTCACGTTTCATGACCTCTTGGTTGTTCATTTCCAAATTTTTTTGCAGCATTGGCAATTGGGTTTTTATTTTCCGTCCCATCATCAGTTCTGCTGGAGAAAATCCGTTTTCTAAAGGCGTAGATCTGTAGCTGAGCAATGCGTCATAAAAGTTTTCTTTATTCTTGTACAAAAGGGATTTTGCAACTTTTACTGCAGCCTCAATAGCTCCATTGGACTGACTAAAGTATGGGCTGTTAGAATTATGAACGAGTTATAACTTTTACAAAAGTCTTTAAAATTGTGCGAATCGAATTGTGTACCGTTATCAGTTCGTAATACTGAACAGATTCCAAACGTAGCCAGATATTTTTTTATGTTTTGAATTAGTTCCCCATCAGTTAAAGATTTTTGTTTATATATTTCAAAATATCGCGAATATTAGTCTGAAATAATTAAATACCATGAGTTATCGTCTTTGTTTTTAAAAAAATCTGCAGCTACTCGTTCCATAGGTCTCGAAGGAATTTCATCTACAAAAAAAGGTTCCTTTGGATTAATACGATTTTCTATGCACACATTGCAGTTTCTAATCAATCTTTCTAATTGAGTTGACAATCCCAACCACCAAACACTTGTCTGAGCTCTACGACGACATTTGGTCAGACCTTGATGACCCAGATGGATAAAATCTAAAACTTCATTCTGTAGCTCCGAAGGGATTATTATTCTGCTTCCGTAAACCATAATATCATCTACCAGACTAATATCATTTCTGTATTGATAATATGAAATCATTGAATCTGGCAATTTATTCCTTGAAGGCCATTCATTACAGCAAAAAACTCTTAGTCTTTTAATTATTTCATCGTTACTCTGAGAATTTTTAATTTTTTCCAAATATACGTATTTTACTGGAAAGCAGCCTTTAATAAATTTTACATACAATTCAGTTTCTTCCATCAGTTCTTGTGTTTCAGCAGACTTTGGAAGAGGGCCTCTAGACAAAGCATCTGCTATAATTAACTCCTTTCCTGGAATGTGTACAATTTCGTATGTGTATCGCATAAGTCTCATTCTAAATCTTTGAATTCTTAGACTTAATGTATCTATGGGCTTTGATTGCAATAACTGGATTAAGGGCTTGTGATCTGTTTCAAATGTGACATGCAATCCATTTATATATTCCGAGAATTTATCAGCTGCCCATACTAAGGCTAAAGCTTCACGCTCGATTTGAAAATACTTTTTCTCACTTTCAGTCATACTTCGTGATGTGTAAGCTACTAACTCTCTTTTGGAATCAGCACAAATTTGCATTAAACAGGCTCCTAGTCCATAGCTTGAAGCATCTGAACTAATAACGACATGCTTTTCAGGGTCAAAAAACGATAATCTTGGCGACTCTGATAATATTTCCTTTACGTCATTAAATGATTTCTCTTGAATTGCTGACCATGTAAAATCCCTGTTTCCGACTAATGAATTTAGCGGTTCCAACACCGATGACCTCATTTTTATAAATCGAGCAAGGTAATTTAGCATCCCCAAAAATCGTTGGACCTCTACTTTACAGGTGGGTCTCGGGAATTTTTTTATTGCCTCGACGCGTTCGGGATCAACAGAAATACCCTCCTTGGACAACACATATCCCAGATATGTAACCTTTTCAACTCCAAAAACTGATTTAGTTTGAGTTTGAGATAAACGTTCTAAAACTACCGTAGCGATTTATCATGCTCCAGCTTAGTATCACCGTAAATAAGTATATCATCAATGTGAATAAGCACGTTTTCTATATTTGTTAGTATTTGACTAAATTTCGTTACAAAATATTCTGGAGCACAGGAAATCCCGAAGGGTAATCTTTTAAATATGAATCTGCCAAACGGACATATGAAACAAGTCAAATGCTGACTTTCTTCATTTAATTTAATTTGGTAAAACCCTTTATTGTAATCAACTTTAGAGAAATAATTTGAACTTTTTATTCTCGCCAGCTTCATCTCGAGTTTATCAATTGGAAAATAAGGACGCATTACAGCCTTGTTAAGATGTGTGTAATCTACACAAATACGAATTTCGTTTTTTTCTTTGGGTACCACCACAATCGGGCTTACCCATTCGGTGACCTCTTGGATGGGTTCAACAATTTTTAATTTTACCAACCGATCCAATTCTATTTTAAGTCTTGGTAAGAGGGGGATAGGTACGTTTCGTGGTACTGATTGAACAAACGGTTCATAATTAGGTTTGAGTCTTATTTTTACGTCACCTCGGAATTCGCCTAAGTCGTTAAACAAACTTGGAAAATCTTTTAACAATATCTCATACTCGTTGCTTTCATTTACGTAAAAACAATTACTTGGAGGATATAAAACTTTTAGTTTACGAATAGCATTTAAACCCAAAAGGGGTATTTTTAAACCCTCCACCAAATAACATTTAAACTTGTTCACATTCTCAGCATACTTGAGTGTGAGTTCAACGTTTCCTACCACTTTTAGGAGGTTTCCATCCGCGCCCTTTATTTTGGGATAATCATCCATGATGCTTGCTTTTTGCAGCAAACTAGAAGGTATTTTGAATTCTGAAGGTAAACACACACAATCTGCCCCAGTATCCACCAAGAACTGAAGTTCATAATTAAGCTCCTCTGCAAAACATTTAACCTGCCATGATTCTTTCCCCTCACTGGAGCCATTGCCTATAAAAAACTCATCCTGGCTGTCTGTGCACCCACTATGATTATTCAGCCCAAGATCACGATCACTCTTACAAAGCGCAACAGTATGACTATTATTTTTCTGAAAAAATTTTACATTGTTTTTTGTTCTAATGTTACTACTATTAGTACTACGAAAGTTATTTTGCCTACACATTTTTTTATAATGTCCTACCTTCCGGCACCCATTGCATACCGCCTCACGTGCTGGACACTGCTGACGATTATGTTGACCATAACCACAATTTTCGCATCTTTCGCCTCTTCCGTCTCTCGCAAAGTTCACAGATATTTCATCTCGAATAGCCTTTGTTTGCTTGGACTGAATCTCCGCCTGTCTGGCACAATCAACAGCTAGTTTCAACGTCAGATCTGACCTCATTTGCAATTGTTCACTAACCTTGACATTTTGCATCCCAACGACTATGCGGTCTCTAATGAGTTGTTCCTTCAAGGAGTCAAAATTGCAATTTTCTGCAAGAGCATGCAAATCTGTTATAAACTCATCTACAGGTTCTCCTGGTCTCTGAGTTCGAGAATTGAACTTCAATCTTTCAAAGATAATATTTTTCTGAGGCAGGAAGTATTTATCCAGCGCATTCAGCAGCTCTGCTAAAGTTTTCGGCTGTGTCCCAATTTGCAACAAAATCTCTTTCACCCATGCAATACAAGCACGTATCAATTTTCATTTTTTCATCCGTATTAGCACTCAATTTTGAGACTGTGGAGTACCTTTCAAAACGCTTGCGCCATACAGACCACTTTTCAGGTTGTTGAAAATTAAATTCTTCTGGAGGACTCAAATTATTTGGTGCCATCATGACCACGGTTTCTTTGGTTGCCACCGTCATCTTTAACTTTTGCTGCTCGTTTAATTTTCTTGGTTATGATCACGTTTTTTCCCACAAAATGGCTGTCACCATCCACAGTTACATTGAAGACTTAACAAAGCTTTTTTTTTTGAATTGTCACTGTTCAACTTTCCTTTTTTTATAAAGATTTTTTACGCTTTATGTGTTCTTATGGTCTTTTAATATTTTTAATTAGTTTTATTCAGGTGTTTTCAGTTTGGCAAAAAAGAATAAGAAGGGACGAATAAAGAAGAAAAATAATAAATACACAGTTGTATATTTTCATACTTGCAACCGCTTGTGTTGCCAACTATAATAAATATTAGGGCTACTTAGGGTTACCCTATACAACAGTAACACTAACGAATTCTACGATGCTGCTAATGTGAGTGTCACGAAAAAATGAAAAACAGTTGTCAAACAAACAAAATGACAACTTACAGCAACACAGCATGTTGGCAATTTGCTGTCTCCAGTGGCAATTTGCTTGAAATTGCCAATTGCAAGCAATTAAAAATTGCCCTTGGAGACGTGGGGTTAATTTGGTGGTAATTTATGATAGATTACATAATTTTAAGGTAATTTCATTGACAAATTTCCAATGGCGAAATTATTTAATTTGGACAAGATTTATCCATAAATCAAGAATAAGCCAGAAAATACGATAGTGAGAACATAATATAAAATTAAAAACAGCCGTTTAATAATAATGAGTTAATTAGTGATTTATTTTGTCAGTACATATAGATATTCTTTAAAATATTTGCAAATAGCTTTTAATTTATTAAATTTGATGATGTCTTCTTCGCAAATTGTTGGCCTGCAATTATAATTTTTTAAACATGAAATTAATTGATTAAACGTCAGATATTTGTTTTCACTAACATAACTAATAAAGTGCATGCTTACGAAAAATTTATACATACATTTCAGTATTGAACCGCGCATTCTGTTCTTAATGGAGAAGTATGCGTGAAACGGCGAAGAAGACAGCCGATTCTCGCAGAATTTATTTACCGTTTAATAAATTTTTTGGTCACATGTATAGTGTAAATGAATTTATTGTGATTGTTGCACATGTTTTCCATACGCCTGTAGTGAAAATTATAGACAGTCTTCAAAATATACTAGTAAAATTAATAGTAAGAAATCAAGTGATTAATTTACTAGTTCCAAACTTATCTATAAATTAACCAATAGCTGACTTTTTTGCGTGTATAATAAATTGTTAGTATTTCTTGTTCCTTTCTTGTCAATTTTATAAAAAGAGAAGTAAAGACAAACATGGGAATTTGAAGAAACACAGTTATTATTCTTTTATAATTTTATTTGCTTTTTTAATTCCTCATTTTAGAGGTAAATCTTCAAGTTATCGCGTGTTTTAAAATATACGTAAAGTGTCCGCAAAGAAAAGTGGAATACGGCATCATGAATTAACAAGCTGAATTAACACATTCCTCATTTATGCACAAAAATTATTATACATGTCGGGTACACATTATTATATTATGTACATACATATTGAAACGTGATTGCATACTGTATCGTGATTGCATACTCTTAGGATCCCATCTGGAGTTTGAAGTTGTGTGCACCACCCTATGTGGTAAGATAGTAGTGTATAGAATGTTCTCGTTCAAGGTGTATATAAGATTCGTGGTGTATATCAGTTTCTAGAATAATCCAGGAACTTCTAGAATTTTCTACTTCAACCATTCGAAAGCTATAAAAACGACCACACTATTCAAAGTCGAACGCAGTTGAGCAAAGATCGTAACAGTGTGCATATCGTGCATTTTAATCGAAACAGCATTCTTGTGATTTTGTAAAGTGATGAAATTAATTAATAAATAAAGTGTAAAATATAATAAAGTAAACTTTAAGCCTTATATTAAATGTGTAAATTGCAATAATTAAATAGTTAGCTATTTTAATATAACCAGCGATTGTTTGATTACAACACGATCCAGTGGTATGAATCCGAGTACAGAGAGTTAGAGTAAATTGTCAGGAGGGCAATTTCGTAACAGAATAAATTGTCGAGAGGGCAATTTCGTAACAATATATATGAATTTTACATATTTATGAGTTTTTCTAGTATTTTAAATAGCTGGATTCACTGCTGGGATGTTGTCTATGTTTGTGTAAATGGCGGATATTTGGTGAAATAAAATCATATCAAATCAGGTCTACGCTAAAATTTAACTTTTAGGAGGTCACTTTATTTGTATTTTAAAACGAAATACGAAACTTCTAAAAAAAAATTGTAATATTTAATCCAAAAAAATTCTAATATTTAATTTGGAGTTGAAAACTCAAATGTTAACAAATTTATTAAATTTTAGACTATTCTTAATATAAAATCGGATCCAATTGCTTTCCATGTTCACTTTTGTTCACTGTAAATGTACCATGGTAATCGTTAGTTATTATTATTATTAACAGGTTAAAAGAACACCGCGACCTAAAAGATCTATTGTGCAGCCTCGTACCCAACTAAAACAGTCCTAGTTGTGGGCTTAATTTTAACTAGGTGATTTGGAGATATGAACCCACTGCCTAGGTAATTATGTCTGCGTCTTGCCACCGCTGGGCAAGTGCATAGAATGTGTTCTGGCGTTTCCTGCTCCTATTGACAGAGTCGACAGGAATCGTCTTCTACCACGCCTATTTTTTTCAGATGGTAATTTAGTCTACAGTGTCCTGTTAAAAGTTCAGTGTAGAGTTTGATGTCATTTCTGCTGAGGTTTAAAGAAGCATCTACCCTGATGTGTTCAGGATCAATGAGTAGTCTCGACTGCCGCATGCCTTTTTGGGCTCTCCAGTAGTTTAGCAGACCTCGTTTTTCCTGTTCGCACAACAAGTTATTTGTGAAGCTACTGTTTACTCCACAGAAGGGTTCTGGGACTATAAAGGCAGTGTCTGCACCCCTTTTTGCTAAAGAATCTGCCATATCGTTGCCCTCATGTCCCTCGTGTCCCGGTACCCACATTAGCGTAACAGGGTTTCTCGCTGCTAGGGTATTGAGAAGTTTACAGCATTCCCAGACCAGCTTTGATTGGAATGAGAAGTTTATTAATGATTTTAGAGCTGCCTGGCTATCTGAGAGTATGCATATTTTGGTGTTGCGTGTACCCCTGCGTAGACATTCTCTAGCACATAACTCTAAAGCGTGGACCTCCGCCTGAAAAATGGAAGCTGTTTTTCCCATTGCAATTGCTTTTTGGAAATTTGGCCCTACAATTCCAGCTCCTGCACTGCCATCTTCCATTTTGGACCCATCTGTATACCACAACTGTGAGTCCAGTTTTATTATTATTTCCTTATTTCTCCAAGCTGAACGGTCGCTGATGACCACTTTGAATTGCTTTGAGAAGTCTAATTTTCTGTCCATTTTGTCGAAGACCATGAGGCACGGAGAATTCCAGACAGTGTCCAGAATCTTTGCGTGCGCCGAAAGGTTGCCTTCTTTAAGATGGGCTAGATTAGGTAGCCTTAGGGCCGCGCTGGCCGCCATCCTTTTAACTACAAGGTGTAGAGGAGTCAGTCCAGTGATCACTCCCAAAGCTAGTGTGGGGCACGTTCTCATTTGCTCCCGTCACACTCAAACAGGCTATACGGTGAATCTTGTTAAGAGTCATCTGAGCTCTTGTTTGATTTACTTTTGGCCACCATACCAACGACGCGTAGGTAATCATTGGTACCATTATTGTTTTATATGACCACGCCATCATTTTTGGCCGTAGTCCCCATGTTTTACCGTACAACCTCTGGCAAGCATAGGTTGCTCTTAAGGCTTTACTAGTTATGTATGATAAGTGGTTTTTCCAAGTTAGAGTTTTGTCTAGGATTGCTCCCAGATATTTCATTTCATTGGACATTGTTAAGTTTGTGGTCCCTAAACTTAAGGTCCCCAAATTCAGTTTCCTTCTTTTGGTGAAGGGTACCACGTTTGTTTTATTCGGATTTATCGATAGGCCTTTCTCCTGACACCAGTTTTGAGTGATGTCAAGAGCTAGTTGCATGCGATCTGTTATGGTAGAGTCAAACTTGCCTCTGACCATAATTACCAAATCATCCGCAAAGCCCTGAACTTCGTATCCGAGGTCATTGAGAGTTTGTAAGAGCTCGTCGATAACCAATAACCATGGGAGTGGCAATAGGACGCCCCCCTGGGGACATCCTTTGGTTGACCTGACAATTGCTTAGCTGTCCCTGTTTCAAAGATTGTCGTTCTGTTTTTCAGCATATTGAGAACCCATGTTATGATCAGTCTTTGTATACCTTTCCTGTTCATCCCCTCCTTAGTTGATCTGAAAGTAGCATTGTCAAAAGCCACCGTAATGTCAACCGATGTACAGAGAGCTATTTCTTTACCCTCAAACGCCTTTTCAATTTTGCTCGTTAAGCTATGTATGGCTGTCTCAGTCGATTTGCCTGATTGGTAAGCGTATTGTTCAATATGAAGAGGAGAATCTTTAAGATAAGTTTCTCTGATATATTGGTCCAGAATTTTTTCCATAACTTTTAGCAGGAATGACGTTAGGCTAATGGGCCGATCGGCTTTTGGCGTGTGGTCCGCCTTTTTGCCTGCTTTCGGTATGAAAGCCACCGTAGCCTTCGTCCAAGGTTTAGGCACTATGCCTAGTTCCAGGCTTATCCTGAAAATGTTTGTTAGCACAGATGCTAATACATCAACACCTTGCCGAAGTAGGCACGGTTCTATATTATCGACACCTGGCGATTTTAATGGTCTAAAAGTGGAGATAGCCCATTTGGTTTTATTGACGGTGAAGATTCTGCGAGCCAGTGAGAGTTCCCTCCGTGTAGGCATCAAGAAACGAGTATTCTCGATGATTTCACTATCCTCTCCGCTAGTGGCACAGCCTGGAAAGTGAGTCTCCAACAAAAGCTGTCCCGTCTCTTCCAGACTCTCCGTCAAATTTCCGTCAGGCTTCTTGAGTGTAGAAAGGCCGTTTGAGTGATCTTTATTGAGTGATTTCTGGAGTCGGGTAGCTGCTGGGAGGGTTTCAATCTCCTCACAGTACTTTTTCCATGAGTCTCTCTTAGATCTTCTCAACTCATTTTTATAGGCCGTTAAGGAACTTCTATAAGATGCCCAGTCACCATTAGACTTGGCTCTATTAAAGAGTTGACGGGCTCTTTTGCGCAAAACATTTAGCTCCCCGCTCCACCAGGGTACGTTCCTAGAACGTTTCTTCACAACTAAATTGCAATTACTTTCAAAAGCCTCGATTATTATATCATTTAATTTGTTAACTTCAAGATCTAGTTCCTGAGAGTTAGTTATTTTTTCACTAAGGCACGTAATATTTTGCTTTAAGTAAAAGTTATATATCGACCATATGGTCTTCCTAACATTTCTCATTTCGAAGGTGCCTCCAATCTCCCCCCCCCCCCCAGATCAAAGCAAATGTACCCATGGTCCAACAAGGAGACCTCATTAAGCACCCTCCAATTAGAAATGTTATTTGATATGAATGCGCTAGTTAGGGTGAGATCTAACACCTCCCCCCTTATCGCATTCATAAAGGTAGGCTCGTCACCCCTATTCACCACCACCAGATTGTTTGTCGTAATAAAATCAAGAAGTGACTCACCTCGCCCGTTCGTGTATGTGCTTCCCCATACCGTGTGGTGCGCGTTTGCGTCGCAGCACACCACCCACTGTAGACTGCGAGTGCGACAGTACTCCGTAAGCTGCTGGAGCTCGCCCGATACCGCGTCCTCTGTGTCGCCAGGTAAGTACATGGAGGCCAGGACTACCGTTCTCCTCCCTTTGGCACTAGGCACTTCTGCCTGTACTGCCACCAGATCGCGTTGTAGAAGCTCTGAAATTTGGAGGAATTTAATATTTTTGTTGACCATGGTTTTTGAATGGCTACGAAGTCCAGACACTGGTGTTCCACCAAGGCACTGAGCCTGTAAGAGGCTGCTATAGCCCTGTGGAGATTTATTTGGAGACAGTGAAGCTGCTTCCAAGAGTTTTGCGTTCGTGATGGGGCCTGGGACATTATTTCCCAAACCGATCCTTGCGGATCTTACCACCCTTTGCGCTCCGCAAAGTTTCCGCAGCCTCTGGGTCTTTTCTCTCCCATTTCCTGAGCCTACCAGAGAGAGCAGATGGTTTTGGACGTAGGACACGTGTGTTGCCTCTCTCCGCTCTCGGTACTGGCTTTGTGAAAATGGGCCCCGTTTTCGGCTTCTGGCTACTCTGCTTTGCCCGCACTGCAACAGATGTTGTTGGTTGCTCTTCAACGCCAACAGCAGATTTTGCCCTGTTCCCCTTCAGTCTAGGTCACAGCTGGGCACTGCCAAAACCATAGTAGACCTTGTTACCCAGTGTGTCAACCCTTTCAGACGAGATGGGGTCCAGAGCAATTGCCAGCTCGACCTGGTCACCTTTTTGTAGGCGATGGAGCACCCGCCACTCGCTGACACTAATGCCCGAATTCTGCGACCCCACTTGCCCCAAAATTCGGTCATTTTGCCAAGATACCGAGCCGGGAAAGTAGCCAACGAAGATCTTGGCCTTTGGCACTTTTGCCTCGTCCACCACCTTCAATCGTTAGTTATAGAATCAAAATTGTTTGATTTTTTGGCATAATATTATATTACTAATAACTAAAATAATAAATAAATATTTATTTATATTAAAATGGTGTCCGAGTGCCACCCCTTCTGCGTGCATATTTAACTATCGTCATGGAGGAATGAAGGAGCATATAGACTTGAGACTTAGAGAAATTAGAAGCATAGGGAAACGAAACTTAACAAATTGCCGGTCATAAGGGCACAAAACTTTTTTTACAGTATGCCCAAATAAGAACAGTTGCAATAAGCTCAGAAAAATCTTAAAAACAAGTCAAAAATGCAGCTAAACGAATTAAGTAAACGACTTTATGGTTTTAATTAAACCGAAGTTGTGTTTCTCTCGTTAATAATGACGAAAACAAATTTTTAGTTTGTCGAATTAGTTTTTTCACCTAGACGCAATTGCAATATTTCGACTTGTGAATCTTGAGAGTTCATTGACAATGAGAAATTAAAAACAAAATTTTGTGTTTTCAGTTATTTTGAGAAGTTGACGAATTACGATTATAATTACGATGGCTAGAGTTAAATAGTGTTCATTGAATTTTTACAACTTCATAAATTAATCTTAAAACAATTTCACACTAGCAGAATCGCGCACAAATGCATTCATATCAATGTCTATTCTATTTGTTCTTTGGGATAAACTAAACTATTGTACTTTGGGATAAACTAAACTATTGTAAAAACTACCTATTGTACTTTCCTTGGTGTGATCAGGGCTTTCAATATTTGATATAAAAAATATCGATAATTTCAAGTCAAGCCTTTCTAAATTGGAAAAAGTTTTTAAAATTTAAAGTAATGAATTCATTAGCAGACCTTGGTTTAATTTTATATCAAGAAAGGTACAAAATGTAAGCAAGAACAATGCTTTTAGGCGAATCCATGTGTATGTATTTGTTTGGAATTTCGTATTGAATTGTTGTACGTAATTCGGAAGATGATTCAAACTGAATGGCTTTTTCGCATCTGAGTGGACATTCACCTCGAAACCGATTTTGTTGGGCCAGGTAGGTAGTGTGCGTCAGTTGCGTCTGCAAAATTTCATACAGCAGACCTGCATGAGCTGTGACTGACACTAACAAATTGATAAAGTTGTTTTGTTCGTTTGTTTTTCGTTGGTCAAAAATGTTTGTCTATTAATAATCAAATTAAAATTTTTATATTTAATAGTATTTAAAGAAAAAACGTTTTTCAAACTTAATATTAAATAGTTATGCTAATCTATCTCTAATTTTCCCTTTTTCTTTCCTATTCCTCTCCAGCTTACATAGTGGCCAACAAATTCCAAACAATTGCACTTGCTACAGCAATTGCAACTGCTTATTGCTCAAAATTATTCGTGGTATTATACACAGAATTTAGAATAATATCACGTTCATACTATGACATAAATTACTTAATTTGTCATACATTTCTTCACTTAAATCAGTAGCGTTCATACTAACTGTTCGTAATTTATTTTGACAATTCGGTGATAACCCTCATATTTGTTTATTTTGTGGCAAAGGTTGAAAGTAAGTATGCAATCGTAATTTTTCCGGGCACCTCTTAATTGCTTAATTTTGGACATCAAAATTTCAATTAAAAGACCTTCGGGTCCATTCCCACACACGTTTGTTATATAAATTTTTTTCCATATCATTAAATTTTCGTTGACAGAAATGTAACTGGCTGGCAGTTGAGAATACATATTATTTTCGAAATTTCGAAATTTTGCTGCCAGTGGCCACGGTGGCCACACATGCCAGTGCAAGTTCATTTATAAAATATCATCGTTGGGAAAGGTTCTCCCTACAGTACGTTTTTATAAGTTAGAACCCGTTTTGCAACTGGTTTTTTAAGGTGCGCCAAACATTTTCAATGGGGTTCATATCAGGGCTTTATGTTGGTGTGTCTATGACTATATATGTATACGCAATAATATAGGAGTTTTATTTAAACATTATTTACATTTAGTTTATTAGTTTCTTCTTTCGTACCATTTAGGGTGCCTTTTTGTATGGCGCATACGAAGCACAGTTATTTTGGTATTAGTACTTTTTTATTGTTTTCAAACTATTATACACTTTTTTCTTATTTGTAGTACCAAAATGTCCAACTCTTACATTACAACAAAAAATTTTGTGAAAATTATTTTTGTAGTTGGTGTTTTTGTAGCATTTTTTAAATTCAATAGTACTTTTTTATTTCTCTCTTGTGCATCAGTGATTCAGAGGATGAATTTGACATTTACTGTCCGCATGTGTCAAAAATTGACTGTCTCTGAAATTTCGTTGCCAGTAGCGCCGCCAGTAGCAAATGTGTGAGAGTATTGTGAAAATCTTTGAAGGTATTGAGTTTTTCGAACTTGCGTTGGCGCGTGTAGCGTCGGAGTAACCTTTTCTTCGATTATTTATCGAAAAAATCAGTGCTGACCAGAGAACGACTTCGAGTACTCACCCAAAGAGAGTACTTCGTTATTTCTACATAATTTCCATGCATATGCGCATCGGAATTTACGCTGGAACAAATTTAACTCATCGAGCATGTGCCGGTAGTTATGATAACGTTGCGTCTTAAATTGATACTCCACACACTCGTACACTCGTTTAAATTTAATTATGTTGGAAAATGAACGGTACTCTCTATTAAAAACACACTTCAATTGCATACGGACGTAACTAAGAAAAAATTCATCATTGTATAAAATAACAACAACAAAAGCTGCGTTCAACGTCGTCGTATTTAACGTGTATGTTTTGAGTAACGACATTTTCTCGTTATAAATAGAGTGCATACATGCTTGAGTATGATATGCATTGGCGTCTCTATAGTTACGTCGAGTGTGGTGTCTTGATCTTTACTCTTCACACTCTACCTGTTTTTTCAGTTTTACGTTTTGAGTACTCGAAATGGGAACATTTGTCCTTCTCTGGTGCTGACACCGATCGCAACTTACCCCACGTCTGCACGGGCAATTTTTGATGGCACTACAAACAGTCAAATTTCATTGAATATGCCAATATTTTAATGGTGGTTATTGCCATGTTATGTCATCGTAATTTTGAAAATATCGTCAAACAATCTAGTTCGCTGTGCCCGCGGTCTTGATTCAATAAAAGAATTGTTTGATTTATACGATGAAGAGAAAAGAAGAAGGAAGCAGAGATTCTGGGTGAAACTTTCTTAACAAAAAAGGCAAATGCACAGTCTCCATCCATTTTCGCGTTTTTATTCATTTAATAGACGCGGTAAGACTAACGAATTCTACGATGCTGCTAATGTGAGTGTCACGAAAAATTTAAAAACAGTTGTCAAACAAACAAAATGACAACTTACAGCAACACAGCATGTTGGCAATTTGCTGTCTCCAGTGGCAATTTGCTTGAAATTGCCAATTGCAAGCAATTAAAAATTGCCCTTGGAGACTTGGGGTTAATTTGGTGGTAATTTATGATAAATTACATAATTTTAAGGTAATTTCATTGACAGATTTCCAATGGCGAAATTACTTAATTTGGACACGATTTATCCATAAATCAAGAATAAGCCGGAAAATACGATAGTGAGAACATAATATAAAATTAAAAACAGCCGTTGAATAATAATGAATTAATTAATGATTTTTTTGTCAGTACATATAGATATTCTTTAAAATATTTGCAAATAGCTTTTAATTTATTAAATTTGATTATGTCTTCTTCACAAATTGTTGGCCTGCAATTAAAATTTTTTAAAAATGAAATTTATTGATTAAACGTCAGATATTTGTTTTCACTAACATAACTAATAAAGTGCATGCTTACGAAAAATTTATACATACATTTCAGTATTGAACCGCGCATTCTGTTCTTAATGGAGAAGTATGCGTGAAACGGCGAAGAAGACAGCCGATTCTCGCAGAATTTATTTACCGTTTAATCATTTTTTTGGTCACATGTATAGTGTAAATGAATTTATTGTGATTGTTGCACATGTTTTCCATACGCCTGTAGTGAAAATTATAGACAGTCTTCAAAATATACTAGTAAAATTAATAGTAAGAAATCAAGTGATTAATTTACTAGTTCCAAACTTATCTATAAATTAACCAGTAGCTGACTTTTTTGCGTGTATAATAAATTGTTAGTATTTCTTGTTCCTTTCTTGTCAATTTTATAAAAAGAGAAGTAAAGACAAACATGGGAATTTGAAGAAAAACAGTTATTATCCTTTTATAATTTTATTTGCTTGTTTTAATTCCTCATTTTAGAGGTAAAGCTTCAAGCTAACGCGAGTTTTAAAATAGACGCAAAGTGTCCGCAAAGAAAAGTGGAATGCGGCATCATGAATTAACAAGTTGAATTAACACATTCCTCATTTATGCACAAAAATTATTATACATGTCGACTACACATTATTGTATTCTGTACATACATATTGAAACGTGATTGCATACTGTATCGTGATTGCATACTCTTAGGATCCCATCTGGAGTTTGAAGTTGTGTGCACCACCCAATGTGGTAAGATAGTAGTGTATAGAATGTTCTCGTTCAAGGTTTATATAAGATTCGTGGTGTATATCAGTTTCTAGAATAATCCAGGAACTTCTAGAATTTTCTAATTTAACCATTCGAAAGCTATAAAAACGACCACACTATTCAAAGTCGAACGCAGTTGAGCAAAGATCGTAACAGTGTGTATATCGTGCATTTGAATCGAAGGAGCAGTATTGTGATTTTGTAAAGTGATGAAATTAATTAATAAATAAAGTGTAAAATATAATAAAGTAAACTTTAAGCCTTATATTAAATGTGTAAATTGCAATAATTAAATAGTTAGTTATTTTAATATAACCAGCGATTGTTTGATTACTACACAATCCAGTGGTATGAATCCGAGTACAGAGAGTTAGAGTAAATTGTCAGGAGGGCAATTTCGTAACAGAATAAATTGTCGAGAGGGCAATTTCGTAACAATATATATGAATTTTACATATTTATGAGTTTTTCTAGTATTTTAAATAGTTGGATTCACTGCTGGGATGTTGTCTAAGTTTGTATAAAATGGCGAATATTTGGTGAAATAAAATCATATCAAATCAGGTCTACGCTAAAATTTAAGTTTTAGGAGGTCACTTTATTTGTATTTTGAAACGAAATACCAAACTTCTAAAAAAATTTGTGATATTTAATCCAAAAAAAATTATAATATTTAATTTCAAGTTGAAAACTCAAATGTTAACAAGTTTATTTAATTTCAATCTATTCTTAATATAAAATCTGATCCAATTGCTTTCCATGTTCACTTTTGTTCACTGTAAATGCACCGTGGTAATCGTTGGTTATAGAATCATAATTGTTTGATTTTTTGGCATAATATTATACTACTAATAACTAAAATAATTTATAAAAATTAATTTATATTAAAATGGTGTCCAAGTGCCACCCTTTCTGCGTGCATATTTAACTATCGTCATGGACGAATGAAGGAGCATATAGACTTGAGACTTACAGAAACTAGAAGCATAGGGAAACGAAACTTAACAAATTGCCAGTCATAAGGGCACAAATCTTTTTTACAGTAACCCAAATAACAACAGTTGCAATTAGCTCAGAAAAATCTTCAAAATAAGTCAAAAATGCAGCTAAACGAATTAAGTAAGCGACTTTATGGTTGTTATAGAACGCCCACTTACCCTATAGTTATTACACCCTGATGTGTTTGTTTGTGCCCTTTATTGTTATATTTGCTTTGTGACTTGTTCGTTTATGTACCATGTAAATCTCATATGTAGAAGTTCGCCGTTATGCGGTTCCTGCGTGTTTTTCGGTTTTAAGCGAGCCTAACGAGTCGTTGGTCAGCAGCCGGGAAAACAACATCAAATAAAACCATAATACTGAGTGTAATAATTAAAGCGTCGCATTTCATTTTTATTCTATCAGTAACGTGTGCGTTAAATTTGTCCAGGCCAGCGGCTACAACTTTTATTTGATTGTTTAAATTTCGATTTAATTTCCGTGCCGCTTATTTTGTTTTAAATCGAAATTAACATTGCCACTGCCAGTTGCCATTGTACAGATGCATCGTACTCCACCTCGCAGGAGTCCCCGCCTAAACGATCCAGGAGAAGTTCCTGCAATTACCAATATGAACGATAGTGCCACTGCGTTAACCACAACTGCCGAGGAGCCACTAGGTATGTTCGAAGACACCTTACCACCCAGGGACACCACAGCCGTCCTAGCCGCCAAAGCTTCTACATCTACTGCCGATGGAGTCATACCAGCAAATAACTCCAGCGCCATCGGAGCTCCTAGTAACCTCACACAAGGTACGTCAAAAAATCAAGGCATCGATCTCCAGGCCATGGAGAAACGGATAGCTTTATTGGAAGCCCACCTAAAGGCCACACAGGCACAGTTAAGAGAGCCTGACCTACAGAATGAAGCCCTCATGGTAACGCTGCACAGAAGCGGTAATTCTGCCGTTACATATGCCAGCAGCATTGTCTCGCAGTCGCAACCAGCACAGCCGCAGCCGCAGCCAGCACCACCGCAGTCGACGCAGATGTCACAGTTAGAATCTGTACAAACAAACGCATATTCGAACACAGGCCTGCCGGTCGCCGAAGTCCGTTACAGTTCCGCGAATCAGCCAGTTATTTGCAGTACGACGTCAACGGCAAATAATTTGTACAGTACATTTCATACAAATAACGCATTTTCATCGCATTCACCGAATTTTTCAATGCCAGCTTTTGGTGCAAACAGTGGTTGTAGCCATGGCGTGCAGTATTCGCATCGAAATCCTTACATGCCGAGGAGATTGTTGGACTTGCCAGAGTTTAGTGACAGAGTTTAGAAGACTGGCCTGTATTTTATACGGCATTTAATGAATCGACTGCAGTCTATGGTTATAGTCATTTTGATAATAACCAACGCCTGCAAAGGTGTCTGAGGGGTGATGCTCGTGAGACTATTAAGTCATTGCTGATTCACCCTGATAACGTTCCCTGCATTATTGAACAACTCAAGTTCAGATACGGTCGACCGGAACAGCTCATACGTAGCCAGCTCCTACAAGTGAAAGAAATCACTCCGATATCGGAAAGTGCATTAGGCAAGTGGATACCCTCCGCCATCAAAGTTAAAAATATTTGTGCGTTTATGCAGTCCGCCGACGCGGGGCATCATCTTTCGAACCCGATGTTGCTAGACGAGTTTGTATCGAAACTGCCTATGAGTAGACGCATCGAGTGGGGTCGGTACGCTGCCACTGTGCAACCGCGTGCCACAGTGGCGCATTTTAGTGAGTGGATTACTTTGCTCGCCAACGTTGTGTGCACGATTCACGATAAAAGTCAGGTTGCCACCCGTGAGCCAAAACGCCGAGTACTACTCCATTTAGATGAAAGAGAGTTGCCGCGGAAGTGCACGATATGTCAGGGTCAGCATAAACCACACGAGTGCAAACGCCTTCTTGAAGCTTCAGTGGCCGAAAGATGGGCTGAAGTAAAATCTCGCCGCCTATGTTTTGCGTGCTTGAAAGCTGGTCATATTACACGTGACTGCAGGCAACGAAGGGTTTGTGCTATCGGTGGATGCAATCGAATCCATAACAAACTACTGCATGAAGCCCAAGCAGTACCATCATCATCGTCGTCGAAGAACAACACTCAAGCTAACTCAACTCAGCCATCATCGCCGCCACAAGTAGACAGTCGCCAGTCTAGCCAGGCAGGAGCTGCAGTATTAAGCTGCGCCGACAACTTGAAAGAGAGTAAACTTCTATTCCGCATCCTTCCAGTCACGGTATATGGAAGACAACGCCACGTGGACACGTACGCTCTACTGGGCGAGGGCTCGTCCATTACCATGCTCTACAACGCGCTAGCCGAAGAGCTGGACCTGCGCGGACAACCACACCACCTCAAAGTCCAGTGGTTCGGTGGACATGCCGTACAAGAGCCAGCCACCTTAGTCGACCTATTTATCAGCGGTGTGGGTATGAAAAGAAAACACAAGATGCAAAAAGTATACGCTGTAAGGAATCTTGAGTTACCATCACAAAGCCTTAACCAGGCAGACCTACTTTGCGATGACAAACGAGTGCGTCAATTGCCAGTGCAACCACAATCTGGCGCGATACCGGGGCTGCTCATCGGTATCGATAATTGCCATCTGGGTATTGCATCCACAACTATCCCGATGAGGAAGAACGGACCATACGCTGCTAATACAGAGCTGGGATGGGTGGTGTTTGGACCAAGTAGTAAAGGCCTGCCCAAGCCACCAACAAGCCTCCTCGTACATGGAAATCCGGATGGGACACTTCACAATATGGTCGCCGACTTCTTCGAGACCGAAAGCTTTGGTGTGAGCTCCGCACCACCACCCGAAAGCAATGATGACGTGCGCGCAAGAGCACACCTGAAGTCTACGACTGTTCGTGTTGGTGCAAGGTTCCAGACCGGTCTTTTATGGGAACGAGACGACGTTCAATTACCCGACAGCTACGGTATGGCGCTCAAGAGGCTGATGAACGTGGAGAGGCGTATGAGTCGTGACGTAAGCTTTGCCTCCAGCTATAAGCGCATGCTAGACTCTTACGTTGAGAAGGGTTATGCGCGTAAGCTATCACAGTCAGAGGCCGTTACGACAACGCCACGTACTTGGTATCTACCACATTTCGCCGTGGTTAACCCGAACAAACCGGCCAAATTGCGAATCGTGTTCGATGCTGCCGCCGAGGTTCATGGCGTGTCCCTTAATCGCCACCTACTGAAGGGCCCCCAAGAATACAGACCATTGCCGTCCATTCTTCTCTACTTCCGCGAAGGAGCAGTTGGAGATGTTTCACCTGGTATTTATTCGCCTGGACGAGTGGAGCTGCTTGTTCACCCTGCGCAGCGCATTATATCAAAAAACAGAACGCTTTGCAACATAGCGGAGACGATCGCAACACTGCCCGTGCTATAAAAACTTTTGTGGACTACCATTACGTCGACGATTTTGTGGATAGTTTCAACACACCGAAGGAAGCTATCGCCATAGCATCACAAGTAAGGGCGATTCATAAGGATGCGGGATTCGAAATTCGCAATTTTACATCGAATTCATCAGAGGTGATTGCAGCGTTGGGTGGAATCGGCGGAAAAGCTGCTAGGACTATTTTGGCATCCCGCCACAGATTGCTTCAACTTTCAACTAAGATTCAACAACGTCAGCGAAGCAGTGTTGAGAGGAGACAGGTGCCCCACCAAGAGAGAGATGCTTAGTGTTGTCATGTCGATATTCGACCCACTAGGATTTCTGACTCATTTCATCATAGGTGCTAAAATGCTGATGCGTGAGGACTGGCGACATGAGGCAACTTGGGACGAACCACTGTGTGACAACATCGCCGAGCTATGTGGAAAATGGCGCAAACAATTACCGAACTTAACCGAATTTGCCGTTCCCAGATATTACTTCCGCAATGGTAAGCCGGAAGAGTTGCAGCTTCATATATTCGCAGATACTAGCGAGAACGCCTTTGCCACCGTCGCGTATTGGAGAGTCAAGAACCGCCACGGAGAATTGGAAGTCACACTCATCTGCGCGAAGTCCAAGTGCGCACCATTGAAACCCCTTACTGTGCCACGATTGGAGTTGCAAGCGGCTGTGTTGGCATCACGTCTGCTGCAGACCATACATGAAGGGCACGGCGCCAAAATTAATGAATGTTTCCTCTGGAGCGATTCAAAGACTGTCATAAAGTGGATCCGAAGCGGACATAGGAGGTACAAGCCGTTTGTGCAGCATAGGGTTGCGGAAATATTGGCCGCCACGAATATGTCTAATTGGAGATGGATACCCACAACGGAAAACGTTACGGATGAAGCCACACGGTTTAATAACAAAATCAAGTTTGGTCCAACCGCCCGTTGGACATATGGTCCGCTGTTTTTACGAGAGAGGGAACATGCCTGGCCATCCGAAGACGACACGGTTGTCGAACGTGCTGAGCCCGATGATGAACTTCGCTCAAAATATGCTTTAAACATCGTAAGTTGTGATTTTATACGATTTAATCGCTTCTCCTCATTTAACAGGTTGGTACGAACCACAGCCTGGGTTATTTTATTCACCAATATATGCCGCCGCCGAATTCAGGTTCTAAAGCCTTATGGACTGACGGCCAGTGACCTTGAAATGTCGGAACATCTTCTGTGCCGAATCGTGCAAAGCGAAGTTTTCGGTATGGACATTCAGCGAATCCGCAATCGCCAAGAAGTATCCCGCCATAGTCCATTGCGGCAACTTTCGCCGTATCTCGATGATGAAGGTGTTCTACGTGTACGCGGACGCATTGACGCTGCCAGTTGACTCCCGATGGAAGTGAGGCATCCCATAATTCTGCCGTCAGCTCACGTCTTTTCGAAGCTGGTAACTGCGCACCATCACATACGTATGGGTCATCAAAATATAGAAGCAACAATATGCTCCATACGACATCGTTATTGGGTGCCGCGCCTGAGAACTCTTCTACGCAGCGTTATCGCCAACTGTTTGGTATGTCGCTTTCGCAAGACAGTTCCGATACCTACAATGATGGGGCCACTTCCAGTCTACAGACTCACGCCATACGTTAGGCCGTTCACATATACGGGCTTAGACTATTTCGGCCCTTTGAATGTGACAGTGCGAAGAAGTACCGAGAAAAGGTGGGTGGCCCTTTTTACGTGCCTCACTATACGAGCAATCCACCTAGAGATAGCGCGCGACCTCAGCACCGATGCCTGCATAATTGCTATTCGAAACTTTGTGAATCGTCGCGGTTTGCCTACCCGACTGAGGTCTGACAACGGAAATAACTTTGTAGGCGTCAACAACGAAGCGAAGCGGTTCCACGAGGTTTTCGACAGTGTCCGAATCCAAGGCGAACTCTCAAAAAGGGGCGTTGACTGGGTCTTCAACTCACCGTTTAACCCAGCCGAAGGAGGAGCATGGGAGCGCATGGTCCAGTGCGTCAAGCGAGTCCTACGCCAAACTCTCAAAGAGGTCGCTCCAAAGGAGCATACACTGAACTGTTTTTTAATCGAGGCGGAGAACGTTGTAAACTCCCGTCCGCTTACTCACTTGCCGATCAGCGTAAACCAGGAGCAGCCGTTAACGCCAAACGACTTCTTGTTGGGGTCAGCCAATACCGCTAATACGTTCGGTATAGATGAAGACATAGCCACCACATGTTCCGTACGGCAACAGTGGCGCATAGCTCGCCAGCTCAGGGACCATTTCTGGAAACGCTGGATAGCGGAGTACTTGCCGACATTGACGCGCCGCGTAAAATGGTGCCAACGAACGAAACCGTTCCGGAAAGGCGACTTGGTATTTGTCTGCGATCCTAACATGCCACGAAGGGAGTGGAGCCGCGGAGAAATAGTCGAGTTGTACCCCGGTCGAGATGGTGAGATTCGACAGGTTGACGTGCGAATGACTTCTGGAATCAGGCGTCGTGCGGCGTCCAAGCTGGCCGTTCTGGATTTAGATGTTAGTGAATCGGGTTGATTTACGGGGGTGGGGATGTTACAGAACGCCCACTTACCCTATAGTTATTACACCCTGATGTGTTTGTTTGTGCCCTTTATTGTTATATTTGCTTTGTGAGTTGTTCGTTTATGTACCATGTAAATCTCATATGTAGAAGTTCGCCGTTATGCGGTTGCTGCGTGTTTTTCGGTTTTAAGCGAGCCTAACGAGTCGTTGGTCAGCAGCCGGGAAAACAACATCAAATAAAACCATACTACTGAGTGTAATAATTAAAGCGTCGCGTTTCATTTTTATTGTATCAGTAACGAATGCGTTAAATTTGTCCAGGCCAGCGGCTACAATGGTTTTAATTAAACCGAAGTTGTGTTTTTCTCGTTAAGAATGACGAAAACAAATTTTTAGTTTGTCGAATTAATTTTTTCACCTAAACGCAGTTGCAATATTTCGACTTGTGGATCTTGAGAGTTCATTGACAATGAACTATTAATAACAAAATTTTGGGCTTTCAGTTATTTTGAGAAGTTGAAGAATTACGATGAGAAATTCGATGGCTAGAGTTAAATAGTGTTCACTGAATTTTTACAACTTCATAAATTAATCTTAAAACAATTTCACACTAGCAGAATCGGGCACAAATGCATTCATTTCAGTGTCTATTAATTTGTTCTTTGGGATAAACTACCTATTGTACTTTCCTTGGTGTGATCAGTGCTTTCAATATTTGATATAAAAAATATCGATAATTACAAGTTGTAGGGGTGATATACGTGTGTAGATGAGGGTTGATTGAACATCAACTGCGTTGGCCTTGCAAGATCGGCTTACGCATCGATTGCAGATTTCATACAACGTATGAATGCAATTATATACAGAAACCTAGTGCGAAGCGGAATGTCGCCCTCAGCAGAGTTTTTGACCGGCAGAGTGTGCCGTTGGCCAAGCTACTTGTTTGTGCTGTTCTGTGACTATGCCTAGTCCAGAGCACGAGAGAAGAAATAAGAATTCTAATGCAGGATTGCAGTTTTAGAGGTTCAGATTAATTCTGGTTTATTTGGTGGCTCGCTGGCCTTTTTATATTATTCAATTCTTATTGTTTTCTTATTCTAACCTATATAAAATGTATCTATCTTATTTACACTAATTACAAATCATATTCCCGAAATTTGTCTCAAGTATCGGATTACCGATATTATTCATTGACGAATCATCGTCTTTGTTTACGTTAATTATTTTGAGTGCAAGTACAGGGCTAAAAGTCACTGCGCTGTCTAACATGCATGCGCTGCAATATATGCAGCGTGTGTTATTTCACCCCCAAAACGCTGGTCTAGCGTATTTGGATATTGAGTGCAACTGCGCACGCTGCGCTATTGTCAGTTTGTTTGCATATGCGACTTGCTGCTGTGCTTATGACGATGTGTGGTCGTCAGTGTACACTTGTATGGTACACTACACCCTCACCCTTAAGAGAAAAATTAGGGGTGTTAGCAAATAATTTTTCTGGAAATATGGTTTGCGTTGTATTACAATTGTCTTATGTTAGATGATTTACATATTAATTGTTTCGTATTATTAATGTTACATAGTAGCGTTTTTAAAATTACAAATTATGCAGTTTACATATTTTTATGATTATTAATTACATTGTTTTGCTTATATATTGTGATATTTTTAATTATAAATTTAAATTACATTGTATGGTTTTAATTGATTATTATGTACTTTCTTAGGTGTACCATTATATTCTATTAATGAATTTACTCCTAACTTATCTAGTATTTTATATGGTCCTTTATATGGATTTACATTCTTTTTTCTGTTTTCTACTTTTAATAGAACTAAATCTCCTATTTCTACATTAAGTGTATTTGTATTAGTTTTTGAATCGGTTAGTGTACGTTTTTGTTTTGCTTTTATTAGCATTTGTTTTGCCTTTTCGTGGGCATAGCGTAATCTCGCTTTTAGCTCGTTGGCGTAATTTTCAAAGTTGTAAATTTTTGTGTTACTTTCTATTATTTCATTGGGTAAACCTGGGAGTTTCCCATATATTAATTCATATGGCGTGTAGCCCGTGTCAACATGTGGCATTGTGTTGTACGTAAAAGTGAAGTAGGGAATCCACTTATCCCATTCGTCGTCGTTTGTCGATGTCAGTAGGAATTCATTTAAGACTCTGTGGTTGCGTTCTAGTGAGCCTATCGTTTGGTGGTGGTACGGTGTCGAAAATTTCTGTTGTATTTTGAGCAGTGTACATATGTTTGCCATTAGCTCGTTTGTAAATTCTGTCCCGTTGTCAGATTTAAGAATTTTGAAGTGTCCGTATTTGAGTATAAATTGTTCAACTAATGTTTTGGCTGTTGTGAGTGCGTCTTTTGTTATCATTGGATGTGCGATTACGAACTTTGTCAGCTCGCACTGCATGGTCAGTATGTAGCGGTATTCGTTTGAAATTTTTAGTGGTCCTACGGTGTCAATTGATATGACTTCGAAACTTGTGTTAGGGGTGTCTGTTATGGTTTGTGGTTCTTTGATGTGTCTTGTTTGTTTACACTTCACGCATGTGTCACAGTTGGATACGAATTTCTTTACCATTTGGTTCATATTTTTCCGAATGTATCTTTGTTTTAGTTTGAGTAGAGTTTTTCTTACTCCGGGATGTCCTGTTCTGTGGCATTCATCTATTAGTTTGTATTTTAAAATATCCTCCGTTATTCTCTTTGGAGGTATATAAATTAATATTTTTAGCTGAGGACTTTTGCTATTAATTTTTATTTTTGCGTAGGCTTCTTTAAATTCTTCTTTTGTATATATTTTGAATATTTCATCATTATTTGCAATTGCTAATTCTTTAATTTTTTCTTTCTTCGTTTTGGATATCAATTTCCTCAGAATCGAGTCTAGTCTCGCTGATTTATCATTGATTCCTGCATGCTTTATATTTTCATTTATATTTTTATTTTTAGGTCGGAGCTTCTTCAGAGTCGAATCTTGATTCGGTGAATTATCGCTTTCGCCTATGTGCACAATATCATTTTTCATATATATATTCATTTTTTCAAAGCTTTGATTTTTCTTGTCGACATTAAATTTTAATTTTTTAATATTCTTGACGTCATTTATTGATGTACATTCCCATATTTGAAGGTGATCAGTCTCCTGAGATATGCAATTTCTCAATTTCTTATTTTCATTTTTATTTGCCTCTTTATTTATTTCATTTTTATTTGCCTCTTTATTTATTTCATTTTTATTTGCCTCTTTATTTATTTCATTTTTATTTGCCATCCCTCTCGTTATTACTAGGGTTCTTTTGGCTTTTTCATCAATTTCTTTCGGTATCATCTCTTTTAGAATGTCTGAATCGATTTGTATTCTTGACAATGCATCTGCATTTGTATTCATCTTTCCAGTTTTATATACTATGTTAAAATCATAGTCACTGAGGTCTAATCTAATTCTGGTCATTTTAGATGAAGGGTTTTTGTGAGAGAATAGCGATATCAGTGGTCGATGGTCAGTTACTACCGTGAACTTTTGACCATATAGATAGGGTTTGAAGAAGTTAATACCCCAATGTATTGCTAGTAGCTCTTTTTCTATTATTGGCTTATTCAAATCGTGTTTTTGTAATGATTTGCTAGCATATGATATTGGTAAATCTTGTCCTATTTCGCCTTGTGATAGTACGGCGCCTAATGCATAATTCGATGCATCTGTAGTTAATATGAAAGGTTTATCAAAATTTGGGTATTGCAATAGTGGTGGGTTTATTAATTTTAGTTTAAGAGTTTCAAAAGATTTTTGGCATTCATCTGTCCATACAAATTTGGCTGATTTCTTTAGTAAGGAGTTTAAACATTTTGCAATATCTGCAAATTCTGGTATAAATTTTCTATAGTAGTTGCAGAATGCAACGAATCTTCTTACTTCGTCTGCGTTTTTCGGTTGAGGGTAATTTTTTACAGTCTCGTATTTTGCTGGGTCAGTTTTAACTCCGTCTTGTGTAATCAAATGTCCTAAATATACGACTTCTGGTCTCAGAAAGTTGCATTTTGCTGCGTTTAATTTTAAGTTATGTTGTTTTAGTCTGTCTAGTACTTTGATTAAATTTTGGTTATGGTGGTTTAGACTGCATCCATAGATGATTATGTCATCTACATAAAGGAATGCTTCTGAGTCAAGTCCTGAGAGTGCTATTGTTAACATTCTCTGAAAGCTGTTGGATGAAATTTTTAGTCCGAAAGGTAGTCTTTTAAATTGATAATGTCCATTAGATGTGGAAAAAGCTGTTAATGGTCGTGATTGTTTTTCTAATTTTATTTGATGAAATGAACTGGTCATGTCTAAGGTTGAAAACCATTTTGCTCTGCCTAACTTGTCTAGAATGTCTTCTAGGCGAGTTAGCGGGAATTTATCATTTACTATTTTGTCATTCAGTTTTCTAAAATCCACTACAAGTCTCCATTTCTTTTTGTCAATAGTGTTCTTTTTAGGAACCAAAAGGAGTGGAGCATTGTATGGGCTGACTGAAGGTTCAATGATATCCTCTTGTAGCATTTTCTTTACCTGTTCATTCACAATTTCTGTGTGTGTGTGTGGCAGTCTGTAGTTTTTAATGTAAACGGGGGTGTTGTCATGTGTCGTTATGTTTTGTGTGTAAAAATTGTTTGTCGAAAGTGGTTCGTCTTCAAGATGAAAAACTTCTTGGTATTGTCTTAGGATGTTTATGAGTTGGGTTTTTGTAGTTTCGTCTGTGCAGTTAAAATTTAAAGTTTCAATGATTTTCTGTAGTCTATTTTCATTGTAATTATCTTGCGTACTGTACTTTAGTATGTCATAATTTTTTAGTGAGTCAGTTTCAAATTGTATTCCGTCTAAAATTACCTCTTTGTTTGTTGTATTTAAAATTTTTATGTGGGTTATACCACTTTTGGGTGCTATTGAGTTGCTTAGAAATATGCCTTCTTGTAATTCTTTATTTAGAATTATTTTGTCTTCATTTATGTTTAATTTTAAGGCTTGTATTATTTCTGTTCTTGCTGGTATTTTTATTGTTTGAGTATCGTGAGATTTAGTGTGCATGGGTATAATGAATGTTTGTTTGTTTACGTACGCGGAAATTGTAAACGTTTCGTAATCGATTTTACATATATATTTTTCAAAAAAATCCCTACCTAGAATGCCATCTGTTTCTATTGGAAATGTTTTGTTTACTAATTGGAAAAGGTGGTTGCAAGATTCTTCTCCAATATCTAATTGTAATTCTATTTGACCTTCAGAATATACCTCTTCGTTTGTTATGCCTGTTAATTTGCATTTGTCATCAGGAAAGTATTCGTGGTTTTCTAATTTGCTGCTTATTTTGCATAATGAGATGTCGGCACCTGTGTCTATCAAAAATGTCATTTTTTGCTTTTTGTGTGTCAGCGTGACGAAATTAGTGTGGTTATCCGAGATTTTATACACATTTAATTTTGGCTGTCCAGAATGGTTATACATTCTGGGCCTTGTTCGTTTCCCGTATCGTGTATCATGTTTATGCGGCGGTTTCTGTTTGAGTTGTAATTGTTGTTGTTGTTCTGTTGTCTGCCTTGTGAGTTGTAGTTGTTGTTGTTGTTGTAGCTGTTGTTGTGTCTGAAGTTGTTATTATTTTGATTGTTGGTGTTGTTGTAGTTATTGTTTCTTTGACTGTAATTTGTATTGCTACGGTTATTGTTATTGTATTTATTTTTGTCATAGCGTGTGCTGAAATTATGTCGTGTGTTGTTTGTGTATTGTGGAGTAGGGTTGAATGAATTATATTTGCGCGGAGCGTTGAAATTGGACCTTGTACCTTGTGAGTTGAATGAATTATGTCTTACTTGCATCAGCTGTGATGTGTTCGGCATTATTCTAGATTCGCTCTCAAGTTCAAGAACCAATTCTGTTGCTTCTGCTAGATCATGTGGTCTTGCAGCAAAAATTGTCGCTTTGTAATTTTCATTCAGTCCTTTCTTGAAAGTGTCCAATGCTAACTTGTTGTTTGTTTTTATAATTACGTTCTTTTCTGCTTGTGTAGCTGTCTCTCCTAAAGTGTGTATGTTGATTCTGTTTAAACTTTCTATTATTGTCAGTATTTTTTCTTTGTATTGATTGATTCCTGAATTCCTTTGTTGTAGATTAGTTAGTCTGGCTTGTAGCTGTGGTATTGTTGTCGCGTCTTTGTACCTCTGTTGTAGTAGAGTGGTAAGTGTATTTAAGTCTTCTGGTTTTGTGTAACCTCCTATTGCTGTTCTTACATTGGCAGATAATTTGGCATGGTAGATATACTCTAGTAAATCTGTCTGTCCTGACTCGTTGAGTGATTTGTTTATCAGCTCAGCTGTGATTATGAAACTATCTAATTCTCTGAAGTTGCCCGTAAATGTGGGTAGAGATTTTGATGCTGTTTCTATGCTAAAAGATGCCATGTTGTCTATTGGTTCAGTCTCTTCTGTTAATTGTTGTAGTAAAATGGTTTTTATTGTGGAATAAGTATTGGCGAAGCTAATTTTTATTCCAGTTAGGTCTTTATTGTCAGTGTCGGTATCTATTATATTATTAAATTCCTCTCTTAAAGTGTCAATTAGTCTAAGTTTTGCTGTCACTGTTTTGTTTGTATGTCTTCTGCTGGGATTTTTCCTAAGTGTTGCTAGTATGTCTTTTAAAGAATTGAATTTTAAATCCATTTAGGATTACAGCGAGAAATTTTTGTTAAGAAATTTTTGTATAGGATTTGAAATTTTTATTTAGATGTTTAAATGTTTATTTAATATATTGTTTGAGTTAGACTGCTGTAATAGCGTTGCCATTAGCGTCATTCTTATATTTATGGACATATTTCTTAAAATATTTATCTACTTTGTATGCTACGATAATAATAATTAATACTAAAAATATTACTATGTATGACTCCGGGATCGATGGGTAGGTGATTTCTGTCTGTAGCTGGTTGTTGTTTATTGTAGCATCTTGGTGCTGTGGCTTACTCTTGCTTGTTCCCATTCTTTGAGCGCCTCGATCATTCGTATAGTCTCGTCTTCGACTGTGGATTGGTCTTTGTAGTCCTCTACTGTTGGAATGCCAGGTTTTCCGATCATATGCCAAGTTATTCGCATGCACGCTATCTGGTCACTTTCTTCTGTTTTTGATTTTGCGTTTGAGTTCTTCAATTTCCTCCCAGATTCGTGTGGCCTCATTCCACGGAGGTGGGTTGGTTTCGTCTCTAACGATTGAAAGTAAGTGTGCTAATTTGTGCTTCTGTTTGGTCAACAGTCCTCCTCGTTTCTTTATAGGTTTTATTGTGCACGGTGGGATTGTTGTTTTCTTTAGCTCTTTCTGGAGTGTTTGGCGTCGTTGGTACTCCTTGATTGTTAGTGGAAGTGGTCCGACTTTTAGTGGAGGTTGTGCAACGTATATTGGTGCTGGAACGGTTGGCTTGCATGCAGATTGTGGCACGTATTCTTCCATGAGTTGGGTTGCTGTTTTTGTTGCTTTGTTGATCGGTTGCAGGAACGGTTGCAGGAACTGTTGCAGGAACTGTTGCAGGAACGGTTGCAGGATCTGTTGCAGTATCGGTTGCAGTAATTTTTGCGGGAACTGTTGCAGGATTTTTGAGCGGTGCAGGAATTTAAAGCGGTTGCAGGAACTGTTGCAGAAACGGTTGCAGGATCTGTTGCAGGAATTTTTGCAGGAACTGTTGCAGGATTTTTGAGCGGTGCAGGAATTTAGAGCGGTTGCAGGAATTTTTGTCTGCCTTTCAGGTCCCAGGTCAGTTGCAGGATCGCCATGTAGGGGTGATATACGTGTGTAGATGAGGGTTGATTGAACATCAACTGCGTTGGCCTTGCAAGATCGGCTTACGCATCGATTGCAGATTTCATACAACGTATGAATGCAATTATATACAGAAACCTAGTGCGAAGCGGAATGTCGCCCTCAGCAGAGTTTTTGACCGGCAGAGTGTGCCGTTGGCCAAGCTACTTGTTTGTGCTGTTCTGTGACTATGCCTAGTCCAGAGCACGAGAGAAGAAATAAGAATTCTAATGCAGGATTGCAGTTTTAGAGGTTCAGATTAATTCTGGTTTATTTGGTGGCTCGCTGGCCTTTTTATATTATTCAATTCTTATTGTTTTCTTATTCTAACCTATATAAAATGTATCTATCTTATTTACACTAATTACAAATCATATTCCCGAAATTTGTCTCAAGTATCGGATTACCGATATTATTCATTGACGAATCATCGTCTTTGTTTACGTTAATTATTTTGAGTGCAAGTACAGGGCTAAAAGTCACTGCGCTGTCTAACATGCATGCGCTGCAATATATGCAGCGTGTGTTATTTCACCCCCAAAACGCTGGTCTAGCGTATTTGGATATTGAGTGCAACTGCGCACGCTGCGCTATTGTCAGTTTGTTTGCATATGCGACTTGCTGCTGTGCTTATGACGATGTGTGGTCGTCAGTGTACACTTGTATGGTACACTACAAAGTGAAGCCTTTCTAAATTGGAAAAAGTTTTTAATATTTAAAGTAATGAATTCATTAGCAGACCTTGGTTTAATTTTATATCAAGAAACGTACAAAATGTAAGCAAGAACAATGCTTTTAGGCGAATCCATGTGTATGTATTTGTTTGGAATTTCGTATTGAATTGTTGTACGTAATTCGGAAGATGATTCAAACTGAATGGCCTTTTCACATCTGAGTGGACATTCCCCTCGAAACCGATTTTGTTCGGCCAGGCAGGTAGTGGGCAGATACAGCAGACCTGCATGAGCTGTGACTGACACTAACAAATTGATAAAGTTGTTTTGTTCGTTTGTTTTTCGGTGTTCAAAAAGGTTTGTCTATTAATAATCAAATTAAAATTTTTATATATAATAGTATTTAAAAAAAAAAACGTTTTTGAAACTAAATTTTAAATAGTTATGCTAATCTATCTCTAATTTTCCCTATTCCTTTCCTATTCCTCTCCAGCTTACATAGTGGCCAACAAATTCCAAACAATTGCACTTTGCAACCGCTTATTGCTCAAAATTATTCGGGTATTATACACAGAATTTAGAATAATATCACGTTCATACTATGACATAAATTACTTTATTTGTCATAAATTTCTTCACTTAAATCAGTAGCGTTCATACTAACTGTTCGTAATTTATTTTGACAATTCGGTGACAACCCTCATATTTGTTTATTTTGTGGCAAAGGGCGAAAGTAAATATGCAATCGTAATATTTCCGGGCACCTCTTAATTGCTTACTTTGGACCTCAAAATTTCAATTAAAAGACTTTCGGGCCCATCCCCACACACATTTGTTATATAAATTTTTTTTCCATATCATTAAATTTTCGTTGACAGAAATGAAAAAATCAGTGCTAACACCGATCGCATCTTACCCCACGTCTGCACGGGCAATTTTTGATGGCATTACAAACAGTCAAATTTCATTGAATATGCCAATATTTTAATGGTGGTTATTGCCATGTTATGTCATCGTCATTTTGAAAATGTCGTCAAACAATCTAGTTCGCTGTGCCCACGGTCCTGATTCAATAAAAGAATTGTTTGATTTATACGATTAAGAGGAAAGAAGAAGGAAGCAGAGATTCTGGGTGAATCTTTCTTACCCTACGTCTCCACGGGCAATTTTTTATGGCATGCCATTGGCAATTTCAAGCAAATTGCCAATGGAGACTCCAAATTGCTTCAAGTTGGCAATTTATGTTATGAAATATGTTATGCCATAAATTGCCAACGTGCTGTGTTGCAATCAGTTGTCATTTTGTTTGTTTGACAGCCTTTTTTCATTTTTTCGTGACGCTCACAGTGGAAGCATCGTCGGACATTTACGTTTTACCGCATCTATTAAATTAATAAAAACGCAAAATGAATTGAGACTGTGCAGTTGCATTCTTTGTAATAATGGATTCACCCAGAATTTCGGTTTCCTTCTTTTTTCCTCTTCATCGTATAAATCCAAAAAATTTCAAGCGCTGGCGCAGCGAACTAGATTGCTTGACGAGATTTTCAAAATGACGATTGCATAACATCGCAATGCCCACCATTAAAATATTGCCAACCATTGCAATCAAATTTGACAAATGTTATACCATCAAAAATTGCCCGTGGAGACGTGGGGTTAACAAAAAAGGGAAATGCACAGTCTCCATCCATTTTCGAGTTCTTATTCTTTTAATAGACGCGATAAGACTAACGAGTTTTACGATGCTGCTAATGTGAGTGTCACGAAAAATTGAAAAACAGTTGTCAAACAAACAAAATGACAACTTACAGCAACACAGCATGTTGGCAATTTGCTGTCTCCAGTGGCAATTTGCTTGAAATTGCCAATTGCAAGCAATTAAAAATTGCCCTTGGACACTTGGAGTTAATTGGGTGGTAATTTATGATAAATTACATAATTTTAAGGTAATTTCATTGAGAGATTTCCAATGGCGAAATTACTTAATTAGGCCAGAAAATACGATAGTGAGAACATAATATAAAACTAAAAACAGCCGTTGAATAATAATGAGTTAATTAGTGATTTATTTTGTCAGTACATATAGATATTCTTTAAAATTTTTGCAAATAGCTTTTAATTTATTAAATTTGATGATTTCTTCTTCACAAATTGTTGGCCTGCAATTACAATTTTTTAAACATGAAATTAATTGATTAAACGTCAGATATTTGTTTTCAGTAACATAACTAATAAAGTGCATGCTTACGAAAAATTTATACATACATTTCAGTATTGAACCGCGCATTCTATTCTAAATGGAGAAGAATGCATGAAACGGCAAAGAAGACAGCCGATTCTCGCAGAATTTATTTACCGTTTAATCATTTTTTTGGTCACATGTATAGTGTAAATTAATTTATTGTGATTGTTGCACATGTTTTCCATACGCCTGTAGTGAAAATTATAGACAGTCTTCAAAATATACTAGTAAAATTAATAGTAAGAAATCAAGTGATTAATTTACTAGTTCCAAACTTATCTATAAATTAACCAATAGCTGACTTTTTTGCGTGTATAATAAATTGTTAGTATTTCTTGTTCTTTTCTTGTCAATTTTATAAAAAGAGAAGTAAAAACAAACATGGGAATTTGAAGAAAAACAGTTATTATTCTTTTATAATTTTATTTGCTTTTTTTAATTCCTCATTTTAGAGGTAAATCTTCAAGTTACTGCGTGTTTTAAAATAGACGCAAAGTGTCCGAAAGAAAAGTGGAATGCGGCATCATGAATTAACAAGCTGAATTAACACATTCCTCATTTATGCACAAAAATTATTATACATGTCGAGTACACATTATTATATTATGTACATACATATTGAAACATGATTGCATACTGTATCGTGATTACATACTCTTAGGATCCCATCGGGAGTTTGAAGTTGTGTGCATCACCCTATGTGGTAAGATAGTAGTGTATAGAATGTTCTCGTTCAAGGTGTATATAAGATTCGTGGTGTATATCAGTTTCTAGAATAATCCAGGAACTTCTAGAATTTTCTACCTCAACCATTCGAAAGCTATAAAAACGACCACACTATTCAAAGTCGAACGCAGTTGAGCAAATATCGTAACAGTGTGTATATCGTGCATTTTAATCGAAGCAGCAGTATTGTGATTTTGTAAAGTGATGAAATTAATTAATAAATAAAGTGTAAAATATAATAAAGTAAACTTTAAGCCTTATATTAAATGTGTAAATTGCAATAATTAAATAGTTAGCTATTTTAATATAACCAGCGATTGTTTGATTACTACACCAGTGGTATGAGTCCGAGTACAGAGAGTTAGAGTAAATTGTCAGGAGAGCAATTTCTTAACAGAATAAATTGTCGAGAGGGCAATTTCGTAACAATATATATGAATTTTACATATTTATGAGTTTTTCTAGTATTTTAAATAGTTGTATTCACTGCTGGGATGTAGTCTATGTTCGTGTAAAATGGCGAATATTTGGTGAAATAAAATCATATCAAATCAGGTCTACGCTAAAATTTAACTTTTAGGAGGTCACTTTATTTGTATTTTAAAACGAAATACGAAACTTCTAAAAAAATTTGTAATATTTAATCCAAAAAAAATTATAATATTTAATTTGGAGGTGAAAACTCAAATGTTAACAAGTTTATTTAATTTCAGTCTATTCTTAATATAAAATCTGATCCAATTGCTTTCCATGTTCACTTTTGTTCACTGTAAATGCACCATGGTAATCGTTGGTTATAGAATCATAATTGTTTGATTTTTTGGCATAATATTTTTTTTTTCTTTTTTTTTTTGTAGAGAGGGTAAAAATGCCTGCCGCATCATCAAAACTGTCGTCACAGATTTGGAATGTGAGAATTGCACCCACTAAAACATCCCCCTCCCTCGCTGAGAACATCTCCCCACCCTGGAACCCTTTTTATACTTCCTTCAAGGTGGAGATTCTCACTTCGTCCCTATTGGACTGTCAACATTTTTCCTGCGTCCAGGTCCCGCTTTTTCCGCCGGAGCACATTTTCCACATATTTATCTACGTGGTCCCAGTTTTCTTTGCTGCTTAGCATAACCTCCACAATGTTCTCTGTGGCTAAGGTTTCCCCGATTTCCATTTCAAGCGTGGTGCGCTCTGTTTGCCACCTTATGCATTTGAAAAAGGTGTGCTCTGCATCATCCACATTGCTGTCGCCGTATATGCACTCAGGCCCTCCAATTTTTCCCATTCGGTGTAGATACTTGCAGAAGTATCCGTGACCAGACAGTAACTGCGTGAGGTAGAAATTGACGGTTCCGGCTGTTCCTCATATCCAGCTCGCTATGTCGGGTATGAGTCTCGCTGTCCATCTTCCCCGACTCTCGGCGGCCCATCGTTCCTGCCAATGGTGCACGGTTTGTTGCTTTATATGCTGCGCAGTTCCTCTGGTATTCTTACCCATCTTGGCTTCTCGTAGGTGTTTTCGGTCGAGGGCTAAGAGATCGATTGGGATTAAGCAGCTAATTACCAGAATTGCCGGCTCCGATACAGTACGGTACGCTGAAGCTACTCGCAGAGCTGCGGTTCGTTGTACGGACGATACAACTTTTCTTCGGGCGTGCATCTTTAGCTTGTCAGCCTACAATTCGCTACCATACAACAGAATGGAGTGCGTTGTCATCATCAGAAGCTTCCTCTTGATGGATGTCGGCCCTCCGATGTTTGCCATTAGTCTGCTGAGAGAAGCCGTTACCCGTGCTGCCTTCGTCGCCGCATTTTGCATTTCCGCCCAGTAGGTGAGCTTGGAGTCAAGCTGAATTCCCAGGTACTTTATCACCTTTTGTGTCCTGATGGTCTCGGAGCAAACTCTCAAGTCGATTTCTATTGGAATGTGCTTTCTCGTGAGGAATAGCAGTTCCGTCTTTTCCGTGGCCAACTTCAAGCCATGTGAATCGAGCCACTTCTGGGTTCTGATCATGACCTGGTTCAGCTTTCTTTGGGCGTCTTCCGAGTCGCGTGCGGTGATGACAGCCGCAATGTCGTCTGCGTATCCGACTAGATGAGTGTCATCTGGCATCTCTACGTGATGATTTTGCTTCGGGTGCCATTGTTGGTCTCGAACAACATTCTATCTTTAAGGTAGCTCCGGATTATCTTCTTCAAATAAGCTGGTATCTGAAAACGATTTTCAAGTGCCTCGATCATATCCACCCACCTAGCGCTGTTGAAAGCGTTTCTTACGTCTAATGTAACAAGGAGTACCACTCGTCTGGAGTAGTAATTTCCTTGCTGTGCCGCTAGCACACTTTCTATGACGTCTTCTACGGCGCCAATTGTGGACTTTCCTGGTCGAAAACCGTGTTGTCGAGTGGATAATCCCCCAGCGTTTTCAATGGCTGCTGCTATTCGGGATTTGAGGAGTCGCTCCAAAAGTTTGCCCGCGGTGTCTAGCATACACAGTGGTCGATATGCTGACGAAGATTCAGGGCTTCCTTTTCCCTTGCTGATGAGCACTAGCCGCTGTCTTTTCCATACGTCTGGGAATATTCCTTCTGTCAGGCAGGCATTATACATATCGAGGAGTACTTGGGCATGGCTATTTGACACTATTTTGAGGACTTCTGCTGGAATACCGTCGATACCCGGTGCTTTGTTGCTCTGTAGGGTTATGGCGGCTGCTTTAAGTTCGTCTTCCGTGAAAGGAGGTGGGACTTCCTTGACCAGCACTTCCGATTCTTCTCTTAAGGCATGTATAGGAAATAGAGCGTTTACTATGTTTTCCATAGCATGGTCTTCTAGTTGGGGTGCCGATACTCTTGCTCCAAGCTTTTTCATTACGACTTTATATCCCAGTCCCCATGGATTGTTGTTTGTGTCGTTTCGGAGCTCCTCCCATTTCTTCTCCTTGCTGGTGCGAATAGCAGTTTTGAGGATTTTCCTAGCAGCTTGGAGATTTTCTCTTTCGGCAATCGCGGATCCAACACGCCTGGCCCTAGTGTATTTTCTTCTACACCGCAGACAGACCCGTCTGAGTTGAGCTATTTTCTCTGTCCACCAGTAAACGGCCTTCTTGTGTTTATTTGGTCTTATTTTCGGCATCGCTTTGGTACAGGCTGTCTCTATACACTGCATGGTCTGCTTCACCTTGCTATTAGCATCGCTAGCGTGGCTGTTCAATTGCTTTGGAGTTAAAATCGCCAGCGATGATGAGTGCTCCTCCAAACTCTTTTGCTTTATCTTCGATGTCGTCGATCTTTTTCTGGAATACTTCTGCGCAGTCACTTGGAGTCAAGTAGCAGCTTATCAAAGTAAAGTATCGATCATGGGCCCAAACGAAACCATCGCCTTTTCCATCTCCGGTTATGCTAAAATTGCTGCCTACAGGTAACCATATGGCCGCCGTTCCGCTCGTATCTGCAAGCCATGTTCCGCTTACTTTTTCCCTATATTGCTCACTGATTACTACAATGTCTGCTTTCTGCTCTATACTAATTTGGTCCAGTAATGCGTCAGCCACTCTGCTTCTGTGCATGTTTCCTTGCAGCACTTTCATTTATATATCAATTTTTTGCTCATCGCGCATCTACTTGAGCTCGGGATAAGGTAGAGGCAGCACTTTGGGGTGTTACTGCACTCTTTTAATTTGTGCCCCGTTTCGCCACATCGTATGCACAGGCCTTGACCTTTCCTGTCAGGTCCTTTGCACTGCCATGTTAGATGACCAGGAGCAAAGCACCGGAAACACCGTTTTGTGTTATGCCCTGGCCTTAATCTGCAGTTAACCCATCCGATCCTGATGCGATCTTTCTCCAGCAGAATATTGGCGAGCTCCGATGACATCGTTACATAGGCTCGCACCTGCTCTCGACTATTTGGTGCTGTTATAGTTGTTACCATATCCTCATAGGAAGCAGTTCTCATATTTTCGGGAAGTGACTCCTTTACGGCTTGGTGTACTTCTTCCTTTATGGCGAGCAGATCGAGATCTCGTATCTCTATAGTGGCTCTTGCCTTAAGATCAGTCACAACTGCTGACTCCTGTAGTGCACGTTTTAAAAGTTCACAAAAGCCCGTTGTCACTTTTGCTCCTTTATCCAGCTCCAGCAGAAGCCCACCTGCTCTTGTTTTCCGGATCGATCGCACCTTGGTCTGTGCATTCTCTGGTTTCACATTGCAGCGGATGCTTTTCAGGACATCCGCATATTTGAAACCCTCTGCTGGTTTGATAAGGACGGCTTCAGACTTTGGTTTTGTCTCCTTCGTCCTATGTCTTCCTTGCATTGTTGTTCGTGACTTATCGCTGTCGCCCACGGAATTCTTTGCTGTTGAATTTTCCTGTGTTTGACTTCGTGTTGCCACGCGTCTACTCCTTGTGACAGTTTGCCACCCATCGGCCTTACTTTCGCAGAACTTTTTCCCATCTTCTGGTTCTGCTGGGCTAGAAGCTGCTCGTTTGGGTCTAGCCATCGTCGGTGTTGCTGAAACGCTTGTCAGGGCCGTGTGCCTCGGTTTCGGTGCCGTAACAAGTTTGCACTCGTTCTCTTTTTCCGTCCAGTTTCGCCGATAGCTTTCCATTACGTCGAAAAGGTCGTCTAGCTCGGAAACTCCGGTCTTTACGTCCATGCTCACGTTCTTCTGCATTATCATTGCTTGCTTCATCTTCGTCAAGACTTTGCGACATTTCGTGAGAACTTCTTCTTCTGCCGTTCTCATCTTTATAATGAATTCCTGTCTGGGTGAGCTGACGGGACATTTCATCAATACAGGTGTGGGATTTCCAGAAGACTCTTGCTGTTGCTGGTTCCCTTTTGCGCCCAGAGGCGTTTGGTTCGCGGCAGGGATGGTGCGCGATTTGTTGCACGCTCCATCTACCGATGTGTTACTTACTTGGGGTTGTTGCTGGTTTGTTACTCCCTCTTCTGGCAATCGCATAATTTAGCTACTTCTTCTAAAGCAGCTTCCCCTTTCTGGATCGCTTGGAGTTACTTTCTGCTGTATTTGAGTTTTATTCTTTGAGTTTTATTATATTTTATTATTATATTATTATTTATTGAGTGTATTCATTTTATATGGGTCCCCGCTTCAAGCCGCTATCTCCGTTCGTTGTACAGTCGCTTTGGAAATATCCATGTGGTTGTCTATGCAAGCAGGGAGTTCCACCGAGGGTTGGCACAAGTCTTCATGAGAACTTGTACAGAGCCAGGATAAGCGTTAGTCAGGATTGATGCTCAACTGAGCCTGTACCGCCAACTTAATGGTGACGCAACATCGAACGTACTTGAAGACCCGCCACGGTTTTAACGGGACGGAGGCAGCTACAGCATTAGCCCGAAAGCCATTTCCACACGATATCACTCTGGTGTACTGAGGTAACGGAATACTGCAGCTACCAGCTCAAGGCAGACAGTTCATATATGTTTTCAAATCGTTTTCCTAGGGGCATACCGCGTCAGTTTCCATTTACTTGTGTCTCCCACGATGCCATCTGTGAATGGATGGGGAGCACTTCTTTAGACGGTGCCAACTCGTCTTGTGACATGCGTTTCTCAGAGTTTGCAGACCTTTTCAGCCGCACTCTCCTCGCTTGCCGCTCTTGGTCGGGGACTACTTATTGGTTATTCGCAGCTAACCTACTCTGGTAGGCCGTTCACTATCCGCCACCTGTGACCCCCACGGTAGCCTGAGCTTAGCCCCGTTTGGCATAATATTATACTACTAACAACTAAAATAATTAATAAAAATTAATTTATATTAAAATGGTGTCCGAGTGCCACCCCTTCTGCGTGCATATTTAACTATCGTCATGGACGAATGAAGGAGCATATGGACTTAAGACTTAGAGAAACTAGAAGTATAGGGAAACGAAACTTAACAAATTGCAGGTCATAAGGGCACAAAACTTTTTTACAGTATGCCCAAATAACAACAGTTGCAATAAGCTCAGAAAAATCTTCAAAATAAGTCAAAAATGCAGCTAAACGAATTAAGTAAACGACTTTATGGTTTTAATTAAACCGAAGTTGTGTTTCTCTCGTTAATAATGACGAAAACAAATTTTTAGTTTGTCGAATTAATTTTTTCACCTAGACGCAATTGCAATATTTCGACTTGTGGATCTTGAGAGTTCATTGACAATGAGAAATTAATAACAAAATATTGTGTTTTCAGCTATTTTGAGAAGTTGAAGAATTACGATGAGAATTACGATGGCTAGAGTTAAATAGTGTTCACTGAATTTTTACAACTTCATAAATTAATCTTAAAACAATATCACACTAGCAGAATCGGGCACAAATGCATTCATATCAGTGTCTATTCTATTTGTTCTTTGGGATAAACTACCTATTGTACTTTCCTTGGTGTGATCAGTGCTTTCAATATTTGATATAAAAAATATCGATAATTACAAGTCAAGCCTTTCTAAATTGGAAAAAGTTTTGAATATTTAAAGTAATGAATTCATTAGCAGACCTTGGTTAAATTTTATATCAAGAAACGTACAAAATGTAAACAAGAACAATGCTTTTAGGCGATGTGTATGTATGTATTTGTTTGGAATTTCGTATTGAATTGTTGTACGTAATTCGGAAGATGATTCAAACTGAATGGCCTTTTCGCATCTGAGTGGACATTCACCTCGAAACCGATTTTGTTGGGCCAGGCAGGTAGTGGGCAGGTACAGCAGACCTGCATGAGCTGTGACTGACACTAACAAATTGATAAAGTTGTTTTGTTCGTTTGTTTTTCGTTGTTCAAAAATGTTTGTCTGTTAATAATCAAATTAAAATTTTTGTATTTAATAGTATTTAAAAAAAAAACGTTTTTGAAACTAAATATTAAATAGTTATGCTAATCTATCTCAATTTTCCCTTTTCCTTTCCTATTTCTCTCCAGCTTACATAGTGGCCAACAAATTCCAAACAATTGCACTTGCTACAGCAATTGCAACTGCTTATTGCTCAAAATTATTCGTGGTATTATACACAGCATTTAGAATAATATCACGTTCATACTATGACATAAATTACTTAATTTGTCATAAATTTCTTCACTTAAATCAGTAGCGTTCATACTAACTGTTCGTAATTTATTTTGACAATTCGGTGACAACCCTCATATTTGTTTATTTTGTGGCAAAGGTCGAAACTAAGTATGCAATCGTAATATTTCCGGGCACCTCTTAATTCTGCACGGGCAATTTTTGATGGCATTACAAACAGTCAAATTTCATTGAATATGTCAATATTTTAATGGTGGTTATTGCCATGTTTTGTCATGGTCATTTTGAAAATGTCGTCAAACAATCAAGTTCGCTGTGCCCGCGGTCTTGATTCAATAAAAGAATTGTTTGATTTATACGATGAAGAGGAAAGAAGAAGGAAGCAGAGATTCTGGGTGAAACTTTCTTATCAAAAAAGGCAAATGCACAGTCTCCATCCATTTTCGCGTTTTTATTCATTTAATAGACGCGGTAAGACTAACGAATTCTACGATGCTGCTAGTGTGAGTGTCACGAAAAATTGAAAAACAGTTGTCAAACAAACAAAATGACAACTTACAGCAACACAGCATGTTGGCAATTTGCTGTCTCCAGTGGCAATTTGCTTGAAATTGCCAATTGCCAGCAATTAAAAATTTCCCTTGGAGACTTGGGGTTAATTTGGTGGTAATTTATGATAAACTACATAATTTTAAGGTAATTTCATTGACAGATTTCCAATGGCGAAATTACTTAATTAGGACACGATTTATCCATAAATCAAGAATAAGCCGGAAAATACGATAGTGAGAACATAATATAAAATTAAAAACAGCCGTTGAATAATAATGAGTTAATTAGTGATTTATTTTGTCAGTACATATAGATATTCTTTAAAATTTTTGCAAATAGCTTTTAATTTATTAAATTTGATAATTTCTTCTTCACAAATTGTTGGCCTGCAATTACAATTTTTTAAACATGAAATTAATTGATTAAACGTCAGATATTTGTTTTCACTAACATAACTAATAAAGTGCATGCTTACGAAAAATTTATACATACATTTCAGTATTGAACCGCGCATTCTGTTCTAAATGGAGAAGTATGCGTGAAACGGCGAAGAAGACAGCCGATTCTCGCAGAATTTATTTACCGTTTAATCATTTTTTTGGTCACATGTATAGTGTAAATGAATTTATTGTGATTCTTGCACATGTTTTCCATACGCCTGTAGTGAAAATTATAGACAGTCTTCAAAATATACTAGTAAAATTAATAGTAAGAAATCAAGTGATTAAGCTGACTTTGTTGCGTGTATAATAAATTGTTAGTATTTCTTGTTCCTTTCTTGTCAATTTTATAAAAAGAGATGTAAAGCCAAACATGGGAATTTGAAGAAAAACAGTTATTATTCTTTTATAATTTTTTTTGCTTTTTTAATTCCTCATTTTAGAGGTAAATCTTCAAGTTACTGCGTGTTTTAAAATATACGCAAAGTGTCCGCAAAGAAAAGTGGAATGCGGCATCATGAATTAACAAGCTAAATTAACACATTCCTCATTTATGCACAAAAATTATTATACATGTCGAGTACACATTATTATATTATGTACATACATATTGAAACGTGATTGCATACTGTATCGTGATTGCATACTCTTAGGATCCCATCTGGAGTTTGAAGTTGTGTGCACCACCCTATGTGGTAAGATAATAGTGTATAGAATGTTCTCGTTCAAGGTGAATATAAGATTCGTGGTGTATATCAGTTTCTAGAATAATCCAGGAACTTCTAGAATTTTCTACTTCAACCATTCGAAAGCTATAAAAACGACCACACTATTCAAAGTCGAACGCAGTTGAGCAAAGATCGTAACAGTGTGTATATCGTGCATTTTAATCGAAGCAGCAGTATTGTGATTTTGTAAAGTGATGAAATTAATGAATAAATAAAGTGTAAAATATAATAAAGTAAACTTTAAGCCTTATTTTAAATGTGTAAAGTGCAATAATTAAATAGTTAGCTATTTTAATATAACCAGCGATTGTTTGATTACTACACGATCCAGTGGTATGAATCCGAGTACAGAGAGTTAGAGTAAATTGTCAGGAGGGCAATTTCTTAACAGAATAAATTGTCGAGAGGGCAATTTCGTAACAATATATATGAATTTTACATATGTATGACTTTTTCTAGTATTTTAAATAGTTGGATTCACTGCTGGGATGTTGTCTATGTTTGTGTAAAATGGCGAATATTTGGTGAAATAAAATCATATCAAATCAGGTCTACGCTAAAATTTAACTTTTAGGAGGTCACTTTATTTGTATTTTAAAACGAAATACGAAACTTCTAAAAAAATTTGTAATATTTAATCCAAAAAAAATTATAATATTTAATTTCAAGTTGAAAACTCAAATGTTAACAAGTTTATTTAATTTCAATCTATTCTTAATATAAAATCTGATCCAATTGCTTTCCATGTTCACTTTTGTTCACTGTAAATGCACCATGGTAATCGTTGGTTATAGAATCATAATTGTTTGAATTTTTGGCATAATATTATACTACTAATATCTAAAATAATTAATAAAAATTAATTTATATTAAAATGGTGTCCGAGTGCCACCCCTTCTGCGTGTATATTTAACTATCTTCATGGACGAATGAAGGAGCATATGGACTTGAGACTTAGAGAAACTAGAAGCATAGGGAAACGAAACTTAACAAATTGCCGGTCATAAGGGCACAAAACTTTTTTACAGTATGCCCAAATAACAACAGTTGCAATAAGCTCAGAAAAATCTTCAAAATAAGTCAAAAATGCAGCTAAACGAATTAAGTAAACGACTTTATGGTTTTAATTAAACCGAAGTTGTGTTTCTCTCGTTAATAATGACGAAAACAAATTTTTAGTTTGTCGAATTAGTTTTTTCACCTAGACACAATTGCAATATTTCAACTTGTGGATCTTGAGAGTTCATTGACAATGAGAAACTAATAACAAAATTTTGTGTTTTCAGTTATTTTGAGAAGTTGAAGAATTACGATGAGAATTACGATGGCTAGAGTTAAATAGTGTTCACTGAATTTTTACAACTTCATAAATTAATCTCAAAACAATTTCACACTAGCAGAATCGGACACAAATGCATTCATATATGTAAGTGTCTATTCGATTGGTTCTTTGGGATAAACTACCTATTGTACTTTCCTTGGTGTGATCAGTGCTTTCAATATTTGATATAAAAAATATCGATAATTACAAGTCAAGCCTTTCTAAATTGGAAAAAGTTTATAATATTTAAAGTAATGAATTCATTAGCAGACCTTGGTTTAATTTTATATCAAGAAACGTACAAAATGTAAGCAAGAACAATGCTTTTAGGCGAATCCATGTGTATGTATTTGTTTGGAATTTCGTATTGAATTGTTGTACGTAATTCGGAAGATGATTCAAACTGAATGGCCTTTTCGCATCTGAGTGGACATTCACCTCGAAACCGATTTTGTTGGGCCAGGCAGGTAGTGGGCAGGTACAGCAGACCTGCATGAGCTGTGACTGACACTAACAAATTGATAAAGTTGTTTTGTTCGTTTGTTTTTCGTTGTTCAAAAATGTTTGTCTATTAATAATCAAATTAAAATTTTTATATTTAATAGTATTTAAAAAAAACCCGTTTTTGAAACTAAATATTAAATAGTTATGCTAATCTATCTCAATTTTCCCTTTTCCTTTCCTATTCCTCTCCAGCTTACATAGTGGCCAACAAATTCCAAACAATTGCACTTGCTACAGCAATTGCAACTGCTTATTGCTCAAAATTATTCGTGGTATTATACACAGCATTTAGAATAATATCACGTTCATACTATGACATAAATTACTTAATTTGTCATAAATTTCTTCACTTAAATCAGTAGCGTTCATACTAACTGTTCGTAATTTATTTTGACAATTCGGTGACAACTCTCATATTTGTTTATTTTGTGGCAAAGGTCGAAAGTAAGTATGCAATCGTAATATTTCCGGGCACCTCTTAATTGCTTAATTTTGGACCTCAAAATTTCAATTAAAAGACCTTCGGGCCCATTCCCACACATATTTATTATATAATTTTTTTTTCCATATCATTAAATTTTCGTTGACAGAAATGAAACCTCACCTTTTCTTCGATTATTTATCGAAAAATCAGTGCTGACACCGATCGCATCTTACCCCACGTCTGCACGGGCAATTTTTGATGGCATTACAAACAGTCAAATTTCATTGAATATGCCAATATTTTAATGGTGGTTATTGCCATGTTATGTCATCGTCATTTTGAAAATGTCGTCAAACAATCTAGTTCGCTGTGCCCGCGGTCTTGATTCAATAAAAGAATTGTTTGATTTATACGATGAAGAGGAAAGAAGAAGGAAGCAGAGATTCTGGGTGAAACTTTCTTATCAAAAAAGGCAAATGCACAGTCTCCATCCATTTTCGCGTTTTTATTCATTTAATAGACGCGGTAAGACTAACGAATTCTACGATGCTGCTAATGTGAGTGTCACGAAAAATTGAAAAACAGTTGTCAAACAAACAAAATGACAACTTACAGCAACACAGCATGTTGGCAATTTGCTGTCTCCAGTGGCAATTTGCTTGAAATTGCCAATTGCAAGCAATTAAAAATTGCCCTTGGAGACTTGGGGTTAATTTGGTGGTAATTTATGATAAATTACATAATTTTAAGGTAATTTCATTGACAGATTTCCAATGGCGAAATTACTTAATTTGGGCACGATTTATCCATAAATCAAGAATAAGCCGGAAAATACGATAGTGAGAACATAATATAAAATTAAAAACAGCCGTTGAATAATAATGAGTTAATTAGTGATTTATTTTGTCAGTACATATAGATATTCTTTAAAATTTTTGCAAATAGCTTTTAATTTATTAAATTTGATAATTTCTTCTTCACAAATTGTTGGCCTGCAATTACAATTTTTTAAACATGAAATTAATTGATTAAACGTCAGATATTTGTTTTCACTAACATAACTAATAAAGTGCATGCTTACGAAAAATTTATACATACATTTCAGTATTGAACCGCGCATTCTGTTCTAAATGGAGAAGTATGCGTGAAACGGCGAAGAAGACAGCCGATTCTCGCAGAATTTATTTACCGTTTAATCATTTTTTTGGTCACATGTGTTGTGTAAATGAATTTATTGTGATTCTTGCACATGTTTTCCATACGCCTGTAGTGAAAATTATAGACAGTCTTCAAAATATACTAGTAAAATTAATAGTAAGAAATCAAGTGATTAAGCTGACTTTGTTGCGTGTATAATAAATTGTTAGTATTTCTTGTTCCTTTCTTGTCAATTTTATAAAAAGAGATGTAAAGCCAAACATGGGAATTTGAAGAAAAACAGTTATTATTCTTTTATAATTTTTTTTGCTTTTTTAATTCCTCATTTTAGAGGTAAATCTTCAAGTTACTGCGTGTTTTAAAATATACGCAAAGTGTCCGCAAAGAAAAGTGGAATGCGGCATCATGAATTAACAAGCTAAATTAACACATTCCTCATTTATGCACAAAAATTATTATACATGTCGAGTACACATTATTATATTATGTACATACATATTGAAACGTGATTGCATACTGTATCGTGATTGCATACTCTTAGGATCCCATCTGGAGTTTGAAGTTGTGTGCACCACCCTATGTGGTAAGATAATAGTGTATAGAATGTTCTCGTTCAAGGTGAATATAAGATTCGTGGTGTATATCAGTTTCTAGAATAATCCAGGAACTTCTAGAATTTTCTACTTCAACCATTCGAAAGCTATAAAAACGACCACACTATTCAAAGTCGAACGCAGTTGAGCAAAGATCGTAACAGTGTGTATATCGTGCATTTTAATCGAAGCAGCAGTATTGTGATTTTGTAAAGTGATGAAATTAATGAATAAATAAAGTGTAAAATATAATAAAGTAAGCTTTAAGCCTTATATTAAATGTGTAAAGTGCAATAATTAAATAGTTAGCTATTTTAATATAACCAGCGATTGTTTGATTACTACACGATCCAGTTGTATGAATCCGAGTACAGAGAGTTAGAGTAAATTGTCAGGAGGGCAATTTCTTAACAGAATAAATTGTCGAGAGGGCAATTTCGTAACAATATATATGAATTTTACATATGTATGACTTTTTCTAGTATTTTAAATAGTTGGATTCACTGCTGGGATGTTGTCTATGTTTGTGTAAAATGGCGAATATTTGGTGAAATAAAATCATATCAAATCAGGTCTACGCTAAAATTTAACTTTTAGGAGGTCACTTTATTTGTATTTTAAAACGAAATACGAAACTTCTAAAAAAATTTGTAATATTTAATCCAAAAAAAATTATAATATTTAATTTCAAGTTGAAAACTCAAATGTTAACAAGTTTATTTAATTTCAATCTATTCTTAATATAAAATCTGATTCAATTGCTTTCCATGTTCACTTTTGTTCACTGTAAATTGCACCATGGTAATCGTTGGTTATAGAATCATAATTGTTTGAATTTTTGGCATAATATTATACTACTAATATCTAAAATAATTAATAAAAATTAATTTATATTAAAATGGTGTCCGAGTGCCACCCCTTCTGCGTGTATATTTAACTATCTTCATGGACGAATGAAGGAGCATATGGACTTGAGACTTAGAGAAACTAGAAGCATAGGGAAACGAAACTTAACAAATTGCCGGTCATAAGGGCACAAAACTTTTTTACAGTATGCCCAAATAACAACAGTTGCAATAAGCTCAGAAAAATCTTGAAAATAAGTCAAAAATGCAGCTAAACGAATTAAGTAAACGACTTTATGGTTTTAATTAAACCGAAGTTGTGTTTCTCTCGTTAATAATGACGAAAACAAATTTTTAGTTTGTCGAATTAGTTTTTTCACCTAGACACAATTGCAATATTTCAACTTGTGGATCTTGAGAGTTCATTGACAATGAGAAACTAATAACAAAATTTTGTGTTTTCAGTTATTTTGAGAAGTTGAAGAATTACGATGAGAATTACGATGGCTAGAGTTAAATAGTGTTCACTGAATTTTTACAACTTCATAAATTAATCTTAAAACAATTTCACACTAGCAGAATCGGGCACAAATGCATTCATATAAGTGTCTATTCGATTGGTTCTTTGGGATAAACTACCTATTGTACTTTCCTTGGTGTGATCAGTGCTTTCAATATTTGATATAAAAAATATCGATAATTACAAGTCAAGCCTTTCTAAATTGGAAAAAGTTTATAATATTTAAAGTAATGAATTCATTAGCAGACCTTGGTTTAATTTTATATCAAGAAACGTACAAAATGTAAGCAAGAACAATGCTTTTAGGCGAATCCATGTGTATGTATTTGTTTGGAATTTCGTATTGAATTGTTGTACGTAATTCGGAAGATGATTCAAACTGAATGGCCTTTTCGCATCTGAGTGGACATTCACCTCGAAACCGATTTTGTTGGGCCAGGCAGGTAGTGGGCAGGTACAGCAGACCTGCATGAGCTGTGACTGACACTAACAAATTGATAAAGTTGTTTTGTTCGTTTGTTTTTCGTTGTTCAAAAATGTTTGTCTATTAATAATCAAATTAAAATTTTTATATTTAATAGAATTTAAAAAAAACCCGTTTTTGAAACTAAATATTAAATAGTTATGCTAATCTATCTCAATTTTCCCTTTTCCATTCCTATTCCTCTCCAGCTTACATAGTGGCCAACAAATTCCAAACAATTGCACTTGCTACAGCAATTGCAACTGCTTATTGCTCAAAATTATTCGTGGTATTATACACAGCATTTAGAATAATATCACGTTCATACTATGACATAAATTACTTAATTTGTCATAAATTTCTTCACTTAAATCAGTAGCGTTCATACTAACTGTTCGTAATTTATTTTGACAATTCGGTGACAACCCTCATATTTGTTTATTTTGTGGCAAAGGTCGAAAGTAAGTATGCAATCGTAATATTTCCGGGCACCTCTTAATTGCTTAATTTTGGACCTCAAAATTTCAATTAAAAGACCTTCGGGCCCATTCCCACACATATTTATTATATAATTTTTTTTCCATATCATTAAATTTTCGTTGACAGAAATGAAACCTCACCTTTTCTTCGATTATTTATCGAAAAATCAGTGCTGACACCGATCGCATCTTACCCCACGTCTGCACGGGCAATTTTTGATGGCATTACAAACAGTCAAATTTCATTGAATATGCCAATATTTTAATGGTGGTTATTGCCATGTTATGTCATCGTCATTTTGAAAATGTCGTCAAACAATCTAGTTCGCTGTGCCCGCGGTCTTGATTCAATAAAAGAATTGTTTGATTTATACGATGAAGAGGAAAGAAGAAGGAAGCAGAGATTCTGGGTGAAACTTTCTTATCAAAAAAGGCAAATGCACAGTCTCCATCCATTTTCGCGTTTTTATTCATTTAATAGACGCGGTAAGACTAACGAATTCTACGATGCTGCTAATGTGAGTGTCACGAAAAATTGAAAAACAGTTGTCAAACAAACAAAATGAGAACTTACAGCAACACAGCATGTTGGCAATTTGCTGTCTCCAGTGGCAATTTGCTTGAAATTGCCAATTGCAAGCAATTAAAAATTGCCCTTGGAGACTTGGGGTTAATTTGGTGGTAATTTATGATAAATTACATAATTTTAAGGTAATTTCATTGACAGATTTCCAATGGCGAAATTACTTAATTTGGGCACGATTTATCCATAAATCAAGAATAAGCCGGAAAATACGATAGTGAGAACATAATATAAAATTAAAAACAGCCGTTGAATAATAATGAGTTAATTAGTGATTTATTTTGTCAGTACATATAGATATTCTTTAAAATTTTTGCAAATAGCTTTTAATTTATTAAATTTGATAATTTCTTCTTCACAAATTGTTGGCCTGCAATTACAATATTTTAAACATGAAATTAATTGATTAAACGTCAGATATTTGTTTTCACTAACATAACTAATAAAGTGCATGCTTACGAAAAATTTATACATACATTTCAGTATTGAACCGCGCATTCTGTTCTAAATGGAGAAGTATGCGTGAAACGGCGAAGAAGACAGCCGATTCTCGCAGAATTTATTTACCGTTTAATCATTTTTTTGGTCACATGTGTTGTGTAAATGAATTTATTGTGATTCTTGCACATGTTTTCCATACGCCTGTAGTGAAAATTATAGACAGTCTTCAAAATATACTAGTAAAATTAATAGTAAGAAATCAAGTGATTAAGCTGACTTTGTTGCGTGTATAATAAATTGTTAGTATTTCTTGTTCCTTTCTTGTCAATTTTATAAAAAGAGATGTAAAGCCAAACATGGGAATTTGAAGAAAAACAGTTATTATTCTTTTATAATTTTTTTTGCTTTTTTAATTCCTCATTTTAGAGGTAAATCTTCAAGTTACTGCGTGTTTTAAAATATACGCAAAGTGTCCGCAAAGAAAAGTGGAATGCGGCATCATGAATTAACAAGCTAAATTAACACATTCCTCATTTATGCACAAAAATTATTATACATGTCGAGTACACATTATTATATTATGTACATACATATTGAAACGTGATTGCATACTGTATCGTGATTGCATACTCTTAGGATCCCATCTGGAGTTTGAAGTTGTGTGCACCACCCTATGTGGTAAGATAATAGTGTATAGAATGTTCTCGTTCAAGGTGAATATAAGATTCGTGGTGTATATCAGTTTCTAGAATAATCCAGGAACTTCTAGAATTTTCTACTTCAACCATTCGAAAGCTATAAAAACGACCACACTATTCAAAGTCGAACGCAGTTGAGCAAAGATCGTAACAGTGTGTATATCGTGCATTTTAATCGAAGCAGCAGTATTGTGATTTTGTAAAGTGATGAAATTAATGAATAAATAAAGTGTAAAATATAATAAAGTAAACTTTAAGCCTTATATTAAATGTGTAAAGTGCAATAATTAAATAGTTAGCTATTTTAATATAACCAGCGATTGTTTGATTACTACACGATCCAGTTGTATGAATCCGAGTACAGAGAGTTAGAGTAAATTGTCAGGAGGGCAATTTCTTAACAGAATAAATTGTCGAGAGGGCAATTTCGTAACAATATATATGAATTTTACATATGTATGACTTTTTCTAGTATTTTAAATAGTTGGATTCACTGCTGGGATGTTGTCTATGTTTGTGTAAAATGGCGAATATTTGGTGAAATAAAATCATATCAAATCAGGTCTACGCTAAAATTTAACTTTTAGGAGGTCACTTTATTTGTATTTTAAAACGAAATACGAAACTTCTAAAAAAATTTGTAATATTTAATCCAAAAAAAATTATAATATTTAATTTCAAGTTGAAAACTCAAATGTTAACAAGTTTATTTAATTTCAATCTATTCTTAATATAAAATCTGATCCAATTGCTTGCCATGTTCACTTTTGTTCACTGTAAATGCACCATGGTAATCGTTGGTTATAGAATCATAATTGTTTGAATTTTTGGCATAATATTATACTACTAATATCTAAAATAATTAATAAAAATTAATTTATATTAAAATGGTGTCCGAGTGCCACCCCTTCTGCGTGTATATTTAACTATCTTCATGGACGAATGAAGGAGCATATGGACTTGAGACTTAGAGAAACTAGAAGCATAGGGAAACGAAACTTAACAAATTGCCGGTCATAAGGGCACAAAACTTTTTTACAGTATGCCCAAATAACAACAGTTGCAATAAGCTCAGAAAAATCTTCAAAATAAGTCAAAAATGCAGCTAAACGAAATAAGTATACGACTTTATGGTTTTAATTAAACCGAAGTTGTGTTTCTCTCGTTAATAATGACGAAAACAAATTTTTAGTTTGTCGAATTAGTTTTTTCACCTAGACACAATTGCAATATTTCAACTTGTGGATCTTGAGAGTTCATTGACAATGAGAAACTAATAACAAAATTTTGTGTTTTCAGTTATTTTGAGAAGTTGAAGAATTACGATGAGAATTACGATGGCTAGAGTTAAATAGTGTTCACTGAATTTTTACAACTTCATAAATTAATCTTAAAACAATTTCACACTAGCAGAATCGGGCACAAATGCATTCATATAAGTGTCTATTCGATTGGTTCTTTGGGATAAACTACCTATTGTACTTTCCTTGGTGTGATCAGTGCTTTCAATATTTGATATAAAAAATATCGATAATTACAAGTCAAGCCTTTCTAAATTGGAAAAAGTTTATAATATTTAAAGTAATGAATTCATTAGCAGACCTTGGTTTAATTTTATATCAAGAAACGTACAAAATGTAAGCAAGAACAATGCTTTTAGGCGAATCCATGTGTATGTATTTGTTTGGAATTTCGTATTGAATTGTTGTACGTAATTCGGAAGATGATTCAAACTGAATGGCCTTTTCGCATCTGAGTGGACATTCACCTCGAAACCGATTTTGTTGGGCCAGGCAGGTAGTGGGCAGGTACAGCAGACCTGCATGAGCTGTGACTGACACTAACAAATTGATAAAGTTGTTTTGTTCGTTTGTTTTTCGTTGTTCAAAAATGTTTGTCTATTAATAATCAAATTAAAATTTTATATTTAATAGTATTTAAAAAAACACGTTTTTGAAACTAAATATTAAATAGTTATGCTAATCTATCTCAATTTTCCCTTTTCCTTTCCTATTCCTCTCCAGCTTACATAGTGGCCAACAAATTCCAAACAATTGCACTTGCTACAGCAATTGCAACTGCTTATTGCTCAAAATTATTCGTGGTATTATACACAGCATTTAGAATAATATCACGTTCATACTATGACATAAATTACTTAATTTGTCATAAATTTCTTCACTTAAATCAGTAGCGTTCATACTAACTGTTCGTAATTTATTTTGACAATTCGGTGACAACCCTCATATTTGTTTATTTTGTGGCAAAGGTCGAAAGTAAGTATGCAATCGTAATATTTCCGGGCACCTCTTAATTGCTTAATTTTGGACCTCAAAATTTCAATTAAAAGACCTTCGGGCCCATTCCCACACATATTTATTATATAATATTTTTTTCCATATCATTAAATTTTCGTTGACAGAAATGAAACCTCACCTTTTCTTCGATTATTTATCGAAAAATCAGTGCTGACACCGATCGCATCTTACCCCACGTCTGCACGGGCAATTTTTGATGGCATTACAAACAGTCAAATTTCATTGAATATGCCAATATTTTAATGGTGGTTATTGCCATGTTATGTCATCGTCATTTTGAAAATGTCGTCCAACAATCTAGTACGCTGTGCCCGCGGTCTTGATTCAATAAAAGAATTGTTTGATTTATACGATGAAGAGGAAAGAAGAAGGAAGCAGAGATTCTGGGTGAAACTTTCTTATCAAAAAAGGCAAATGCACAGTCTCCATCCATTTTCGCGTTTTTATTCATTTAATAGACGCGGTAAGACTAACGAATTCTACGATGCTGCTAATGTGAGTGTCACGAAAAATTGAAAAACAGTTGTCAAACAAACAAAATACAACTTACAGCAACACAGCATGTTGGCAATTTGCTGTCTCCAGTGGCAATTTGCTTGAAATTGCCAATTGCAAGCAATTAAAAATTGCCCTTGGAGACTTGGGGTTAATTTGGTGGTAATTTATGATAAATTACATAATTTTAAGGTAATTTCATTGACAGATTTCCAATGGCGAAATTACTTAATTTGGGCACGATTTATCCATAAATCAAGAATAAGCCGGAAAATACGATAGTGAGAACATAATATAAAATTAAAAACAGCCGTTGAATAATAATGAGTTAATTAGTGATTTATTTTGTCAGTACATATAGATATTCTTTAAAATTTTTGCAAATAGCTTTTAATTTATTAAATTTGATGATGTCTTCTTCGCAAATTGTTGGCCTGCAATTACAATATTTTAAACATGAAATTAATTGATTAAACGTCAGATATTTGTTTTCACTAACATAACTAATAAAGTGCATGCTTACGAAAAATTTATACATACATTTCAGTATTGAACCGCGCATTCTGTTCTAAATGGAGAAGTATGCGTGAAACGGCGAAGAAGACAGCCGATTCTTGCAGAATTTATTTACCGTTTAATCATTTTTTTGGTCACATGTGTTGTGTAAATGAATTTATTGTGATTGTTGCACATGTTTTCCATACGCCTGTAGTGAAAATTATAGACAGTCTTGAAAATATACTAGTAAAATTAATAGTAAGAAATCAAGTGATTAATTTACTAGTTCCAAACTTATCTATAAATTAACCAATAGCTGACTTTTTTGCGTGTATAATAAATTGTTAGTATTTCTTGTTCCTTTCTTGTCAATTTTATAAAAAGAGAAGTAAAGACAAACATGGGAATTTGAAGAAACACAGTTATTATTCTTTTATAATTTTATTTGCTTTTTTTAATTCCTCATTTTAGAGGTAAATCTTCAAGTTACCGCGTGTTTTAAAATATACGCAAAGTGTCCGCAAAGAAAAGTGGAATGCGGCATCATGAATTAACAAGCTGAATTAACATATTCCTCATTTATGCACAAACATTATTATACATGTCGAGTACACAATATTATATTCTGTACATACATATTGAAACGTGATTGCATATTGAAACGTGATTGCATACTGTATAGTGATTGCATACTCTTAGGATCCCATCTGGAGTTTGAAGTTGTGTGCACCACCCTATGTGGTAAGATAATAGTGTATAGAATGTTCTCGTTCAAGGTGTATATAAGATTCGTGGTGTATATCAGTTTCTAGAATAATCCAGGAACTTCTAGAATTTTCTAATTTAACCATTCGAAAGCTATAAAAACGACCACACTATTCAAAGTCGAACGCAGTTGACCAAAGATCGTAACAGTGTGTATATCGTGCATTTTAATCGAAACAGCAGTATTGTGATTTTGTAAAGTGATGAAATTAATGAATAAATAAAGTGTAAAATATAATAAAGTAAACTTTAAGCCTTATATTAAATGTGTAAATTGCAATAATTAAATAGTTAGTTATTTTAATTTAACCAGCGATTGTTTGATTACTACACGATCCAGTTGTATGAATCCGAGTACAGAGAGTTAGAGTAAATTGTCAGGAGGGCAATTTCTTAACAGAATAAATTGTCGAGAGGGCAATTTCGTAACAATATATATGAATTTTACATATGTATGAGTTTTTCTAGTATTTTAAATAGTTGGATTCACTGCTGGGATGTTGTCTATGTTTGTGTAAAATGGCGAATATTTGGTGAAATAAAATCATATCAAATCAGGTCTACGCTAAAATTTAACTTTTAGGAGGTCACTTTATTTGTATTTTAAAACGAAATACGAAACTTCTAAAAAAAATTTTAATATTTAATCCAAAAAAAATTCTAATATTTAATTTGGAGTTGAAAACTCAAATGTTAACAAATTTATTAAATTTTAGACTATTCTTAATATAAAATCGGATCCAATTGCTTTCCATGTTCACTTTTGTTCACTGTAAATGCACCATGGTAATCGTTAGTTATTATTATTATTAACAGGCTAAAAGAACACGGCGACCTAAAATATCTATTGTGCAGCCTTGTACCCAACTAAAACAGTCCTAGAATGTTTATAAATCTCGTAACTCCTGTGGGCTTAATTTTAACTAGGTGATTTGGAGATATGAACCCACTGCCTAGGTAATTATGTCTGCGTCTTGCCACCGCTGGGCAAGTGCATAGAATGTGTTCTGCCGTTTCCTGCTCCTCTTGACAGAGTCGACAGGAATCGTCTTCTACCACGCCTATTTTTTTCAGATGGTAATTTAGTCTACAGTGTCCTGTTAAAAGTTCAGTGTAGAGTTTGATGTCAATTCTGCTGAGGTTTAAAGAAGCATCTACCCTGATGTGTTCAGGATCAATGAGTAGTCTCGACTGCCGCATGCCTTTTTGGGCTCTCCAGTAGTTTAGCAGACCTCGTTTTTCCTGTTCGCTCAACAAGTTATTTGTGAAGCTACCGTTTACCCCACAGAAGGGTTCTGGGCCTATAAAGGCAGTGTATGCACCCCTCTTTGCTAAAGAATCTGCCATTTCGTTGCCCTCATGTCCCTCGTGTCCCGGTACCCACATTAGCGTAACAGAGTTTCTCGCTGCTAGGGTATTGAGAAGTTTACAGCATTCCCAGACCAGCTTTGATTGGAATGAGAAGTTTATTAATGATTTTAGAGCTGCCTGGTTATCTGAGAGTATGCATATTTTGGTGTTGCGTGTACCCCTGCGTAGACATTATCTAGCACATAACTCTAAAGCGTGGACCTCCGCCTGAAAAATGGAAGATGTTTTTCCCATTGCAATTGCTTTTTGGAAATTTGGCCCTACAATTTCAGCTCCTGCACTGCCATCTTCCATTTTGGACCCATCTGTATACCACAACTGTGAGTCCTGTTTTATTATTATTTCCTTGTTTCTCCAAGCTGAACAGTCACTGATGACCACTTTGAATTGCTTTGAGAAGTCTAATTTTCTGTCCATTTTGTCGAAGACCATGAGGTACGGAGAATTCCAGACAGTGTCCAGAATCTTTGCGTGCGCCGAAAGGTTGCCTTCTTTAAGATGGGCTAGATTAAGTAGCCTTAGGGCCGCGCTGGCCGCCATCCTTTTAACTACAAGATGTAGAGGAGTCAGTCCAGTGATCACTCCCAAAGCTAGTGTGGGGCACGTTCTCATTGCTCCCGTCACACTCAAACAGGCTATACGGTGAATCTTGTTAAGAGTCATCTGAGCTCTTGTTTGATTTACTTTTGGCCACCATACCAACGACGCGTAGGTAATCATTGGTACCATTATTGTTTTATATGACCACGCCATCATTTTTGGCCGTAGTCCCCATGTTTTACCGTACAACCTCTGGCAAGCATAGGTTGCTCTTAAGGCTTTACTAGTTATGTATGATAAGTGGTTTTTCCAAGTTAGAGTTTTGTACAGGATTACTCCCAGATATTTCATTTCATTGGACATTGTTAAGTTTGTGGTCCCTAAACTTAAGGTCCCCAGATTCAGTTTCCTTCTTTTGGTGAAGGGTACCACGTTTGTTTTATTCGGATTTATCGATAGGTCTTTCTCCTGACACCAGTTTTGAGTGATGTCAAGAGCTAGTTGCATGCGATCTGTTATGGTAGAGTCAAACTTGCCTCTGACCATAATTACCAAATCATCCGCAAAGCCCTGAACTTCGTAACCGATGTACAGAGAGCTATTTCTTTACCCTCAAACGCCTTTTCAATTTTACTCGTTAAGCTATGTATGGCTGTCTCAGTCGATTTGCCTGATTGGTAAGCGTATTGTTCAATATGAAGAGGAGAATCTTTAAGATAAGTTTCCCTGATATATTGGTCCAGAATTTTTTCCATAACTTTTAGCAGGAATGACGTTAGGCTAATGGGCCGATCGGCTTTTGGCGTGTGGTCCGCCTTTTTGCCTGCTTTCGGTATGAAAGCCACCCTAGCCTTCGTCCAAAGTTTAGGCACTATGCCTAGTTCCAGGCTTATCCTGAAAATGTTTGTTATCACAGGTGCTAATACATCAACACCTTGCCGAAGTAGGCACGGTTGTATATTATCGACACCTGGCGATTTGAATGGTCTAAAAGTGGAGATAGCCCATTCGGTTTTATTGACGGTGAAGATTCTGCGAGCCAGTGAGAGTTCCCTCCGTGTATGCATCAAGAAACGAGTATTCTCGATGATTTCACTATCCTCTCCGCTAGTGGCACAGCCTGGAAAGTGAGTGTCCAACAAAAGCTGTCCCGTCTCTTCCAGGGTCTCCGTAAAATTTCCGTCAGGCTTCTTGAGTGTAGAAAGGCCGTTTGAGTGATCTTTATTGAGTGATTTCTGGAGTCGGGTAGCTACTGGGAGGGTTTCAATCTCCTCACAGTACTTTTTCCATGAGTCTCTCTTAGATCTTCTCAACTCCTTATTATAGGCCGTTAAGGCACTTCTATAAGATGCCCAGTCACCATTAGACTTGGCTCTATTAAAGAGTTGACGGGCTTTTTTGCGCAAAACATTTAGCTCCCCGCTCCACCAGGGTACGTTCCTAGAACGTTTCTTCACAACTAAATTACAACTTCTTCAAAAGCCTCGATTATTATATCATTTAATTTGTTAACTTCAAGATCTAGTTCCTGAGAGTTAGTTATTTTTTCACTAAGGCACGTAATATTTTGCTTTAAGTAAAAGTTATATATCGACCATATGGTCTTCCTAACATTTCTCATTTCGAAGGTGCCTCCAATCTCCCCCCCCCCCCAGATCAAAGCAAATGTACCTATGGTCCAACAAGGAGACCTCATTAAGCACCCTCCAATTAGAAATGTTATTTGATATGAATGCGCTAGTTAGGGTGAGATCTAACACCTCCCCCCTTATCGCATTCATAAAGGTAGGCTCGTCACCCCTATTCACCACCACCAGATTGTTTGTCGTAATAAAATCAAGAAGTGACTCACCTCGCCCGTTCGTGTATGTGCTTCCCCATACCGTGTGGTGCGCGTTTGCGTCGCAGCACACCACCCACTGTAGACTGCGAGTGCGACAGTACTCCGTAAGCTGCTGGAGCTCGCCCGATACCGCGTCCTCTGTGTCGCCAGGTAAGTACATGGAGGCCAGGACTACCGTTCTCCTCCCTTTGGCACTAGGCACTTCTGCCTGTACTGCCACCAGATCGCGTAGTAGAAGCTCTGAAATTTGGAGGAATTTAATATTTTTGTTGACCATGGTTTTTGAATGGCTACGAAGTCCAGACACTGGTGTTCCACCAAGGCACTGAGCCTGTAAGAGGCTGCTATAGCCCTGTGGAGATTTATTTGGAGACAGTGAAGCTGCTTCCAAGAGTTTTGCGTTCGTGATGGGGCCTGGGACATTATTTTCCAGACCGCTCCTTGCGGATCTTACCACCCTTTGTGCTCCGCAAAGTTTCCGCAGCCTCCGGGTCTTTTCTCTCCCATTTCCTGAGCCTACCAGAGAGAGCTGATGGTTTTGGACGTAGGACACGTGTGTTGCCTCTCTCCGCTCTCGGTACTGGCTTTGTGAAAATGGGCCCCGTTTTCGGCTTCTGGCTACTCTGCTTTGCCCGCACTGCAACAGATGTTGTTGGTTGCTCTTCAACGCCAACAGCAGATTTTGCCCTGTTCCCCTTCAGTCTAGGTCGCAGCTGGGCACTGCCAAAACCATAGTAGACCTTGTTACCCAGTGTGACAAACCTTTCAGACGAGATGGGGTCCAGAGCAATTGCCAGCTCGACCTGGTCACCTTTTTGTAGGCGATGGAGCACCCGCCACTCGCTGACACTAATGCCCGAATTCTGCGACTCCACTTGCCCCAAAATTCGGTCATTTTGCCAAGATACCGAGCCGGGAAAGTAGCCAACGAAGATCTTGGCCTTTGGCACTTTTGCCTCGTCCACCACCTTCAATCGTTAGTTATAGAATCATAATTGTTTAATTTTTTGGCATAATATTATACTACTAATAACTAAAATAATTAATAAAAATTAATTTATATTAAAATGGTGTCCGAGTGCCACCCCTTCTGCGTGCATATTTAACTATCGTCATGGACGAATGAAGGAGCATATGGACTTAAGACTTAGAGAAACTAGAAGTATAGGGAAACGAAACTTAACAAATTGCAGGTCATAAGGGCACAAAACTTTTTTACAGTATGCCCAAATAACAACAGTTGCAATAAGCTCAGAAAAATCTTCAAAATAAGTCAAAAATGCAGCTAAACGAATTAAGTAAACGACTTTATGGTTTTAATTAAACCGAAGTTGTGTTTCTCTCGTTAATAATGACGAAAACAAATTTTTAGTTTGTCGAATTAATTTTTTCACCTAGACGCAATTGCAATATTTCGACTTGTGGATCTTGAGAGTTCATTGACAATGAGAAATTAATAACAAAATATTGTGTTTTCAGCTATTTTGAGAAGTTGAAGAATTACGATGAGAATTACGATGGCTAGAGTTAAATAGTGTTCACTGAATTTTTACAACTTCATAAATTAATCTTAAAACAATATCACACTAGCAGAATCGGGCACAAATGCATTCATATCAGTGTCTATTCTATTTGTTCTTTGGGATAAACTACCTATTGTACTTTCCTTGGTGTGATCAGTGCTTTCAATATTTGATATAAAAAATATCGATAATTACAAGTCAAGCCTTTCTAAATTGGAAAAAGTTTTGAATATTTAAAGTAATGAATTCATTAGCAGACCTTGGTTAAATTTTATATCAAGAAACGTACAAAATGTAAACAAGAACAATGCTTTTAGGCGATGTGTATGTATGTATTTGTTTGGAATTTCGTATTGAATTGTTGTACGTAATTCGGAAGATGATTCAAACTGAATGGCCTTTTCGCATCTGAGTGGACATTCACCTCGAAACCGATTTTGTTGGGCCAGGCAGGTAGTGGGCAGGTACAGCAGACCTGCATGAGCTGTGACTGACACTAACAAATTGATAAAGTTGTTTTGTTCGTTTGTTTTTCGTTGTTCAAAAATGTTTGTCTGTTAATAATCAAATTAAAATTTTTGTATTTAATAGTATTTAAAAAAAAAACGTTTTTGAAACTAAATATTAAATAGTTATGCTAATCTATCTCAATTTTCCCTTTTCCTTTCCTATTTCTCTCCAGCTTACATAGTGGCCAACAAATTCCAAACAATTGCACTTGCTACAGCAATTGCAACTGCTTATTGCTCAAAATTATTCGTGGTATTATACACAGCATTTAGAATAATATCACGTTCATACTATGACATAAATTACTTAATTTGTCATAAATTTCTTCACTTAAATCAGTAGCGTTCATACTAACTGTTCGTAATTTATTTTGACAATTCGGTGACAACCCTCATATTTGTTTATTTTGTGGCAAAGGTCGAAACTAAGTATGCAATCGTAATATTTCCGGGCACCTCTTAATTCTGCACGGGCAATTTTTGATGGCATTACAAACAGTCAAATTTCATTGAATATGTCAATATTTTAATGGTGGTTATTGCCATGTTTTGTCATGGTCATTTTGAAAATGTCGTCAAACAATCAAGTTCGCTGTGCCCGCGGTCTTGATTCAATAAAAGAATTGTTTGATTTATACGATGAAGAGGAAAGAAGAAGGAAGCAGAGATTCTGGGTGAAACTTTCTTATCAAAAAAGGCAAATGCACAGTCTCCATCCATTTTCGCGTTTTTATTCATTTAATAGACGCGGTAAGACTAACGAATTCTACGATGCTGCTAGTGTGAGTGTCACGAAAAATTGAAAAACAGTTGTCAAACAAACAAAATGACAACTTACAGCAACACAGCATGTTGGCAATTTGCTGTCTCCAGTGGCAATTTGCTTGAAATTGCCAATTGCCAGCAATTAAAAATTTCCCTTGGAGACTTGGGGTTAATTTGGTGGTAATTTATGATAAACTACATAATTTTAAGGTAATTTCATTGACAGATTTCCAATGGCGAAATTACTTAATTAGGACACGATTTATCCATAAATCAAGAATAAGCCGGAAAATACGATAGTGAGAACATAATATAAAATTAAAAACAGCCGTTGAATAATAATGAGTTAATTAGTGATTTATTTTGTCAGTACATATAGATATTCTTTAAAATTTTTGCAAATAGCTTTTAATTTATTAAATTTGATAATTTCTTCTTCACAAATTGTTGGCCTGCAATTACAATTTTTTAAACATGAAATTAATTGATTAAACGTCAGATATTTGTTTTCACTAACATAACTAATAAAGTGCATGCTTACGAAAAATTTATACATACATTTCAGTATTGAACCGCGCATTCTGTTCTAAATGGAGAAGTATGCGTGAAACGGCGAAGAAGACAGCCGATTCTCGCAGAATTTATTTACCGTTTAATCATTTTTTTGGTCACATGTGTTGTGTAAATGAATTTATTGTGATTCTTGCACATGTTTTCCATACGCCTGTAGTGAAAATTATAGACAGTCTTCAAAATATACTAGTAAAATTAATAGTAAGAAATCAAGTGATTAAGCTGACTTTGTTGCGTGTATAATAAATTGTTAGTATTTCTTGTTCCTTTCTTGTCAATTTTATAAAAAGAGATGTAAAGCCAAACATGGGAATTTGAAGAAAAACAGTTATTATTCTTTTATAATTTTTTTTGCTTTTTTAATTCCTCATTTTAGAGGTAAATCTTCAAGTTACTGCGTGTTTTAAAATATACGCAAAGTGTCCGCAAAGAAAAGTGGAATGCGGCATCATGAATTAACAAGCTAAATTAACACATTCCTCATTTATGCACAAAAATTATTATACATGTCGAGTACACATTATTATATTATGTACATACATATTGAAACGTGATTGCATACTGTATCGTGATTGCATACTCTTAGGATCCCATCTGGAGTTTGAAGTTGTGTGCACCACCCTATGTGGTAAGATAATAGTGTATAGAATGTTCTCGTTCAAGGTGAATATAAGATTCGTGGTGTATATCAGTTTCTAGAATAATCCAGGAACTTCTAGAATTTTCTACTTCAACCATTCGAAAGCTATAAAAACGACCACACTATTCAAAGTCGAACGCAGTTGAGCAAAGATCGTAACAGTGTGTATATCGTGCATTTTAATCGAAGCAGCAGTATTGTGATTTTGTAAAGTGATGAAATTAATGAATAAATAAAGTGTAAAATATAATAAAGTAAACTTTAAGCCTTATTTTAAATGTGTAAAGTGCAATAATTAAATAGTTAGCTATTTTAATATAACCAGCGATTGTTTGATTACTACACGATCCAGTGGTATGAATCCGAGTACAGAGAGTTAGAGTAAATTGTCAGGAGGGCAATTTCTTAACAGAATAAATTGTCGAGAGGGCAATTTCGTAACAATATATATGAATTTTACATATGTATGACTTTTTCTAGTATTTTAAATAGTTGGATTCACTGCTGGGATGTTGTCTATGTTTGTGTAAAATGGCGAATATTTGGTGAAATAAAATCATATCAAATCAGGTCTACGCTAAAATTTAACTTTTAGGAGGTCACTTTATTTGTATTTTAAAACGAAATACGAAACTTCTAAAAAAATTTGTAATATTTAATCCAAAAAAAATTATAATATTTAATTTCAAGTTGAAAACTCAAATGTTAACAAGTTTATTTAATTTCAATCTATTCTTAATATAAAATCTGATCCAATTGCTTTCCATGTTCACTTTTGTTCACTGTAAATGCACCATGGTAATCGTTGGTTATAGAATCATAATTGTTTGAATTTTTGGCATAATATTATACTACTAATATCTAAAATAATTAATAAAAATTAATTTATATTAAAATGGTGTCCGAGTGCCACCCCTTCTGCGTGTATATTTAACTATCTTCATGGACGAATGAAGGAGCATATGGACTTGAGACTTAGAGAAACTAGAAGCATAGGGAAACGAAACTTAACAAATTGCCGGTCATAAGGGCACAAAACTTTTTTACAGTATGCCCAAATAACAACAGTTGCAATAAGCTCAGAAAAATCTTCAAAATAAGTCAAAAATGCAGCTAAACGAATTAAGTAAACGACTTTATGGTTTTAATTAAACCGAAGTTGTGTTTCTCTCGTTAATAATGACGAAAACAAATTTTTAGTTTGTCGAATTAGTTTTTTCACCTAGACACAATTGCAATATTTCAACTTGTGGATCTTGAGAGTTCATTGACAATGAGAAACTAATAACAAAATTTTGTGTTTTCAGTTATTTTGAGAAGTTGAAGAATTACGATGAGAATTACGATGGCTAGAGTTAAATAGTGTTCACTGAATTTTTACAACTTCATAAATTAATCTCAAAACAATTTCACACTAGCAGAATCGGACACAAATGCATTCATATAAGTGTCTATTCGATTGGTTCTTTGGGATAAACTACCTATTGTACTTTCCTTGGTGTGATCAGTGCTTTCAATATTTGATATAAAAAATATCGATAATTACAAGTCAAGCCTTTCTAAATTGGAAAAAGTTTATAATATTTAAAGTAATGAATTCATTAGCAGACCTTGGTTTAATTTTATATCAAGAAACGTACAAAATGTAAGCAAGAACAATGCTTTTAGGCGAATCCATGTGTATGTATTTGTTTGGAATTTCGTATTGAATTGTTGTACGTAATTCGGAAGATGATTCAAACTGAATGGCCTTTTCGCATCTGAGTGGACATTCACCTCGAAACCGATTTTGTTGGGCCAGGCAGGTAGTGGGCAGGTACAGCAGACCTGCATGAGCTGTGACTGACACTAACAAATTGATAAAGTTGTTTTGTTCGTTTGTTTTTCGTTGTTCAAAAATGTTTGTCTATTAATAATCAAATTAAAATTTTTATATTTAATAGTATTTAAAAAAAACCCGTTTTTGAAACTAAATATTAAATAGTTATGCTAATCTATCTCAATTTTCCCTTTTCCTTTCCTATTTCTCTCCAGCTTACATAGTGGCCAACAAATTCCAAACAATTGCACTTGCTACAGCAATTGCAACTGCTTATTGCTCAAAATTATTCGTGGTATTATACACAGCATTTAGAATAATATCACGTTCATACTATGACATAAATTACTTAATTTGTCATAAATTTCTTCACTTAAATCAGTAGCGTTCATACTAACTGTTCGTAATTTATTTTGACAATTCGGTGACAACTCTCATATTTGTTTATTTTGTGGCAAAGGTCGAAAGTAAGTATGCAATCGTAATATTTCCGGGCACCTCTTAATTGCTTAATTTTGGACCTCAAAATTTCAATTAAAAGACCTTCGGGCCCATTCCCACACATATTTATTATATAATTTTTTTTTCCATATCATTAAATTTTCGTTGACAGAAATGAAACCTCACCTTTTCTTCGATTATTTATCGAAAAATCAGTGCTGACACCGATCGCATCTTACCCCACGTCTGCACGGGCAATTTTTGATGGCATTACAAACAGTCAAATTTCATTGAATATGCCAATATTTTAATGGTGGTTATTGCCATGTTATGTCATCGTCATTTTGAAAATGTCGTCAAACAATCTAGTTCGCTGTGCCCGCGGTCTTGATTCAATAAAAGAATTGTTTGATTTATACGATGAAGAGGAAAGAAGAAGGAAGCAGAGATTCTGGGTGAAACTTTCTTATCAAAAAAGGCAAATGCACAGTCTCCATCCATTTTCGCGTTTTTATTCATTTAATAGACGCGGTAAGACTAACGAATTCTACGATGCTGCTAATGTGAGTGTCACGAAAAATTGAAAAACAGTTGTCAAACAAACAAAATGACAACTTACAGCAACACAGCATGTTGGCAATTTGCTGTCTCCAGTGGCAATTTGCTTGAAATTGCCAATTGCAAGCAATTAAAAATTGCCCTTGGAGACTTGGGGTTAATTTGGTGGTAATTTATGATAAATTACATAATTTTAAGGTAATTTCATTGACAGATTTCCAATGGCGAAATTACTTAATTTGGGCACGATTTATCCATAAATCAAGAATAAGCCGGAAAATACGATAGTGAGAACATAATATAAAATTAAAAACAGCCGTTGAATAATAATGAGTTAATTAGTGATTTATTTTGTCAGTACATATAGATATTCTTTAAAATTTTTGCAAATAGCTTTTAATTTATTAAATTTGATAATTTCTTCTTCACAAATTGTTGGCCTGCAATTACAATTTTTTAAACATGAAATTAATTGATTAAACGTCAGATATTTGTTTTCACTAACATAACTAATAAAGTGCATGCTTACGAAAAATTTATACATACATTTCAGTATTGAACCGCGCATTCTGTTCTAAATGGAGAAGTATGCGTGAAACGGCGAAGAAGACAGCCGATTCTCGCAGAATTTATTTACCGTTTAATCATTTTTTTGGTCACATGTGTTGTGTAAATGAATTTATTGTGATTCTTGCACATGTTTTCCATACGCCTGTAGTGAAAATTATAGACAGTCTTCAAAATATACTAGTAAAATTAATAGTAAGAAATCAAGTGATTAAGCTGACTTTGTTGCGTGTATAATAAATTGTTAGTATTTCTTGTTCCTTTCTTGTCAATTTTATAAAAAGAGATGTAAAGCCAAACATGGGAATTTGAAGAAAAACAGTTATTATTCTTTTATAATTTTTTTTGCTTTTTTAATTCCTCATTTTAGAGGTAAATCTTCAAGTTACTGCGTGTTTTAAAATATACGCAAAGTGTCCGCAAAGAAAAGTGGAATGCGGCATCATGAATTAACAAGCTAAATTAACACATTCCTCATTTATGCACAAAAATTATTATACATGTCGAGTACACATTATTATATTATGTACATACATATTGAAACGTGATTGCATACTGTATCGTGATTGCATACTCTTAGGATCCCATCTGGAGTTTGAAGTTGTGTGCACCACCCTATGTGGTAAGATAATAGTGTATAGAATGTTCTCGTTCAAGGTGAATATAAGATTCGTGGTGTATATCAGTTTCTAGAATAATCCAGGAACTTCTAGAATTTTCTACTTCAACCATTCGAAAGCTATAAAAACGACCACACTATTCAAAGTCGAACGCAGTTGAGCAAAGATCGTAACAGTGTGTATATCGTGCATTTTAATCGAAGCAGCAGTATTGTGATTTTGTAAAGTGATGAAATTAATGAATAAATAAAGTGTAAAATATAATAAAGTAAGCTTTAAGCCTTATATTAAATGTGTAAAGTGCAATAATTAAATAGTTAGCTATTTTAATATAACCAGCGATTGTTTGATTACTACACGATCCAGTTGTATGAATCCGAGTACAGAGAGTTAGAGTAAATTGTCAGGAGGGCAATTTCTTAACAGAATAAATTGTCGAGAGGGCAATTTCGTAACAATATATATGAATTTTACATATGTATGACTTTTTCTAGTATTTTAAATAGTTGGATTCACTGCTGGGATGTTGTCTATGTTTGTGTAAAATGGCGAATATTTGGTGAAATAAAATCATATCAAATCAGGTCTACGCTAAAATTTAACTTTTAGGAGGTCACTTTATTTGTATTTTAAAACGAAATACGAAACTTCTAAAAAAATTTGTAATATTTAATCCAAAAAAAATTATAATATTTAATTTCAAGTTGAAAACTCAAATGTTAACAAGTTTATTTAATTTCAATCTATTCTTAATATAAAATCTGATTCAATTGCTTTCCATGTTCACTTTTGTTCACTGTAAATTGCACCATGGTAATCGTTGGTTATAGAATCATAATTGTTTGAATTTTTGGCATAATATTATACTACTAATATCTAAAATAATTAATAAAAATTAATTTATATTAAAATGGTGTCCGAGTGCCACCCCTTCTGCGTGTATATTTAACTATCTTCATGGACGAATGAAGGAGCATATGGACTTGAGACTTAGAGAAACTAGAAGCATAGGGAAACGAAACTTAACAAATTGCCGGTCATAAGGGCACAAAACTTTTTTACAGTATGCCCAAATAACAACAGTTGCAATAAGCTCAGAAAAATCTTGAAAATAAGTCAAAAATGCAGCTAAACGAATTAAGTAAACGACTTTATGGTTTTAATTAAACCGAAGTTGTGTTTCTCTCGTTAATAATGACGAAAACAAATTTTTAGTTTGTCGAATTAGTTTTTTCACCTAGACACAATTGCAATATTTCAACTTGTGGATCTTGAGAGTTCATTGACAATGAGAAACTAATAACAAAATTTTGTGTTTTCAGTTATTTTGAGAAGTTGAAGAATTACGATGAGAATTACGATGGCTAGAGTTAAATAGTGTTCACTGAATTTTTACAACTTCATAAATTAATCTTAAAACAATTTCACACTAGCAGAATCGGGCACAAATGCATTCATATAAGTGTCTATTCGATTGGTTCTTTGGGATAAACTACCTATTGTACTTTCCTTGGTGTGATCAGTGCTTTCAATATTTGATATAAAAAATATCGATAATTACAAGTCAAGCCTTTCTAAATTGGAAAAAGTTTATAATATTTAAAGTAATGAATTCATTAGCAGACCTTGGTTTAATTTTATATCAAGAAACGTACAAAATGTAAGCAAGAACAATGCTTTTAGGCGAATCCATGTGTATGTATTTGTTTGGAATTTCGTATTGAATTGTTGTACGTAATTCGGAAGATGATTCAAACTGAATGGCCTTTTCGCATCTGAGTGGACATTCACCTCGAAACCGATTTTGTTGGGCCAGGCAGGTAGTGGGCAGGTACAGCAGACCTGCATGAGCTGTGACTGACACTAACAAATTGATAAAGTTGTTTTGTTCGTTTGTTTTTCGTTGTTCAAAAATGTTTGTCTATTAATAATCAAATTAAAATTTTTATATTTAATAGAATTTAAAAAAAACCCGTTTTTGAAACTAAATATTAAATAGTTATGCTAATCTATCTCAATTTTCCCTTTTCCATTCCTATTCCTCTCCAGCTTACATAGTGGCCAACAAATTCCAAACAATTGCACTTGCTACAGCAATTGCAACTGCTTATTGCTCAAAATTATTCGTGGTATTATACACAGCATTTAGAATAATATCACGTTCATACTATGACATAAATTACTTAATTTGTCATAAATTTCTTCACTTAAATCAGTAGCGTTCATACTAACTGTTCGTAATTTATTTTGACAATTCGGTGACAACCCTCATATTTGTTTATTTTGTGGCAAAGGTCGAAAGTAAGTATGCAATCGTAATATTTCCGGGCACCTCTTAATTGCTTAATTTTGGACCTCAAAATTTCAATTAAAAGACCTTCGGGCCCATTCCCACACATATTTATTATATAATTTTTTTTCCATATCATTAAATTTTCGTTGACAGAAATGAAACCTCACCTTTTCTTCGATTATTTATCGAAAAATCAGTGCTGACACCGATCGCATCTTACCCCACGTCTGCACGGGCAATTTTTGATGGCATTACAAACAGTCAAATTTCATTGAATATGCCAATATTTTAATGGTGGTTATTGCCATGTTATGTCATCGTCATTTTGAAAATGTCGTCAAACAATCTAGTTCGCTGTGCCCGCGGTCTTGATTCAATAAAAGAATTGTTTGATTTATACGATGAAGAGGAAAGAAGAAGGAAGCAGAGATTCTGGGTGAAACTTTCTTATCAAAAAAGGCAAATGCACAGTCTCCATCCATTTTCGCGTTTTTATTCATTTAATAGACGCGGTAAGACTAACGAATTCTACGATGCTGCTAATGTGAGTGTCACGAAAAATTGAAAAACAGTTGTCAAACAAACAAAATGAGAACTTACAGCAACACAGCATGTTGGCAATTTGCTGTCTCCAGTGGCAATTTGCTTGAAATTGCCAATTGCAAGCAATTAAAAATTGCCCTTGGAGACTTGGGGTTAATTTGGTGGTAATTTATGATAAATTACATAATTTTAAGGTAATTTCATTGACAGATTTCCAATGGCGAAATTACTTAATTTGGGCACGATTTATCCATAAATCAAGAATAAGCCGGAAAATACGATAGTGAGAACATAATATAAAATTAAAAACAGCCGTTGAATAATAATGAGTTAATTAGTGATTTATTTTGTCAGTACATATAGATATTCTTTAAAATTTTTTCAAATAGCTTTTAATTTATTAAATTTGATGATGTCTTCTTCGCAAATTGTTGGCCTGCAATTACAATATTTTAAACATGAAATTAATTGATTAAACGTCAGATATTTGTTTTCACTAACATAACTAATAAAGTGCATGCTTACGAAAAATTTATACATACATTTCAGTATTGAACCGCGCATTCTGTTCTAAATGGAGAAGTATGCGTGAAACGGCGAAGAAGACAGCCGATTCTCGCAGAATTTATTTACCGTTTAATCATTTTTTGGTCACATGTGTTGTGTAAATGAATTTATTGTGATTCTTGCACATGTTTTCCATACGCCTGTAGTGAAAATTATAGACAGTCTTCAAAATATACTAGTAAAATTAATAGTAAGAAATCAAGTGATTAAGCTGACTTTGTTGCGTGTATAATAAATTGTTAGTATTTCTTGTTCCTTTCTTGTCAATTTTATAAAAAGAGATGTAAAGCCAAACATGGGAATTTGAAGAAAAACAGTTATTATTCTTTTATAATTTTTTTTGCTTTTTTAATTCCTCATTTTAGAGGTAAATCTTCAAGTTACTGCGTGTTTTAAAATATACGCAAAGTGTCCGCAAAGAAAAGTGGAATGCGGCATCATGAATTAACAAGCTAAATTAACACATTCCTCATTTATGCACAAAAATTATTATACATGTCGAGTACACATTATTATATTATGTACATACATATTGAAACGTGATTGCATACTGTATCGTGATTGCATACTCTTAGGATCCCATCTGGAGTTTGAAGTTGTGTGCACCACCCTATGTGGTAAGATAATAGTGTATAGAATGTTCTCGTTCAAGGTGAATATAAGATTCGTGGTGTATATCAGTTTCTAGAATAATCCAGGAACTTCTAGAATTTTCTACTTCAACCATTCGAAAGCTATAAAAACGACCACACTATTCAAAGTCGAACGCAGTTGAGCACGATATACACACTGTTACGACCAGCGATTGTTTGATTACTACACGATCCAGTGGTATGAATCCGAGTACAGAGAGTTAGAGTAAATTGTCAGGAGGGCAATTTCTTAACAGAATAAATTGTCGAGAGGGCAATTTCGTAACAATATATATGAATTTTACATATGTATGAGTTTTTCTAGTATTTTAAATAGTTGGATTCACTGCTGGGATGTTGTCTATGTTTGTGTAAAATGGCGAATATTTGGTGAAATAAAATCATATCAAATCAGGTCTACGCTAAAATTTAACTTTTAGGAGGTCACTTTATTTGTATTTTAAAACGAAATACGAAACTTCTAAAAAAATTTGTAATATTTAATCCAAAAAAAATTATAATATTTAATTTCAAGTTGAAAACTCAAATGTTAACAAGTTTATTTAATTTCAATCTATTCTTAATATAAAATCTGATCCAATTGCTTTCCATGTTCACTTTTGTTCACTGTAAATTGCACCATGGTAATCGTTGGTTATAGAATCATAATTGTTTGAATTTTTGGCATAATATTATACTACTAATATCTAAAATAATTAATAAAAATTAATTTATATTAAAATGGTGTCCGAGTGCCACCCCTTCTGCGTGTATATTTAACTATCTTCATGGACGAATGAAGGAGCATATGGACTTGAGACTTAGAGAAACTAGAAGCATAGGGAAACGAAACTTAACAAATTGCCGGTCATAAGGGCACAAAACTTTTTTACAGTATGCCCAAATAACAACAGTTGCAATAAGCTCAGAAAAATCTTCAAAATAAGTCAAAAATGCAGCTAAACGAATTAAGTAAACGACTTTATAGTTTTAATTAAACCGAAGTTGTGTTTCTCTCGTTAATAATGACGAAAACAAATTTTTAGTTTGTCGAATTAGTTTTTTCACCTAGACACAATTGCAATATTTCAACTTGTGGATCTTGAGAGTTCATTGACAATGAGAAACTAATAACAAAATTTTGTGTTTTCAGTTATTTTGAGAAGTTGAAGAATTACGATGAGAATTACGATGGCTAGAGTTAAATAGTGTTCACTGAATTTTTACAACTTCATAAATTAATCTTAAAACAATTTCACACTAGCAGAATCGGGCACAAATGCATTCATATAAGTGTCTATTCGATTGGTTCTTTGGGATAAACTACCTATTGTACTTTCCTTGGTGTGATCAGTGCTTTCAATATTTGATATAAAAAATATCGATAATTACAAGTCAAGCCTTTCTAAATTGGAAAAAGTTTATAATATTTAAAGTAATGAATTCATTAGCAGACCTTGGTTTAATTTTATATCAAGAAACGTACAAAATGTAAGCAAGAACAATGCTTTTAGGCGAATCCATGTGTATGTATTTGTTTGGAATTTCGTATTGAATTGTTGTACGTAATTTGGAAGATGATTCAAACTGAATGGCCTTTTCGCATCTGAGTGGACATTCACCTCGAAACCGATTTTGTTGGGCCAGGCAGGTAGTGGGCAGGTACAGCAGACCTGCATGAGCTGTGACTGACACTAACAAATTGATAATTGATTGTTCGTTTGTTTTTCGTTGTTCAAAAATGTTTGTCTATTAATAATCAAATTAAAATTTTTATATTTAATAGTATTTAAAAAAACACGTTTTTGAAACTAAATATTAAATAGTTATGCTAATCTATCTCAATTTTCCCTTTTCCTTTCCTATTCCTCTCCAGCTTACATAGTGGCCAACAAATTCCAAACAATTGCACTTGCTACAGCAATTGCAACTGCTTATTGCTCAAAATTATTCGTGGTATTATACACAGCATTTAGAATAATATCACGTTCATACTATGACATAAATTACTTAATTTGTCATAAATTTCTTCACTTAAATCAGTAGCGTTCATACTAACTGTTCGTAATTTATTTTGATAATTCGGTGACAACCCTCATATTTGTTTATTTTGTGGCAAAGGTCGAAAGTAAGTATGCAATCGTAATATTTCCGGGCACCTCTTAATTCTGCACGGGCAATTTTTGATGGCATTACAAACAGTCAAATTTCATTGAATATGTCAATATTTTAATGGTGGTTATTGCCATGTTTTGTCATGGTCATTTTGAAAATGTCGTCAAACAATCAAGTTCGCTGTGCCCGCGGTCTTGATTCAATAAAAGAATTGTTTGATTTATACGATGAAGAGGAAAGAAGAAGGAAGCAGAGATTCTGGGTGAAACTTTCTTATCAAAAAAGGCAAATGCACAGTCTCCATCCATTTTCGCGTTTTTATTCATTTAATAGACGCGGTTAGACTAACGAATTCTACGATGCTGCTAGTGTGAGTGTCACGAAAAATTGAAAAACAGTTGTCAAACAAACAAAATGACAACTTACAGCAACACAGCATGTTGGCAATTTGCTGTCTCCAGTGGAAATTTGCTTGAAATTGCCAATTGCCAGCAATTAAAAATTTCCCTTGGAGACTTGGGGTTAATTTGGTGGTAATTTATGATAAACTACATAATTTTAAGGTAATTTCATTGACAGATTTCCAATGGCGAAATTACTTAATTAGGACACGATTTATCCATAAATCAAGAATAAGCCGGAAAATACGATAGTGAGAACATAATATAAAATTAAAAACAGCCGTTGAATAATAATGAGTTAATTAGTGATTTATTTTGTCAGTACATATAGATATTCTTTAAAATTTTTGCAAATAGCTTTTAATTTATTAAATTTGATAATTTCTTCTTCACAAATTGTTGGCCTGCAATTACAATATTTTAAACATGAAATTAATTGATTAAACGTCAGATATTTGTTTTCACTAACATAACTAATAAAGTGCATGCTTACGAAAAATTTATACATACATTTCAGTATTGAACCGCGCATTCTGTTCTAAATGGAGAAGTATCCGTGAAACGGCGAAGAAGACAGCCGATTCTCGCAGAATTTATTTACCGTTTAATCATTTTTTTGGTCACATGTGTTGTGTAAATGAATTTATTGTGATTCTTGCACATGTTTTCCATACGCCTGTAGTGAAAATTATAGACAGTCTTCAAAATATACTAGTAAAATTAATAGTAAGAAATCAAGTGATTAAGCTGACTTTGTTGCGTGTATAATAAATTGTTAGTATTTCTTGTTCCTTTCTTGTCAATTTTATAAAAAGAGATGTAAATCCAAACATGGGAATTTGAAGAAAAACAGTTATTATTCTTTTATAATTTTTTTTGCTTTTTTAATTCCTCATTTTAGAGGTAAATCTTCAAGTTACTGCGTGTTTTAAAATATACGCAAAGTGTCCGCAAAGAAAAGTGGAATGCGGCATCATGAATTAACAAGCTAAATTAACACATTCCTCATTTATGCACAAAAATTATTATACATGTCGAGTACACATTATTATATTATGTACATACATATTGAAACGTGATTGCATACTGTATCGTGATTGCATACTCTTAGGATCCCATCTGGAGTTTGAAGTTGTGTGCACCACCCTATGTGGTAAGATAATAGTGTATAGAATGTTCTCGTTCAAGGTGAATATAAGATTCGTGGTGTATATCAGTTTCTAGAATAATCCAGGAACTTCTAGAATTTTCTACTTCAACCATTCGAAAGCTATAAAAACGACCACACTATTCAAAGTCGAACGCAGTTGAGCAAAGATCGTAACAGTGTGTATATCGTGCATTTTAATCGAAGCAGCAGTATTGTGATTTTGTAAAGTGATGAAATTAATGAATAAATAAAGTGTAAAATATAATAAAGTAAACTTTAAGCCTTATATTAAATGTGTAAAGTGCAATAATTAAATAGTTAGCTATTTTAATATAACCAGCGATTGTTTGATTACTACACGATCCAGTTGTATGAATCCGAGTACAGAGAGTTAGAGTAAATTGTCAGGAGGGCAATTTCTTAACAGAATAAATTGTCGAGAGGGCAATTTCGTAACAATATATATGAATTTTACATATGTATGACTTTTTCTAGTATTTTAAATAGTTGGATTCACTGCTGGGATGTTGTCTATGTTTGTGTAAAATGGCGAATATTTGGTGAAATAAAATCATATCAAATCAGGTCTACGCTAAAATTTAACTTTTAGGAGGTCACTTTATTTGTATTTTAAAACGAAATACGAAACTTCTAAAAAAATTTGTAATATTTAATCCAAAAAAAATTATAATATTTAATTTCAAGTTGAAAACTCAAATGTTAACAAGTTTATTTAATTTCAATCTATTCTTAATATAAAATCTGATCCAATTGCTTTCCATGTTCACTTTTGTTCACTGTAAATGCACCATGGTAATCGTTGGTTATAGAATCATAATTGTTTGAATTTTTGGCATAATATTATACTACTAATATCTAAAATAATTAATAAAAATTAATTTATATTAAAATGGTGTCCGAGTGCCACCCCTTCTGCGTGTATATTTAACTATCTTCATGGACGAATGAAGGAGCATATGGACTTGAGACTTAGAGAAACTAGAAGCATAGGGAAACGAAACTTAACAAATTGCCGGTCATAAGGGCACAAAACTTTTTTACAGTATGCCCAAATAACAACAGTTGCAATAAGCTCAGAAAAATCTTCAAAATAAGTCAAAAATGCAGCTAAACGAAATAAGTATACGACTTTATGGTTTTAATTAAACCGAAGTTGTGTTTCTCTCGTTAATAATGACGAAAACAAATTTTTAGTTTGTCGAATTAGTTTTTTCACCTAGACACAATTGCAATATTTCAACTTGTGGATCTTGAGAGTTCATTGACAATGAGAAACTAATAACAAAATTTTGTGTTTTCAGTTATTTTGAGAAGTTGAAGAATTACGATGAGAATTACGATGGCTAGAGTTAAATAGTGTTCACTGAATTTTTACAACTTCATAAATTAATCTTAAAACAATTTCACACTAGCAGAATCGGGCACAAATGCATTCATATAAGTGTCTATTCGATTGGTTCTTTGGGATAAACTACCTATTGTACTTTCCTTGGTGTGATCAGTGCTTTCAATATTTGATATAAAAAATATCGATAATTACAAGTCAAGCCTTTCTAAATTGGAAAAAGTTTATAATATTTAAAGTAATGAATTCATTAGCAGACCTTGGTTTAATTTTATATCAAGAAACGTACAAAATGTAAGCAAGAACAATGCTTTTAGGCGAATCCATGTGTATGTATTTGTTTGGAATTTCGTATTGAATTGTTGTACGTAATTCGGAAGATGATTCAAACTGAATGGCCTTTTCGCATCTGAGTGGACATTCACCTCGAAACCGATTTTGTTGGGCCAGGCAGGTAGTGGGCAGGTACAGCAGACCTGCATGAGCTGTGACTGACACTAACAAATTGATAAAGTTGTTTTGTTCGTTTGTTTTTCGTTGTTCAAAAATGTTTGTCTATTAATAATCAAATTAAAATTTTATATTTAATAGTATTTAAAAAAACACGTTTTTGAAACTAAATATTAAATAGTTATGCTAATCTATCTCAATTTTCCCTTTTCCTTTCCTATTCCTCTCCAGCTTACATAGTGGCCAACAAATTCCAAACAATTGCACTTGCTACAGCAATTGCAACTGCTTATTGCTCAAAATTATTCGTGGTATTATACACAGCATTTAGAATAATATCACGTTCATACTATGACATAAATTACTTAATTTGTCATAAATTTCTTCACTTAAATCAGTAGCGTTCATACTAACTGTTCGTAATTTATTTTGACAATTCGGTGACAACCCTCATATTTGTTTATTTTGTGGCAAAGGTCGAAAGTAAGTATGCAATCGTAATATTTCCGGGCACCTCTTAATTGCTTAATTTTGGACCTCAAAATTTCAATTAAAAGACCTTCGGGCCCATTCCCACACATATTTATTATATAATTTTTTTTCCATATCATTAAATTTTCGTTGACAGAAATGAAACCTCACCTTTTCTTCGATTATTTATCGAAAAATCAGTGCTGACACCGATCGCATCTTACCCCACGTCTGCACGGGCAATTTTTGATGGCATTACAAACAGTCAAATTTCATTGAATATGCCAATATTTTAATGGTGGTTATTGCCATGTTATGTCATCGTCATTTTGAAAATGTCGTCCAACAATCTAGTACGCTGTGCCCGCGGTCTTGATTCAATAAAAGAATTGTTTGATTTATACGATGAAGAGGAAAGAAGAAGGAAGCAGAGATTCTGGGTGAAACTTTCTTATCAAAAAAGGCAAATGCACAGTCTCCATCCATTTTCGCGTTTTTATTCATTTAATAGACGCGGTAAGACTAACGAATTCTACGATGCTGCTAATGTGAGTGTCACGAAAAATTGAAAAACAGTTGTCAAACAAACAAAATACAACTTACAGCAACACAGCATGTTGGCAATTTGCTGTCTCCAGTGGCAATTTGCTTGAAATTGCCAATTGCAAGCAATTAAAAATTGCCCTTGGAGACTTGGGGTTAATTTGGTGGTAATTTATGATAAATTACATAATTTTAAGGTAATTTCATTGACAGATTTCCAATGGCGAAATTACTTAATTTGGGCACGATTTATCCATAAATCAAGAATAAGCCGGAAAATACGATAGTGAGAACATAATATAAAATTAAAAACAGCCGTTGAATAATAATGAGTTAATTAGTGATTTATTTTGTCAGTACATATAGATATTCTTTAAAATTTTTGCAAATAGCTTTTAATTTATTAAATTTGATGATGTCTTCTTCGCAAATTGTTGGCCTGCAATTACAATATTTTAAACATGAAATTAATTGATTAAACGTCAGATATTTGTTTTCACTAACATAACTAATAAAGTGCATGCTTACGAAAAATTTATACATACATTTCAGTATTGAACCGCGCATTCTGTTCTAAATGGAGAAGTATGCGTGAAACGGCGAAGAAGACAGCCGATTCTTGCAGAATTTATTTACCGTTTAATCATTTTTTTGGTCACATGTGTTGTGTAAATGAATTTATTGTGATTGTTGCACATGTTTTCCATACGCCTGTAGTGAAAATTATAGACAGTCTTGAAAATATACTAGTAAAATTAATAGTAAGAAATCAAGTGATTAATTTACTAGTTCCAAACTTATCTATAAATTAACCAATAGCTGACTTTTTTGCGTGTATAATAAATTGTTAGTATTTCTTGTTCCTTTCTTGTCAATTTTATAAAAAGAGAAGTAAAGACAAACATGGGAATTTGAAGAAACACAGTTATTATTCTTTTATAATTTTATTTGCTTTTTTTAATTCCTCATTTTAGAGGTAAATCTTCAAGTTACCGCGTGTTTTAAAATATACGCAAAGTGTCCGCAAAGAAAAGTGGAATGCGGCATCATGAATTAACAAGCTGAATTAACATATTCCTCATTTATGCACAAACATTATTATACATGTCGAGTACACAATATTATATTCTGTACATACATATTGAAACGTGATTGCATATTGAAACGTGATTGCATACTGTATAGTGATTGCATACTCTTAGGATCCCATCTGGAGTTTGAAGTTGTGTGCACCACCCTATGTGGTAAGATAATAGTGTATAGAATGTTCTCGTTCAAGGTGTATATAAGATTCGTGGTGTATATCAGTTTCTAGAATAATCCAGGAACTTCTAGAATTTTCTAATTTAACCATTCGAAAGCTATAAAAACGACCACACTATTCAAAGTCGAACGCAGTTGACCAAAGATCGTAACAGTGTGTATATCGTGCATTTTAATCGAAACAGCAGTATTGTGATTTTGTAAAGTGATGAAATTAATGAATAAATAAAGTGTAAAATATAATAAAGTAAACTTTAAGCCTTATATTAAATGTGTAAATTGCAATAATTAAATAGTTAGTTATTTTAATTTAACCAGCGATTGTTTGATTACTACACGATCCAGTTGTATGAATCCGAGTACAGAGAGTTAGAGTAAATTGTCAGGAGGGCAATTTCTTAACAGAATAAATTGTCGAGAGGGCAATTTCGTAACAATATATATGAATTTTACATATGTATGACTTTTTCTAGTATTTTAAATAGTTGGATTCACTGCTGGGATGTTGTCTATGTTTGTGTAAAATGGCGAATATTTGGTGAAATAAAATCATATCAAATCAGGTCTACGCTAAAATTTAACTTTTAGGAGGTCACTTTATTTGTATTTTAAAACGAAATACGAAACTTCTAAAAAAAATTTTAATATTTAATCCAAAAAAAATTCTAATATTTAATTTGGAGTTGAAAACTCAAATGTTAACAAATTTATTAAATTTTAGACTATTCTTAATATAAAATCGGATCCAATTGCTTTCCATGTTCACTTTTGTTCACTGTAAATGCACCATGGTAATCGTTAGTTATTATTATTATTAACAGGCTAAAAGAACACGGCGACCTAAAATATCTATTGTGCAGCCTTGTACCCAACTAAAACAGTCCTAGAATGTTTATAAATCTCGTAACTCCTGTGGGCTTAATTTTAACTAGGTGATTTGGAGATATGAACCCACTGCCTAGGTAATTATGTCTGCGTCTTGCCACCGCTGGGCAAGTGCATAGAATGTGTTCTGCCGTTTCCTGCTCCTCTTGACAGAGTCGACAGGAATCGTCTTCTACCACGCCTATTTTTTTCAGATGGTAATTTAGTCTACAGTGTCCTGTTAAAAGTTCAGTGTAGAGTTTGATGTCAATTCTGCTGAGGTTTAAAGAAGCATCTACCCTGATGTGTTCAGGATCAATGAGTAGTCTCGACTGCCGCATGCCTTTTTGGGCTCTCCAGTAGTTTAGCAGACCTCGTTTTTCCTGTTCGCTCAACAAGTTATTTGTGAAGCTACCGTTTACCCCACAGAAGGGTTCTGGGCCTATAAAGGCAGTGTATGCACCCCTCTTTGCTAAAGAATCTGCCATTTCGTTGCCCTCATGTCCCTCGTGTCCCGGTACCCACATTAGCGTAACAGAGTTTCTCGCTGCTAGGGTATTGAGAAGTTTACAGCATTCCCAGACCAGCTTTGATTGGAATGAGAAGTTTATTAATGATTTTAGAGCTGCCTGGTTATCTGAGAGTATGCATATTTTGGTGTTGCGTGTACCCCTGCGTAGACATTATCTAGCACATAACTCTAAAGCGTGGACCTCCGCCTGAAAAATGGAAGATGTTTTTCCCATTGCAATTGCTTTTTGGAAATTTGGCCCTACAATTTCAGCTCCTGCACTGCCATCTTCCATTTTGGACCCATCTGTATACCACAACTGTGAGTCCTGTTTTATTATTATTTCCTTGTTTCTCCAAGCTGAACAGTCACTGATGACCACTTTGAATTGCTTTGAGAAGTCTAATTTTCTGTCCATTTTGTCGAAGACCATGAGGTACGGAGAATTCCAGACAGTGTCCAGAATCTTTGCGTGCGCCGAAAGGTTGCCTTCTTTAAGATGGGCTAGATTAAGTAGCCTTAGGGCCGCGCTGGCCGCCATCCTTTTAACTACAAGATGTAGAGGAGTCAGTCCAGTGATCACTCCCAAAGCTAGTGTGGGGCACGTTCTCATTGCTCCCGTCACACTCAAACAGGCTATACGGTGAATCTTGTTAAGAGTCATCTGAGCTCTTGTTTGATTTACTTTTGGCCACCATACCAACGACGCGTAGGTAATCATTGGTACCATTATTGTTTTATATGACCACGCCATCATTTTTGGCCGTAGTCCCCATGTTTTACCGTACAACCTCTGGCAAGCATAGGTTGCTCTTAAGGCTTTACTAGTTATGTATGATAAGTGGTTTTTCCAAGTTAGAGTTTTGTACAGGATTACTCCCAGATATTTCATTTCATTGGACATTGTTAAGTTTGTGGTCCCTAAACTTAAGGTCCCCAGATTCAGTTTCCTTCTTTTGGTGAAGGGTACCACGTTTGTTTTATTCGGATTTATCGATAGGTCTTTCTCCTGACACCAGTTTTGAGTGATGTCAAGAGCTAGTTGCATGCGATCTGTTATGGTAGAGTCAAACTTGCCTCTGACCATAATTACCAAATCATCCGCAAAGCCCTGAACTTCGTAACCGATGTACAGAGAGCTATTTCTTTACCCTCAAACGCCTTTTCAATTTTACTCGTTAAGCTATGTATGGCTGTCTCAGTCGATTTGCCTGATTGGTAAGCGTATTGTTCAATATGAAGAGGAGAATCTTTAAGATAAGTTTCCCTGATATATTGGTCCAGAATTTTTTCCATAACTTTTAGCAGGAATGACGTTAGGCTAATGGGCCGATCGGCTTTTGGCGTGTGGTCCGCCTTTTTGCCTGCTTTCGGTATGAAAGCCACCCTAGCCTTCGTCCAAAGTTTAGGCACTATGCCTAGTTCCAGGCTTATCCTGAAAATGTTTGTTATCACAGGTGCTAATACATCAACACCTTGCCGAAGTAGGCACGGTTGTATATTATCGACACCTGGCGATTTGAATGGTCTAAAAGTGGAGATAGCCCATTCGGTTTTATTGACGGTGAAGATTCTGCGAGCCAGTGAGAGTTCCCTCCGTGTATGCATCAAGAAACGAGTATTCTCGATGATTTCACTATCCTCTCCGCTAGTGGCACAGCCTGGAAAGTGAGTGTCCAACAAAAGCTGTCCCGTCTCTTCCAGGGTCTCCGTAAAATTTCCGTCAGGCTTCTTGAGTGTAGAAAGGCCGTTTGAGTGATCTTTATTGAGTGATTTCTGGAGTCGGGTAGCTACTGGGAGGGTTTCAATCTCCTCACAGTACTTTTTCCATGAGTCTCTCTTAGATCTTCTCAACTCCTTATTATAGGCCGTTAAGGCACTTCTATAAGATGCCCAGTCACCATTAGACTTGGCTCTATTAAAGAGTTGACGGGCTTTTTTGCGCAAAACATTTAGCTCCCCGCTCCACCAGGGTACGTTCCTAGAACGTTTCTTCACAACTAAATTACAACTTCTTCAAAAGCCTCGATTATTATATCATTTAATTTGTTAACTTCAAGATCTAGTTCCTGAGAGTTAGTTATTTTTTCACTAAGGCACGTAATATTTTGCTTTAAGTAAAAGTTATATATCGACCATATGGTCTTCCTAACATTTCTCATTTCGAAGGTGCCTCCAATCTCCCCCCCCCCCCAGATCAAAGCAAATGTACCTATGGTCCAACAAGGAGACCTCATTAAGCACCCTCCAATTAGAAATGTTATTTGATATGAATGCGCTAGTTAGGGTGAGATCTAACACCTCCCCCCTTATCGCATTCATAAAGGTAGGCTCGTCACCCCTATTCACCACCACCAGATTGTTTGTCGTAATAAAATCAAGAAGTGACTCACCTCGCCCGTTCGTGTATGTGCTTCCCCATACCGTGTGGTGCGCGTTTGCGTCGCAGCACACCACCCACTGTAGACTGCGAGTGCGACAGTACTCCGTAAGCTGCTGGAGCTCGCCCGATACCGCGTCCTCTGTGTCGCCAGGTAAGTACATGGAGGCCAGGACTACCGTTCTCCTCCCTTTGGCACTAGGCACTTCTGCCTGTACTGCCACCAGATCGCGTAGTAGAAGCTCTGAAATTTGGAGGAATTTAATATTTTTGTTGACCATGGTTTTTGAATGGCTACGAAGTCCAGACACTGGTGTTCCACCAAGGCACTGAGCCTGTAAGAGGCTGCTATAGCCCTGTGGAGATTTATTTGGAGACAGTGAAGCTGCTTCCAAGAGTTTTGCGTTCGTGATGGGGCCTGGGACATTATTTTCCAGACCGCTCCTTGCGGATCTTACCACCCTTTGTGCTCCGCAAAGTTTCCGCAGCCTCCGGGTCTTTTCTCTCCCATTTCCTGAGCCTACCAGAGAGAGCTGATGGTTTTGGACGTAGGACACGTGTGTTGCCTCTCTCCGCTCTCGGTACTGGCTTTGTGAAAATGGGCCCCGTTTTCGGCTTCTGGCTACTCTGCTTTGCCCGCACTGCAACAGATGTTGTTGGTTGCTCTTCAACGCCAACAGCAGATTTTGCCCTGTTCCCCTTCAGTCTAGGTCGCAGCTGGGCACTGCCAAAACCATAGTAGACCTTGTTACCCAGTGTGACAAACCTTTCAGACGAGATGGGGTCCAGAGCAATTGCCAGCTCGACCTGGTCACCTTTTTGTAGGCGATGGAGCACCCGCCACTCGCTGACACTAATGCCCGAATTCTGCGACTCCACTTGCCCCAAAATTCGGTCATTTTGCCAAGATACCGAGCCGGGAAAGTAGCCAACGAAGATCTTGGCCTTTGGCACTTTTGCCTCGTCCACCACCTTCAATCGTTAGTTATAGAATCATAATTGTTTAATTTTTTGGCATAATATTATACTACTAATAACTAAAATAATTAATAAAAATTAATTTATATTAAAATGGTGTCCGAGTGCCACCCCTTCTGCGTGCATATTTAACTATCTTCATGGACGAATGAAGGAGCATATGGACTTGAGACTTAGAGAAACTAGAAGCATAGGGAAACGAAACTTAACAAATTGCCGGTCATAAGGGCACAAAACTTTTTTACAGTATGCCCAAATAACAACAGTTGGAATAAGCTCAGAAAAATCTTCAAAATAAGTCAAAAATGCAGCTAAACGAATTAAGTAAACGACTTTATGGTTTTAATTAAACCGAAGTTGTGTTTCTCACTTTAATAATGACGAAAACAAATTTTTAGTTTGTCGAATTAATTTTTTCACCTAAACGCAGTTGCAATATTTCGACTTGTGGATCTTGAGAGTTCAATGACAATGAGAAATTTATAACAAAATTTTGGGCTTTCAGTTATTTTGAGAAGTTGACGAATTACGATTATAATTACGATGGCTAGAGTTAAATAGTGTTCATTGAATTTCATAAATTAATCTTAAAACAATTTCACACTAGCAGAATCGCGCTCAAATGCATTCATATCAGTGTCTATTCTATTTGTACTTTGGGATTAACTACCTATTGTACTTTCCGTGGTGTGATCAGTGCTTTCAATATTTGATATAAAAAATATTGATAATTACAAGTCAAGCCTTTCTAAATTGGAAAAAGTTTTGAATATTTAAAGTAATGAATTCATTAGCAGACCTTGGTTTAATTTTATATCAAGAAGCGTACAAAATGTAAGCAAGAACAATGCTTTTTAGGCGAATCCATGTGTATGTATTTGTTTGGAATTTCGTATTGAATTGTTGTACGTAATTCGGAAGATGATTCAAACTGAATGACCTTTTCGCATCTGAGTGGACATTCACCTCGAAACCGATTTTGTTGGGCCAGGCAGGTAGTGGGCAGGTACAGCAGAACTGCATGAGCTGTGACTGACAATAACAAATTGATAAAGTTGTTTTGTTCGTTTGTTTTTCGTTGTTCAAAAATGTTTGTCTATTAATAATCAAATTAAAATTTTTATATTTAATAGTATTTAAAAAAAACGTTTTTGAAACTTAATATTAAATAGTTATGCTAATCTATCTGTAATTTTCCCTTTTTCTTTCCTATTCCTCTCCAGCTTACATAGTGGCCAACAAATTCCAAACAATTGCACTTGCTACAGCAATTGCAACTGCTTATTGCTCAAAATTATTCGTGGTATTACACACAGAATCTAGAATAATATCACGTTCATACTATGACATAAATTACTTAATTTGTCATAAATTTCTTCACTTACCCTACGTCTCCAAGGTCAATTTTTGATGGCATAACATCTGTCCAATTTGATTGCAATGGTTGATTTTAATGGTGGGCATTGCGATGTTATGCCATTGTCATTTTGAAAATGCCGTCAAGCAATCTACTTCGCTGTGCCCACGCTTGAAAAAAATTTTTATTTATACGATGAAGAGGAAAAAATAAGAACACCGCAATTGTGGGTGGATCCTTTATTACAAAGAATGCAAATGCACAGTCTCCATTCATTTTAGCGTTTTCATTAATTTAATAGATGCAGTAAAACGAAAATGTCCGACGATGCTTCCACTGTGAGCGTCACGAAAAAATGAAAAAAGGCTGTCAAACAAACAAAATGACAACTAATTGCAACACAGCACGTTCGGAATTTATGGCATAACATATTTCATAACATAAATTGCCAACTTGAAGCAATTTGGAGTCTCCATTGGCAATTTGCTTGAAATTGCCAATGGCATGCCATCAAAAATTGCCCGTGGAGACTTAGGGTTAGCGTTCATACTAACTGTTCGTAATTTATTTTGACAATTCGGTGACAACCCTCATATTTTTTTATTTTGTGGCAAAGGTCGAAAGTAAGTATGCAATCGTAATTTTTCCAGGCACCTCTTAATTGGTTAATTTTGGACCTCAAATTTCAATTAAAAGACCTTCGGCCACATTCCAACACACATTTGTTATATACATTTTTTTTTCCATTTCATTAAATTTTCGTTGACAGAAATGAAACGAAAAAATCTGTGCTGACAACGATTGCATCTTACCCCACGTCTGCACGGGCAATTTTTGATGGCATTACAAACAGTCAATGTCATTGTTGGTGGCTATTGCCATGTTATGTCATCGTCATTTTGAAAATGTCGTCAAACAATCTAGTTCGCTGGGCCCGCAGTCTTGATTCAATAAAAGAATTTATTGTGATTGTTGCACATGTTTTCCATACGCCTGTAGGGAAAAATATAGACAGTCTTCAAAATATACTAGTAAAATTAATAGTAAGAAATCAAGTGATTAATTTACTAGTTCCAAACTTATCTATAAATTAACCAATAGCTGACTTTTTTGCGTGTATAATAAATTGTTAGTATTTCTTGTTCCTTTCTTGTCAATTTTATAAAAAGAGAAGTAAAGACAAACATGGGAATTTGAAGAAACACAGTTATTATTCTTTTATAATTTTATTTGCTTTTTTTAATTCCTCATTTTAGAGGTAAATCTTCAAGTTAACGCGTGTTTTAAAATATACGCAAAGTGTCCGCAAAGAAAAGTGGAATGCGGCATCATGAATTAACAAGCTGAATTAACACATTCCTCATTTATGCACAAAAATTATTATACATGTCGAGTACATATTATTATATTATGTACATACATATTGAAACGTGATTGCATACTGTATCATGATTGCACACTCTTAGATCCCATCTGGAGTTTGAAGTTGTGTGCACCACCCTATGTGGTAAGATAGTAGTGTATAGAATGTTCTCGTTCAAGGTGTATATAAGATTCGTGGTGTATGTCAATTTCTAGAATAATCCAGGAACTTCTAGAATTTTCTAATTCAACCATTCGAAAGCTATAGAAACGACCACACTATTCAAAGTCGAACGCAGTTGAGCAAAGATCGTAACAGTGTGTATATCGTACATTTTAATCGAAGCAGCAGTATTGTGATTTTGTAAAGTGATGAAATTAATTAATAAAGTGTAAAATATAATAAAGTAAACTTTAAGCCTTATATTAAATGTGTAAATTGCAATAATTAAATAGTTAGCTATTTTAATTTAACCAGCGATTGTTTGATTACTACACGATCCAGTGGTATGAATCCGAGTACAGAGAGTTAGATTAATTATCAGGAGGGCAATTTCGTAACATAATAAATTGTCGAGAGGGCAATTTCGTAACAATATATATGAATTTTACATATTTATGAGTTTTTCTAGTATTTTAAATAGTTGGATTCACTGCTGGGATGTTGTCTATGTTTGTGTAAAATGGCGAATATTTGGTGAAATAAAATCATATCAAATCAGGTCTACGCTAAAATTTAACTTTTAAAAGGTCACTTTATTTGTATTTTAAAAAGAAGTACGAAACTTCTAAAAAAAATTGTGATATTTAATCCAAAAAAAATGTATAATATTTAATTTGGAGTTGAAAACTCAAATGTTAACAAGTTTATTTAATTTCAATCTATTCTTAATATAAAATCTGATCCAATTGCTTTCCATGTTCACTTTTGTTCACTGTAAATGCACCATGGTAATCGTTAGTTATAGAATCATAATTGTTTGATTTTTTTGCATAATATTATACTACTAATAACTAAAATAATTAATAAAAATTAATTTATATTAAAAAGATGTCCGAGTGCCACCCCTTCTGCGTGCATATTTAACTATCGTCATGGACGCATGAAAGAGCATATGGACTTGAGACTTAGAGAAATTAGAAGCATAGGGAAACGAAACTTAACAAATTGCCGGTCATAAGGGCAATTAGCCAAAAATCATTACTAGTTTCCTATTAAAGATTTATCAACGAAATTTCACAGGAATATTGCGGGAAACAACAGGAAACATCACACCAAAAATGGACGTGTTATTTTTCCAGCCACGCCCTCTATTGACCTATTATTATAACTTACGATCTATACAATATTTTTGGACGAAATTATATATTAGTAAGTATATGGACCCTACACAGCTATATGCAAGAATTGGGGTCGATCAGAGAAAGCATACGCCTCCCTCCCATATAATGAACTTTGGGGACTCCTGTTGTGAGCCAAGACACGGCTACCTACGAGTAGTCGACTCACGACATGACTTCCCATACAGTGTAAACCAATGTAAGCGTTCAGGGTGACTCGGTACATGCAGCTGCGGATCAAAGTGCATGATCAGTATTATGTTTATGTTTGTTTATTTAAGCAAGACTTGTCTGTCTTTGATTGTGATACAATAGGAATGAATATTAGATAATATAAAAACACTTAGATTACTTTAACCTAAATACCGGTTCCTCACGTTATTTATAGTGTTGCCATACAACACGTATAAAAAACATTAGTGTGGGTATTGTCACTATAACATTAGGGTAGCAGTTACCATAACATCCCCCTTTTTCTTAAAACAAATATACACTATAAATGTTAGTGAGTCATATATATACAAGACAGATTTTTACAAATTTAACCTGTTAGGCGGTATTATCTTTCTTCCATATTTTGATGTATACATTTCATTATTATTACTATAAGTATTAATTTCATTGTTTAGACTTTCACTGTTATCGATGTTAACATTATCATTATTTATTATTGCACTATGGTTAGGAGATTCGTTCATAGCCTTGTAATCAAAATATACATTTCTGTTATTAGATAAATTCATATTCGATTCCTCAATTACTTCATCTACCATGTTGTCTGATTTTCCAGCTAACTTCATTATGTGTTGCCTATTTCTTCTATAAACTACACCATTTTCATCCCTCACCAAAAATGATCTAGGCTCTTTGCACTTTTCAATGATTTTGCCCTTAAACCATACCGATGTGGGATTTTTTTTAAAATAAATTTGTTCATTCACGTCAATTGGTTTAAGATTTTTTGAATTTTTATTGTAATTTTGAGACGACTGCAATTGGTTTTGTCTCAATTGACAATAATATTTTCTCGAATTAACTAACTTAGGCTTCAAGTCATTGGACATCGAAGGCAGTTTCGTACGTAATTTTCTGCTCACCAATAATTCAGAAGGACTTGGCATACTATTTCTAGATGTTGTTCGATGTTGCAAAAATGCTATATATGGGTCCGTACCAGAATCCTTGCACTTATGTAAAATATTTTTGATTGTCTGGATAGACCTCTCAGCCAGACCATTTGAACGAGATAAATAGGGGCTGGATGTAATACTCTCAATACCCCAGTTGATACAGAACTGTCTGAAATCTTTTGAATTGAATGGTGGTCCGTTATCTGAAATTAAAATTGCAGGAATACCATGCCTCGCAAAAATTGATTTAAATTTCGTTATGACTTGCATTGACGAATAACCAGAACTTAATAGTTCTACCTCAAAAAATTTTGAATAGTAGTCTATGACAATCAAATACATTTTCTGATCAAATTCGAACAGATCGCATCCGACTTTGTACCAAGGTACGTTAAAAATCTCATGATTTTCCAAATCCTCTTTGGGATTGGCATTTCTGTATTTTAAACAAATACCACAATTAGATACAATGTTATAAATGTCATTATTTATGTTAGGCCAATAAATTGAACCTCTTGCTAAATTCTGACAACCCTGAATTCCCATATGACCCTCATGTACATATTGTAACATTCTCAATCTTAGACTTTCCGGTATTAAAATACGTTTATTCTTAAATAAAATACCGTTTACTACGCTTATTTCATCTTTTATTGGATAAAATTGCTGTACTCTTACATCCACCTGCTTCTTACTATCCGGCCAACCTTCTTTCACATAGACTATAATTTTTTGAAATACTTCATCATTCCCCGTTTCCAATTTAATATCCTCAATTTCATTTGCCGGTAATGCCACTTGACATATTAGGGAATTACATTGCAAATCAATGTCTTTGTCTAAATCCGAAAAGATTTTTTCCCTAAGCGGAGCCCTAGACAAGGTATCGGCAACAAATAATTCCTTGCCTGGTTTATAAACAACAGGCAAATTATACGACAATAGTCTCAGCATAAACCTTTGAAGACGTGTTGGTATGTTATATAAGGGTTTATTGAACAATGGGACAAGAGGTTTGTGATCCGTTTCAACAATCACACTTCTACCATAAATATACTGATGGAAACGTGTGCACCCAAACACTATTGCAAATAATTCCTTCTCAATTTGTGCGTAATTTATCTGACTATCAGTCAAAGAAGCGGATGCATATGCTATAGGGTTTTCACCATGCATTATCACTGCTCCTACTGCGAATTTCGACGCATCCACTGATAGCGTTAAAGATTTTTTCGTATCGTAATACGCTAAAACTGGTGCTTTCGTAATTTCCCTCTTTAAATTATCAAATTCAATTTGTTGTTCACTGTTCCAACTCCAAACAGAATCATCTTTCAATAGGTCCCTTAAATGTTTGTTTTTGCATGACAAATTGTCAATGAATGATCCTAAATAGGTAATCATTCCTAAGAAACGTTGTAATTCTCTTTTATCTTTCGGTACGGGCATTGCCAGAATAGATTTAATTCTCCCCTCATCTGGTCTTACACCATTCTCACTAAAAATGTGACCAATAAACTTTATCTCAGTCTTAAGTATTATTGATTTTGCCTTATTAAATCTAAGACCTACTCTCTTGCCTCTTTCCAGGACCTGATTTAAAATTGTATTGTGCTTATCCACACTTGGTGCATGAATGAAAAAATCATCCATATATATTACTAAACCTGGTATATCACCGAACAGTCTTATCATTTCAGCATGAAATATCTCAGGGGCAGAACTTATGCCAAAAGGCAAACGTAAAAAACGATACCTCCCAAATGGGGTATTAAATGTACACAATCTAGATGATTCATCGTCTAGTTCAATCATCCAAAAACCAGACTTAGCATCCAGCAGACTAAAAACTTTAGAACCACTCATTCGAGATTTACATTCATCTATAGTAGGAACTCAAATCTCGGTCTCACAATCACCTTATTTAGATTTCGCGGATCTAAACACAGTCTCAAATTACCATTAGATTTCGTAACTAGAACAATTGAATTAACCCAATCTGTAGGTTCTTTAACCTCAGTGATAACGTTCAATTTAACCATCCTTTCAATTTCATTTTTCAAAGGTTCATGAAGACTAAACGGTACACGGCGCGGAGGATCAATTACCGGTTGACAATTCTCTTTAATTTGCAAATGACACTTCTCTTGAAGTTGCCCTAAACCATGAAACATCTCCTTATATTGTTCAAGAATTGATTCACAATTTATTGTGTTGACTTTTTTGATCAAATTCATTCTAGTAGCCATTTCAAGACCAATGATATTATTACATTTCATATTCAAGATATAGAAAGATGTGGCATAAACTAAATTATTATATAAAAAATTTATAAACATTTTTCCGACTACTGGCAACTTTTCACCACTAAACGTAAATATGGTATTGTATACCTTATTATCTACCTTACTGATACCCAAGGTGTTGAAGGTGTTGATTGACATCAGATTAGTTTGAGCACCAGTGTCGACTTGACAAACCACTTTTCTCCCATTGACTTCTACGTTAATGTTCCAAATGTTCTTACTGAGCTTTTCACCGATCGTTCCCACAAATAGGCTTTCCTCCTCTTCTTCTTCCTCTTCTTCAACAACATTTTTTACGTATTTGTTTCCTTTACCAAAATTCTTTGAAAAGCACATCTTGGCATAGTGATTTAATTTTCCACAGGCATTGCATGTAAGGCCGAGAGCAGGGCATTTATTGACGTGTTTTTGTCCGCATTTATTGCAAATGGCAGTTGGCATTGACTGTTGCTTTTGATATTGTTCATTTTGGTATTGTTTTTGATATGGTCGGTTTTGGTATTGTTGTTTCTTAGTATGTTGTATTGCTGCAACTGCTGGTTCTTCTTCTTCCTTAACATTTTGAAAGCAGGCTAAATTTACTTTCGCCATCTCTATACTCTTGGCAATTTCCAGAGCTTTTTTCCAATTTATGCCTCATTCACTCAGTAGACGTTCTTTAATATTGTTGTTGTTTTGTGACAGGCCACATATGAAAATGTCCTTCACCAAACTTTCTCGCAAAAATCCAAATTCGCAAGATTGACTCAGATTTTCCAATATGGTTGCATATTGCACAATCGACTCTTCATAAGCTTGACGACGGGTAAAGAAGGCATGCCTTTCCATGGCAATGTTGACTTTGGGTATGAAATGTGCTTCGAAATGTTTCAGCAAGTCACTGTATTTTATTTTTTCCATGTCGACATTGAAAGAGTTGAAAATATGCAGGCACGCCGGCCCCATATGGTGTAGTAGTAACGCTACCTTTCTTCTCTCCGACTCCATCTCCAAGTTTGTAGCCATCAAAAATATTTGGAAATGCTTGCTCCAGTTGGCCCATTCTGTTGCCAAATTAATAGCCTTTAAATTAAATAATGGCGTCGTTGACGAGAATGACGAAACATTTTTGTTTTGTTGTATTTCTCTATCAATTTGATCCGGCATTTTGTTTTCCTTGACGCTTTAGACTCTTTTTTTTTCTTTTTCTTTTAAAACTTTAAGTGTTTCTTTTCTCTATTTGTATAAAACGACTTCAATTTGTCTAATACAACTTTAATTTTTTCCTTATTTTTATTTTCGGTTCGAATCTGACACCATATTATGTTTATGTTTGTTTATTTAAGCAAGACTTGTCTGTCTTTGATTGTGATACAATAGGAATGAATATTAGATAATATAAAAAACACTTAGATTACTTTAACTTAAATACCGGTTACTCACGTTATTTATAGTGTTGCCATACAACACGTATAAATAACATTAGTGTGGGTATTGTCACTATAACATTAGGGTAGCAGTTACCATAACAATCAGCACGCAAATGAAATCAGGCCAGTTAATGAACTGGTAGGGTAAGCAGTGCATGACCCAGTTGCCGCGAAAGCAGAATAGGTGAAAGTAGGTTACACTGTATAGCGTAAATGTAAGTTTATAAATATTAGTGTTTATAACTTAATAAATGAGTTGTATTTTTGAAAGCGAAACGGTAGTGTCTTTTTTTTGCGCCGCAATTCGGCACAGTCTTAATAATAAAGTCAGTGCTAAATTTTCAGGTCCAGGAACCACCGGACAATTGCCGTGTGTGTCGCACCGTTCTCGCCGAGGAGGTACAACATTTTGGCGCAGGCGGTTCAAGGATCCCCAACGCGGGAATAATAAGGACAGAAAATATGAACAACAACATGTTGTTATAATATTAGTATTTAATTTTTTGACGCTAAGCTGGACCAATATTGATGGAATTTTCAGAGGTTGTTCGTTGTGGATCTGGGAAGGTTTAGAAATAAAAAACCTTATACTTTTCCTGAAGAAAAGTCGGAAAATTTAAAACTTCCAAAAAGGACTTTTTTCCATAAAAAATTTGTTTTCTTTCAAATTTTTTTTCCAATTGTTTCTTGCAAATCTATCGATCTCAAAACATTCGGAAAAGTCGGAAAAGTCGGAAAATTCGGAAAATTCGAAAATTAGAAAAACCTAATCTAACTTTTTGTTCTCATTTTTTTTGTATGTGCGTGGTGTTGCACGCGCACATTTATTTTCATATTGGTGTTGTAAGCACTGACTGATACTCCTATAACTCAACAGATGGAGCTGTAGACGCTTATTTATTTTTACAGTTGCGTATATTGTTTGCTCTTTCTGATTTGTTTATTCGAACAGTGCGGACACGGCCAATTGACTTTCTGACATTTTTCCAAATTTTATTTGATTTCTCGAGTTAAATTCATTACATTAAATTGTTAAATTGTTTACATTCACGAAATATTTGATTTTAAATCTGTGGATCATCAGTTTTTGAGTGAAATTATTGACATTTCAAACAAAAAAAGTGAGTTCATTATTTTTGTTTGTTGGTGAATACCTAACCTCATTTCCATTGGAATTTATTTGTGTTATTTCCTCAGCTGATTTGTAAATTATTTGAATCCTTCAATTTCGGTCGTTTGCTTTCTTTATTTCGGCTATTCAAAAGGTAAATTATTGAAAATTATTCCGTGAAAACTTTATGTGTGTTTCATACAAAGTGATCAATTACAGATTGAAATTTGTTACGATGCCACAAAGAGGTCGCGCTAATATCGGTCGGCGTTCCCGACGTACAACGGACCAACGAAATTATACAGCACGTCGTACGGAAGAGGAAAATGCTACTGCAAGGGAATCTGCTCGAATCGGAATGATTGAACATCGTGCGCGACAATCACAAGAGGCTCACGAAGCTTACAATGAGTAACAACGATTGAGAAGAAGACAAGTTCGTGCTCAGGAAATTCATGAAGCAAGAGAACAACGTTTGGCTGCTCACCGACAACGCCAGCAACAACAACGGTTTCCTAATTTGAATATCGAACGTGCAGCCTTTCGATATGAGCCGGACATTGAATACGGTGCGCACGCTTTAGTTCGATTTGGTTCGATGTCTGTCGTTTGCCCGCATTGCGATGCACTGATGAATTGAATTGATATGAGTGGCAAACTATTGACTGAAATTCATATGCAAGCGCCAAATCTTCAAATCAGAGATGTACTTATTCGTGAATTGGAACGTGAGCGTGCATACGGCAGAATAACTTTGGAACAACAAGTACAAAGAAATGTTCCATTATTGAATGAGCAGAAAAAGAGTGCGTATGATGAATTGATGAAGGCTGTCAATGATGGAAACGGTGGACTATTTTTTCTTGATGCGCCCGGCGGAACTGGGAAAACGTTCCTGATATCATTGATTTTGGCAACAATACGATATCAAAATGGCATTGCGTGCATGAAAGATCTGCGGAATAATAATTTCGCTTTAGTGGCGCAATGATACTGTTAGCAGACGATATTCGACAAACACTTCCTGTTATTCCGAAATCAACAGCGGCGGATGAATTGAACGCATGTCTCAAGTCATCGTATTTGTGGCGGTACGTGAAAACCATACTATTGACTATGAATATGCGAGTGTTTCTGCAACAGGATAGCACCGCAGAAGTTTTCTCTAAAGAACTGCTAAGAATTGGAAATGGGCAAATTCCGGTTGATACATCCAGTGGTTTGATATCAATTCCACCTGCCATTTGTCAATTCACTTCAACGAAAGCTGAACTCATCACGAATGTTTATCCGAACATTGGCCAAAATTATCGTAACTACGATTGGTTGAGTGCACGCGCAATTTTAGCTGCCAAAAAAAACCGATATTAATGACTTAAACTGGACGATTCAAAGTCAAATTCCGGGAGATTTGCGCTCATACAAATCGATCGATCGTGTTTAAAATGAAGACGAAGCCGTGAATTATCCAGTGGAATTTCTAAATTCTTTGGATTTGCCTGGCATGCCGCCGCATCATTTGCGTCTCAAAGTTGGATCTGTCATTATTATGCTTCGCAATTTTCATGCGCCGAAACTGTGTAAGGGAACCGACTGATTGTGGCGCAGCTATCGAATAATGTGATAGTTGCAAGAATTTTGAAAGGGACTTACAACGGGGCAGAATGCTTGATTCCACAAATTCCTTTGAGTTCCAACGATTTGCCATTTCAGTTCAAACGTATTCAGTTTCCAGTGAAACTAGCATTTGCGATGACAATTAACAGGTCACAAGGACAGTCGCTGGAAGTGTGTGGCATAAATCTAGAAATGCCATGTTTTTCACACGGCCAGCTATACGTGGCGTGTTCACGAGTTGGAAAACCATCTTCTCTGTACATTTACGCACCGGAACAGAAAACAAAAAATGTTATTTATCAAGCTGCGTTACATTGAAAAAAATGTAGAAAAATCGCAAATAAATGATTTTCAACACAATATAGATTCAACTTCCTTTTCTTTTCAAAACACATAATTTCACGCAGGGCAACGCCTGCGGGGTCAGCTAGTTTGATATAAAAAATATCCATAATTAGAATTGGAAAAAGTTTTTAATATTTAAAGTAATGAATTCATTAGCAGACCTTGGTTTAATTTTATATCAAGAAACGTACAAAATGTAAGCAAGAACAATGCTATTAGGCGAAGCCATGTATATATATTTGCTTGGAATTTCCTATTGAATTGTTGTACGTAATTCGGAAGGTGATTCAAACTGAATGGCCTGCTCACATCTGAGTGGACATTCACCTCGAAACCGCTTTTGTTGGGCAAGGCAGGTAGTGTGCGTCATACAGCAGACCTGCATGAGGTGTGACTGAAACTAACAAATTGATAAAGTTGTTTTCTATTAATAATCAAATTAAAATTTTTATATTTAATAGTATTTAAAAATAAACGTTTATGAAACTTAATATTAAATAGTTATGCTAATCTCTCTCTAATTTTCCCATTTTCATTCCTATTCCTGTGCAGCTTACATAGTAGCCAAAAAATTCCAAACAGTTGCATTTGCTACAGCAATTGCAACTGCTTATTGCTCAAAATTATTCGTGGTATTATACACAGAATTTAGAATAATATCACGTTCATACTATGACATAAATTACTTCAGTAGCGTTCATACCAACTTTTCGTAATTTATTTTTATAATTCGGTGACAACTCTCATAGTTGTTTATTTTGTGGCAAAGGTCGAAAGTAAGTATGCAATCGTAATTTTTCCGGGCACCTCTAAATGTCTTAATTTTGGACCTCAAAATTTCAATTAAAAGACCTTCGGCCATATTCCCACACATATATTTTTTTAAATTTTTTCCCATATTAAATTTTCATTGACATAAATGACACCTAACCTTTTCTTCGATTATTTATCGAAAAAATCAGTGCTGACACCGATCGCATCTTACCCCACGTCTGCACGGGCAATTTTTGATGGCATTATAAACAGTCAAATTTCATTGAATTTGTCAATATTTTAATGGTGGACATTCCCATGTTATGTTATCGTCATTTTGAAAATGTCGTCAAACAATCTAGTTCGCTGTGCCCACGGTCTTGATTCAATAAAAGAATTGTTTGATTTATACGATTAAGAGGAAAGAAGAAGGAAGCAGAGATTCTGGGTGAATCTTTCTTAACAAAAAAGGGAAATGCACAGTCTCCATCCATTTTCGCGTTCTTATTCATTTAATAGACGCGATAAGACTAACGAATTCTACGATGCTGCTAATGTGAGTGTCACGAAAAAATGAAAAACACTTGTCAAACAAACAAAATGACAACTTACAGCAGCACAGCATGTTGGCAATTTGCTGTCTCCAGTGGCAATTTGCTTGAAATTGCCAATTGCAAGCAATCAAAAATTGCCCTTGGAGACTTGGGGTTAATTTGGTGGTAATTTATGATAAATTACATAATTTTAAGGTAATTTCATTGACAGATTTCCAATGGCGAAATTATTTAATTTGGACACGATTTATCCATAAATCAAGAATAAGCCAGAAAATACGATTGTGAGAACATAATATAAAATTAAAAACAGCCGCTGAATAATAATGAGTTAATTAGTGATTTATTTTGTCAGTACATATAGATATTCTTTAAAATTTTTGCAAATAGCTTTTAATTTATTAAATTTGATTATGTCTTCTTCACAAATTGTTGGCCTGCAATTACAATTTTTTAAACATGAAATTAATTGATTAAACGTCAGATATTTGTTTTCACTAACATAACTAATAGAGTGAATGCTTACGAAAAATTTATACGAGTACATACATTTCAGTATTGAACCGCGCATTCTGTTTTAAATGGAGAAGAATGCGTGAAACGGCGAAGAATACAGCCGATTCCCGCAGAATTTATTTACCGTTTAATCATTTTTTTGTTCACATGTATAGTGTAAATGAATTTATTGTGATTGTTGCACATGTGTTCCATAGGCCTGTAGTGAAAATTATAGACAGTCTTCAAAATATACTATTAAAATTAATAGTAAGAAATCAAGTGATTAATTTACTAGTTCCAAACTTATCTATAAATTAACCAATAGCTGACTTTTTTGCATGTATAATAAATTGTTAGTATTTCTTGTTCCTTTCTTGTCAATTTTATAAAAAGAGATGTAAAGACAAACATGGGAATTTGAAGAAAAACCGTTATTATTCTTTTATAATTTTATTTGCTTTTTTAATTCCACATTTTAGAGGTAAATCTTCAAGTTAACACGTATTTTAAAATATACGCAAAGTGTCCGCAAAGAAAAGTGGAATGCGGCATCATGAATTAACAAGCTGAATTAACACATTCCTCATTTATGCACAAAAATTATTATACATGTCGAGTACACATTATTATATTATGTACATACATATTGAAACGTGATTGCATACTGTATCATGATTGCATACTCTTAGATCCCATCTGGAGTTTGAAGTTGTGTGCACCACCCTATGTGGTAAGATAGTAGCATAGGGCCGTAACTAAAACGTCAAATTTTTTACCGTATGAAAAAAAAACATATACACTATATGTGAGTTCACCTCGAAAAAACTGGTGCCATTGCACTAAAAATTTCATGTTACGAAATTGTAGTAGGAAAAGAAAAAAAGGAACAATCAGAATAAAAGAGTTTATCACTATATAGTATTTTTTATTAGTAAAACGGAATAAAAATATAATACAGAATAATAATTATTAGAAAAATTATTTTTCCCGGAAAACCCGCACCCAAAATCAATAATAATAAACAAAATAACGTAATTATATAAACTATCAAATCTATTTAGATGCAAATTAGTATTTAAAATAATACTGAATACATTGTTAAACGTAGACATGCTTTCACAGAAAGATTATATATTTATTTTCATTTACAAAATTCCGCAGAATTCATATATTTATATGCTGTTTTCTGCTTTGGTATTTCATAGTTTGACAAATACATTGTAATCTGTCTAGAATATATTGTGTATTCATTAGATTTTTAGCTATGAATTGAAATTAGAATGCCCTCAAAAATAGTTGTTTCAAAAAAAAAAAATTTATTATATAACATTTATTTAATTAAATATACGTACAGAATTGTGTTGATATTTTCTTTTCTTCTTCTTTTCTTATATTTATTACTAAACATTTAAAGTAAGTTTAACAACATAGTTTGATGATAATAGATAAATATTTTCTTTAATTTTTGTAATTTTGTTGGCATTAAGTTCACTAAACAAGCCAAACAAATTATAAATTAATATAAGAATTAAATAATAATAGTTTTAATAAATTTATTTTAGCATAGAGAGTAGTGAACCTAATATTAGTAATGATCAAAATTATTAATCAGAAATAGTATTCACTAATTGAATTTGGTACTTTTTGAAATGAGAATAGTATTAAAATATTAACGAACGACAACCCCAAATAGTGTTTTTTCCGAAACTCACCAGTTTATTTACATCCAGTGGGGAATGAAAAATTGGTTTGTTTACATCCAGTGGCGAAAAAATTGCCAGCAATACAAGTGTATTCTGTGAATGGATAAGTAAGTTTTTTTTCTCATATTATCTGATAGTAGTGTATAGAATGTTCTCGTTCAAGGTGTATATAAGATTCGTGGTGTATATCAGTTTCTAGAATAATCCAGGAACTTCTAGAATTTTGTACTTCAACCATTCGAAAGCTATAAAAACGACCACACTATTCAAAGTCGAACGCAGTTGAGCAAAGATCGTAACAGTGTGTATATCGTGCATTTGAATCGAAGGAGCAGTATTGTGATTTTGTAAAGTGATGAAATTAATTAATAAATAAAGTGTAAAATATAATAAAGTAAACTTTAAGCCTTATATTAAATGTGTAAATTGCAATAATTAAATAGTTATCTATTTTAATATAACCAGCGATTGTTTGATTATTACACGATCCAGTGGTATGAATCCGAGTACAGAGAGTTAGAGTAAATTGTCAGGAGGGCAATTTCGTAACAGAATAAATTGTCGAGAGGGCAATTTCGTAACAATATATATGAATTTTACATATTTATGAGTTTTTCTAGTATTTTAAATAGTTGGATTCACTGCTGGGATGTTGTTTATGTTTGTGTAAAATGGCGAATATTTGGTGAAATAAAATCATATCAAATCAGATCTACGCTAAAATTTAACTTTTAGGAGGTCACTTTATTTGTATTTTAAAACGAAATACGAAACTTAAAAAAAAATTGTAATATTTAATCCAAAAAAAACTATAATATTTAATTTGGAGTTGAAAACTCAAATGTTAACAAGTTTATTTAATTTCAATCTATTCTTAATATAAAATCTGATCCAATTGCTTTCCATGTTCACTTTTGTTCACTGTAAATGCACCATGGTAATCGTTGGTTATAGAATCATAATTGTTTGATTTTTTGGCATAATATTATACTACTAATAACTAAAATAATTAATAAAAATTAATTTATATTAAAATAGTGTCCGAGTGCCACCCCTTCTGCGTGCATAATTAACTATCGTCATGGAGGAATGAAGGAGCATATAGACTTGAGACTTAGAGAAACTAGAAGCATAGGGAAACGAAACTTAACAAATTGTCGGTCATACGGGCACAAAACTTTTTTACAGTATGCCCAAATAACAACAGTTGCAATAAGCTCAGAAAAATCTTCAAAATAAGTCAAAAATGCAGCTAAACGAATTAAGTAAACGACTTTATGGTTTTAATTAAACCGAAGTTGTGTTTCTCTCGTTAATAATGTCGAATTAATTTCTTCACCTAGACACAATTGCATTATTTCAACTTGTGGATCTTCAGAGTTCATTGACAATGAGAAATTAATAACAAAATTTTGTGTTTTCAGTTATTTTGAGAAGTTTAAGAATTACGATGAGAATTACGATGGCTAGTGTTCACTGAATTTCTACAACTTCATAAATAAATCTTAAAATAATTTCACACTTGCAGAATCGTGCACAAATGCATTCATATCAGTGTCTATTCTATTTGTTCTTTGGGATAAACTTTCCTTGGTGTGATCAGTGCTTTCAATATTTGATATAAAAGATATCGATAATTACAAGTCAAGCCTTTCTAAATTGGAAAAAGTTTTTAATATTTAAAGTAATGAATTCATTAGCAGACCTTGGTTTAATTTTATATCAAGAAACGTACAAAATGTAAGCAAGAACAATGCTTTTAGACGAATCCATGTGTATGTATTTGTTTGGAATTTCGTATTGAATTGTTGTACGTAATTCGGAAGATGATTCAAACTGAATGGCCTTTTCGCATCTGAGTGGACATTCACCTCGAAACCGATTTTGTTGGGCCAGGCAGGTAGTGTGCGTCAGTTGGCGCCGCAAAGTTTCATACATCAGACCTGCATGAGCTAGTGACTGACACTAACAATTTGATAAAGTTGTTTTGTTCGTTTGTTTTTCGTTGTTCAAAAATGTTTGTCTATTAATAATCAAATTAATATTTTTGTGTTTAATAGTATTTAAAAAAAAAAAACGATTTTGAAACTTAATATTAAATAGTTATGCTAATCTATCTCAAATTTTCCCTTTTTCTTTCCTATTCCGCTCCAGCTTACATAGTGTCCAACAAATTCCAAACAATTGCACTTGCTACAGCAATTGCAACTGCTTATTGCTTAAAATTATTCGTGGTATTATACACAGAATTTAGAATAATATCACGTTCATACTATGACATAAATTACTTAATTTGTCATAAATTTCTTCACCTAAATCAGTAGCGTTCATACTACCTGTTCGTAATTTATTTTGACAATTCGGTGACAACCCTCATATTTGTTTATTTTGTGGCAAAGGTTGAAAGTAAGTATGCAATCGTAATTTTTCCGGGCACCTCTTAATTGCTTAATTTTGGACATCAAAATTTCAATTAAAAGACCTTCGGGCCCATACCCACACACATTTGTTATATAAATTTTTTTTCCATATCATTAAATTTTCGTTGACAGAAATGAAACCTTACCTTTTCTTCGATTATTTATCGAAAAAATCAGTGCTGACACCGATCGCATCTTACCCCACGTCTGCACGGGCAATTTTTGATGGCATTACAAACAGTCAAATTTCATTGAATATGCCAATATTTTAATGATGGTTATTGCCATGTTATGTCATCGTCATTTTGAAAATGTCGTCCAACAATCTAGTTCGCTGTGCCCGCGGTCCTGATTCAATAAAAGAATTGTTTGATTTATACGATGAAGAGGAAAGAAGAAGGAAGCAGAGATTCTGGGTGAAACTTTCTTATCAAAAAAGGCAAATGCACAGTCTCCATCCATTTTCGCGTTTTTATTCATTTAATAGACGCGGTAAGACTAACGAATTCTACGATGCTGCTAATGTGAGTGTCACGAAAAATTGAAAAACAGTTGTCAAACAAACAAAATGACAACTTACAGCAACACAGCATGTTGGCAATTTGCTGTCTCCAGTGGCAATTTGCTTGAAATTGCCAATTGCCAGCAATTAAAAATTTCCCTTGGAGACTTGGGGTTAATTTGGTGGTAATTTATGATAAACTACATAATTTTAAGGTAATTTCATTGACAGATTTCCAATGGCGAAATTACTTAATTAGGACACGATTTATCCATAAATCAAGAATAAGCCGGAAAATACGATAGTGAGAACATAATATAAAATTAAAAACAGCCGTTGAATAATAATGAGTTAATTAGTGATTTATTTTGTCAGTACATATAGATATTCTTTAAAATTTTTGCAAATAGCTTTTAATTTATTAAATTTGATAATTTCTTCTTCACAAATTGTTGGCCTGCAATTACAATTTTTTAAACATGAAATTAATTGATTAAACGTCAGATATTTGTTTTCACTAACATAACTAATAAAGTGCATGCTTACGAAAAATTTATACATACATTTCAGTATTGAACCGCGCATTCTGTTCTAAATGGAGAAGTATGCGTGAAACGGCGAAGAAGACAGCCGATTCTCGTAGAATTTATTTACCGTTTAATCATTTTTTTGGTCACATGTGTTGTGTAAATGAATTTATTGTGATTGTTGCACATGTTTTCCATACGCCTATAGTGAAAATTATAGACAGTCTTCAAAATATACTAGTAAAATTAATAGTAAGAAATCAAGTGATTAATTTACTAGCTCCAAACTTATCTATAAATTAACCAATAGCTGACTTTTTTGCGTGTATAATAAATTGTTAGTATTTCTTGTTCCTTTCTTGTCAATTTTATAAAAAGAGAAGTAAAGACAAACATGGGAATTTGAAGAAAAACAGTTATTATTCTTTTATAATTTTATTTGCTTTTGTTAGTTCCCCATTTTAGAGGTAAATCTTCAAGTTACCGCGTGTTTTAAAATATACGTAAAGTGTCCGAAAAGAAAAGTGGAATGTGGCATTATGAATTAACAAGCTGAATTAACACATTCCTCATTTATGCACAAAAATTATTATACATGTCCAGTACACATTATTATATTCTGTACATACATATTGAAACGTGATTGCATACTGTATCGTGATTGCATACTCTTAGGATCCCATCTGGAGTTTGAAGTTGTGCGCACCACCCTATGTGGTAAGATAATAGTGTATAGAATGTTCTCGTTCAAGGTGAATATAAGATTCGTGGTGTATATCAGTTTCTAGAATAATCCAGGAACTTCTAGAATTTTCTACTTCAACCATTCGAAAGCTATAAAAACGACCACACTATTCAAAGTCGAACGCAGTTGAGCAAAGATCGTAACAGTGTGTATATCGTGCATTTTAATCGAAGCAGCAGTATTGTGATTTTGTAAAGTGATGAAATTAATTAATAAATAAAGTGTAAAATATAATAAAGTAAACTTTAAGCCTTATATTAAATGTGTAAATTGCAATAATTAAATAGTTAGCTATTTTAATATAACCAGCGATTGTTTGATTACTACACGATCCAGTGGTATGAATCCGAGTACAGAGAGTTAGAGTAAATTGTCAGGAGGGCAATTTCTTAACAGAATAAATTGTCGAGAGGGCAATTTCGTAACAATATATATGAATTTTACATATGTATGAGTTTTTCTAGTATTTTTAATAGTTGGATTCACTGCTGGGATGTTGTCTATGTTTGTGTAAAATGGCGAATATTTGGTGAAATAAAATCATATCAAATCAGGTCTACGCTAAAATTTAACTTTTAGGAGGTCACTTTATTTGTATTTTAAAACGAAATACGAAACTTCTAAAAAAAATTTGTAATATTTAATCCAAAAAAAATTATAATATTTAATTTCAAGTTGAAAACTCAAATGTTAACAAGTTTATTTAATTTCAATCTATTCTTAATATAAAATCTGATCCAATTGCTTTCCATGTTCACTTTTGTTCACTGTAAATGCACCATGGTAATCGTTGGTTATAGAATCATAATTGTTTGATTTTTTGGCATAATATTATACTACTAATAACTAAAATAATTAATAAAAATTAATTTATATTAAAAAGATGTCCGAGTGCCACCCCTTCTGCGTGCATATTTAACTATCGTCATGGACGCATGAAAGAGCATATGGACTTGAGACTTAGAGAAACTAGAAGCATAGGGAAACGAAACTTAACAAATTGCCGGTCATAAGGGCAATTAGCCAAAAATCATTACTAGTTTCCTATTAAAGATTTATCAACGAAATTTCACAGGAATATTGCGGGAAACAACAGGAAACATCACACCAAAAATGGACGTGTTATTTTTCCAGCCACGCCCTCTATTGACCTATTATTATATCTTACGATCCATACAATATTTTTGGACGAAATTATATATTAGTAAGTATATGGACCCTACATAGCTATATGCAAGAATTGGGGTCGATCAGAGAAAGCATACGCCTCCCTCCCATATAATGAACTTTGGGGACTCCTGTTGTGAGTCAAGACACGGCTACCTACGAGTAGTCGACTCACGACATGACTTCCCATACAGTGTAAACCAATGTAAGCGTTCAGGGTGACTCGGTACATGCAGCTGCGGATCAAAGTGCATGATCAGTATTATGTTTATGTTTGTTTATTTAAGCAAGACTTCTCTGTCTTTGATTGTGATACAATAGGAATGAATATTAGATAATATAAAAACACTTAGATTACTTTAACCTAAATACCGGTTACTCACGTTATTTATAGTGTTGCCATACAACACGTATAAAAAACATTAGTGTGGGTATTGTCACTATAACATTAGGGTAGCAGTTACCATAACATCCCCCTTTTTCTTAAAACAAATATACACTATAAATGTTAGTGAGTCATATATATACAAGACAGATTTTTACAAATTTAACCTGTTAGGCGGTATTATCTTTCTTCCATATTTTGATGTATACATTTCATTATTATTACTATAAGTATTAATTTCATTGTTTAGACTTTCACTGTTATCGATGTTAACATTATCATTATTTATTATTGCACTATGGTTAGGAGATTCGTTCATAGCCTTGTAATCAAAATATACATTTCTGTTATTAGATAAATTCATATTCGATTCCTCAATTACTTCATCTACCATGTTGTCTGATTTTCCAGCTAACTTCATTATGTGTTGCCTATTTCTTCTATAAACTACACCATTTTCATCCCTCACCAAAAATGATCTAGGCTCTTTGCACTTTTCAATGATTTTGCCCTTAAACCATACCGATGTGGGATTTTTTTTAAAATAAATTTGTTCATTCACGTCAATTGGTTTAAGATTTTTTGAATTTTTATTGTAATTTTGAGACGACTGCAATTGGTTTTGTCTCAATTGACAATAATATTTTCTCGAATTAACTAACTTAGGCTTCAAGTCATTGGACATCGAAGGCAGTTTCGTACGTAATTTTCTGCTCACCAATAATTCAGAAGGACTTGGCATACTATTTCTAGATGTTGTTCGATGTTGCAAAAATGCTATATATGGGTCCGTACCAGAATCCTTGCACTTATGTAAAATATTTTTGATTGTCTGGATAGACCTCTCAGCCAGACCATTTGAACGAGATAAATAGGGGCTGGATGTAATACTCTCAATACCCCAGTTGATACAGAACTGTCTGAAATCTTTTGAATTGAATGGTGGTCCGTTATCTGAAATTAAAATTGCAGGAATACCATGCCTCGCAAAAATTGATTTAAATTTCGTTATGACTTGCATTGACGAATAACCAGAACTTAATAGTTCTACCTCAAAAAATTTTGAATAGTAGTCTATGACAATCAAATACATTTTCTGATCAAATTCGAACAGATCGCATCCGACTTTGTACCAAGGTACGTTAAAAATCTCATGATTTTCCAAATCCTCTTTGGGATTGGCATTTCTGTATTTTAAACAAATACCACAATTAGATACAATGTTATAAATGTCATTATTTATGTTAGGCCAATAAATTGAACCTCTTGCTAAATTCTGACAACCCTGAATTCCCATATGACCCTCATGTACATATTGTAACATTCTCAATCTTAGACTTTCCGGTATTAAAATACGTTTATTCTTAAATAAAATACCGTTTACTACGCTTATTTCATCTTTTATTGGATAAAATTGCTGTACTCTTACATCCACCTGCTTCTTACTATCCGGCCAACCTTCTTTCACATAGACTATAATTTTTTGAAATACTTCATCATTCCCCGTTTCCAATTTAATATCCTCAATTTCATTTGCCGGTAATGCCACTTGACATATTAGGGAATTACATTGCAAATCAATGTCTTTGTCTAAATCCGAAAAGATTTTTTCCCTAAGCGGAGCCCTAGACAAGGTATCGGCAACAAATAATTCCTTGCCTGGTTTATAAACAACAGGCAAATTATACGACAATAGTCTCAGCATAAACCTTTGAAGACGTGTTGGTATGTTATATAAGGGTTTATTGAACAATGGGACAAGAGGTTTGTGATCCGTTTCAACAATCACACTTCTACCATAAATATACTGATGGAAACGTGTGCACCCAAACACTATTGCAAATAATTCCTTCTCAATTTGTGCGTAATTTATCTGACTATCAGTCAAAGAAGCGGATGCATATGCTATAGGGTTTTCACCATGCATTATCACTGCTCCTACTGCGAATTTCGACGCATCCACTGATAGCGTTAAAGATTTTTTCGTATCGTAATACGCTAAAACTGGTGCTTTCGTAATTTCCCTCTTTAAATTATCAAATTCAATTTGTTGTTCACTGTTCCAACTCCAAACAGAATCATCTTTCAATAGGTCCCTTAAATGTTTGTTTTTGCATGACAAATTGTCAATGAATGATCCTAAATAGGTAATCATTCCTAAGAAACGTTGTAATTCTCTTTTATCTTTCGGTACGGGCATTGCCAGAATAGATTTAATTCTCCCCTCATCTGGTCTTACACCATTCTCACTAAAAATGTGACCAATAAACTTTATCTCAGTCTTAAGTATTATTGATTTTGCCTTATTAAATCTAAGACCTACTCTCTTGCCTCTTTCCAGGACCTGATTTAAAATTGTATTGTGCTTATCCACACTTGGTGCATGAATGGAAAAATCATCCATATATATTACTAAACCTGGTATATCACCGAACAGTCTTATCATTTCAGCATGAAATATCTCAGGGGCAGAACTTATGCCAAAAGGCAAACGTAAAAAACGATACCTCCCAAATGGGGTATTAAATGTACACAATCTAGATGATTCATCGTCTAGTTGAATCATCCAAAAACCAGACTTAGCATCCAGCAGACTAAAAACTTTAGAACCACTCATTCGAGATTTACATTCATCTATAGTAGGAAACTCAAATCTCGGTCTCACAATCACCTTATTTAGATTTCGCGGATCTAAACACAGTCTCAAATTACCATTAGATTTCGTAACTAGAACAATTGAATTAACCCAATCTGTAGGTTCTTTAACCTCAGTGATAACGTTCAATTTAACCATCCTTTCAATTTCATTTTTCAAAGGTTCATGAAGACTAAACGGTACACCGCGCGGAGGATCAATTACCGGTTGACAATTCTCTTTAATTTGCAAATGACACTTCTCTTGAAGTTGCCCTAAACCATGAAACATCTCCTTATATTGTTCAAGAATTGATTCACAATTTATTGTGTTGACTTTTTTGATCAAATTCATTCTAGTAGCCATTTCAAGACCAATGATATTATTACATTTCATATTCAAGATATAGAAAGATGTGGCATAAACTAAATTATTATATAAAAAATTTATAAACATTTTTCCGACTACTGGCAACTTTTCACCACTAAACGTAAATATGTTATTGTATACCTTATTATCTACCTTACTGATACCCAAGGTGTTGAAGGTGTTGATTGACATCAGATTAGTTTGAGCACCAGTGTCGACTTGACAAACCACTTTTCTCCCATTGACTTCTACGTTAATGTTCCAAATGTTCTTACTGAGCTTTTCACCGATCGTTCCCACAAATAGGCTTTCCTCCTCTTCTTCTTCCTCTTCTTCTTCCTCTTCTTCAACAACATTTTTTACGTATTTGTTTCCTTTACCAAAATTCTTTGAAAAGCACATCTTGGCATAGTGATTTAATTTTCCACAGGCATTGCATGTAAGGCCGAGAGCAGGGCATTTATTGACGTGTTTTTGTCCGCATTTATTGCAAATGGCAGTTGGCATTGACTGTTGCTTTTGATATTGTTCATTTTGGTATTGTTTTTGATATGGTCGGTTTTGGTATTGTTGTTTCTTAGTATGTTGTATTGCTGCAACTGCTGGTTCTTCTTCTTCCTTAACATTTTGAAAGCAGGCTAAATTTACTTTCGCCATCTCTATACTCTTGGCAATTTCCAGAGCTTTTTTCCAATTTATGCCTCCTTCACTCAGTAGACGTTCTTTAATATTGTTGTTGTTTTGTGACAGGCCACATATGAAAATGTCCTTCACCAAACTTTCTCGCAAAGATCCAAATTCGCAAGATTGACTCAGATTTTCCAATATGGTTGCATATTGCACAATCGACTCTTCATAAGCTTGACGACGGGTAAAGAAGGCATGCCTTTCCATGGCAATGTTGACTTTGGGTATGAAATGTGCTTCGAAATGTTTCAGCAAGTCACTGTATTTTATTTTTTCCATGTCGACATTGAAAGAGTTGAAAATATGCAGGCACGCCGGCCCCATATGGTGTAGTAGTAACGCTACCTTTCTTCTCTCCGACTCCATCTCCAAGTTTGTAGCCATCAAAAATATTTGGAAATGCTTGCTCCAGTTGGCCCATTCTGTTGCCAAATTAATAGCCTTTAAATTAAATAATGGCGTCGTTGACGAGAATGACGAAACATTTTTGTTTTGTTGTATTTCTCTATCAATTTGATCCGGCATTTTGTTTTCCTTGACGCTTTAGACTCTTTTTTTTCTTTTTCTTTTAAAACTTTAAGTGTTTCTTTTCTCTATTTGTATAAAACGACTTCAATTTGTCTAATACAACTTTAATTTTTTCCTTATTTTTATTTTCGGTTCGAATCTGACACCATATTATGTTTATGTTTGTTTATTTAAGCAAGACTTGTCTGTCTTTGATTGTGATACAATAGGAATGAATATTAGATAATATAAAAAACACTTAGATTACTTTAACTTAAATACCGGTTACTCACGTTATTTATAGTGTTGCCATACAACACGTATAAATAACATTAGTGTGGGTATTGTCACTATAACATTAGGGTAGCAGTTACCATAACAATCAGCACGCAAATGAAATCAGGCCAGTTAATGAACTGGTAGGGTAAGCAGTGCATGACCCAGTTGCCGCGAAAGCAGAATAGGTGAAAGTAGGTTACACTGTATAGCGTAAATGTAAGTTTATAAATATTAGTGTTTATAACTTAATAAATGAGTTGTATTTTTGAAAGCGAAACGGTAGTGTCTTTTTTTGCGCCGCAATTCGGCACAGTCTTAATAATAAAGTCAGTGCTAAATTTTCAGGTCCAGGAACCACCGGACAATTGCCGTGCGTGTCGCACCGTTCTCGCCGAGGAGGTACAACATTTTGGCGCAGGCGGTTCAAGGATCCCCAACGCGGGAATAATAAGGACAGAAAATATGAACAACAACATGTTGTTATAATATTAGTATTTAATTTTTTGACGCTAAGCTGGACCAATATTGATGGAATTTTCAGAGGTTGTTCGTTGTGGATCTGGGAAGGTTTAGAAATAAAAAAACCTTATACTTTTCCTGAAGAAAAGTCGGAAAATTTAAAAATTCCAAAAAGGACTTTTTTCCATAAAAAATTTGTTTTCTTTCAAATTTTTTTTCCAATTGTTTCTTGCAAATCTATCGATCTCAAAACATTCGGAAAAGTCGGAAAATTCGGAAAATTCGAAAATTAGAAAAACCTAATCTCACTTTTTGTTCTCATTTTTTTTGCATGTGCGTGGTGTTGCACGCGCACATTTAGTTTCATATTGGTGTTGTAAGCACTGACTGATACTCCTATAACTCAACAGATGGAGCTGTAGACGCTTATTTATTTTTACAGTTGCGTATATTGTTTGCTCCTTCTGATTTGTTTATTCGAACAGTGCGGACACGGTCAATTGACTTTCCGACATTTTTCCAAATTTTAATTGATTTCTCGAGTTAAATTCATTACATTAAATTGTTAAATTGTTTACATTCACGAAATATTTGATTTTAAATCTGTGGATCATCAGTTTTTGAGTGAAATTATTGACATTTCAAACAAAAAAAGTGAGTTCATTATTTTTGTTTGTTGGTGAATACCTAACCTCATTTCCATTGGAATTTATTTGTGTTATTTCCTCAGCTGATTTGTAAATTATTTGAATCCTTCAATTTCGGTCGTATGCTTTCTTTATTTCGGCTATTCAAAAGGTAAATTATTGAAAATTATTCCGTGAAAACTTTATGTGTGTTTCATACAAAGTGATCAATTACAGATTGAAATTTGTTACGATGCCACAAAGAGGTCGCGCTAATATCGGTCGGCGTTCCCGACGTACAACGGACCAACGAAATTATACAGCACGTCGTACGGAAGAGGAAAATGCTACTGCAAGGGAATCTGCTCGAATCGGAATGATTGAACATCGTGCGCGACAATCACAAGAGGCTCACGAAGCTTACAATGAGTAACAACGATTGAGAAGAAGACAAGTTCGTGCTCAGGAAATTCATGAAGCAAGAGAACAACGTTTGGCTGCTCACCGACAACGCCAGCAACAACAACGGTTTCCTAATTTGAATATCGAACGTGCGATGTCTGTCGTTTGCCCGCATTGCGATGCACTGAAATTTCCAAAAGAACCGGCCGTATTGTGTTCCGCAAGCGGAAAAGTGAAATTACCAGAGTTACTTCCTCCACCAGAGCCATTGCGGTCGTTGCTTTACGGTGAATCACCAAATTCGAATCATTTTTTACAATATTCCACGATGTATAACGATTGTTTTCAAATGACGTCGTTTGGTGGGGAAATTGTGAATGAACATAATTACAATCCCACATTCAAGGTTAGTTCACCAACAATCTAACACTTATTATCTCGCCAATAAAATACAGAAATTAACATATTTGTCTGCAACTATACAGATTCACGGGCAAATTTATCTTCTTGCTGGATCGCTGTTGCCGCATCCTGATCAAGATCACAAATATCTCCAAATATATTTCCTTGGAGATTCAAATGAAGAAGTGAATCGACGTTGTGAAACTTTCAATGCGACGAAAAGAGAAATTGTGCAGCAATTGCAGGAAATGTTGCATGAATACAACGAACTAATTTGATTATTCAAAACTTCATTAGAAAGGATGCCATCTGATGATCACAGAATCGTCATAAAAGCGGACAAACGACCAGCAGGCACTCATGAACGGCAATATAATGCACCGACGGCCGATGAAATATCAATTGTTTTTGTTGGCGATAATTTAGAATCCCGTGATATTGTTATTAAACGTGAGATGCATTAGAGCGAATCAATGAAACTCATCGATCGTATGACTCACTACAATATCCGCTTATGTTCTACCGTGGTGAAGATGGATATCACTTGAGATACAACATGATCAATCCTACCAATTGTTAGTAAAATAAAAACAAACACTCTTGATTGTAACTTCATTTTTTGTTAACTTTTAGGTGTCGATACAAATAAGAAGGTCAGTGCAATGAACTTTTACGCGTATCGATTGATGATTCGCGAAGGAATTGACAACCATCTCTTGAGATATCGCCGATTATTTCAACAGTATGCATTTGATGTGTACGTGACGATGGAGACAGAATGACTCAATTTTATTCACTTCAATCAGACCAAGCTTCAATCTGAAGAGTATATTCACTTGCGAGATGCGGTCAATAGCGATGAAGATGTGACAAACTTTGGCCGACTCACGATTTTGCCATCAACATACATTGGCAGCCCAAAGCACATGCACGATTACGAGGAAACGCAAACTGGAAATGATGGATATCCACTCTATCGGCGTCGCTCATCAGACAAAATGGCAGAACATTCAGCATTCAATTTAAAGGAGTGAATATTGAAGTTGACAACACATGGATCGTACCATATTCGCCAATATTGTCTAAGACATTCAAAACTCATATCAATGTTGAGTATTGCAGTTCTGTGAAATCGATCAAATACGTTTGCAAGTACGTCACCAATGGAATCGACATGGCGGTTATTGGCCTTGATCGAGATGAGATCAGCAAGTATCAAATGGGTCGATACGTGAACTGCAATGAAGCGCTATGGAGAATATTTTGTTTGTAATTCATGAGCGTTTTCCGACTGTTGTGCATCTCGCAGCTCATTTGGAGAATGGCCAAAGAGTGTATTTCAACCAAGAGAATGCAGTACAGCGAGCGGAAACACCACCAGCAACAACATTGACGAGTTTTTTCTCAACTTGCGCCAGTGATCCGTTTACGAGCACATTGCTTTATTCGGAAATGCTCGATATTATACATGGAATGCATCGTCGAAGAAATGGTTACGCAGAAAGCAAGGCCAACCAGTAGATGGATATTCAAGTGTGCTCAATTAATGCATTAGGACGAATTTACACAATCCACCCGAAAAACGACGATTGCTTCCACCTTCGGTTGCTATTGATTAATGTACGCGGTTCAACTTCATTTGAGTCATTGCGAACTGTGAATGGTACGGTGTGTGCAACTTTTCGAGAAGCATGCCAGCAATTACAATTGCTGGAACATGATAATCACTGGAATCAAATGATGGACGATGCGATAGCTACTTCTCATGCCACTGAAGTTCGCACACTATTCGCGATGATCATTTCGACATGTCAGCCTTCAAATCCGCGTCAATTATGGGATACGTACAAAAATTACATTGCCGAAGACATTTTACATCGTATTCGAGTGGCAACATGGAATTCAGAATTGCAAATGAACGATGACATCTACAATGAAGCATTGGTGTTGATTGAAGATTTGTGTTTGCTTATGAGTGGCAAACTATTGACTGAAATTCATATGCAAGCGCCAAATCTTCAAATCAGAGATGTACTTATTCGTGAATTGGAACGTGAGCGTGCATACGGCAGAATAACTTTGGAACAACAAGTACAAAGAAATGTTCCATTATTGAATGAGCAGCAAAAGAGTGCGTATGATGAATTGATGAAGGCTGTCAATGATGGAAACGGTGGACTATTTTTTCTTGATGCGCCCGGCGGAACTGGGAAAACGTTCCTGATATCATTGATTTTGGCAACAATACGATATCAAAATGGCATTGCGTGCATGAAAGATCTGCGGAATAATAATTTCGCTTTAGTGGCGCAATGATACTGTTAGCAGACGATATTCGACAAACACTTCCTGTTATTCCGAAATCAACAGCGGCGGATGAATTGAACGCATGTCTCAAGTCATCGTATTTGTGGCGGTACGTGAAAACCATACGATTAACTATGAATATGCGAGTGTTTCTGCAACAGGATAGCACCGCAGAAGTTTTCTCTAAAGAACTGCTAAGAATTGGAAATGGGCAAATTCCGGTTGATACATCCAGTGGTTTGATATCAATTCCACCTGCCATTTGTCAATTCACTTCAACGAAAGCTGAACTCATCACGAATGTTTATCCGAACATTGGCCAAAATTATCGTAACTACGATTGGTTGAGTGCACGCGCAATTTTAGCTGCCAAAAATACCGATATTAATGACTTAAACTGGACGATTCAAAGTTAAATGCCGGGAGATTTGCGCTCATACAAATCGATCGATCGTGTTGAAAATGAAGACGAAGCCGTGAATTATCCAGTGGAATTTCTAAATTCTTTGGATTTGCCTGGCATGCCGCCGCATCATTTGCGTCTCACAGTTGGATCTGTCATTATTATGCTTCGCAATTTTCATGCGCCGAAACTGTGTAATGGAACCGACTGATTGTGGCGCAGCTATCGAATAATGTGATAGTTGCAAGAATTTTGAAAGGGACTTACAAGGGGGCAGAATGCTTGATTCCACGAATTCCTTTGAGTTCCAACGATTTGCCATTTCAGTTCAAACGTATTCTGTTTCCAGTGAAACTTGCATTTGCGATGACAATTAACAGGTCACAAGGACAGTCGCTGGAAGTGTGTGGCATAAATCTAGAAATGCCATGTTTTTCACACGGCCAGCTATACGTGGCGTGTTCACGAGTTGGAAAACCATATTCAACAGAAAACAAAAAATGTTGTTTATCAAGCTGCGTTACATTGAAAAAAATGTAGAAAAATCGCAAATAAATGATTTTCAACACAATATAGATTCAACTTCCTTTTCTTTTCAAAACACATAATTTCACGCAGGGCAACGCCTGCGGGGTCAGCTAGTTTGATATAAAAAATATCCATAATTAGAATTCAAGCCTTTCTAAATTGGAAAAAGTTTTTAATATTTAAAGTAATGAATTCATTAGCAGACCTTGGTTTAATTTTATATCAAGAAACGTACAAAATGTAAGCAAGAACAATGCTATTAGGCGAAGCCATGTATATATATTTGCTTGGAATTTCCTATTGAATTGTTGTACGTAATTCGGAAGGTGATTCAAACTGAATGGCCTGCTCACATCTGAGTGGACATTCACCTCGAAACCGCTTTTGTTGGGCAAGGCAGGTAGTGTGCGTCATACAGCAGACCTGCATGAGCTGTGACTGAAACTAACAAATTGATAAAGTTGTTTTCTTCGTTTGTTTTTCGTTGTTTAAAAAAGTTTATCTATTAATAATCAAATTAAAATTTTTATATATAATAGTATTTAAAAATAAACGTTTATGAAACTTAATATTAAATAGTTATGCTAATCTCTCTCTAATTTTCCCATTTTCATTCCTATTCCTGTGCAGCTTACATAGTGGCCAAAAAATTCCAAACAATTGCATTTGCTACAGCAATTGCAACTGCTTATTGCTCAAAATTATTCGTGGTATTATACACAGAATTTAGAATAATATCACGTTCATACTATGGCATAAATTACTTCAGTAGCGTTCATACTAACTTTTCGTAATTTATTTTTATAATTCGGTGACAACTCTCATAGTTGTTTATTTTGTGGCAAAGGTCGAAAGTAAGTATGCAATCGTAATTTTTCCGGGCACCTCTAAATGTCTTAATTTTGGACCTCAAAATTTCAATTAAAAGACCTTCGGCCATATTCCCACACATATTTTTTTAAATTTTTTCCCATATTAAATTTTCATTGACATAAATGACACCTAACCTTTTCTTCGATTATTTATCGAAAAAATCAGTGCTGACACCGATCGCATCTTACCCCACGTCTGCACGGGCTATTTTTGATGGCATTACAAACAGTCAAATTTCAGTGAATATGTCAATATTTTAATGGTGGACATTCCCATGTTATGTTATCGTCATTTTGAATATATCGTCAAACAATCTAGTTCGCTGTGCCCACGGTCTTGATTCAATAAAAGAATTGTTTGATTTATACGATTAAGAGGAAAGAAGAAGGAAGCAGAGATTCTGGGTGAATCTTTCTTAACGAAAAAGGGAAATGCACAGTCTCCATCCATTTTCGCGTTCTTATTCATTTAATAGACGCGATAAGACTAACGAGTTCTACGATGCTGCTAGTGTGAGTGTCACGAAAAATTGAAAAACAGTTGTCAAACAAACAAAATGACAACTTACAGCAACACAGCATGTTGGCAATTTGCTGTATCCAGTGGCAATTTGCTTGAAATTGCCAATTGCAAGCAATTAAAAATTGCCCTTGGAGACTTGGGGTTAATTTGGTGGTAATTTATGATAAATTACATAATTTTAAGGTAATTTCATTGACAGATTTCCAATGGCGAAATTATTTAATTTGGACACGATTTATCCATAAATCAAGAATAAGCCGGTAAATACGATAGTGATATAAAATTAAAAACAGCCGTTGAATAATAATGAGTTAATTAGTGATTTATTTTGTCAGTACATATAGATATTCTTTAAAATTTTTGCAAATAGCTTTTAATTTATTAAATTTGATGATGTCTTCTTCACAAATTGTTGGCCTGCAATTATAATTTTTTAAACATGAAATTAATTGATTAAACGTCAGATATTTGTTTTCACTAACATATCTAATAGATTGCATGCTTACGAAAAATGTATACATACATTTCAGTATTGAACCGCGCATTCTGTTTTAAATGGAGAAGAATGCGTGAAACGGCGAAGATTACAGCCGATTCCCGCAGAATTTATTTACCGTTTAATCATTTTTTTGTTCACATGTATAGTGTAAATGAATTTATTGTGATTGTTGCACATGTGTTCCATACGCCTGTAGTGAAAAATATAGACAGTCTTCAAAATATACTAGTAAAATTAATAGTAAGAAATCAAGTGATTAATTTACTAGTTCCAAACTTATCTATAAATTAACCTATAGCTGACTTTTTTGCGTGTATAATACATTGATAGTATTTCTTGTTCCTTTCTTGTCAATTTTATAAAAAGAGAAGTAAAGACAAACATGGGAATTTGAAGAAAAGCAGTTATTATTCTTTTATAATTTTATTTGCTTTTTTTAATTCCTCATTTTAGAGGTAAATCTTCAAGTTAACGCGTGTTTTAAAATATACGCAAAGTGTCCGCAAAGAAAAGTGGAATGCGGCATCATGAATTAACAAGCTGAATTAACACATTCCTCATTTATGCCCAAAAATTATTATACATGTAGAGTACATGTTGAGCCCGATTTTAAACAAATAAACAAACTTTTGTTAGCACTTAATTATTGTTTAATTCAAACTTTATTTTTTATATGCAAAATTAACAAAGTCTTTTTTTTAACAATTCGCTTATACTTGCGCTGCGCTTTAAAAACAATTTGTCTCTAGGTCTTACAAAATCGAACTGATATTACTGTCACCTTCGTTGCCCTTTTTTGTTGTTTCTTTGCTAACCCGAAAAGACACTCCGACAGTTAATTATATGTATGTAGGTACATATTTACATGCGAAAGCAAGGGGCTACGTATATACATACACACATGTACGTGTGTACATATGATCGATTGACAAACAAAAGGGCAATGAAGGAATAGAAAATTAACTTGCAATTTCAAAGAGTAATGACTACATAAGGGAGTTAGAGTTTTGGTAAATGTTGACAGCAAGTGAGACTTTATACACAGCCGCGTGCAAAACATTAAATGAGAATTTTAAATAAAAGAGTCGGCGGTAACATTCCCTCCCTCGTAAGCGAATTAAGGCTGTATGAGCTTACTGACATCCTTCTTATTGCCGACGTCTAGAACTGCAATTTTAGCTACGGGCCTCTCGTACGTGCTGGTACTCGTTCTAACTTTGACACTACGTACTTGGCCATCTTTAGCGGGAAATACTTCGATGATAATACCTTTGGGCCAACTGTTGCGGGGAAGATTGTCATCCACTATGATGACTACGTCTCCGACGGCTGGTGGTGGTACCTTGTTGAACCACTTACTTCGTCGGACCAAACTTGGACCATATTCTCGTACCCATCGTCGCCAAAATTGATTTGCAAATTTCTGAGTATGATGCCATCGTTGCCGTAGGTCGCAGTCGAAGTCATTTAAAGGCTTTTGCCCTGCTGCAGATCCAAGTAACAAATGGTTTGGTGTAAGAGCGTCGTCGTCAACTGAGTCTAGGGCTACAAATGTCAATGGACGAGAGTTGATTATAAATTCAGTTTCATATAGGGCACATCTTAAAGTCTCGTCATTGAAATTGAAGGCTGGACATATTGCGTAGAGTATTGATTTTACAGAACGAATTAAACGTTCCCATGCACCGCCCATATGCGGAGCTGCTGGAGGGTTAAAACGCCACTTTATTTCGTCTTTTTTAGATGAAACTTCTCTCAGGTCGAGATGTTGCTTTTCCTCACGTAGAATTCTCTCCACGGCTTTAAAATTTGTCCCGTTGTCGGTGTATATTTCTTTGGGAGAGCCACGGCGACTGGTGAAATTTTGTACACACATTATGCACGAGCCGGTGTTGAGGCTATGAGCGACTTCTATGTGTATTGCCCGCACGGTCAGGCATGTAAACAGAACGCCCCATCTTTTTTCCTTGTGTCGTCCCACGGTAACGTATAAGGGACCAAAAAAGTCGATGCCGACATAAGTAAATGGCCGTTGGAAACTGGAAAGCCTGGCCAGAGGTAAAGATGCCATTTGTGGTGGTTGGGGTACCGCTGCTTCATTTTTACATCGCTGACATTGATTTCGTACATTCTTGTATAACGCTCTCAACCTGGGGATGTAAAATATGGACTTAATTTTTGACATGGTCGCTTCATGAAGGCAATGGTGAAAGTTTTCGTGGTAATATCGGACTATTAAGAATGTCACGTAATGATGGTTGGGTAGAATGATTGCAGTGTTGCAACTTAATATATCAGCTCTACCGCAAGCACGTAGAACACCATTCTCATCGAGGCAAACGTTAAGTTGTTTTAATTTGCTAGATTTTTCAATAGGCTTTTTTTTGTTGAGGCACCATATTTCTTCAGAAAACTCGCTCTTTTGCGCATATTTAAATAAAATATTTTTAGCTTTCTGGATGCAAACGAAAGGCGTTTCATCTTGTATTTTATTGCCATGGGCCACAGACTTCAATTTTTCTATGTACAGTAGAAATTGTGACAGCGCTCTATATAGGCGTCTCCAGCATGAAAAATACTCAATATTCATAGCGAAGTTAATCGGTTTTGATATATATAAAAGATGATTGCGTACCTCTTCTTTATTGGTGCCTCCTAAATCGGAATATTTTGGCCAATTACATCCGTCAGACTTAAGAAATTCTGGACCCTGGAACCACATGTTACTGTTGGGAGTGGAGATTTTTGTTGCAAAGTCTGCTGGGTTTAATTTCGATGGGACCCAATTCCATTGAGTCACGTTCGTTGTTTCGAGAATTTCGCCAACTCTGTACATCACGAATGGTTTAAAGTTTTTTGGATCCATGGACAACCATTTTAGCACCGTTTTAGAATCGGACCAGTAGAAGCTGTCTGTACATCGTAGACGAGTTGCACCTCGGATTTTTGCGGCTAGTCGGGAACCAATTAGAGCCGCTTGTAGTTCGAGTCTCGGAATGGAAATATGGCTTCAATGGGGCGACTTTAGACTTCGCTGCTACAATGCTGATGTCGACTTCTTCATTAAACTGGATTCGAAAGTAGCACACAGCGGCGTAAGCGTCTTCACCAGCGTCGACAAATGTATGCAGTTGCACGTTGAACGTAAATTTTAATAATTTTGAATAACATCGTGGAATGATGACAGAAGAAATGTTATCCAAATTTGACAGCCACGTCGACCATTTAATATACAACTCTTCGTTTAGCTCCTGATCCCACTTTATCCCTGATCGCCATATGTTTTGAAGTAAAATCTTTAGGTCTATAGTATAGAGGGAGACGAAACCAAGTGGATCGAAAATGGACATCAGGACCTGAAGAACTTCTCTCTTAGTGGGGACCACATTGAGTTCAAACACATTTCTTTTGAGCCTCGAGAATCTGGAATTGTACTGAAACACGTCATTATTGGATTCCCAATACATACCGAGAACTTTTTCAATAGATCCAAATGTGTTTTCAGTCATATCTCCGTCGCCCAAATGCCGTCTCACTAATTGTGAGTTTGACGCCCAATTTCTCATATGGAAGCCGCCTGCCGCATGTATTGTTTTGACCTGGGAAGCCAATTCCAGCGCCTCTTCTTCAGTTTGAACGCTGTCAATGAAATCGTCCATATAATGATACGACTCGACCGCCTTCACTGCCCGGGGGTATATATCTCGAAAGTCTTCAGCATTTTTATTTCGCACAAAATGTGCAATACAGGGTCGCAGCTAATGCCAAATGTCAGGGCCTTCATCACAAGAACAGTAGGTTTACTTACGTCTCCATTTTCGAGCCACAAAAATCTTTGGGCGTGCATGTCCTCATCTTTTACGCTGATGCGATGAAACATTTCAGCAATATCGCCACATACTGCTATTTGTCCAACTCGAAATTCGATCAATACATTCATCAGCGGCGTGAGCAAGTCGGGGCCCGTCATCAAAAAATCATTGAGGGACTTATTGTTGGATTTGGCTGCTGCGTCCCACACTAAACGGACTTTACCAGGTTTATTCGGGTTTAGAGCCACAAAAATTGGGAGATACCATGTACGACCATTATAAGAATTTAATTCTGCGTCAGATACAATTCTAGCGTAGTCTTTTGAGAGTAGGTTGTCGATTTCCTTCTGCATAGTCTGTCTCAATTCGGGATTCCTCTTAAACTTCTTTTCGAGACACTTTAATCGATGGCACGCAACATTGTAACTTTCTGGCAATTGTGGCTCGTCGTCTTTCCACAGTAAATTTACTTCAAATCGCTGATCGTTTTTTGCACAACTGTTTTTGAGAATCTGAATTGCCTTTTGGTTTTCTGGTGATAGAATACTTTTCTCTTGGGTCACTTCTAGGGCGAAATACTCCTTGACTTCATCGTGTAATTTTGTATACCGGTCTTCACACTCACACGTATGTATGTTTAGTGACGCCATTGTTTTAAACTTTGAGCCACTACCTTGAAGAGTCCATCCAAGGCGAGTTTTTGTTGCAATAAGTTGATTGCGTTCACCTTCGCGTATTTTTATTGGTACCGCTACCCTCCAATTGTTGAGGCCAATTAAAATCATGGGTTTGGCATCAGAATATGACTGAACGGGCAAGCCTTTTAAATATGTATTGCTATTACCGATATCGTCGAAATTCAGAGATTGTGTGGGCAGGCGAAGATTATTCACCGTTCGTACGTCGTGGAGTGTAAAACGTGAGTCGTTTTGATCGCCAGAGATTTCCAAATTTATCTTGGCCGATTCGTCCTCCGACCGAGTTGTGTCACCTGTCCAGCGCAGCTCTAGGGGCTCCTTTTTGCCTTTAAGCCCGAGACGGTTGAAGAACTCCTCCTCCATTAGGGTCACTGAAGATCCTTCGTCTAGAAAAGCGAACGTTTTTATTGAACCACCATTATAGAAAACACGTATCGGTAAAATTCTGAAGAAAGGTTTTTCATTTCGGCTCTCGTTATGAGCGTTCACGTCTCCAACGCGTTCAGCTAACGGATTGATTACTGAGCTCGGGCCACTTGTTAAAATGTATCTATGTAGTAAAGGATGATGCTTTGCTGTACAACCGCCGATACCACATTGCTTATTGGAGAAACACTTACGCCGGTGAAGGTTCAAGCACTGACGGCACAACTTATTTCCCTTTACTACATTCCACTTTGCGTCTAAACTCAAGGCCTGAAATTCTTCACAATTCTGAATTTTGTGTGAGCCACTTTTGCACGAAAAACAACTCGGTTTGCTTGTGGCATTTTGTTGATGAGTGTTTACCGATGCAGTTTTCTTACTGGTTGCAGGGGGCACGACTTGGCTGGCTGCCGCTGCTAATGTGTAAATCCAATCGCTAAACACTTTCACTACTGGAGCCTTTTCATCTTTTTTGTGCATAGCCCAGCTCAACTTTTGATTATTTGGCAACTTTTCTACCAAAGTCTTCACCAGCATAGGGTTATTTAAATGGGCCACCAGATTGCAGGCCTCCATTGTTGAGCAAATGTTACGCACAGTGAGAGCAAATTCTATTAATGAATCGAGCCTGTCTTTCAGCGGTGGAATTCTGATTGCTTTTTCTATCATGTTGTCCAAAATATGTTCAGGTCGGCCAAAGCACATTTCTAGAGTCTGGATTATTTCGTTGACCATCGACGGCATTAACAGCTTACTCCTCACCAATTCCTTAGCACGACCACGGAGACTCGCTTGTAGGCGCATTAAATTTTCACCATCCGTGTAACCTGCAATCTCGGTGCTGTTTTTATAATTGCTTATAAACAGTGGCCAGTCCTCTGGGTTCCCATCAAAATTTGGTAGCTCCTTGGGTATTACCTGTCTGGCTGCAATTTGTGCCGATGTAGGCTGAAAAGCGGTAAAGGTGTTTGAAAAGGAACACGACATTTGCCTCACGTCGCCTTGAGAAAGAATTTTATATTTTTTCTCTAAATATTGTCGCTGAAGTTCTTTTTCCTCTTCCAGCATATTTAATTGCAACTGGGTTTGAGAGGATAAGTCAGACGTGTTTGGGCCACTGGCGTTCACAAAATGGCGTTGCATACACTGATCGGTATTTACACTGGTTGGCAACGTCATTGTTGGCTTTGTTGTTGTTACGGTGGATTGGGGCAAAGTTGTTGTAATTAGCGCCATGTTGCTGTAACCGAGGCTATTTAATAGCGGAATATTCGCCTTTGCTGTTGCACCTATAGCATTCATTTGACCTTGTAGCTGTGATAAATTTTTCGCTGATGATGGTCCAGGCAAATTGCTATTGTCGGCCACGGGCACATCCTTTTTAGGTGACGATGACCCCTGTGTTCCAGCAGAGAAATCGGTCGTGGCGTTCACTGGCGGCATTTGTTGCTTTGCCTTAGGGTCATTCCTTTGGGTGACAGCTTGAGCCAAACAACATGTGCAGCTCCAGCTAACATTAGCGACATCATTGTCCACACCTACACATTCAAAATGGAACCACTTGTCACATGAGTCGCATTGTACCATACGCTCGGTATCTTTTAAGGTGCACTTGGTGCAATTAAAATCGGTTTCCGACATTACTTAGTCTTTAATTAACGCGACTCTATTTTATTTTCAATTATTTTTTTTTTTTATTTATTTACCGTATTACAACGATGAGCGACTTTGTTTGAAACACCGCAAACGGATTTATAGTCAAATCGAGAAAACTAATTATTTCCCGCTCACCGAGTTTACTTTAATAAATTGTTTTTAAAGAGTGTTGAGGCCGATTTTAAACAAATAAACAAACTTTTGTTAGCACTTAATTATTGTTTAATTCAAACTTTATTTTTTATATGCAAAATTAACAAAGTCTTTTTTTTAACAATTCGCTTATACTTGCGCTGCGCTTTAAAAACAATTTGTCTCTAGGTCTTACAAAATCGAACTGATATTACTGTCACCTTCGTTGCCCTTTTTTTGTTGTTTCTTTGCTAACCCGAAAAGACACTCCGACAGTTAATTATATGTATGTAGGTACATATTTACATGCGAAAGCAAGGGGCTACGTATATACATACACACATGTACGTGTGTACATATGATCGATTGACAAACAAAAGGGCAATGAAGGAATAGAAAATTAACTTGCAATTTCAAAGAGTAATGACTACATAAGGGAGTTAGAGTTTTGGTAAATGGTTGACAGCAAGTGAGACTTTATACACAGCCGCGTGCAAAACATTAAATGAGAATTTTAAATAAAAGAGTCGGCGGTAACAGTACAAGTTAACACATCATTCTCAGTGGGATTCTTCGGAGGATGCATGAGTAATGGGAAACAGCTCTTTCATCATTGGATAAAGAATTGCATCAGCAAGAAGCTGCTGATGTCTTCACTTTTGGCGTAAGAACGAATTAAGATAAAGACTTGCTTGAATCTTCAGGATGCAACTTGTTTATGTTTGTCCCATTATGATGCTCAACTTCTTATATTTATCTTTAAGATGAAATTTGTTTACGTTAGCCATTGGCTTGGTATTTGATAATTTGCCGGCTGCATGGAAGACATCAGGCAGCACCAACAACAACATCAACAGCCAAACCTAAGCTGAGACACATATAAGTTAGGTCATTTAGTTTTAGTAAGTTAGTTCTAATCAGCGTTTAATAGCTATAAGTTCGAAGCTCACATAGTGAGTATAATAAATTTTAAGTTCCAAACTCACATAGTTAGTAAATAATTTTATTTAAAAAATTTAACTTTTGTGTTTAATTAACTTACACATTATTATATTATGTACATACATATTGAAACGTGATTGCATACTGTATCGTGATTGCATACTCTTAGGATCCCATCTGGAGTTTGAAGTTGTGTGCACCACCCTATGTGGTAAGATAGTAGTGTATAGAATGTTCTCGTTCAAGGTGTATATAAGATTCGTGGTGTATATCAGTTTCTAGAATAATCCAGGAACTACTAGAATTTTCGACTTCAACCATTCGAAAGCTATAAAAACGACCACACTATTCAAAGTCGAACGCAGTTGAGCAAAGATCGTAACAGTGTGTATATCGTGCATTTTAATCGAAGCAGCAGTATTGTGATTTTTTAAAGTGATGAAATTAATTAATAAATAAAGTGCAAAATATAATAAAGTAAAATTTAAGAATTATATTAAATGTGTAAATTGCAATAATTAAATAGTTAGCTATTTTAATATAACCAGCGATTGTTTGATTACTACACGATCCAGTGGTATGAATACGAGTACAGAGAGTTAGAGTAAATTGTCAGGAGGGCAATTTCGTAACAGAATAAATTGTCGAGAGGGCAATTTCGTAACAATATATATGAATTTTACATATTTATGAGTTTTTCTAGTATTTTAAATAGTTGGATTCACTGCTGGGATGTTGTCTATGTTTGTGTAAAATGGCGAATATTTGGTGAAAGAAAATCATATCAAATCAAGTCTACGCTAAAATTTAATTTTAGGAGGTCACTTTATTTGTATTTTAAAACGAAATACGAAACTTCTAAAAAATTTGTAATATTTAATAAAAAAAATTAATATATTTGATTTGGAGTTGAAAACTCAAATGTTAACAAGTTTATTTAATTTCAATCTATTCTTAATATAAAATCTGATCCAATTGCATTTCAAGTTTACTTTTGTTCACTGTAAATGCACCATGCTAATCGTTGGTTATAGAATCATAATTGTTTGATTTTTTGTCATAATATAATACTACTAATAACTAAAATAATTAATAAAAATTAATTTATATTAAAATGGTGTTCGAGTGCCACTCCTTCTGCGTGCATATTTAACTATCTTCATGGACGAATGAAGGAGCATATGGACTTGAGACTTAGAGAAACTAGAAGCATAGGGAAACGAAACTTAACAAATTGCCGGTCATAAGGGCACAAAACTTTTTTACAGTATGCCCAAATAACAACAGTTGCAATAAGCTCAGAAAAATCTTCAAAATAAGTCAAAAATGCAGATAAACGAATTAAGTAAACGACTTTATGGTTTTAATTAAACCGAAGTTGTGTTTCTCTCGTTAATAATGACGAAAACAAATTTTTAGTTTGTCGAATTAATTTCTTCACCTAGACGCTATTGCAATATTTCGACTTGTGGATCTTGAGAGTTCATTGACAATTTGAAATTAATAACAAAATTTTGTGTTTTCAGTTATTTTTAGAAGTTGAAGAATTACGATGAGAATTACGATGGCTAGAGTTAAATAGTGTTCACTGAATTTTTACAACTTCATAAATTAATCTAAAAGCAATATCACACTACCAGAATCGGGCACAAATGCATTCATATCAGTGTCTATTCTATTTGTTCTTTGGGATAAACTACCTATTGTACTTTCCTTGCTGTGATCAGTGCTTTCAATATTTGATTTAAAAAATATCGATAATTCCAAGTGAAGCCTTTCTAAATTGGAAAAAGTTTTTAATATATAAAGTAATGAATTCATTAGCAGACCTTGGTTTAATTTTATATCAAGAAACGTACAAAATGTAAGCAAGAACAATGCTTTTAGGCGAATCCATGTGTATGTATTTGTTTGGAATTTCGTATTGAATTGTTGTACGTAATTCGGAAGATGATTCAAACTGAATGGCCTTTTCGCATCTGAGTGGACATTCACCTCCAAACCGATTTTGTTGGGCCAGGCAGGTAGTGTGCGTCAGTTGCCTCCGCAAAATTTCATACATCAGACCTGCATGAGCTAGTGACTGACTCTAACAAATTGATAAAGTTGTTTTGTTCGTTTGTTTTTCGTTGTTCAAAAATGTTTGTCTATTAATAATCAAATTAAAATTTTTGTATTTAATAGTATTTAAAAAAAAAAACGATTTTGAAACTTAATATTAAATAGTTATGCTAATCTATATCTAATTTTCCCTTTTCCTTCCTATTCCGCTCCAGCTTACATAGTGGCCAACAAATTCCAAACAATTGCACTTGCTACAGCAATTGCAACTGCTTATTGCTTAAAATTATTCGTGGTATTATACACAGAATTTAGAATAATATCACGTTCATACTATGACATAAATTACTTAATTTGTCATAAATTTCTTCACCTAAATCAGAAGCGTTCATACTAACTCGTAATTTATTGACAATTCGGTGACAACCCTCATATTTGTTTTTTTGTGGCAAAGTTCGAAAGAAAGTATGCAATTGGAATTTTTCCGGGCACCTCTTAATTGCTTAATTTTGGACCTCAGAATTTCAATGAAAAGACCTTCGGGCCCATTCCCACACACATTTGTTATATAAATTTTTTTTCCATATCATTAAATTTTCGTTGACAGAAATGAAACCTGACCTTTTCTTCGATTACACTGTTCAAGTTTTTGACACGAAATTTCTGGTACAAACGTTAAAACCATATGGTTGTGTTTGGATGAGCCCCCTGAGTACTAATCCATCGATGAAAGTGCCAACTTGGCTCATTGGGAAAATTTTATGGCGTTTTGTTTGAATTTCGGTCAATTAGTGAATTTTTTACCATTTAAGCCCATTTAAGTCGCTATTCCTGTATTCAAAATTTCTTTCGTTATTTTTATACGGCTCGCAATTACTAATTCTACCATTAGAATGCACATTTCAACTGAGAAAATCAAATTTTTTAGCCTATTTTCATGATTTTTGCCCATTTTTCATCGATTTTCCCCATTTTTTGCTGTTTTTATGCGCCTTTTTGTAGTTCTTGCGCAAAATTATCGATATAGTTCTTACAGTTTTTCCTTTTTACAATATACTATGCAATATTATTGCCATTTCAAGCAACTCAACACACTTTTTAAATACAGAAACCATCCTTTTTACGCTTTTTCGGATGATTTTCGCGTTTTTTATTGATTTAAATAAATTTTTTGAATACATTTTTTCGGTATAAAAATGAATGGAAATGCGTGTTTCTTCGTATTAATGTAATTAATTTTAAATTGGCAATTGAAATATAGAATTATTCAATGGAATATCATTCGTTATCCTCCAATTCCATTAACAAATTCCAGCAAAGATCTGCCAAAAGTGAATCTAATTTTATTCCACTGTACCAGTGTTCCAACTGTGCTGATACCTGGTGGAAACGTTCACCATGCTCGTCTGATTCAGACGGCAACTGACGCTCAAAGTGATCTTGGTGGTGATGCATGAAATGCACTTTCAACGACATTCGAACACCGATGTTTTCGAAAGATTGCAGCATATCTTCAACAATGGCACCCCAATTGTCCACCCGATGAATGCCGAGAACTTTTTCGATCACTGCTTTCAGGCTATCCCAAGCGATGAGTTCCGTCTCTTGAAGGACATTGTTGAAGTATTCATCCTTCATCAGTTTGCGAATGTCTGGGCCATTCAGCACACCTGAATTCAATATATGATTTTATATAAAAACTTTTAAGAATGCTTCATCTTCGTTTGGCGGAAAAAGAATGCCATATATTTATTTACCTGCTTTAATTTTCGCTTCACTCAAGCGTGGAAAGATGTACTGCAATCGTTCAAACGCCAATCTATTTCCACGCACCAGTAACGCTTTGATGAAATTCTTCACTACACCAAGTTTAATGTGCAATGGTGGCAGCAATACCTTATCCATCGGCACCAATTCCTCGTGGATAACGTTCTGATGTCCAAGAATTTCAAAAAAGCGCATAAAAACAGCAAAAAATGGGGAAAATCGATGAAAAATGGGCAAAAATCATGAAAATAGGCTAAAAAATTTGATTTTCGAAACGAAAGAAATTTTGAATACAGGAATAGCGACTTAAATGGGCTTAAATGGTAAAAAATTCACTAATTGACCGAAATTCAAACAAAACGCCATAAAATTTTCCCAATGAGCCAAGTTGGCACTTTCATCGATGGATTAGTACTCAGGGGGCTCATCCAAGGTGAATTTATTTACAAGGTGGATGCAAGAGCAAATTTTTTTGAATCGATTTGCCCTCAGTAGCTGTCAAAATTGAATGTTTAGAATAATGCGACCAAAACAAATATGAAAAAATTGCAAATTGAGTTTTGATTTGTGTGAAGAAGTTTTTTAATTGTTATTTTTTGTGAAATTTGAACATTAAAAGATAAAAAAATAGACAATATGCGAAGCAAATGTGTGATGTGTAGTAAATACTCGGGTAAAGGAAATGAATCGTTTTTCCGTGTACCCATAAATGAGTATTTCCGAAAACAGTGGGTGGATGTATGTGGTGTTAATTTTAAAAAAACGGCAGTTATTTGTGAAGACCATTTTTTGCCCAGTGATTTCATAAATGGTCCTGGAGATGTGTGTGCAATAAAACGGTTGCTGCCAAGTGCTGTGCCTTCTTACTCCATTCCCAGTGTGAATTTGCAGGATAGCTGTTCATGGATAGTTGACGGTACTGGTGTTGTTAATTCCTCCACGCAAACTGAGAAAGTTTAAATATTTAAAGAAGATTTCATATTAGGAGTTGATATGATTATTTATGAAATATTAATGTTTTAGTGGTTTTACTAAGACAGCAATAATCAATGAAAACAAAGCTCTTAGGGAAAAAGTGAAGAAACTGGAGGCAGAGATCACTGAGTTAAAACTACAATTGGAGAGCAATAAATCTCTGACCACAGCAGTACACGAACTACTTACTATGGGTCAAATAAAAAGGCTATGCGGTACTGATGGTAAAAGGGCGAACTGGCGGTGGGAAGATGTGTAATGAATAGGTATATAATACAAATATATTTTAAATACAATAGATAAGCCTTGGTTCCAAAACCCATGCAATATGGGTGACAAAGTATTTGTGTTTGCTGACGCTCCACATCTGCTAAAGCTCATGAGAAACCACTATTTAGATTCCGGAATATTGTGGAATGAAAATATTGTCACACCGCAGACAATAAAACAACTAATGCCGCATGTGTCCGGATCTGACGTGTCTATAGCCTACAAATTAACTGAAGATCATTTATCCATTCGACAAGCAGGTAAAAAATATAGTATAAAAATGTGTAAATATATATATGTTTATAAAATTTAGGCCGACAAATTCTTTATTTCGCTTCTTCGTTTCTTCGCTTTCTTCCAGATTTAGCGAACTACTTCAGTACGTGCGACAACAAATGCAGCTGGAACTGTCTCAGGTTACTTTCAATAAATATTCTCCATTTAAATATTCAAACACTGCACCACTTTATAAATATATTTGTATAAACTTCTCTTTCATATATACATATATGAATAATTTCTCACTCACATACTGAAAGTAAAAGAAATTATAAGTCTATTTAACTATTATATAAATATTTGTATATTTTGCGTACCATTTTAAACAGCTTTTATGTATTTCGCCATTCCTCTCAATTTCGTTTATTTTTATCGCACATTGCCTATGTTTGACAATTCCAGAGGTACGAAATTCACCTTGCAGCCACCTTGTAAATAAATTCACCTTGGGCTCATAAAAACACAACCATATGGTTTTCACGTTTGTACCATTTTACAACTTAAACAGTGTTATTTATCGAAAAAATCAGTGCTGACACCGATCGCATCTTACCCGACGTCTGCACGGGCAATTTTTTATGGCATTATAAACAGTCAAATTTCATTGAATATGTCAATATTTTAATGGTGGTTATTGCCATGTTATGTCATCGTAATTTTGAAAATATCGTCAAACAATCTAGTTCGCTGTGCCCGCGGTCTTGATTCAATAAAAGAATTGTTTGATTTTTACGATGAAGAGAAAAGAAGAAGGAAGCAGAGATTCTGGGTGAAATTTTCTTAACAAAAAAGGCAAATGCACAGTCTCCATCCATTTTCGCGTTTTTATTCATTTAATATACGCGGTAAGACTAACGAATTCTACGATGCTGCTAATGTGGGTGTCACGAAAAAATGAAAAACAGTTGTCAAACAAACAAAATGACAACTTACAGCAGCACAGCATGTTGGCAATTTGCTGTCTCCAGTGGCAATTTGCTTGAAATTGCCAATTGCAAGCAATTAAAAATTGCCCTTGGAGACTTGGGGTTAATTTGGTGGTAATTTATGATAAATTACATAATTTTAAGGTAATTTCATTGACAGATTTCCAATGGCGAAATTACTTAATTTGTACACGATTTATCCATAAATCAAGAATAAGCCAGAAAATACGATAGTGAGAACATAATATAAAATTAAAAACAGCCGTTGAATAATAATGAGTTAATTAGTGATTTATTTTGTCAGTACATATAGATATTTTTTAAAATATTTGCAAATAGCATTTAATTTATTAAATTTGATGATTTCTTCTTCACAAATTGTTGGCCTGCAATTACAATTTTTTAAACATGAAATTAATTGATTAAACGTCAGATATTTGTTTTCACTAACATAACTAATAAAGTGCATCCTTACGAAAAATTTATACATACATTTCAGTATTGAACCGCGCATTCTGTTCTAAATGGAGAAGTATGCGTGAAACGGCGAAGAAGACAGCCGATTCTCGCAGAATTTATTTACCGTTTAATAAATTTTTTGGTCACATGTATAGTGTAAATGAATTTATTGTGATTGTTGCACATGTTTTCCATACGCCTGTAGTGAAAATTATAGACAGTCTTCAAAATATACTAGTAAAATTAATAGTAAGAAATCAAGTGATTAATTTACTAGTTCCAAACTTATCTATAAATTAACTAATAGCTGACTTTGTTGCGTGTATAATAAATTGTTAGTATTTCTTGTTCCTTTCTTGTCAATTTTATAAAAAGAGAAGTAAAGACAAACATGGGAATTTGAAGAAAAACCGTTATTATTCTTTTATAATTTTATTTGCTTTTTTTAATTCCACATTTTAGAGGTAAATCTTCAAGTTAACGCGTATTTTAAAATATACGCAAAGAAAAGTGGAATGCGGCATCATGAATTAACAAGCTGAATTAACACATTCCTCATTTATGCACAAAAATTATTATACATGTCGACTACACATTATTATATTCTGTACATACATATTGAAACGTGATTGCATACTGTATCGTGATTGCATACTCTTAGGATCCAATCTGGAGTTTGAAGTTGTGTGCACCACCCTATGTGGTAAGATAGTAGTGTATAGAATGTTCTCGTTCAAGGTGTATATAAGATTCGTGGTGTATATCAGTTTCTAGAATAATCCAGGAACTTCTAGAATTTTGTACTTCAACCATTCGAAAGCTATAAAAACGACCACACTATTCAAAGTCGAACGCAGTTGAGCAAAGATCGTAACAGTGTGTATATCGTGCATTTGAATCGAAGGAGCAGTATTGTGATTTTGTAAAGTGATGAAACTAATTAATAAATAAAGTGTAAAATATAATAAAGTAAACTTTAAGCCTTATATTAAATGTGTAAATTGCAATAATTAAATAGTTATCTATTTTAATATAACCAGCGATTGTTTGATTATTACACGATCCAGTGGTATGAATCCGAGTACAGAGAGTTAGAGTAAATTGTCAAGAGGGCAATTTCGTAACAGAATAAATTGTCGAGAGGGCAATTTCGTAACAATATATATGAATTTTACATATTTATGAGTTTTTCTAGTATTTTAAATAGTTGGATTCACTGCTGGGATGTTGTTTATGTTTGTGTAAAATGGCGAATATTTGGTGAAATAAAATCATATCAAATCAGGTCTACGCTAAAATTTAACTTTTAGGAGGTCACTTTATTTGTAGTCTTCAAAAGTCAAATTCGAGTTCGGACGTGTTTTTGTACGCTCAGTGTTTGATTGGATTTACATATTTCTCAAATATTATTTTGTTGTATTAATATTATCAATTAAATCAAAATAATCTCGAGAAATTTAACAGTTCGTTTAATAAATTAAATACATATATGAAATATAATTCAAAAAGTAAACACTAAAAATATAATCATAAATATATACATAAAGCTATGAGTGTCGCTCACTCTCCTCATAGAGAGCGTCGGCACTCGGTGCATATACCCGTTGCACCAAGCAATAACACTACAACAATACAATACGGCATATTATCGGCAACAACAATGCCACTATCAGAGTCATCATCGGTGTCAGTAGCAGCGTCGGCAACAGCAGCGACCTCAACAGAAAAGTCGATCCCAGCAACTGTCGCTACAGGAAAGAGCGCGATGACTTTCGTCGAAAGAACAACGAAGGCAAGGCAGCCCAGCATAGCGCCGTCACCAAACTCAGCAGCAGTAAGGAGTCCAGCAACAATGCCTCTGCAGGCGGTAATAAACGGTGAGGTAAAGAAAATAAAAAAAGTGGCGGTAGTGCAGACTGGTATTGACCGCTACATAAACATTAATATTAAAAGAAAGATAAGTCCACAAAAGGTCATGGGCGTCGCCAAAAGGGCAAACACAACAAACTCAGGTGCTCCTCTGGAGAATAACAGATTTGCACTTCTTAGTGTAGAGAATTCTACTACTACATCGAAAGGTGAACCTGTAGTCAGTAATGCCAGACCGCCACCAATTTACCTGCGCGAGCGTAGTTCCAATCAATTATTATTGAACATCGCAAATATTATAGGCACACATAATTTTCACATTGTGCCTCTTAGAAAAGGTAGTATTGAGGAGACAAAGATACAGGCATATAGTGAAAAGCACTATCGTGATATTATAAATTTTTTAACGGGGAACAAGAAAAATTATTATTCCTATCAGCTAAAGAGCTCAAAAGGCCTTGTTATTGTTTTAAAAGGAATCGAAGCCACAGTAGATTCTGGCGATATTAAAGAGGCTCTTGAAGAGCAAGGGTTCCCCGTTAAGGTTGTGATAAATATTGTGAATAGAAATAAGATTCCACAACCTATATTTAAAGTTGAACTGCTCCCCAACTCAACCCAGCTTAAAAAGAACGAGACGCACCCAATATATAACCTAAGATATCTTTTACACCGCAGAATTACGGTTGAAGAACCGCACAAACGTAACGGCCCAATACAATGTATGAATTGTCAAGAATTCGGCCACTCTAAATCGTACTGCACTCTGCGCAGTGTTTGTGTAGTTTGCGGTGATCTCCACCCTACAAGTACTTGCACCTTAGCTAAAACTGACACATCCGCAAAGAAATGTAGTAACTGTGGTGGTAGCCACACGGCAAATTACAGAGGTTGCCCTGTATATAAAGATCTAAAATCAAAACTGTCGCAGAGTATACAATTAAAACGTAACTTATCCCCAAATCCTATCTATATCCAGCCTGCCACCTCAAATCCTCAGATAGGTGACCCTATTATGCAAAAACCTAATTCTGGTCAAGCAACCTACGCAAGTGTTCTGCAGGGTAACGTACGGCAAGTTAACAATAACAATGCATCTAATAGTGGAGTAGAAGCCATGATCCTAAATCTTACTCAGTGTATGACTCAATTCATGTCTACAGTGTAAAATATGCTACAAGATTTAATTAAAGCTCAAAATTAGATGATTCAAACTCTTGTAAATGAAAAATGAGTTTGTTAAAAATATGTTTATGGAACGCAAACGGTGTTAACCAGCATAAACTAGCCCTTAATAAGTTTCTACATGACCACGAAATTGATGTTATGCTTTTGTCTGAAACACATCTCACAAACAAATACAACTTTCATCTCCCAGGCTTCAAATTTTATAACACAAATCATCCTGATGGTAAGGCACATGGCGGTACGGCTATTCTAATCAGAAATCGGCTTAAGCATCATCTTATGCAAACGCATTTGATGCAATGGATGCAAGCTACATCAGTATCTATTAAAAATCGTGGCAAAGACCTGACGCTTTCAGCTATATACTGCCCACCCCGTTTTACTGTAACAGAAACTCAATTTAAAGAACTTTTTGATTCCCTTGGTGATAGATTTCTAGCTGGCGGTGATTATAATGCGAAACATAAACACTGGGGCTCTCGCCTAATTAATCCAAAAGGCCGACAATTGTACAATGCAATAACTAACAGACATAGTAAATACGATTTTGTCTCACCAGGACAGCCCACTTATTGGCCAACAGACCCAAAGAAAATTCCTGATCTTATTGATTTTGCTATTTCTAAAAATATAGATAGGTCTTTAGTATCAGCGGAAACCTGTGTCGATCTGTCCTCTGATCACTCGCCTGTAATAATCAACCTTTATGAACAACCAGAATATACAAGCCCACAGTTTCGCCTAGGGACCAACCAAACCGATTGGTTAAAATACAAAAAGTATATTAGTAGTCATATCTCTACAAGAGTTGAGGTAAAACATGCAGATGATATAGATAATAATATTGATATTTTCAACTCCATGCTAGCGACTGCAGCCGTAGTGGCAACGCCAAAAAATACTTCTAGAAAGTGCAAGTATGCCTGTACAAATAGCCAAATTGAAAAACTTGTAGCACAGAAACGACGGCTGCGCCGAGAATGGCAGAAACATCGCTCACCCATCTCTAAATACAATCTTAAAGCAGCCGAAAGATGCTCTTACAAAGGAGGAAGATAAAAACCTAAAAGAGTACCTGAAGAAGGTAACCCCAAATTCTACCGAAAGGTATTCCCTTTGGAAGGCATCTAAAAACTTTAAGCCTCCAATGGAAGGTGTAAAACCTATAAGAAACCCGAACGGCGCGTGGGCTCAAAGCGATCAAGAAAAAGCACTCTGCTTTGCACAACATCTATGCAACGTGTTCCAGCCGAATATGGCTACAAACTCCTTTGCACTGCCTGCCTTACCTTGCAGTACTGAGATTGCTCAGCCTATTAAAATTTCCCTTCCAGAAATAACCAAACAAATTAAACAACTGAATCCAAAAAAATCACCTGGATTCGATAATATTACCCCGAAAATGCTAAAACAGTTACCAGATTCTGCATCAGCATTTCTCTGTAAGCTTTTTAACGCAATCTTGGGCATCGGTTACTATCCGAATGCATGGAAGAAGTCTCAGATATGTATGATAGCTAAACCTGGAAAAGACGCAACGCTACCGTCATCATATAGACCTATCAGCCTGTTGCCTTGCCTTTCCAAATTGTTTGAGAAACTACTATTAAATAAACTATCTGCTTTTCTTCATGAACATAGCGTAATACCGCAACACCAATTCGGTTTTCGCGAAAAGCACAGCACTATTGAGCAAGTCAATCGAATTTCAAATGAAATAAGAAAACCATTTGAACTCGGGGAGTTTTGCTCTGCAATATTCCTTGACGTGGCTCAAGCATTTGATAAGGTATGGCATCAAGGACTGATGTTCAAAATCAAAAAGTTTCTTCCAAAAAGCTATCATAAAATTCTTGAGTCTTATTTATCCAATAGACGTTTTAGGGTAAAAGTAAACGAATTCATTTCCGAAGATTTTCCAATTTTAGCCGGTGTGCCCCAAGGTAGCGTTCTAGGCCCTACATTATATGTAATATTCACATCTGATACTCCTATAAGTGAAAGCACGCTAATTTCAACATTTGCGGATGATACCGCCATACTCAGTTGCAATAAATGTCCGATAAAGGCGTCGAGAGCACTACAAGAGCACTTAGTTAGGGTAGAAGAATGGTTAGGAATGTGGCGTATAAAAGTCAATGAGCAAAAAAGCAAAAACGTAACATTCTCTTTGAGGCCTGGTACGTGTCCAGCCATTCGGCTCAATAATATTGAGATTCCACAAGCTAATGAAGTCAACTATCTCGGCATTCATTTAGACAGGCGCTTAACTTGGCGTACGCACATTTCAACTAAAATTTTAAATATGAAGTTGAAGGTCGCCAAGCTGCATTGGCTAATAAACCACAAATCTACCTTAAGCCTAGAATACAAAAGCCTCCTATACAATGCAGTTATTAAGCCGATATGGTTGTACGGGATTCAACTGTGGGGTAATGCATCTGCTTCTAACATTGCCATAATTCAAAGGTTTCAGTCGAAGATACTTAGGTTAATAACAGGTGCTCCATGGTACATGCGTAACGAAAATATTCACAAAGTGAAAATACCAACAGTTATCACAGAAATAAATGCTAGAAAGCAGATATACATAGCAAAACTGAAAAATCACCCGAATCCACTAGCTAAATCCCTCGCAAAACCGATAAGCCGATCCCGCCTGCAGAGAAGAGACCTTCCGGCCTTTTGAAGAGCGAAGCAGAACCGAAATTTTGATGGCCAAATACAATTTGGGTTAAAATTATTTTTTAGTGACTAGTTTTAAGATTTGATATACTTATTGTTAGGCTTAATTTAAGCAAATTCAATAAATAATAAATTCTTGTAATAAAAAAAATAAATAAAAAAATAAAAAAAATTTGTATTTTAAACCAACGAAATACGAAACTTAAAAAAAAATTGTAATATTTAATCCAAAAAAAACTATAATATTTAATTTGGAGTTGAAAACTCAAATGTTAACAAGTTTATTTAATTTCAATCTATTCTTAATATAAAATCTGATCCAATTGCTTTCCATGTTCACTTTTGTTCACTGTAAATGCACCATGCTAATCGTTGGTTATAGAATCATAATTGTTTGATTTTTTGGCATAATATTATACTACTAATAACTAAAATAATTAATAAAAATTAATTTATATTAAAATGGTGTCCGAGTGCCACCCCTTCTGCGTGTATATTTAACTATCTTCATGGACGAATGAAGGAGCATATGGACTTGAGACTTAGAGAAACTAGAAGCATAGGGAAACGAAACTTAACAAATTGCCGGTCATAAGGGCACAAAACTTTTTTACAGTATGCCCAAATAACAACAGTTGCAATAAGCTCAGAAAAATCTTCAAAATAAGTCAAAAATGCAGCTAAACGAATTAAGTAAACGACTTTATGGTTTTAATTAAACCGAAGTTGTGTTTCTCTCGTTAATAATGACGAAAACAAATTTTTAGTTTGTCGAATTAATTTCTTCACCTAGACGCTATTGCAATATTTCGACTTGTGGATCTTGAGAGTTCATTGGCAATTTGAAATTAATAACAAAATTTTGTGTTTTCAGTTATTTTTAGAAGTTGAAGAATTACGATGAGAATTACGATGGCTAGAGTTAAATAGTGTTCACTGAATTTTTACAACTTCATAAATTAATCTAAAAGCAATATCACACTACCAGAATCGGGCACAAATGCATTCATATCAGTGTCTATTCTATTTGTTCTTTGGGATAAACTACCTATTGTACTTTCCTTGCTGTGATCAGTGCTTTCAATATTTGATTTAAAAAATATCGATAATTCCAAGTGAAGCCTTTCTAAATTGGAAAAAGTTTTTAATATATAAAGTAATGAATTCATTAGCAGACCTTGGTTTAATTTTATATCAAGAAACGTACAAAATGTAAGCAAGAACAATGCTTTTAGGCGAATCCATGTGTATGTATTTGGTTGGAATTTCCTATTGAATTGTTGTACGTAATTCGGAAGATGATTCAAACTGAATGGCCTTTTCGCATCTGAGTGGACATTCACCTCCAAACCGATTTTGTTGGGCCAGGCAGGTAGAGTGCGTCAGTTGCCTCCGCAAAATTTCATACATCAGACCTGCATGAGCTAGTGACTGACTCTAACAAATTGATAAAGTTGTTTTGTTCGTTTGTTTTTCGTTGTTCAAAAATGTTTGTCTATTAATAATCAAATTAAAATTTTTGTATTTAATAGTATTTTTAAAAAAAAACGATTTTGAAACTTAATATTAAATAGTTATGCTAATCTATCTCTAATTTTCCCTTTTCCTTCCTATTCCGCTCCAGCTTACATAGTGGCCAACAAATTCCAAACAATTGCACTTGCTACAGCAATTGCAACTGCTTATTGCTTAAAATTATTCGTGGTATTATACACAGAATTTAGAATAATATCACGTTCATACTATGGCATAAATTACTTCAGTAGCGTTCATACTAACTTTTCGTAATTTATTTTGACAATTCGGTGACAACTCTCATAGTAGTTTATTTTGTGGCAAAGGTCGAAAGTAAGTATGCAATCGTAATTTTTCCGGGCACCTCTTAATTGCTTAATTTTGGACATCAAAATTTCAATGCAAAGACCTTCGGGCCCATTCCCACACACATTTGTTATATAAATTTTTTTTCCATATCATTAAATTTTCGTTGACAGAATTGAAACCTTACCTTTTCTTCGATTATTTATCGAAAAAAACAGTGCTGACACCGATCGCATCTTACCCAACACGGGCAATTTTTGATGCCATTACAAACAGTCAAATTTCATTGAATAAGTCAATATTTTAATGGTGGTTATTGCCATGTTATGTCATCGTCATTTTGAAAATGTCGTCAAACAATCTAGTTCGCTGTGCCCGCGGTCTTGTTTCAATAAAATAATTGTTTGATTTATACGATGAAGAGGAAAGAAGAAGGAAGCAGAGATTCTGGGTGAAACTTGAAAAATGAAAAACAGTTGTCAAACAAACAAAATGACAACTTACAGCAACACAGCATGTAGGCAATTTGCTGTCTCCAGTGGCAATTTGCTTGAAATTGCCAATTGCAAGCAATTAAAAACTGCCCTTGGAGACTTGGGGTTAATTTGGTGGTAACATATGATAAATTACATAATTTGAAGGTAATTTCATTGACAGATTTCCAATGGCGAAATTACTTAATTTGGACACGATTTATCCATAAATCAAGAATAAGCCAGAAAATACGATAGTGAGAACATAATATAAAATTAAAAACAGCCGTTGAATAATAATGAGTTAATTAGTGATTTATTTTGTCAGTACATATAGATATTCTTTAAAATTTTTGCAAATAGCTTTTAGTTTATTAAATTTGATTCTGTCTTCTTCACAAATTGTTGGCCTGCAATTACAATTTTTTAAACATGAAATTAATTGATTAAACGTCAGATATTTGTTTTCACTAACATAACTAATAGAGTGCATGCTTACGAAAAATTTATACATACATTTCAGTATTGAACCGCGCATTCTGTTCTAAATGGAGAAGTATGCGTGAAACGGCGAAGAAGACAGCCGATTCCCGCAGAATTTATTTACCGTTTAATCATTTTTTTGGTCACATGTATAGTGTAAATGAATTTATTGTGATTGTTGCACATGTTTTCCATACGCCTATAGTGAAAATTATAGACAGTCTTCAAAATATACTAGTAAAATTAATAGTAAGAAATCAAGTGATTAATTTACTAGTTCCAAACTTATCTATAAATTAACCAATAGCTGACTTTTTTGCGTGTATAATAAATTGTTAGTATTTCTTGTTCCATTCTTGTCAATTTTATAAAAAGAGATGTAAAGACAAACATGGGAATTTGAAGAAAAGCCGTTATTATTCTTTTATAATTTTATTTGCTTTTTTTAATTCCACATTTTAGAGGTAAATCTTCAAGTTAACGCGTATTTTAAAATATACGCAAAGTTTCCGCAAAGAAAAGTGGAATGCGGCATCATGAATTAACAAGCTGAATTAACACATTCCTCATTTATGCACAAAAATTATTATACATGTCGACTACACATTATTATATTCTGTACATACATATTGAAACGTGATTGCATACTGTATCGTGATTGCATACTCTTAGGATCTCATCTGGAGTTTGAAGTTGTGTGCACCACCCTATGTGGTAAGATAATAGTGTATAGAATGTGCTCGTTCAAGGTGTATATAAGATTCGTGGTGTATATCAGTTTCTAGAATAATCCAGGAACTTCTAGAATTTTCTACTTCAACCATTCGAAAGCTATAAAAACGACCACACTATTCAAAGTCGAACACAGTTGATCGAAGCAGCAATATTGTGAATTTGTAAAGTGATGAAATTAATTAATAAAGAAAGTGTAAAATATAATAAAGTAAACTTTAAGCCTTATATTAAATGTGTAAATTGCAATAATTAAATAGTTAGCTATTTTAATATAACCAGCGATTGTTTGATTATTACACGATCCAGTGGTATGAATCCGAGTACAGAGAATTAGAGTAAATTGTCAGGAGGGCAATTTCGTAACAGAATAAATTGTCGAGAGGGCAATTTCGTAACAATATATATGAATTTTACATATTTATGAGTTTTTCTAGTATTTTAAATAGTTGGATTCACTGCTGGGATGTTGTTTATGTTTGTGTAAAATGGCGAATATTTGGTGAAATAAAATCATATCAAATCAGGTCTACGCTAAAATTTAACTTTTAGGAGGTCACTTTATTTGTATTTTAAAACGAAATACGAAACTTAAAAAAAAATTTGTAATATTTCATCCAAAAAAAATTATAATTTGGAGTTGAAAATGTCAAATGTTAACAGGTTTATTAAATTTCAATCTATTTCTAATATAAAATCTGATCCAATTGCTTTTCATGTTCACTTTTGTTCACTGTAAATGCACCATGGTAATCGTTGGTTATAGAATCATAATTGTTTGATTTTTTGGCATAATATTATACTACTAATAACTAAAATAATTAATAAAAATTAATTTATATTAAAATGGTGTCCGAGTGCCACCCCTTCTGCGTGCATATTTAACTATCGTCATAGAGGAGTGAAGGAGCATATAGACTTGAGACTAAAAGAGAAACTAGAAGCATAGGGAAACGAAACTTAACAAATCGTCGGTCATAAGGGCACAAAACTTTTTTACAGTATGCCCGAATAACAACAGTTGCAATAAGCTCAGAAAAATCTTCAAAATAAGTCAAAAATGCAGCTAAACGAATTAAGTAAACGACTTTATGGTTTAATTAAACCGAAGCTGTGTTTCTCTCGTTAATAATGACGAAAACAAATTTTTAGTTTGTCGAATTAATTTCTTCACCTAGACGCTATTGCAATATTTCAACTTGTGGATCTTGAGAGTTCATTGACAATGAGAAATTAATAACAAAATTTTGTGTTTTCAGTTATTTTGAGAAGTTGAAGAATTTCGATGAGAATTACGATGGCTAGAGTTAAATAGTGTTCACTGAATTTTTACAACTTCATAAATTAATCTTAAAATAATTTCACATTAGCAGAATCGCGCACAAATGCATTCATATCAGTGTCTATTCTATTTGTTCTTTGGGATAAACTACCTATTGTACTTTCCTTGGTGTGATCAGTGCTTTCAATATTTGATATAAAAAATATCGATAATTACAAGTCCAGCCTTTCTAAATTGGAAAAAGTTTTTAAATTCATTAAAAAAAATAGTAATGATTTCATTAGCAGACCTTGGTTTAATTTTATATCAAGAAACGTACAAAATGTAAACAAGAACAATGCTTTTAGACGAATCCATGTGTATGTATTTGTTTGGAATTTCGTATTGAATTGTTGTACGTAATTCGGAAGATGATAACTGAATGGCCTTTTCGCATCTGAGTGGACATTCACCTCGAAACCGATTTTGTTGGGAAAGGCAGGTAGTGGGCAGGTACAGCAGACCTGCATGAGCTGTGACTGACACTAACAAATTGATAAAGTTGTTTTGTTCGTTTGTTTTTCGTTGTTCAAAAATGTTTGTCTATTAATAATCAAATTAAAATTTTTATATTTAATAGTAATTAAAAAAAAAACGTTTTTGAAACTAAATATTAAATAGTTATTCTAATCTATCTCTAATTTTCCCTTTTCCTTTCCTATTCCTCTCCAGCTTACATAGTGGCCAACAAATTCCAAACAATTGCACTTGCTACAGCAATTGCAACTGCTTATTGCTCAAAATTATTCGTGGTATTATACACAGAATTCATACTATGACATAAGTTACTTAATTTGTCATAAATTTCTTCACCTAAATCAGTAGCGTTCATACTAACTTTTCGTAATTTATTTTGACAATTCGGTGACAACTCTCATAGTAGTTTATTTTGTGGCAAAGGTCGAAAGTAAGTATGCAATCGTAATTTTTCCGGGCACCTCTTAATTGCTTAATTTTGGACATCAAGATTTCAATGCAAAGACCTTCGGGCCCATTCCCACACACATTTGTTATATAAATTTTTTTTCCATATCATTAAATTTTCGTTGACAGAATTGAAACCTTACCTTTTCTTCGATTATTTATCGAAAAAATCAGTGCTGACACCGATCGCATCTTACCCCACGTCTGCACGGGCAATTTTTTATGGCATTACAAACAATCAAATTTCTTTGAATATGTCAATATTTTAATGGTGGTTATTGCCATGTTATGTCATCGTCATTTTGAAAATGTCGTCAAACAATCTAGTTCGCTGTGCCCGCGGTCTTGTTTCAATAAAATAATTGTTTGATTTATACGATGAAGAGGAAAGAAGAAGGAAGCAGAGATTCTGGGTGAAACTTGAAAAATGAAAAACAGTTGTCAAAGAAAAAAAATTACAACTTACAGCAACACAGCATGTTGGCAATTTGCTGTCTCCAGTGGCAATTTGCTTGAAATTGCCAATTGCAAGCAATTAACAATTGCCCTTGGAGACTTGGGTTTAATTTGGTGGTAATATATGATAAATTACATAATTTGAAGGTAATTTCATTGACAGATTTCCAATGGCGAAATTACTTAATTTGGACACGATTTATCCATAAATCAAGAATAAGCCAGAAAATACGATAGTGAGAACATAATATAAAATTAAAAACAGCCGTTGAATAATAATGAGTTAATTAATGATTTATTTTGTCAGTACATATAGATATTCTTTAAAATTTTTGCAAATAGCTTTTAATTTATTAAATTTGATGATGTCTTCTTCACACATTGTTGGCCTGCAATTACAATTTTTTAAACATGAAATTAATTGATTAAACGTCAGATATTTGTTTTCACTAACATAACTAATAGAGTGCATGCTTACGAAAAATTTATACGAGTACATACATTTCAGTATTGATTCGTGCATTCTGTTCTAAATGGAGAAGTATGCGTGAAACGGCGAAGAAGACAGCCGATTCCCGCAGAATTTATTTACCGTTTAATCATTTTTTGGTCACATGTATAGTGTAAATAAATTTATTGTGATTGTTGCACATGTGTTCCATACGCCTGTAGTGAAAATTATAGACAGTCTTCAAAATATACTAGTAAAATTAATAGTAAGGAATCAAGTGATTAATTTACTAGTTCCAAACTTATCTATAAATTAACCAATAGCTGACTTTTTTGCATGTATAATAAATTGTTAGTATTTCTTGTTCCTTTCTTGTCAATTTTATAAAAAGATATGTAAAGACAAACATGGGAATTTGAAGAAAAACCGTTATTATTCTTTTATAATTTTATTTGCTTTTTTTAATTCCACATTTTAGAGGTAAATCTTCAAGTTAACGCGTATTTTAGAATATACGCAAAGTGTCCGCAAAGAAAAGTGGAATGCGGCATCATGAATTAACAAGCTGAATTAACACATTCCTTATTTATGCACAAAAATTATTATACATGTCGAGTACACATTATTATATTATGTACATACATGAAACGTGATTGCATTCTGTATCATGATTGCATACTCTTAGATCCCATCTGGAGTTTGAAGTTGTGTGCACCACCCTATGTGGTAAGATAGTAGCATAGGGCCGTAACTTAAACGTCAAATTTTTTACCGTATGAAAAAAAAACATATACACTATATGTGAGTTCACCTCGAAAAAACGGGTGCCATTGCACTAAAAATTTCATATTACGAAATTGTAGTAGGTAAAGAAAAAACGGAACAATCAGAATAAAAGAGTTTATACTTTATAGTATTTTTTATTAGTAAAACGGAATAAAAATATAATACAGAATAATAATTACAAGAAAAATTATTTTTCCCGGAAAACCCGCAACCAAAATCAATAATAATAAACAAAATAACGTAATTATATAAACTATCAAATCTATTTAGAAGCAAATTAGTATTTAAAATAATACTGAATACATTGTTAAATGTAGACATGCTTTCGCAGAAAGATTATAAATATATTTTCATTTACAAAATTCCGCAGAATTCATATATTTATATGCTGCTTTCAGCTTTGGTATTTCATAATTTGACCAATACATTGTAATTTGTCTAGAATATATTATGTATTCATTAGATTTTTAGCTATGAATTGAAATTAGAATGCCCTCTAAAATAGTTGTTTAAAAAAAAAAAACAAATTATATAACATTTATTTAATTAAATATACATACAGAATTGTGTTGATTTTTTCTCTTATATTTATTACTAAACATTTGTTGCGATCGTTGCTTTTAGCGTCTACCGTCTATATGTTTGTTTTGCTTCTCTCCTTCTTTTGTTCCTTCCACTTGTCCGCTTTACTAGTGAATGCGGCCAGGCTAAAACCTACCAGACGATTCTGAGGTACAGATGGCGCTGCCTCAGAATAGTAAAAATTCCAAAGAAAGGTAACTGACCGACTCGACCGCTGGAGCGGTTAATGATGGAATAGCGGAAGAGGCCGAGGAAATGGAAAAGATACGGTTTCAGGAGAGAAGAAAAAAAATTATATACGGGAGTGGTAGGGAAAAAAACGGTCTCTATACAGTGTTAAGTGTTTAGGAAGAAATGTGGATAGTCTCTCGTCTCGACGGTTGTTCTTGTTATTTGTGCTGATACAGCAAAAGTGTGAACGGTTCCAAATAAAAATAAAATAAAAATAAAATATTTGAATTCAAATACTTCTTCCGCATTAAAATGTTGTGATTGTGCTGGATAGAGGGATAACTGATTGTTTCCGGCCCATCCCATTCGAGAATCGGAGGAAAAAGGAGGCTGCCGCCCGCCCCCTAGAGATAAGTATATATTTATTTAAGTTATTAAGTATACGCGTATATGTATGTTATTTATTTAAGTGTAAAGTAGAATGTTTAGTTACGTTTAATTTTTTGTTGAAAATGTTAGGCTAAGGCGGCAAATATGGGGCGGGCTCGCTTGTCGTCGTAGATTAGGATGCCCGGCAAAATGGTGAGTTGAAGTTCTTTTTTTTTGTAGTGTTGTCCCACCCGATGCAGTGTGGCGGGTTAAGGCCCACGACCATTGCTGTGAGCTAGCCGTGGCCACCACACTGCATCATTCTAGTGGTGCGGTAGCATTAATGGCGCCCAAATAAAAATAATAGAAATGTAAATTAAAATTTTCCTTGTGATGTATTGTGACTTTGTAGTGAAGCATCTTGTAGTTTAGTTTTGGTGTTTAGTTAATGTGCTCCACTCTTGCCGCTGACTTGACGTGCCAATGCGTAACGCCAACTGCAGCGACAAGAGGGGGAGGCTAAATGTGAGATGAAGCCAGCTATCTCATCGTGGCCGTGGTGTGTTGAACAGATCATCGTAGCACTGATGAGATAACTGAGAGGCGGAATCTCAGTAAATGTAAGGAAAATTTTAATGAAGAATGACAACTCGCCTGGTGGAAGAAACAGTCCTCCGACAGATTGAAGACAAGGGAGCCCCACCCCATATATTCGAACATTTATTTGTATTAGAAAATATTATATTTTTTGTTAGTAAATATTAAGATTGGTATTATTACTTATTATTTCTAAAAATTAGTAAATTACGGTCATAGTGAATGTAAGGACTATTTAAAGAAATATATTTATGGTATATGTAGGTATATACGAGTATATTGAAAATTGGAATATATTTGTTTTGGCTATATTTACAAAGGATTATTTATATGGATAAATTTTTGTATAAATATGTATTATTCTTTTGGGGTATAGGGTGGCAGGTGTAGATCTCCAGACATAGTTGCCGGTATTAAGTTTTTTTGTCAGAAGTTATTTCGGTTATTTATCAATTTGGGTTATTCTGATAAGTCAGATGCACTTGAGAATTGGTCCAAAAAAAAATCGAAGAAGTGCCGAATTTGATAGAAACCGTGATATTCCAGGAAGACAAGGAAACAGGGAAACTATGCCGGTGGAACACTCGCCCCAAGGAGGAAGTGAGGAAGGTAAGGCAGCTGGGGAACCACTAGGTTGGAGCGGCACGGGGGCGGTACCGAAGGATAGAGGCAGTGAGGATAGCTGGTTAGCCACGGCAGCGTACGAAACCAGGCCAGAACGGGAAATAAGGCCATCAGAACTCCCAAGCGAATACCGATCGGCAATTAATTTGATGTTGTTCGAAAGCCATAATAGCTATCGAGTAGCATTAAGTGTAGAGACGGAAAAAATAAAAGAAACGGTAAGGGCGAATCACATTGAGTTGATGAAAATGGTTAATGACGCAGTGCGGCCAATACGGCAACAGCTATCGGAGCGGGGGGCGATGCCCGCGGCATCGGAGTCGAGTTGTGAACCCCTAAGTAGAGCAGAGGAAGGTCGCGAAAGTGTCAGATGGAGAAGCCAGCTTGCCCCAACGAGTGGCCGCGAACCACCAAACCGGATGGAGGCGGAAGAGGGTGGTCCGGAGATTCTAACCAGGGAGCAAGCGAGTAGAAGTAATATAGGGCGAAGGAACGGAAGAGAGTTTCCGAGAGAAGAGAGTCATATGGTAGTGAGACTAGAGAAATGGGGTTTATTCTTTGACGAGAATCTGCCCGTAGAAGGTTGGAGCATTTGCAGGCGCATTATGAGGTTCCTTGGCCAGCAGTAATGAAGGAATTTCATGTACTGTTGCGTGGGGCAGCAATAGAGTGGTACTGGCTATGCGTACGGACAACCGACTTCAGGGCGTGGCCAGCGCTTCGGAACGTAATGCTAAGGCAGTTTCGCTCAAACCAGAGTGAATTTGAGTTATTGAGGGAATTGTCAGAAAGGAGGCAATTGCCAGGCGAGAGCTTGGACTTTTTCTTTTTTGAAGTGATGAAGCTCCGAGCACGAATGACTTACCCTCTGTCGGAATTTGACGTAATCAAAATAATAAAGAGAAACCTAAGGGAGGGATTAGGGAAGATAGTGTATCCCATCGCTTGCTATAGCGTGGAGCAGCTAAAATATGAATGCCAAGAGGCGGAGAGATTCTTTCAAAACAGGGAAGTTAGGATGGTGCAGCCGCCTTTTAAATATGGTTCGGGTCGAGTATTAAGCGAGGTGAGGAACACGGCAATTGAAGAGGTAGGGGAAAATCGTCAGGAAGTGGTAACAGGGAGAAGTGCGTTAGAGGAGATGAACCAAGTAAGAGAACCGGCAAGTAGGAGTCAAGTGGTATGCTGGAATTGTAAACAGCTTGGGCATACATTTAGAGAATGTAATTCGAGGCAAAGGAAAATATTTTGCTATAGGTGTGGAAGGGAGAATGTGGTGACTCCAGAGTGTCCTAATTGCAGGAAGTTAAACCCCGGGAGGAACGTGGCACAAGAGGGACCGCCACGTTCCGGACAAGTCCCTGCGGAGAACCGTTTCGAGTGAAGAAGACTTAGAGAGGAAAGAAGGAGTTTACAGGCTGCGGAGTAGCGCACCGGTGAATGGAGTGAGGAGCCTAATTGTCTCAAATCGAGTAAGGAAAGCCCGGGAGCGATACCGGAGGAGAAGGATGGAAAGGAAGAGAGTAGTGAAACGGTGGAAATAAGTGATAGGGAGGAAAAAAGGCCGTTTGCGGAAATAGCAATTAAGGGGAAAAGTATCAGAGGTCTGCTAGACACTGGGGCATCTGTGAGTATACTAGGAAGAAATTGTAAGAAACTGGTAAGTGACTTGGGGCTGAAAGTGCGGAGCTATGTGACCATAGTAAATACAGCTAGTGGACAGAAACAGTCTGTGGTGGGGAGAGTAACCGTGCCCGTGAATTTTAACGGGGAGAGTAAAGCTATAAAATTTTTTTTGTGTCTTACACTACAACAAGAAGTTTATTTAGGAGTCGACTTTTGGCGGGTGTTTAGCCTAGCACCGGGGATAGTTGGAGTGGATGAAATAGTCGCGGAGTCTGATACCAAGGATAACAGTGGAAAGAACGACGTCGCAAACATGTATGATTTGTCAGAGACCCAGCTGGAGCAATTAGTTAGAGTAAAGAAGGAGTTTAGGGCATATGAAGAGTACGGACTAGGTAGAACAACGGCAGAAAGACACAGCATACAGTTGTTACAGGGAGCGGAAGTAGCAAAGGACCGTTACTACCCAGTATCTCCGGCGATACAGAAATTATTGTATGCGGAAGTAGATCAGATGCTATCGCTAGGGGTGATCGAAGAAAGTGAGAGCCCTTGGTTAGTCGGGTCACGTTAGTCAGAAAGCCGGGTAAGAAACGGTTGTGCTTGGATGCCCGCAAGTTGAATGAGCGGACCGTGAAAGATGCATACCCTATTCAGAATAAGTCGCATAGACGAGGCAGTGTTCATCAGCAGCATAGATCTCAAGTTCGCATTTTGGCAGATTGAAGTGGAACCGGGGAGTAAAGCATTTACAGCCTTTACCATACCAGGAAGTCCCCTGTACCAGTTTAGGGTAATGCCCTTTGGGCTATGCAATGCGGCACAGAGATTATGCAGGCTGATGGACAAAGTAATTCCGCAACGTCTCCGGGCGAATGTATTTGTGTATCTGGACGATTTGTTAGTAATATCCCCAGATTTCAGTACACATGTGCGTTTATTAGGAGAAGTAGCGAAATGTCTGTCTGATGCGAATCTAACAATAGGATTACAGAAATCGAAGTTTTGCTGTAAAGAGGTAAAATATTTGGGGTTTGTGATAGGCCATGGGGAGTTAAAAACTGACCCGGAAAAGATTTTGGCGCTGAATAGAATTACTGTACCAATGTCACCAAAGCAGGTCAGAAGTTTTTTGGTAACGGCAGGGTGGTATCGAAGATTCGTGGCGAACTTTGCAGACGTAGCGGCGCCTTTGACCGATACGCTTCGAAAGAGCGGGAAATTTGTGATGACTCCAGAAGCACTTGCCGCATTTGCGGAATTGAAGCAGGCTCTCACCACAGCACCCGTATTAGCACAACCAGATTTTAAGAAACGGTTTTATATCCAGTGTGATGCGTCCCATTACGGCGTTGGGGCGGTGCTCTTCCAAAGAGATGAGGCTGGACATGAACGTCCTATAGCATACTATTCGTACAAAATGAATAGTTGCCAGCTGAACTACAGCGTGACAGAGAAGGAGTGTCTGGCAGCGGTTCTAGCGGTGCGGCGGTTCAGGGCCTATGTGGAGCTGATGCCTTTTACCGTGATCACCTATGATGCTAGCTTAAAATGGCTCATGTCATTGAAAGACTTGAGTGGGCGGTTAGCCAGGTGGTCTCTTCAGCTTCAGGCATATGACTTTCAAATTGAGCACCGAAAGGGGAGTGAAAATGTAGTGGCCGATACGCTATCCCGGTTGATGGAGGAAGTGGCTCTGAATATTCTTGATATGGACACTACGGAATACGATTCGCCTGAGTATGTTCAGCGAAAGCAGACTATTGAAGAGAATATAGGAAAGTTCCCGGATTTACAAGTACGTGATGGGAAGATATATAAACGTACTGTGGCTAATGAGGAAGAGGGCAGGGGTCCCTGTTGGAAGCTATGGGTGCCCGAAGCATTAACGTCGACAGTTGTATCACAAGCCCATGAGCCAGAGTTGTCAGCTCATGGGGGAGTCGCTAAGACATTGTACCGGGTAAGACAGTTTTACTATTGGCCTGGTATGGCGGTGGAGGTGCGGAATTACGTGAGAGATTGCAGGGTCTGCAAGGAGACGAAGCATAGCAATCAGGTTTCTAGACCTTTGATGGGAAAGGAAGTCAGCACCGAACGGCCATTCCAACGGCTTTATATAGATTTTTTAGGAAAATATCCACGCTCCAGGGCGGGCCACGCGTACGTGTTGGTGGTAATGGATAATTTTACGAAATTCGTGTTCTTAAAAGCTATGGGTAAGGCCACGGCAAAGAATGTAGTAAGGTTTTTGATTGAAGAAATTTTTCATAAATTTGGTGTACCAGAAACGATACATTCAGATAATGGAAAACAGTTTGTGAGTCAGGAATTTAGTAAAGTGATGGAGTCCTATGCGATTAAGCATGTGAAAACGGGTTTTTATGCGCCACAATCTAATGCAGCAGAACGCGTGAATCAGTCAGTTCTGGCAGCTATAAGGGCTTACCTGAAGCAGGACCACCGCGATTGGGATTTATTCCTGAGTCAGATCGAGTGTGCGTTGAGAAGTTCACTACACTCAGCGACAAGAATGTCACCTTATTTAGCCTTATTTGGACAGAATATGTTCACCAGCGGCCTTGACTATGAGTTGGCGAGGAAATTAGGAGCGTTAGAGGAAGGAGAAGTGAGTGGCCTACCAAGAGAAGACCGAATACGGTTAATTCGCGCTAAGGTGCAGAAAAGGTTGCATTTAGCGTACGAAAAGGGAGCGCATCAGTACAACAAGCGAGCTAGGCGAATTAATTTTACTCCGGGCCAGGAAGTCTTTCGACGTAATTTTACTTTGAGTGATTTTTCACGGAATGTGAATGCAAAATGCAGAAAATTTGTAAAGTGTCGAGTGGTGAAGCCCCTGGGGAATTGTCTATACCTATTAGAAGATTTGCGAGGGAAACCGGTAGGAGTGTTCCATGCCAAGGACATAAAACAATAGTAAGAATCTAAACCGGTAAAAGCACGCGACTCTTAATCTCGGGGCTGTGGGCGTAGCTCACGTTGGCGCCTGTAGTACGTGAAATAGCAATAGTTAGTAAGGAGGTGGAGGAAAGTTAATCATAGGGAACTTATGGATTATATGATACATATAAAAGAACTTACTCCCAAAATCAGCTTCGTTGGTCTAGAGGTAATCTGAGTTAAAAATCTGAAATTAGAATTGATTACTATGTGTTTTTTAAGGTAAAATAAATAAAAATGTTCCTGTTTATACGATAGAGTATAGGTGTGTAGGTTAGCGTTTATTAGTTGAGTAGAGTGGTGAAGGTGATTCTTCGAGTCGAATGGCTGGGAAGACAAGATAAATATAGGGTTAAATTGAGAAATTTAGTTTTGTGAATAATTACCGTGCAATTATGTGTTGGGATCCGTAATCATCATCAGTGTGGTGGTTCTGAAAAGGAAGTATTGTTAGTTTATATGTTTAGGTATATATAGGTATAGTTGCCCGGCTAGCTCAGGGTAGAGCATTAAGTGCTGATCGACGCTTCCATCCGTGTTCCGGCGGAGTTTATAGTGCTCCTGGCAACCCGTGTGTTTTGTTGCGATCGTTGTTTTTGGCGTCTACCGTCTATATGTTTGTTTTGCTTCTCTCCTTCTTTTGTTCCTTCCACTTGTCCGCTTTACTAGTGAATGCGGCCAGGCTAAAACCTACCAGACGATTCTGAGGTACAGATGGCGCTGCCTCAGAATAGTAAAAATTCCAAAGAAAGGTAACTGACCGACTCGACCGCTGGAGCGGTCAATGAAGGAATAGCGGAAGAGGCCGAGGAAATGGAAAAGATACGGTTTCAGGAGGGAAGAAAAAAAATCATATAAGGGAGTGGTAGGGAAAAAAACGGTCTCTATAGAGTGTTAAGTGTTTAGGAAGAAATGTGGATAGTCTCTCGTCTCGACGGTTGTTCTTGTTATTTGTGCTGATACAGCAAAAGTGTGAACGGTTCCAAATAAAAATAAAATAAAAATAAAATATTTGAATTCAAATACTTCTTCCGCATTAAAATGTTGTGATTGTGCTGGATAGAGGGATAACTGATTGTTTCCGGCCCATCCCATTCGAGAATCGGAGGAAAAAGGAGGCTGCCGTCCGCCCCCTAGAGATAAGTATATATTTATTTAAGTTATTAAATATACGCGTATATGTATGTTATTTATTTAAGTGTAAAGTAGAATGTTTAGTTATGTTTAATTTTTTGTTGAAAATGTTAGGCTAAGGCGGCAAATATGGGGCGGGCTCGCTTGTCGTCGTAGAGGAGGATGCCCGGCAAAATGGTGAGTTGAAGTTCTTTTTTTTTGTAGTGTTGTCCCACCCGATGCAGTGTGGTTAAGGACCACGACCATTGCTGTGAGCTAGCCGTGGCCACCACACTGCATCATTCTAGTGTTGCGGTAACACATTTAAAGTAAGTTTAACAACATAGTTTAATGATAATAGATAAATATTTTCTTTAATTTTTTGTACTTTTGTTGGCATTAAGTTCATTAAAAAGAATAAACAACCCAAACAAATTATAAATTAAGATAAGAATTAAATAATAGTTTTAATAAATTTATTTTAGCATATAGAGTAGTGTACCTAATATTAGTAATGATCAAAACTATTAATCAGAAATAGTATTCACTAATTGAATCTGGTGCTTTTTGAAATGAGAATAGTATTAAAATATTAACGAACGACAACCCCAAATAGTGTTTTTTCCGAAACTCACCAGTTTATTTACCTCCAGTGGGAATGAAAAATTGGTTTGTTTACATCCAGTGGCGAAAAAATTGGCAGCAATACAAGTGTATTCTGTGAATGTATAAGTAAGTTTCATTTCTCATATTCTCTGATAGTAGTATATAGAATGTTCTCGTTCAAGGTGTATATAAGATTCGTGGTGTATATCAGTTTCTAGAATAATCCAGGAACTTCTAGAATTTTCTACCTCAACCATTCGAAAGCTATAAAAACGAAAACACTATTCAAAGTCGAACGCAGTTGAGCAAAGATCGTAACAGTGTGTATATCGTGCATTTTAATCGAAGGAGCAGTATAGTGATTTTGTAAAGTGATGAAATTAATTAATAAATAAAGTGTAAAATATAATAAAGTAAACTTTAAGCCTTATATTAAATGTATAAAATGCAATAATTAAATAGTTATCTATTTTAATATAACCAGCGATTGTTTGATTACTACACGATCCAGTGGTATGAATCCGAGTACAGAGAGTTAGAGTAAATTGTCAGGAGGGCAATTTCGTAACAGAATAAATTGTCGAGAGGGCAATTTCGTAACAATATATATGAATTTTACATATTTATGAGTTTTTCTAGTATTTTAAATAGTTGGATTCACTGCTGGGATGTTGTCTATGTTTGTGTAAAATGGCGAATATTTGGTGAAATAAAATCATATCAAATCAGGTCTACGCTAAAATTTAATTTTAGTAGGTCACTTTATTTGTATTTTAAAACGAAATACGAAACTTCTAAAAAAATTTGTAATATTTAATCCAAAAAAAATTATAATTTGGAGTTGAAAATGTCAAATGTTAACAAGTTTATTAAATTTCAATCTATTCCTAATATAAAATCTGATCCAATTGCTTTTCATGTTCACTTTTGTTCACTGTAAATGCACCATGCTAATCGTTGGTTATAGAATCATAATTGTTTGATTTTTTGGCATAATATTATACTACTAATAACTAAAATAATTAATAAAAATTAATTTATATTAAAATGGTGTCCGAGTGCCACCCCTTCTCCGTGCATATTTAACTATCGTCATGGACGAATGAAGGAACATATAGACTAGAGACTTAGAGAAACTAGAAGCATAGGGAAACGAAACTTAACAAATTGCCTGTCATAAGGGCACAAAACTTTTTTACAGTATGCCCAAATAACAGCAGTTGCAATAAGCTCAGAAAAATCTTCAAAATAAGTCAAAAATGCAGCTAAACGAATTAAGTAAACGACTTTATGGTTTTAATTAAACCGAAGTTGTGTTTCTCTCGTTAATAATGACGAAAACAAATTTTTAGTTTGTCGAATTAATTTTTTCACCTAGACGCAATTGCAATATTTCGACTTGTGGATCTTGAGAGTTCATTGACAATGAGAAATTAATAACAAAATTTTGTGTTTTCAGTTATTTTGAGAAGTTAATTGTATTGATGAATTACGATGGCTAGAGTTAAATAGTGTTCAGTGAATTTTTACAACTTCATAAATTAATCTTAAAACAATCTCACACTAGCAAAATCTCGCACAAATGCATTCATATCAGTGTCTATTCTATTTGTTCTTTGGGATAAACTACCTATTGTACTTTCCTAGGTGTGATCAGTGCTTTCAATATTTGATATAAAAAATATCGATAATTACTAGTCAAGCCTTTCTAAATTGGAAAAAGTTTTTAATATTTAAAGTAATGAATTCATTAGCAGACCTTGGTTTAATTTGATATCAAGAAATGTTTTCGTATTGAATTGTTGTACGTAATTCGGAAGATGATTCAAACTGAATGGCCTTTTCACATCTGAGTGGACATTCACCTCGAAACCGATTTTGTTGGACCAGGCAGGTAGTGTGCGTCAGTTGCCTCCGCAAAATTTCATACAGCAGACCTACATGAGCTGTGATTGACAATAACATATTGATAAAGTTTTTTTGTTCGTTTGTATTTCATTGTTCAAAAATGTTTGTCTATTAATAATCAAATTAAAATGTTTATATTTAATAGTATTTAAAAATAAACGTTTATAAAACTTAATATTAAATAGTTATGCTAATCTATCTCTAATTTTGCCTTTTTCATTCCTATTCCTGTGCAGCTTACATAGTGGCCAACAAATTCCAAACAATTGCATTTGCTACAGCAATTGCAACTGCTTATTGCTCAAAATTATTCGTGGTATTATACACAGAATTTAGAATAATATCACGTTCATACTATGACATAAATTACTTAATTTGTCATAATTTTCTTCACTTAAATCAGTAGCGTTCATACTAACTGTTCGTAATTTATTTTGACAATTCGGTGACAACCCTCATATTTGTTTATTTTTTGGCAAAGGTCGAAAGTAAGTATGCCATTGTAATTTTTCCGGGCACCTCTTAATTGCTTAATTTTGGACCTCAAATTTCAATTAAAAGACTTTCGGGCCCATTCCCAAACACATTTGTTATAAAAATTTTTTCCATATCATTAAGTTTTCGTTGACAGAAATGAAACCTCACCTTTTCTTCGATTATCTATCGAAAAATCAGTGCTGACACCGATCGCATCTTACCCCACGTCTGCACGGGCAATTTTTGATGGCATTACAAACAGTCAAATTTCATTGAATATGTCAATATTTTAATGGTGGTTATTGCCATATTATGTCATCGTAATTTTGAAAATGTCAGTTCGCTGTGTCCGCGCTCTTGATTCAATGAAAGAATTGTTTGATTTATACGATGACGAGGAAAGAAGGAAGCACATATTCTGGGTGAATATTTCTTAACAAAAATGGGAAATGCACAGTCTACATCCATCTTCGCGATTTTATTCATTTAATAGACGCGGTAAGACTAACGAGTTCTAATATGCTGCTAATGTGAGTGTTACGAAAAAATGAAAAACAGTTGTCAAACAAACAAAATGACAACTGACAGCAACACAGCATGTTGGCAATTTGCTGTCTCCAGTGGCAATTTGCTTAAAATTGCCAATTGCAAGCAATCAAAAATTACCCTTGGAGACTTGGGGTTAATTTGGTGGTAATTTATGATAAATTACATAATTTGAAGGTAATTTCATTGACAGATTTCCAATGGCGAAATTACTTAATTTGGACACGATTTATCCATAAATTAAGATTAAGCCGGAAATTAGGATAGTGAGAAAAAACAGCCGTTGAATAATAATGAGGTAATTAGTGATTTATTTTGTCAGTACATATAGATATTCTTTAAAATTTTTGCAAATAGCTTTTAATTTATTAAATTTGATGATGTCTTCTTCACAAATTGTTGGCCTGCAATTACAATTTTTTCAACATGAAATTAATTGATTAAACGTCAGATATATGTTTTCACTAACATAACTAATAGAGTGCATTCTTACGAAAAATGTATACATACATTTCAGTATTGAACCGCGCATTCTGTTCTAAATGCAGAAGTATGCGTGAAACGGCGAAGAAGACAGCCGATTCCCGCAGAATTTATTTACCGTTTAATCATTTTTTGGTCACATGTATAGTGTAAATGAATTTATTGTGATTGTCGCACATGTTTTCCATACGCCTGTAGTGAAAATTATAGACTGTCTTCAAAATATACTAGTAAAATTAATAGTAAGAAATCAAGTGATTAATTTACTAGTTCCAAACTTATCTATAAATTAACCAATATCTGACTCTTTTGCGTGTATAATAAATTGTTAGTATTTTCTTGTTCCTTTCTTGTCAATTTTATAAAAAGAGATGTAAAGACAAACATGGGAATTTGAAGAAAAACAGTTATTTTCTTTTATAATATTATTTGCTTTCTTTAATTCCTCATTTTAGAGGTAAATCTTCAAGTTAACGTGTGTTTTAAAATATACGCAAAGTGTCCGCAAAGAAAAGTGGAATGCGGCATCATGAATTAACACGCTGAATTAACACATTCTTCATTTATGCACAAAAATTATTATAAATGGCGAGTACACATTATTATATTATGTACACACATATTGAAATGTGATTGCATACTGTATCGTGATTGCATACTTTTCGGATCCCATCTGGAGTTTGAAGTTGTGTGCACCACCCTATGTGGTAAAATAGTAGTGTATAGAATGTTCTCGTTCAAAGTGTATATATGATTTGTGTTGTATATAAGTTTCTAGAATAATCCAGAAACTTCTAGAAATTTCTACTTCAACCATTCGAAAGCTATAAAAACGACAACACTATTCAAAGTCGAACGCAGTTGAGCAAAGATCGTAACAGTGTGTATATCGTGCATTTTAATCGAAGCAGCAGTATTGTGATTTTGTAAAGTGATGAAATTAATTAATAAATAAAGTGTAAAATATAATAAAATAAACTTTAAGCCTTATATTAAATGTGTAAATTGCAATAATTAAATAGTTACTTATTTTAATTTAACCAGCGATTGTTTGATTACTACACGATCCAGTGGTATGAATCCGAGTACAGAGAGTTAGAGCAAATTGTCAGGAGGGTAATTTCGTAACAGAATAAATTGTCGAGAGGGCAATTTCGTAACAGTGTATATGAATTTTACATATATATGATTTTTTCTAGTATTTTAAATAGTTGGATTCACTGCTGGGATGTTGTCTATGTTTGTGTAAAATGGCGAATATTTGGTGAAATAAAATCATATCAAATCAGGGCTACGCTAAAATTTAACTTTTAGGAGGTCACTTTATTTGTATTTTAAAACGAAATACGAAACTTCTAAAAAAATTTGTAATATTTAATCCAAAAAAAATTATAATTTGGAGTTGAAAATGTCAAATGTTAACAAGTTTATTAAATTTCAATCTATTCCTAATATAAAATCTGATCCAATTGCTTTTCATGTTCACTTTTGTTCACTGTAAATGCACCATGCTAATCGTTGGTTATAGAATCATAATTGTTTGATTTTTTGGCATAATATTATACTACTAATAACTAAAATAATTAATAAAAATTAATTTATATTAAAATGGTGTCCGAGTGCCACCCCTTCTCCGTGCATATTTAACTATCGTCATGGACGAATGAAGGAACATATAGACTAGAGACTTAGAGAAACTAGAAGCATAGGGAAACGAAACTTAACAAATTGCCTGTCATAAGGGCACAAAACTTTTTTACAGTATGCCCAAATAACAGCAGTTGCAATAAGCTCAGAAAAATCTTCAAAATAAGTCAAAAATGCAGCTAAACGAATTAAGTAAACGACTTTATGGTTTTAATTAAACCGAAGTTGTGTTTCTCTCGTTAATAATGACGAAAACAAATTTTTAGTTTGTCGAATTAATTTTTTCACCTAGACGCAATTGCAATATTTCGACTTGTGGATCTTGAGAGTTCATTGACAATGAGAAATTAATAACAAAATTTTGTGTTTTCAGTTATTTTGAGAAGTTAATTGTATTGATGAATTACGATGGCTAGAGTTAAATAGTGTTCAGTGAATTTTTACAACTTCATAAATTAATCTTAAAACAATCTCACACTAGCAAAATCTCGCACAGATGCATTCATATCAGTGTCTATTCTATTTGTTCTTTGGGATAAACTACCTATTGTACTTTCCTAGGTGTGATCAGTGCTTTCAATATTTGATATAAAAAATATCGATAATTACTAGTCAAGCCTTTCTAAATTGGAAAAAGTTTTTAATATTTAAAGTAATGAATTCATTAGCAGACCTTGGTTTAATTTGATATCAAGAAATGTTTTCGTATTGAATTGTTGTACGTAATTCGGAAGATGATTCAAACTGAATGGCCTTTTCACATCTGAGTGGACATTCACCTCGAAACCGATTTTGTTGGACCAGGCAGGTAGTGTGCGTCAGTTGCCTCCGCAAAATTTCATACAGCAGACCTACATGAGCTGTGATTGACAATAACATATTGATAAAGTTTTTTGTTCGTTTGTATTTCATTGTTCAAAAATGTTTGTCTATTAATAATCAAATTAAAATGTTTATATTTAATAGTATTTAAAAATAAACGTTTATAAAACTTAATATTAAATAGTTATGCTAATCTATCTCTAATTTTGTCTTTTTCATTCCTATTCCTGTGCAGCTTACATAGTGGCCAACAAATTCCAAACAATTGCATTTGCTACAGCAATTGCAACTGCTTATTGCTCAAAATTATTCGTGGTATTATACACAGAATTTAGAATAATATCACGTTCATACTATGACATAAATTACTTAATTTGTCATAATTTTCTTCACTTAAATCAGTAGCGTTCATACTAACTGTTCGTAATTTATTTTGACAATTCGGTGACAACCCTCATATTTGTTTATTTTTTGGCAAAGGTCGAAAGTAAGTATGCCATTGTAATTTTTCCGGGCACCTCTTAATTGCTTAATTTTGGACCTCAAATTTCAATTAAAAGACTTTCGGGCCCATTCCCAAACACATTTGTTATAAAAATTTTTTCCATATCATTAAGTTTTCGTTGACAGAAATGAAACCTCACCTTTTCTTCGATTATCTATCGAAAAATCAGTGCTGACACCGATCGCATCTTACCCCACGTCTGCACGGGCAATTTTTGATGGCATTACAAACAGTCAAATTTCATTGAATATGTCAATATTTTAATGGTGGTTATTGCCATATTATGTCATCGTAATTTTGAAAATGTCAGTTCGCTGTGCCCGCGCTCTTGATTCAATGAAAGAATTGTTTGATTTATACGATGACGAGGAAAGAAGGAAGCACATATTCTGGGTGAATATTTCTTAACAAAAATGGGAAATGCACAGTCTACATCCATCTTCGCGATTTTATTCATTTAATAGACGCGGTAAGACTAACGAGTTCTACGATGCTGCTAATGTGAGTGTTACGAAAAAATGAAAAACAGTTGTCAAACAAACAAAATGAGAACTTACAGCAACACAGCATGTTGGCAATTTGCTGTCTCCAGTGGCAATTTGCTTAAAATTGCCAATTGCAAGAAATCAAAAATTGCCCTTGGAGACTTGGGGTTAATTTGGTGGTAATTTATGATAAATTACATAATTTGAAGGTAATTTCATTGACAGATTTCCAATGGCGAAATTACTTAATTTGGACACGATTTATCCATAAATTAAGATTAAGCCGGAAATTAGGATAGTGAGAAAAAACAGCCGTTGAATAATAATGAGGTAATTAGTGATTTATTTTGTCAGTACATATAGATATTCTTTAAAATTTTTGCAAATAGCTTTTAATTTATTAAATTTGATGATGTCTTCTTCACAAATTGTTGGCCTGCAATTACAATTTTTTCAACATGAAATTAATTGATTAAACGTCAGATATATGTTTTCACTAACATAACTAATAGAGTGCATTCTTACGAAAAATGTATACATACATTTCAGTATTGAACCGCGCATTCTGTTCTAAATGCAGAAGTATGCGTGAAACGGCGAAGAAGACAGCCGATTCCCGCAGAATTTATTTACCGTTTAATCATTTTTTGGTCACATGTATAGTGTAAATGAATTTATTGTGATTGTCGCACATGTTTTCCATACGCCTGTAGTGAAAATTATAGACTGTCTTCAAAATATACTAGTAAAATTAATAGTAAGAAATCAAGTGATTAATTTACTAGTTCCAAACTTATCTATAAATTAACCAATATCTGACTCTTTTGCGTGTATAATAAATTGTTAGTATTTTCTTGTTCCTTTCTTGTCAATTTTATAAAAAGAGATGTAAAGACAAACATGGGAATTTGAAGAAAAACAGTTATTTTCTTTTATAATATTATTTGCTTTCTTTAATTCCTCATTTTAGAGGTAAATCTTCAAGTTAACGTGTGTTTTAAAATATACGCAAAGTGTCCGCAAAGAAAAGTGGAATGCGGCATCATGAATTAACACGCTGAATTAACACATTCTTCATTTATGCACAAAAATTATTATAAATGGCGAGTACACATTATTATATTATGTACACACATATTGAAATGTGATTGCATACTGTATCGTGATTGCATACTTTTCGGATCCCATCTGGAGTTTGAAGTTGTGTGCACCACCCTATGTGGTAAAATAGTAGTGTATAGAATGTTCTCGTTCAAAGTGTATATATGATTTGTGTTGTATATAAGTTTCTAGAATAATCCAGAAACTTCTAGAAATTTCTACTTCAACCATTCGAAAGCTATAAAAACGACAACACTATTCAAAGTCGAACGCAGTTGAGCAAAGATCGTAACAGTGTGTATATCGTGCATTTTAATCGAAGCAGCAGTATTGTGATTTTGTAAAGTGATGAAATTAATTAATAAATAAAGTGTAAAATATAATAAAATAAACTTTAAGCCTTATATTAAATGTGTAAATTGCAATAATTAAATAGTTACTTATTTTAATTTAACCAGCGATTGTTTGATTACTACACGATCCAGTGGTATGAATCCGAGTACAGAGAGTTAGAGCAAATTGTCAGGAGGGTAATTTCGTAACAGAATAAATTGTCGAGAGGGCAATTTCGTAACAGTGTATATGAATTTTACATATATATGATTTTTTCTAGTATTTTAAATAGTTGGATTCACTGCTGGGATGTTGTCTATGTTTGTGTAAAATGGCGAATATTTGGTGAAATAAAATCATATCAAATCAGGGCTACGCTAAAATTTAACTTTTAGGAGGTCACTTCATTTGTATTTTAAAACGAAATACGAAACTTAAAAAAAAATTGTGATATTTAATCCAAAAAAAATTATAATATATAATTTGGAGTTGAAAACTCAAATGTTAACAAGCTTATTTAATTTCAATCTATTCTTAATATAAAATCTGATCCAATTGCTTTCCATGTTCACTTTTGTTCACTGTAAATTGTTGCGATCGTGGTTTTTGGCGACAACCGTCTGTATGTTTGTTTTGCTTCTCTCCTTCTTTTCTTCCTTCCACTTGTCCGCTTTTCTAGTGAATGCGGCCAGTCAAAAACCTACCAGACGATTCTGAGAGAGAGATGGCGCTGCCTCAGAATAGTAAAAATTCGAAAGAAAGGTAACTGACCGACTTTACCGCTGGAACGGTCAATGATGGAATAGCGGAAGAGGCCGAGGAAATGGAAAATACGGGTTTAAGAGAAAAGGGAAAAAAACATTTAAGGCAGTGGTAGGGAAAGAACGGTCTCTGTGCAGTTTGAAGTGTTTGGGAAGAAAGTTGTTTCCAATTTTTTTTGTTGCCGCGCGCTTTTAAAATTGGCGTTTTTACTGTTGATGTATTCGGCTTAATTGTTGATTGTGTGACTGTGCCCTGAAAAATTCTCTCGACTCGTCGGTTGTTCCTGTTATTTGTTCTGTAACATAATTGTGCTGAATAGAGTGATAACTGCTTGTTTCGGCCCATCCCATTCGAGAATCGGAGTTAAGTTTTGATACCGGAGGAGAAAGGAGACTGTCGCCCGCCCCCCTGAAAAATAAAGATAAAGCCAAGTATATACGTATAAATGGTATTTATTTAAACTATTAAGTAGGTATGTTATTTATTTAAATTATTAAGAAAAGTATAATGTCTAGTTATGTTTAAATTTATGTTAGGCTAAGGCGGCAATTATAAGGCGGTCTCGCTTGTCGCCGAGGAGGAGGATGCCCAGCTGAGAACCGGCAAAATGGTGAGTTGGTATTTTTTTTTTAGTGTTGCTGCATCCGATGCAGTGAGGCGGGTTAAGAACCACGACCATTGCTGTGAGCTAGACGCGGCCACCACACTGCATCATACTAGTGGTGCGGTAACAATATATATATAATATATAATTTGGAGTTGAAAACTCAAATGTTAACTAGTTTATTTAATTTCAATCTATTCTTAATATAAAATCTGATCCAATTGCTTTCCATGTTCACTTTTCTTCACAGTAAATGCACCATGGTAATCGTTAGTTATAGAATCATAATTGTTTGATTTTTTGGCATAATATTATACTACTAATAACTAAAATAATTAATAAAAATTAATTTATATTAAAATGGTGTCCGAGTGCCACCCCTTCTGCGTGCATATTTAACTATCGTCATGGACGAATGAAGGAGCATATGGACTTGAGACTTAGAGAAATTAATAGCATAGGGAAACGAAGCTTAACAAATTTCCGGTCATAAGGGCACAAAACTTTTTTACAGTATGCCCAAATAACAACAGTTGCAATAAGCACAGAAAAATCTTCAAAAGAAGTAAAAAATGCAGCTAAACGAATTAAGTAAACGACTTTATGGTTTTAATTAAACCGAAGTTGTGTTTCTCTCTTTAATAATGACGAAAACAAATTTTTAGTTTGTCGAATTAATTTTTTCACCTAAACGCAATTGCAATATTTCGACTTGTGGATCTTGAGAGTTCATTGACAATGAGAAATTAATAACAAAATTTTGTGTTTTCAGTTATTTTGAAAAGTTAAGTGTATTGAAGAATTACGATGGCTAGAGTTAAAAAGTGTTCGCTGCATTTTTACAACTTCATAAATTAATCTTAAAACAATCTCACACTAGCAGAATCTCGCACAAATGCGTTCATATCAGTGTCTATTCTATTTGTTCTTTGGGATAAACTACCTATTGTACTTTCCTTGGTGAACAGTGCTTTCAATATTTGATATAAAAAATATCGATAATTACAAGTCAAGCCTTTCTAAATTGGAAAAAGTTTTTAATATTTAAAGTAATGAATTCATTAGCAGACCTTGGTTTAATTTTATGTCAAGAAACGTACAAAATGTTAGCAAGAACAATGCTTTTAGACGAATCCATGTGTATGTATTTGTTTGGAATTTCGTATTGAATTGTTGTACGTAATTCGGAAGATGATTCAAACTGAATGGCCTTTTCGCATCTGAGTGGACATTCACTTCGAAACCGATTTTGTTGGGCCAGGCAGGTAGGTAGTGTGCGTCAGTTGCCTCCGCAAAATTTCATACATCAGACCTGCATTAGCTAGTGCCTGACACTAACAAATTGATAAAGTTGTTTTGTTCGTTTGGTTTTCGTTGTTCAAAAATGTTTGTCTATTAATAATCAAATTAAAATGTTTATATTTAATAGTATTTAAAAAAAAAAAACGTTTTTGAAACTTAATATTAAATAGTTATGCTAATCTATCTCTAATTTTCCCTTTTTCTTTCCTATTCCTCTCCAGCTTACATAGTGGCCAACAAATTCCAAACAATTGCACTTGCTACAGCAATTGCAACTGCTTATTGCTCAAAATTATTCGTGGTATTATACACAGAATTTAGAATAATATCACGTTCATACTATGACATAAATTACTTAATTTGTCATAAATTTCTTCACCTAAATCAGTAGCGTTCATACTAACTGTTCGTAATTTATTTGGACAATTCGGTGACAACCCTCATATTTGCTTATTTTGTGGCAAAGGTTGAAAGTAAGTATGCAATCGTAATATTTCCGGGCACCTCTTAATTGCTTAATTTTGGACCTCAAAATTTCAATTAAAAGACCTTCGGGCCCTTTCCCACACATATTTATTATATAATTTTTTTTTCCATATCATTAAATTTTCGTTGACAGAAATGAAACCTCACCTTTTCTTCGATTATTTATCGAAAAATCAGTGCTGACACCGATCGCATCTTACCCCACGTCTGCACGGGCAATTTTTGTTGGCATTACAAATAGTCAAATTTCATTGAATATGTCAATATTTTAATGGTGGTTATTGCCATGTTATGTCATCGTCATTTTGAAAATGTCGTCAAACAATCTAGTTCGCTGTGCCCGCGGTATTGATTCAATAAAAGAATTGTTTGATTTATACGATGAAGAGGAAAGAAGAAGGAAGCAGAGATTCTGGGTGAAACTTTCTTAACAAAAAAGGGAAATGCACAGTCTCCATCCATTTTCGCGTTTTTATTCATTTAATACACGCGGTAAGACTAACGAATTTTTCGATGCTGCTAATGTGAGTGTTACGAAAAAATGAAAAACAGTTGTCAAACAATCAAAATGACAACTTACAGCAACACAGCATGTTGGCAATTTGCTGTCTCCAGTGGCAATTTGCTTGAAATTGCCAATTGCAAGCAATTAAAAATTGCCCTTTCTGACTTGGGGTTAATTTGGTGGTAATTTATGATAAATTACATAATTTGAAGGTAATTTCATTGACAGATTTCCAATGGCGAAATTACTTAATTTGGATACGATTTATCCATAAATCAAGAATAAGCCAGAAAATACGATAGTGAGAACATAATATAAAATTAAAAACAGCCGTTGAATAATAATGAGTTAATTAGTGATTTATTTTGTCAGTACATATAGATATTCTTTAAAATTTTTGCAAATAGCTTTTAATTTATTAAATTTGATGATGTCTTCTTCACACATTGTTGGCCTGCAATTACAATTTTTTAAACATGAAATTAAATGATTAAACGTCAGATATTTGTTTTCACTAACATAACTAATAGAGTGCATGCTTACGAAAAATTTATACGAGTACATACATTTCAGTATTGATTCGTGCATTCTGTTCTAAATGGAGAAGTATGCGTGAAACGGCGAAGAAGACAGCTGATTCCCGCAGAATTTATTTACCGTTTAATCATTTTTTGGTCACATGTATAGTGTAAATAAATTTATTGTGATTGTTGCACATGTGTTCCATACGCCTGTAGTGAAAATTATAGACAGTCTTCAAAATATACTAGTAAAATTAATAGTAAGAAATCAAGTGATTAATTTACTAGTTCCAAACTTATCTATAAATTAACCAATAGCTGACTTTTTTGCATGTATAATAAATTGTTAGTATTTCTTGTTCCTTTCTTGTCAATTTTATAAAAAGAGATGTAAAGACAAACATGGGAATTTGAAGAAAAACCGTTATTATTCTTTTATAATTTTATTTGCTTTTTTTAATTCCACATTTTAGAGGTAAATCTTCAAGTTAACGCGTATTTTAAAATATACGCAAAGTGTCCGCAAAGAAAAGTGGAATGCGGCATCATGAATTAACATGCTGAATTAACACATTCCTCATTTATGCACAAAAATTATTATATATGTCGAGTACACATTATTATATTAGGTACATACATATTGAAACGTGATTGAATACTGTATCGTGAATGCATACTTTTAGGATCCCACCTGGAGTTTGAAGTTGTATGCCCCACCCTATGTGGTATAATAGTAGTGTATAGAATGTTCTCGTTCAAGGTGTATATAAGATTCGTGGTGTATATAAGTTTCTAGAATAATCCAGGAACTTCTAGAATTTCCTACTTCAACCCAAGGTGAATTTATTTACAAGGTGGCTGCAAGGTGAATTTCGTACCTCTGGAATTGTCAAACATAGGCAATGTGCGATAAAAATAAACGAAATTTTGAGGAATGGAGGAATACATAGAAGCTGCTTAAAATAGTACGCAAAATATACAAATATTTATATAATAGTTAAATAGACTTATAATTTCTTTTACTTTCAGTATGTGAGTGAGAAATTATTCATATATGTATATATGAAAGAGAAGTTTATACAAATATATTTATAAAGTGGTGCAGTGTTTGAATATTTAAATGGAAAATATTTATTGAAAGTTACCTGAGACAGTTCCAGCTGCATTTGTTGTCACACGCACTGAAGTAGTTCGCTAAATCTGGAATAAAAATAAATCAATGGATTAATATAATATAAAGAAAATGAATATATAAATATAACAATTATTTCAATATTTACCTTAATAAACCTGATTATAATAAAATTTTCAATAGTTTCTTGTTGCCCATTAAGCGCTGTTTTGCTTTCTGCACTTTCAACCGTTGATTCAATTGTTTTATGCGAAAATGCATCCGGCATTTATAAAACAACGATGTAGCTAATGTAGGCAATTCAACAGCTGAACAGCAATTGTAGTTTTAACTCAGTCATCTCTGCCTCCAGCTTCTTCACTTTTTCCCTAAGAGCTTTGTTTTCATTGATTATTGCTGTTTTAGTAAAACCACTAAAACATTAATATTTCATAAATAATCATATCAACTCTTAATATGAAATATTCTTTAAAAATTTAAACTTACTCAGTTTGCTTGGAGGAATTAACAACACCAGTACCGTCAACTATCCATGAACAGCTATCCTGCAAATTCACACTGGAATGGAGTAAGAAGGCACAGCACTTGGCAGCAACCGTTTTATTGCACACACATCTCCAGGACCATTTATGAAATCACTGGGCAAAAAATGGTGTTCACAAATAACTGCAGTTTTTTTAAAATTAACACCACATACATCCACCCACTGTTGTCGGAAATACTCATTTTTGGGTACACGGAAAAACAATCCATTTCCTTTACCCGAGTATTTACTACACATCACACATTTGCTTCGAATATTGTTTATTTTTTAATCTTTTAATGTTCAAATTTCACAAAAAATAACAATTAAGAAACTTATTCACACAAATCAAAACTCAATTTGCAATTTTTTCATATTTGTTTTGGTCGCATTTTTCTAAACATTCAATTTTGACTGCTACTGAGGGAAAATCGATTCAAAAAAATTTGCTCTTGCATCCACCTTGTAAATAAATTCACCTTGCTTCAACCATTCGAAAGCTATGAAAATGACCACACTATTCAAAGTCGAACGCAGATGAGCAAAGATCGTAACAATGTGTATATCGTGCATTTTAATTGAAGGAGCAGTATTGTGATTTTGTAAAGTGATGAAATTAATTAATAAATAAAGTGTAAAATATAATAAAGTAAACTTTAAGCCTTATATTAAATGTGTAAATTGCAATAATTAAATAGTTATATATTTTAATATAACCAGCGATTGTTTGATTACTACACGATCCAGTGGTATGAATCCGAGTACAGAGAGTAAGAGTAAATTGTCAGGAGGGCAATTTCGTAACAGAATAAATTGTGGAGAGGGCAATTTCGTAACAATATATATGAATTTTACATATTTATGAGTTTTTCTAGTATTTTAAATAGTTGGATTCACTGCTGGGATGTTGTCTATGTTTGTGTAAAATGGCGAATATTTGGTGAAATAAAATCATATCAAATCAGGGCTACGCTAAAATTTAACTTTTAGGAGGTCACTTTATTTGTATTTTAAAACGAAATACGAAACTTCTAAAAAAATTTGTAATATTTAATCCAAAAAAAATTATAAAATTTAATTTGGAGTTGAAAACTCAAATGTTAACAAGTTTATTTAATTTCAATCTATTCTTAATATAAAATCTGATCCAATTGCTTTCCATGTTCACTTTTCTTCACTGTAAATGCACCATGCTAATCGTTGGTTATAGAATCATAATTGTTTGATTTTTTGGCATAATATACTAATAATAACTAAAATAATTAATAAAAATTAATTTATATTAAAATGGTGTCCGAGTGTCACCCTTTCCGCATGCATATTTAACTATCGTCATGGACGAATGAAGGAGCATAGAGAGATGAGACTTAGAGAAATTAGAAGTATAGGGAAATGAAACTTAACAAATTGCCAGTCATAAGGGCACACAACTTTTTTACAGTATGCCCAAATAACAGCAGTTGCAATAAGCTCAGAAAAATCTTCAAAATAAGTCAAAAATGCAGCTAAACGAATTAAGTAAACGACTTTATGGTTTTAATTAAACCAAAGTTGTGTTTCTCTCGTTAATAATGTCGAATTAATTTCTTCACCTAGACACAATTGCAATATTTCAACTTGTGGATCTTGAGAGTTCATTGACAATGAGAAATTAATAACAAAATTTTGTGTTTTCAGTTATTTTGAGAAGTTGAAGAATTACGATGAGAATTACGATGGCTAGAGTTAAATAGTGTTCACTGAATTTTTACAACTTCATAAATTAATCTTAAAACAATCATACACTAGCAGAATCGGGCACAAATGCATTCATATCAGTGTCTATTCTATTTGTTCTTTGGGATAAACTACCTATTGTACTTTCCTTGGTGTGATCAGTGCTTTCAATATTTGATATAAAAAATATCGATAATTACAAGTCAAGCCTTTCTAAATTGGAAAAAGTTTTTAATATTTAAAGTAATGAATTCATTAGCAGACCTTGGTTTAATTTTATATCAAGAAACGTACAAAATGTAAGCAAGAACAATGCTTTTAGGCGAATCCATGTGTATGTATTTGTTTGGAATTTCGTATTGAATTGTTGTACGTAATTCGGAAGATGATAACTGAATGGCCTTTTACCATCTGAGTGGACATTCACCTCGAAACCGATTTTGTTGGGCCAGGCAGGTAGTGGGCAGGTACAGCAAGTGCTGACACCGATCGCATCTTACCCCACGTCTGCACGGGCAATTTTTGATGGCATTACAAACAGTCAAATTTCATTAAATATGTCAATATTTTAATGGTGGTTATTGCCATGTTATGTCATCGTCATTTTGAAAATGTCATGAAACAATCTAGTTCGCTGTGCCCGTGGTCTCGATTCAATAAAATAATTGTTTGATTTATACGATGAAGAGGAAATAAGAAGGAAGCAGAGATTGGTAAATCTGTCTTAACAAAAATGGGAAATTCACAGTCTCCATCCATTTTCGCGTTTTTATTCATTTAATAGACGCGGTAAGACTAACGAGTTCTACGATGCTGCTAATGTGAGTGTCACGAAAAAATGAAAAACAGTTGTCAAACAAACAAAATGACAACTTACAGCAACACAGCATGTTGGCAATTTGCTGTCTCCAGTGGCAATTTGCTTGAAATTGCCAATTGCAAGCAATTAACAATTGCCCTTGGAGACTTGGGTTTAATTTGGTGGTAATTTATGATAAATTACATAATTTTAAGGTAATTTCATTGACAGATTTCCAATGGCGAAATTACTTAATTTGGACACGATTTATCCATAAATCAAGAATAAGCCAGAAAATACGATAGTGAGAACATAATATAAATTTAAAAACAGCCGTTGAATAATAATGAGTTAATTAGTGATTTATTTTGTCAGTACATATAGATATTCTTTAAAATTTTTGCAAATAGCTTTTAATTTATTAAATTTGATGATGTCTTCTTCACACATTGTTGGCCTGCAATTACAATTTTTTAAACATGAAATTAATTGATTAAACGTCAGATATTTGTTTTCACTAACATAACTAATAGAGTGCATGCTTACGAAAAATTTATACGAGTACATACATTTCAGTATTGATTCGTGCATTCTGTTCTAAATGGAGAAGTATGCGTGAAACGGCGAAGAAGACAGCCGATTCCCGCAGAATTTATTTACCGTTTAATCATTTTTTGGTCACATGTATAGTGTAAATAAATTTATTGTGATTGTTGCACATGTGTTCCATACGCCTGTATTGAAAATTATAGACAGTCTTCAAAATATACTAGTAAACATAATAGTAAGGAATCAAGTGATTAATTTACTAGTTCCAAACTTATCTATAAATTAACCAATAGCTGACTTTTTTGCATGTATAATAAATTGTTAGTATTTCTTGTTCCTTTCTTGTCAATTTTATAAAAAGAGATGTAAAGACAAACATGGGAATTTGAAGAAAAACCGTTATTATTCTTTTATAATTTTATTTGCTTTTTTTAATTCCACATTTTAGAGGTAAATCTTCAAGTTAACGCGTATTTTAAAATATACGCAAAGTGTCCGCAAAGAAAAGTGGAATGCGGCATCATGAATTAACAAGCTGAATTAACACATTCCTTATTTATGCACAAAAATTATTATACATGTCGAGTACACATTATTATATTATGTACATACATATTGAAACGTGATTGCATTCTGTATCATGATTGCATACTCTTAGATCCCATCTGGAGTTTGAAGTTGTGTGCACCACCCTATGTGGTAAGATGGTAGCATAGGGCCGTAACTTAAACGTCAAATTTTTTACCGTATGAAAAAAAAAACATATACACTATATGTGAGTTCACCTCGAAAAAACGGGTGCCATTGCACTAAAAATTTCATATTACGAAATTGTAGTAGGTAAAGAAAAAACGGAACAATCAGAATAAAAGAGTTTATACTTTATAGTATTTTTTATTAGTAAAACGGAATAAAAATATAATACAGAATAATAATTACAAGAAAAATTATTTTTCCCGGAAAACCCGCAACCAAAATCAATAATAATAAACAAAATAACGTAATTATATAAACTATCAAATCTATTTAGAAGCAAATTAGTATTTAAAATAATACTGAATACATTGTTAAATGTAAACATGCTTTCGCAGAAAGATTATATATATATTTTCATTTACAAAATTCCGCAGAATTCATATATTTATATGCTGCTTTCAGCTTTGGTATTTCATAATTTGACCAATACATTGTAATTTGTCTAGAATATATTATGTATTCATTAGATTTTTAGCTATGAATTGAAATTAGAATGCCCTCAAAAATAGTTGTTTAGAAAAAAAAAACAAATTATATAACATTTATTTAATTAAATATACATACAGAATTGTGTTGATTTTTTCTCTTATATTTATTACTAAACATTTGTTGCGATCGTTGTTTTTGGCGTCTACCGTCTATATGTTTGTTTTGCTTCTCTCCTTCTTTTGTTCCTTCCACTTGTCCGCTTTACTAGTGAATGCGGCCAGGCTAAAACCTACCAGACGATTCTGAGGTACAGATGGCGCTGCCTCAGAATAGTAAAAATTTCAAAGAAAGGTAACTGACCGACTCGACCGCTGGAGCGGTCAATGATGGAATAGCGAAAGAGGCCGAGGAAATGGAAAAGATACGGTTTCAGGAGAGAAGAAAAAAAAATCATATAAGGGAGTGGTAGGGAAAAAAACGGTCTCTATAGAGTGTTAAGGGTTTAGGAAGAAATGTGGATAGTCTCTCGTCTCGACGGTTGTTCTTGTTATTTGTGCTGATACAGCAAAATTGTGAACGGTTCCAAATAAAAATAAAATAAAAACAAAATATTTGAATTCAAATACTTCTTCCGCATTAAAATGTTGTGATTGTGCTGGATAGAGGGATAACTGATTGTTTCCGGCCCATCCCATTCGAGAATTGGAGGAAAAAGGAGGCTGCCGCCCGCCCCCTAGAGATAAGTATATATTTATTTAAGTTATTAAGTATACGCGTATATGTATGTTATTTATTTAAGTGTAAAGTAGAATGTTTAGTTATGTTTAATTTTTTGTTGAAAATGTTAGGCTAAGGCGGCAAATATGGGGCGGGCTCGCTTGTCGTCGTAGATTAGGATGCCCGGCAAAATGGTGAGTTGAAGTTCTTTTTTTTTGTAGTGTTGTCTGTAAGGACTATTTAAAGAAATATATTTATGGTATATGTAGGTATATACGAGTATATTGAAAATTGGAATATATTTGTTTTGGCTATATTTACAAAGGATTATTTATATGGATAAATTTTTGTATAAATATGTATTATTCTTTTGGGGTATAGGGTGGCAGGTGTAGATCTCCAGACATAGTTGCCGGTATTAAGTTTTTTTGTCAGAAGTTATTTCGGTTATTTATCAATTTGGGTTATTCTGATAAGTCAGATGCACTTGAGAATTGGTCCAAAAAAAAATCGAAGAAGTGCCGAATTTGATAGAAACCGTGATATTCCAGGAAGACAAGGAAACAGGGAAACTATGCCGGTGGAACACTCGCCCCAAGGAGGAAGTGAGGAAGGTAAGGCAGCTGGGGAACCACTAGGTTGGAGCGGCACGGGGGCGGTACCGAAGGATAGAGGCAGTGAGGATAGCTGGTTAGCCACGGCAGCGTACGAAACCAGGCCAGAACGGGAAATAAGGCCATCAGAACTCCCAAGCGAATACCGATCAGCAATTAATTTGATGTTGCTCGAAAGCCATAATAGCTATCGAGTAGCATTAAGTGTAGAGACGGAAAAAATAAAAGAAACGGTAAGGGCGAATCACATTGAGTTGATGAAAATGGTTAATGACGCAGTGCGGCCAATACGGCAACAGCTATCGGAGCGGGGGGCGATGCCCGCGGCATCGGAGTCGAGTTGTGAACCCCTAAGTAGAGCAGAGGAATGTCGCGAAAGTGTCAGATGGAGAAGCCAGCTTGCCCCAACGAGTGGCCGCGAACCACCAAACCGGATGGAGGCGGAAGAGGGTGGTCCGGAGCTTCTAACCAGGGAGCAAGCGAGTAGAAGTAATATAGGGCGAAGGAACGGAAGAGAGTTTCCGAGAGAAGAGAGTCATATGGTAGTGAGACTAGAGAAATGGGGTTTATTCTTTGACGGAAAAGTCGAGAATCTGCCCGTAGAAGGTTGGAGCATTTGCAGGCGCATTATGAGGTTCCTTGGCCAGCAGTAATGAAGGAATTTCATGTACTGTTGCGTGGGGCAGCAATAGAGTGGTACTGGCTATGCGTACGGACAACCGACTTCAGGGCGTGGCCAGCGCTTCGGAACGTTATGCTAAGGCAGTTTCGCTCAAACCAGAGTGAATTTGAGTTATTGAGGGAATTGTCAGAAAGAAGGCAACTGCCAGGCGAGAGCTTGGACTTTTTCTTTTTTGAAGTGATGAAGCTCCGAGCACGAATGACTTACCCTCTGTCGGAATTTGACGTAATCAAAATAATAAAGAGAAACCTAAGGGAGGGATTAGGGAAGATAGTGTATCCCATCGCTTGCTATAGCGTGGAGCAGCTAAAATATGAATGCCAAGAGGCGGAGAGATTCTTTCAAAACAGGGAAGTTAGGATGGTGCAGCCGCCTTTTAAATATGGTTCGGGTCGAGTATTAAGCGAGGTGAGGAACACGGCAATTGAAGAGGTAGGGGAAAATCGTTAGGAAGTGGTAACAGGGAGAAGTGCGTTAGAGGAGATGAACCAAGTAAGAGAACCGGCAAGTAGGAGTCAAGTGGTATGCTGGAATTGTAAACAGCTTGGGCATACATTTAGAGAATGTAATTCGAGGCAAAGGAAAATATTTTGCTATAGGTGTGGAAGGGAGAATGTGGTGACTCCAGAGTGTCCTAATTGCAGGAAGTTAAACCCCGGGTGGAACGTGGCACAAGAGGGACCGCCACGTTCCGGACAAGTCCCTGCGGAGAACCGTTTCGAGTGAAGAAGACTTAGAGAGGAAAGAAGGAGTTTACAGGCTGCGGAGTAGCGCACCGGTGAATGGAGTGAGGAGCCTAATTGTCTCAAATCGAGTAACGAAAGCCCGGGAGCGATAACGGAGGAGAAGGATGGAAAGGAAGAGAGTAGTGAAACGGTGGAAAGAAGTGATAGGGAGGAAAAAAGGCCGTTTGCGGAAATAGCAATTAAGGGGAAAAGTATCAGAGGTCTGCTAGACACTGGGGCATCTGTGAGTATACTGGGAAGAAATTGTAAGAAACTGGTAAGTGACTTGGGGCTGAAAGTGGGGAGCTATGTGACCATAGTAAATACAGCTAGTGGACAGAAACAGTCTGTGGTGGGGAGAGTAACCGTGCCCGTGAATTTTAACGGGGAGAGTAAAGCTATAAAATTTTTTTTGTGTCCTACACTACAACAAGAAGTTTATTTAGGAGTCGACTTTTGGCGGGTGTTTAGCCTAGCACCGGGGATAGTTGGAGTGGATGAAATAGTCGCGGAGTCTGATACCAAGGATAACAGTGGAAAGAACGACGTCGCAAACATGTATGATTTGTCAGAGACCCAGCTGGAGCAATTAGTTAGAGTAAAGAAGGAGTTTAGGGCATATGAAGAGTACGGACTAGGTAGAACAACGGCAGAAAGACACAGCATACAGTTGTTACAGGGAGCGGAAGTAGCAAAGGACCGTTACTACCCAGTATCTCCGGCGATACAGAAATTATTTTATGCGGAAGTAGATCAAATGCTATCGCTAGGGGTGATCGAAGAAAGTGAGAGCCCTTGGTTAGTCGGGTCACGTTAGTCAGAAAGCCGGGTAAGAAACGGTTGTGCTTGGATGCCCGCAAGTTGAATGAGCGGACCGTGAAAGATGCATACCCTATTCAGAATAAGTCGCATAGACGAGGCAGTGTTCATCAGCAGCATAGATCTCAAGTTCGCATTTTGGCAGATTGAAGTGGAACCGGGGAGTAAAGCATTTACAGCCTTTACCATACCAGGAAGACCCCTGTACCAGTTTAGGGTAATGCCCTTTGGGCTATGCAATGCGGCACAGAGATTATGCAGGCTGATGGACAAAGTAATTCCGCAACGTCTCCGGGGGAATGTATTTGTGTATCTGGACGATTTGTTAGTAATATCCCCAGATTTCAGTACACATGTGCGTTTATTAGGAGAAGTAGCGAAATGTCTGTCTGATGCGAATCTAACAATAGGATTACAGAAATCGAAGTTTTGCTGTAAAGAGGTAAAATATTTGGGGTTTGTGATAGGCCATGGGGAGTTAAAAACTGACCCGGAAAAGATTTTGGCGCTGAATAGAATTACTGTACCAATGTCACCAAAGCAGGTCAGAAGTTTTTTGGTAACGGCAGGGTGGTATCGAAGATTCGTGGCGAATTTTGCAGACGTAGCGGCGCCTTTGACCGATACGCTTCGAAAGAGCGGGAAATTTGTGATGACTCCAGAAGCACTTACCGCATTTGCGGAATTGAAGCAGGCTCTCACCACAGCACCCGTATTAGCACAACCAGATTTTAAGAAACGGTTTTATATCCAGTGTGATGCGTCCCATTACGGCGTTGGGGCGGTGCTCTTCCAAAGAGATGAGGCTGGACATGAACGTCCTATAGCATACTATTCGTACAAAATGAATAGTTGCCAGCTGAACTACAGCGTGACAGAGAAGGAGTGTCTGGCAGCGGTTCTAGCGGTGCGGCGGTTCAGGGCCTATGTGGAGCTGATGCCTTTTACCGTGATCACCTATGATGCTAGCTTAAAATGGCTCATGTCATTGAAAGACTTGAGTGGGCGGTTAGCCAGGTGGTCTCTTCAGCTTCAGGCATATGACTTTCAAATTGAGCACCGAAAGGGGAGTGAAAATGTAGTGGCCGATACGCTATCCCGGTTGATGGAGGAAGTGGCTCTGAATATTCTTGATATGGACACTACGGAATACGATTCGCCTGAGTATGTTCAGCGAAAGCAGACTATTGAAGGGAATATAGGAAAGTTCCCGGATTTGCAAGTACGTGATGGGAAGATATATAAACGTACTGTGGCTAATGAGGAAGAGGGCAGGGGTCCCTGTTGGAAGCTATGGGTGCCCGAAGCATTAACGTCGACAGTTGTATCACAAGCCCATGAGCCAGAGTTGTCAGCTCATGGGGGAGTCGCTAAGACATTGTACCGGGTAAGACAGTTTTACTATTGGCCTGGTATGGCGGTGGAGGTGCGGAATTACGTGAGAGATTGCAGGGTCTGCAAGGAGACGAAGCATAGCAATCAGGTTTCTAGACCTTTGATGGGAAAGGAAGTCAGCACCGAACGGCCATTCCAACGGCTTTATATAGATTTTTTAGGAAAATATCCACGCTCCAGGGCGGGCCACGCGTACGTGTTGGTGGTAATGGATAATTTTACGAAATTCGTGTTCTTAAAAGCTATGGGTAAGGCCACGGCAATGAATGTAGTAAGGTTTTTGATTGAAGAAATTTTTCATAAATTTGGTGTACCAGAAACGATACATTCAGATAATGGAAAACAGTTTGTGAGTCAGGAATTTAGTAAAGTGATGGAGTCCTATGTGATTAAGCATGTGAAAACGGGTTTTTATGCGCCACAATCTAATGCAGCAGAACGCGTGAATCAGTCAGTTCTGGCAGCTATAAGGACTTACCTGAAGCAGGACCACCGCGATTGGGATTTATTCCTGAGTGAGATCGAGTGTGCGTTGAGAAGTTCACTACACTCAGCGACAGGAATGTCACCTTATTTTGCCTTATTTGGACAGAATATGCTCACCAGCGGCCTTGACTATGAGTTGGCGAGGAAGTTAGGAGCGTTAGAGGAAGGAGAAGTGAGTGGCCTACCAAGAGAAGACCGAATACGGTTAATTCGCGCTAAGGTGCAGAAAAGGTTGCATTTAGCGTACGAAAAGGGAGCGCATCAGTACAACAAGCAAGCTAGGCGAATTAATTTTACTCCGGGCCAGGAAGTCTTTCGACGTAATTTTACTTTGAGTGATTTTTCACGGAATGTGAATGCAAAATTTTGCAGAAAATTTGTAAAGTGTCGAGTGGTGAAGCCCCTGGGGAATTGTCTATACCTATTAGAAGATTTACGAGGGAAACCGGTAGGAGTGTTCCATGCCAAGGACATAAAACAATAGTAAGAATCTAAACCGGTAAAAGCACGCGACTCTTAATCTCGGGGCTGTGGGCGTAGCTCACGTTGGCGCCTGTAGTACGTGAAATAGCAATAGTTAGTAAGGAGGTGGAGGAAAGTTAATCATAGGGAACTTATGGATTATATGATACATATAAAAGAACTTACTCCCAAAATCAGCTTCGTTGGTCTAGAGGTAATCTGAGTTAAAAATCTGAAATTAGAATTGATTACTATGTGTTTTTTAAGGTAAAATAAATAAAAATGTTCCTGTTTATACGATAGAGTATAGGTGTGTAGGTTAGCGTTTATTAGTTGAGTAGAGTGGTGAAGGTGATTCTTCGAGTCGAATGGCTGGGAAGACAAGATAAATATAGGGTTAAATTAAGAAATTTAGTTTTGTGAATAATTACCGTGCAATTAGGTGTTGGGATCCGTAATCATCATCAGTGTGGTGGTTCTGAAAAGGAAGTATTGTTAGTTTATATGTTTAGGTATATGTAGGTATAGTTGCTCGGCTAGCTCAGGGTAGAGCATTAATTGCTGATCGACGCTTCCATCCGTGTTCCGGCGGAGTTTATAGTGCTCCTGGCAACCCGTGTGTTTTGTTGCGATCGTTGTTTTTGGCGTCTACCGTCTATATGTTTGTTTTGCTTCTCTCCTTCTTTTGTTCCTTCCACTTGTCCGCTTTACTAGTGAATGCGGCCAGGCTAAAACCTACCAGACGATTCTGAGGTACAGATGGCGCTGCCTCAGAATAGTAAAAATTCCAAAGAAAGGTAACTGACCGACTCGACCGCTGGAGCGGTCAATGAAGGAATAGCGGAAGAGGCCGAGGAAATGGAAAAGATACGGTTTCAGGAGGGAAGAAAAAAAATCAAATAAGGGAGTGGTAGGGAAAAAAATGGTCTCTATAGAGTGTTAAGTGTTTAGGAAGAAATGTGGATAGCCTCTCGTCTCGACGGTTGTTCTTGTTATTTGTGCTGATACAGCAAAAGTGTGAACGGTTCCAAATAAAAATAAAATAAAAATAAAATATTTGAATTCAAATACTTCTTCCGCATTAAAATGTTGTGATTGTGCTGGATAGAGGGATAACTGATTGTTTCCGGCCCATCCCATTCGAGAATCGGAGGAAAAAGGAGGCTGCCGCCCGCCCCCTAGAGATAAGTATATATTTATTTAAGTTATTAAGTATACGCGTATATGTATGTTATTTATTTAAGTGTAAAGTAGAATGTTTAGTTATGTTTAATTTTTTGTTGAAAATGTTAGGCTAAGGCGGCAAATATGGGGCGGGCTCGCTTGTCGTCGTAGATTAGGATGCCCGGCAAAATGGTGAGTTGAAGTTCTTTTTTTTTGTAGTGTTGTCCCACCCGATGCAGTGTGGCGGGTTAAGGACCACGACCATTGCTGTGAGCTAGCCGTGGCCACCACACTGCATCATTCTAGTGGTGCGGTAGCATTAATGGCGCCCAAATAAAAATAATAGAAATGTAAATTAAAATTTTCCTTGTGATGTATTGTGACTTTGTAGTGAAGCATCTTGTAGTTTAGTTTTGGTGTTTAGTTAATGTGCTCCACTCTTGCCGCTGACTTGACGTGCCAATGCGTAACGCCAACTGCAGCGACAAGAGGGGGAGGCTAAATGTGAGATGAAGCCAGCTATCTCATCGTGGCCGTGGTCTGTTGAACAGATCATCGTAACACTGATGAGATAACTGAGAGGCGGAGTCTCAGTAAATGTAAGGAAAATTTTAATGAAGAATGACAACTCGCCTGGTGGAAGAAACAGTCCTCCGACAGATTGAAGACAAGGGAGCCCCACCCCATATATTCGAACATTTATTTGTATTAGAAAATATTATATTTTTTGTTAGTAAATATTAAGATTGGTATTATTACTTATTATTTCTAAAAATTAGTAAATTACGGTCATAGTGAATGTAAGGACTATTTAAAGAAATATATTTATTGTATATGTAGGTATATACGAGTATATTGAAAATTGGAATATATTTGTTTTGGCTATATTTACAAAGGATTATTTATATGGATAAATTTTTGTATAAATATGTATTATTCTTTTGGGGTATAGGGTGGCAGGTGTAGATCTCCCGACATAGTTGCCGGTATTAAGTTTTTTTGTCAGAAGTTATTTCGGTTATTTATCAATTTGGGTTATTCTGATAAGTCAGATGCACTTGAGAATTGGTCCAAAAAAAAATCGAAGAAGTGCCGAATTTGATAGAAACCGTGATATTCCAGGAAGACAAGGAAACAGGGAAACTATGCCGGTGGAACACTCGCCCCAAGGAGGAAGTGAGGAAGGTAAGGCAGCTGGGGAACCACTAGTTTGGAGCGGCACGGGGGCGGTACCGAAGGATAGAGGCAGTGGATGTTGTGATTGTGCTGGATAGAGGGATAACTGATTGTTTCCGGCCCATCCCATTTGAGAATTGGAGGAAAAAGGAGGCTGCCGCCCGCCCCCTAGAGATAAGTATATATTTATTTAAGTTATTAAATATACGCGTATATGTATGTTATTTATTTAAGTGTAAAGTAGAATGTTTAGTTATGTTTAATTTTTTGTTGAAAATGTTAGGCTAAGGCGGCAAATATGGGGCGGGCTCGCTTGTCGTCGTAGAGGAGGATGCCCGGCAAAATGGTGAGTTGAAGTTCTTTTTTTTGTAGTGTTGTCCCACCCGATGCAGTGTGGCGGGTTAAGGACCACGATCATTGCTGTGAGCTAGCCGTGGCCACCACACTGCATCATTCTAGTGGTGCGGTAACACATTTAAAGTAAGTTTAACAACATAGTTTAATGATAATAGATAAATATTTTCTTTAATTTTTTGTACTTTTGTTGGCATTAAGTTCATTAAAAAGAATAAACAACCCAAACAAATTATAAATTAATATAAGAATTAAATAATAGTTTTAATAAATTTATTTTAGCATATAGAGTAGTGTACCTAATATTAGTAATGATCAAAATTATTAATCAGAAATAGTATTCACTAATTTAATTTGGTGATTTTTGAAATGAGAATAGTATTAAAATATTAACGAACGACAACCCCAAATAGTGTTTTTTCCGAAACTCTCCAGTTTATTTACATCCAGTGGGAATGAAAAATTGGTTTGTTTACATCCAGTGGCGAAAAAATTGGCAGCAATACAAGTGTATTCTGTGAATGTATAAGTAAGTTTCATTTCTCATATTCTCTGATAGTAGTATATAGAATGTTCTCGTTCAAGGTGTATATAAGATTCGTGGTGTATATCAGTTTCTAGAATAATCCAGGAACTTCTAGAATTTTCTACCTCAACCATTCGAAAGCTATAAAAACGAAAACACTATTCAAAGTCGAACGCAGTTGAGCAAAGATCGTAACAGTGTGTATATCGTGCATTTTAATGGAAGGAGCAGTATAGTGAGTTTGTAAAGTGATGAAATTAATTAATAAATAAAGTGTAAAATATAATAAAGTAAACTTTAAGCCTTATATTAAATGTATAAATTGCAATAATTAAATAGTTATCTATTTTAATATAACCAGCGATTGTTTGATTACTACACGATCCAGTGGTATGAATCCGAGTACAGAGAGTTAGAGTAAATTGTCAGGAGGGCAACTTCGCAACAGAATAAATTGTCGAGAGGGCAATTTCGTAACAATATATATGAATTTTACATATTTATGAGTTTTTCTAGTATTTTAAATAGTTGGATTCACTGCTGGGATGTTGTCTATGTTTGTGTAAAATGGCGAATATTTGGTGAAATAAAATCATATCAAATCAGGTCTACGCTAAAATTTAATTTTAGTAGGTCACTTTTTTTTTGTATTTTAAAACGAAATACGAAACTTCTAAAAAAATTTGTAATATTTAATCCAAAAAAAATTATAATTTGGAGTTGAAACTGTCAAATGTTAACAAGTTTATTAAATTTCAATCTATTCTTAATATAAAATTTGATCCAATTGCTTTCCATGTTCACTTTTGTTCACTGTAAATGCACCATGGTAATCGTTAGTTATAGAATCATAATTGTTTGATTTTTTGGCATAATATTATACTACTAATAACTAAAATAATTAATAAAAATTAATTTATATTAAAATGGTGTCCGAGTGCCACCCATTCTGCGTGCATATTTAACTATTGTCATGGAGGAATGAAGGAGCATATAGACTAGAGACTTAGAGAAACTAGAAGCATAGGGAAACGAAACTTAACAAATTGCCGGTCATAAGGGCACAAAACTTTTTTACAGTATGCCCAAATAAAATCAGTTGCAATAAGCTCAGAAAAATCTTCAAAATAAGTCAAAAATGCAGCTAAACGAATTAAGTAAACGACTTTATGGTTTTAATTAAACCGAAGTTGTGTTTCTCTCGTTAATAATGACGAAAACAAATTTTTAGTTTGTCGAATTAATTTTTTCACCTAGACGCAATTGCAATATTTCGACTTGTGGATCTTGAGAGTTCATTGACAATGAGAAATTAATAACAAAATTTTGTGTTTTCAGTTATTTTGAGAAGTTAATTGTATTGATGAATTACGATGGCTAGAGTTAAATAGTGTTCAGTGAATTTTTACAACTTCATAAATTAATCTTAAAACAATCTCACACTAGCAAAATCTCGCACAAATGCATTCATATCAGTGTCTATTCTATTTGTTCTTTGGGATAAACTACCTATTGTACTTTCCTAGGTATGATCAGTGCTTTCAATATTTGATATAAAAAATATCGATAATTACTAGTCAAGCCTTTCTAAATTGGAAAAAGTTTTTAATATTTAAAGTAATGAATTCATTAGCAGACCTTCGTTTAATTTGATATCAAGATATGTTTTCGTATTGAATTGTTGTACGTAATTCGGAAGATGATTCAAACTGAATGGCCTTTTCACATCTGAGTGGACATTCACCTCGAAACCGATTTTGTTGGACCAGGCAGGTAGTGTGCGTCAGTTGCCTCCGCAAAATTTCATACAGCAGACCTACATGAGCTGTCATTGACAATGACATATTGATAAAGTTTTTTTGTTCGTTTGTATTTCATTGTTCAAAAATGTTTGTCTATTAATAATCAAATTAAAATGTTTATATTTAATAGTATTTAAAAATAAACGTTTATGAAACTTAATATTAAATAGTTATGCTAATCTATCTCTAATTTTGCCTTTTTCATTCCTATTCCTGTGCAGCTCACATAGTGGCCAACAAATTCCAAACAATTGCATTTGCTACAGCAATTGCAACTGCTTATTGCTCAAAATTATTCGTGGTATTATACACAGAATTTAGAATAATATAACGTTCATACTATGACATAAATTACTTAATTTGTCATAAATTTCTTCACTTAAATCAGTAGCGTTCATACTAACTGTTCGTAATTTATTTTGACAATTCGGTGACAACCCTCATATTTGTTTATTTTGTGGCAAAGGTCGAAAGTAAGTATGCAATCGTAATATTTCCGGGCACCTCTTAATTGCTTAATTTTGGACCTCAAAATTTCAATTAAAAGACCTTCGGGCCCATTCCCACACATATTTATTATATAATATTTTTTTCCATATCATTAAATTTTCGTTGACAGAAATGAAACCTCACCTTTTCTTCGATAATTTATCGAAAAATCAGTGCTGACACCGATCGCATCTTACCCCACGTCTGCACGGACAATTTTTAATGGCATTACAAACAGTCAAATTTCATTGAATATGTCAATATTTTAATGGTGGTTATTGCCATATTATGTCATCGTAATTTTGAAAATGTCGTCAGTTCGCTGTGTCCGCGCTCTTGATTCAATGAAAGAATTGTTTGATTTATACGATGACGAGGAAAGAAGGAAGCACATATTCTGGGTGAATATTTCTTAACAAAAATGGGAAATGCACAGTCTACATGCATCTTCGCGATGTTATTCATTTAATAGACGCGGTAAGACTAACGAGTTCTACGATGCTGCTAATGTGAGTGTTACGAAAAAATGAAAAACAGTTGTCAAACAAACAAAATGACAACTGACAGCAACACAGCATGTTGGCAATTTGCTGTCTCCAGTGGCAATTTGCTTAAAATTGCCAATTGCAAGCAATCAAAAATTGCCCTTGGAGACTTGGGGTTAATTTGGTGGTAATTTATGATAAATTACATCATTTGAAGGTAATTTCATTGACAGATTTCCAATGGCGAAATTACTTAATTTGGACACGATTTATCCATAAATTAAGATTAAGCCGGAAATTAGGATAGTGAGAACAAACAGCCGTTGAATAATAATGAGGTAATTAGTGATTTATTTTGTCAGTACATATAGATATTCTTTAAAATTTTTGCAAATAGCTTTTAATTTATTAAATTTGATGATGTCTTCTTCACAAATTGTTGGCCTGCATTTACAATTTTTTCAACATGAAATTAATTGATTAAACGTCAGATATATGTTTTCACTAACATAACTAATAGAGTGCATTCTTACGAAAAATTTATACATACATTTCAGTATTGAACCGCGCATTCTGTTCTAAATGGAGAAGTATGCGTGAAACGGCGAAGAAGACAGCCGATTCCCGCAGAATTTATTTACCGTTTAATCATTTTTTGGTCACATGTATAGTGTAAATGAATTTATTGTGATTGTCGCACATGTTTTCCATACGCCTGTAGTGAAAATTATAGACAGTCTTCAAAATATACTAGTAAAATTAATAGTAAGAAATCAAGTGATTAATTTACTAGTTCCAAACTTATCTATAAATTAACCAATATCTGACTTTTTTGCGTGTATAATAAATTGTTAGTATTTTCTTGTTCCTTTCTTCTCAATTTTATAAAAAGAGAAGTAAAGACAAACATGGGAATTTGAAGAAAAACAGTTATTTTCTTTTATAATATTATTTGCTTTCTTTAATTCCTCATTTTAGAGGTAAATCTTCAAGTTAACGTGTGTTTTAAAATATACGCAAAGTGTCCGCAAAGAAAAGTGGAATGCGGCATCATGAATTAACACGCTGAATTAACACATTCCTCATTTATGCACAAAAATTATTATACATGGCGAGTACACATTATTATATTATGTACACACATATTGAAATGTGATTGCATACTGTATCATGATTGCATACTTTTCGGATCCCATCTGGAGTTTGAAGTTGTGTGCACCACCCTATGTGGTAAAATAGTAGTTTATAGAATGTTCTCGTTCAAAGTGTATATATGATTTGTGTTGTATATAAGTTTCTAGAATAATCCAGAAACTTCTAGAAATTTCTACTTCAACCATTCGAAAGCTATAAAAACGACAACACTATTCAAAGTCGAACGCAGTTGAGCAAAGATCGTAACAGTGTGTATATCGTGCATTTTAATCGAAGCAGCAGTATTGTGATTTTGTAAAGTGATGAAATTAATTAATAAATAAAGTGTAAAATATAATAAAATAAACTTTAAGCCTTATATTAAATGTGTAAATTGCAATAATTAAATAGTTACTTATTTTTATTTAACCAGCGATTGTTTGATTACTACACGATCCAGTGGTATGAATCCGAGTACAGAGAGTTAGAGCAAATTGTCAGGAGGGTAATTTCGTAACAGAATAAATTGTCGAGAGGGCAATTTCGTAACAGTGTATATGAATTTTACATATATATGGTTTTTTCTAGTATTTTAAATAGTTGGATTCACTGCTGGGATGTTGTCTATGTTTGTGTAAAATGGCGAATATTTGGTGAAATAAAATCATATCAAATCAGGGCTACGCTAAAATTTAACTTTTAGGAGGTCACTTCATTTGTATTTTAAAACGAAATACGAAACTTCTAAAAAAAATTGTGATATTTAATCCAAAAAAATTATAATATATAATTTGGAGTTGAAAACTCAAATGTTAACAAGCTTATTTAATTTCAATCTATTCTTAATATAAAATCTGATCCAATTGCTTTCCATGTTCACTTTTGTTCACTGTAAATTGTTGCGATCGTGGTTTTTGGCGACAACCGTCTGTATGTTTGTTTTGCTTCTCTCCTTCTTTTCTTCCTTCCACTTGTCCGCTTTTCTAGTGAATGCGGCCAGTCAAAAACCTACCAGACGATTCTGAGAGAGAGATGGCGCTGCCTCAGAATAGTAAAAATTCGAAAGAAAGGTAACTGACCGACTTGACCGCTGGAACGGTCAATGATGGAATAGCGGAAGAGGCCGAGGAAATGGAAAATACGGGTTTAAGAGAAAAGGGAAAAAACATTTAAGGCAGTGGTAGGGAAAGAACGGTCTCTGTGCAGTTTAAAGTGTTTGGGAAGAAAGTTGTTTCCAATTTTTGTTGTTGCCGCGCGCTTTTAAAATTGGCGTTTTTACTGTTGATGTATTCGGCTTAATTGTTGATTGTGTGACTGTGCCCTGAAAAAATCTCTCGACTCGTCGGTTGTTCCTGTTATTTGTTCTGTAACATAATTGTGCTGAATAGAGTGATAACTGCTTGTTTCGGCCCATCCCATTCGAGAATCGGAGTTAAGTTTTGATACCGGAGGAGAAAGGAGACTGCCGCCCGCCCCCCTGAAAAATAAGGATAGAGCCAAGTATATACGTATAAATGGTATTTATTTAAACTATTAAGTAGGTATGTTATTTATTTAAATTATTAAGAAAAGTATAATGTCTAGTTATGTTTAAATTTATGTTAGGCTAAGGCGGCAATTATAAGGCGGTCTCGCTTGTCGCCGAGGAGGAGGATGCCCAGCTGAGAACCGGCAAAATGGTGAGTTGGTATTTTTTTTTTAGTGTTGCTCCACCCGATGCAGTGAGGCGGGTTAAGAACCACGACCATTGCTGTGAGCTAGACGCGGCCACCACACTGCATCATACTAGGGGTGCGGTAACAATATATATATAATATATAATTTGGAGTTGAAAACTCAAATGTTAACAAGTTTATTTAATTTCAATCTATTCTTAATATAAAATCTGATCCAATTGCTTTCCATGTTAACTTTTCTTCACAGTAAATGCACCATGGTAATCGTTAGTTATAGAATCATAATTGTTTGATTTTTTGGCATAATATTATACTACTAATAACTAAAATAATTAATAAAAATTAATTTATAGTAAATTGGTGTCCGAGTGCCACCCCTTCTGCGTGCATATTTAACTATCGTCATGGACGAATGAAGGAGCATATGGACTTGAGACTTAGAGAAATTAATAGCATAGGGAAACGAAACTTAACAAATTTCCGGTCATAAGGGCACAAAACTTTTTTACAGTATGCCCAAATAACAACAGTTGCAATAAGCACAGAAAAATCTTCAAAAGAAGTAAAAAATGCAGCTAAACGAATTAAGTAAACGACTTTATGGTTTTAATTAAACCGAAGTTGTGTTTCTCTCTTTAATAATGACGAAAACAAATTTTTAGTTTGTCGAATTAATTTTTTCACCTAAACGCAATTGCAATATTTCGACTTGTGGATCTTGAGAGTTCATTGACAATGAGAAATTAATAACAAAATTTTGTGTTTTCAGTTATTTTGAAAAGTTAAGTGTATTGAAGAATTACGATGGCTAGAGTTAAAAAGTGTTCACTGCATTTTTACAACTTCATAAATTAATCTTAAAATAATCTCACACTAGCAGAATCTCGCACAAATGCGTTCATATCAGTGTCTATTCTATTTGTTCTTTGGGATAAACTACCTATTGTACTTTCCTTGGTGATCAGTGCTTTCAATATTTGATATAAAAAATATCGATAATTATAAGTCAAGCCTTTCTAAATTGGAAAAAGTTTTTAATATTTAAAGTAATGAATTCATTAGCAGACCTTGGTTTAATTTCATATCAAGAAACGTACAAAATGTATGCAAGAACAATGCTATTAGGCGAAGCCATGTGTACGAGGGCGGATTGATATTGAAAGTACCTAGTAGGAAAAAAAAACAATTTTTTTTTTCAAAAACCATTTATTTCTCAACATAGTCTCCTTTTACTTCGACACACTTAGTAAGACGATATTCCAACTTTTTTATACCATTTGAATATTATGATTTCGGGAACCCCTCAAAATACGCGTTAGTTTCGGTAATCACTTTTTCGTTTGAGATGAATCTTTTTCCTGCGAGCCATTTTTTCAAGTTTGGAAACAGAAAAAAGTCAAAGTGAATCTGGACTATAAGGTGGATGATTAACCAATTCGAAGTGTATTTCACGTAATTTTAATTGTATCTAATGCTGTGTGAACCGGTGCGTTGTCTTGAAGAAAGAGCATTTTTTTATTCTTTCAATGTGGTCGTTTTTCTTGATTGCATCAATCAATTGATCCAATAATGCACGATAATACTTTCCTCTGATTTTGGATTCTTTTTCAAGATAATCGATGAGCAATATTCCGTGTGCATCCCAAAATACAGTGGCCATAACCTTGCCAGCCGATTTCACTGCCTTCGCCTTCTTCGGAGCACTTCCACCAGCTTCCACCCATTGTTTCGATTGATTTTTGGTTTCAGGTTTGTAGTGGTGGACCCACGTTTCATCAACAGTTAATAATCGACGCCAAAAATCAACAGGATTACGCTTTATCATGTCCTAACACCGCTGTGAAGTGGTATGTCGAACTCGTTTTTGTTCGACACTGAGCAAACGCGGCACCCATCTTGCCGATAGCTTTTTCATATGCAAATGTTCATGCAAAATGTTGAACACACGTTCATATGATATGTTTACCATTTCAACAATCTCACGCAACTTGACTCGGCGATCATTCATAACGATATCGAGGATTTTCTGGATATTTTCTTCAGTAACCACCTCTTTTGGCCTGCCTGTTGATGGTATTGTTGCAGTGCTTGTTCGGCCGCGTTTAAATTCAGCAATCCAATACTTTACCATGTAATCTGACCTAGCAGACTCACTGTAATGTTTATCGAGCTTTTCTTTTGTCTCTTTCGCCGTTTTCCCTTTCAAATAATAGTGTTTAATCACTGCACGAAATTCGCTTTTTTCCATTTTTCAAGAAACACAAAAGCTGCTTATTTCAAATGACTACAACAAATAAACTAATCGATGAATTTGGGTGAAATTTTAACAGCTGACGTTTGGCAGATCGCAATTTCTAAAAAAAAGTGTTTGTGGTTGTGCTGCCATCTGGCGCTAGGTAGCTTCAGTATCAATCCGCCCTCGTATGTATTTGTTTGGAATTTCGTATTGAATTGTTGTACGTAATTCGGAATATGATTCAAACTGAATGGCCTTTTAAAATTTTTTTTATTTATTTTTTTTTTATTTCATATATTTATTCTAAGCTTAGTCTAACAACAAGTAAGCATATCTTACAAACTAAATAATTAATAATAATACACCTTGCCAATACTTAGTGCTTTTGAGTAATCACAATGTTATATGTTTGTTACTGTAATAAATGTTATATTAGTGTTTGTACATGATTAAGGTGTCGATGTTAGTTGTGCTGGTGATTTCGGACGTTTTAGGCGACTTGGAGCCCTATTGCATGCTGGTATCCTAGCTAGATGTAGTAGTTAAGATGTATAAGCCAAGTAGCCCCAGTAATGGTTCTTAGATTTTGGGACTGCGCTCTTTGAATCAGTTCTATATTAGCGTTGCTTGTGCCGCCCCACAACTGGCTACCGTAAGTCCAAATTGGTTTTATGATGGCTTTGTACAGCAGTGATTTATATTCTAGGCTCAACCTGGAATTTTTGTGCATGAGCCAGGCTATTTTGTGCATGAGTAGGCTATTTGCATTCAAAGTCATTTGTTTTTTTTTTGCTTCGATGTGGCGCTTCCATGTCAAACGTGAGTCAAGATGAATTCCTAGGTAGTTCATCTCCTTTGCTTGAGGAATAGGAACATTGTTGAGTTTTATCGCTGGACATGTACCTTTTTTTATAGTAAAGGTAATATGCTTTTCGATTCATTTACGTTTATTCGCCAGTCAGCCAACCAATTTGTTACTAGGACCAGATGATCTTCTAAGTCACGGGATGCGATTTTGGAATTCGGATGAATGCTAAGGATAGCTGTATCGTCTGCGAAAGTAGCTGTTGTTAAGTATTTTTTGGTAGGCAGATCTGAGGTCAATAATATATACAACACCGGACCTAGCACGCTTTATTATTGTACCTTACCTTGAACTTTCTGCCCCTCAGATACGATTCCAATATGTCGTGTATTTTTTGTGGGCAACAGTTTTTGGATTTTGTAAATTAGCCCCTCGTGCCAGACCTTGTCAAATGCCTGCGCCACATCTAAAAAGATGGCTGAACAATATTGCTTTTTGTCGAATGCATTTTTTATCTCGTTCACTATTCGATGAACCTGCTCTATTGTACTATGGTGTTCCTCGGAAGCCAAATTGGTGAGTGGGAATAGTGCTTTTTGCGTTTATACGCGGCATTAGTTTTGCAAGAAAAAGCCTTTCCAAGAGTTTTGATCAAATAGGCAGGAGGCTAATCGGTCTATATGATGACGATTGGGAGGGGTCTTTTCCTGGTTTCGGGATCATTGTGATTACTGAAACTTTGCAGGCATTAGGAAAGTATCCTAAGCGCAACAAGCCATTAAATAGTGAAGTAAGTAAGATGGTGGCCATTTGGGGTAACTCCTTGATCATTTTTCCAGTAATTAGGTCGTGTCCTGGAGCTTTGTTAAGAGCAAGGTTACTAATCGCGTTACTTACTTCTTTTGTTTTAAATTTAATAGGCGAGCATGGTGTATCTGGGGGCGTGGGGGTTAGTATTAGGTTATTGGTATTGCGAGGTGGATTGGGGGTAAAAACATCTCTTACGTGTTCGGCGAAAACACCAGACTTTTCATCATCGCTTCTTGCCCAGTTTCCGTTTTTTGTACGAATCGGTGCTATTCTGCGTGTAGGTGGTTTCATTTCTCTGACAGCTTTCCACAGAGAGTAGGTGGTGACATCAGTCGGAGAAAGGTTTTGGATATATTGGTCCACACGACGAGCTGATTCTAGACGCAAGGCTTTTTTCAAGTTTTCACTGGCAATAGATAACTTCCGTTTTAGGAAAGGGGACCTGGATTTTTGCCATTTACGACGTGTCCTCCTTTTTCAGTAAGGAGAATATCGATTTGGGTTGAGGTTTGTGGGGTTGGGTGAGGTTTAGATGTATTATAATAGGAGAGTGATATGAAGAGAGGTCGTTAAGGTGTTCTACTTTGACTTGCTCTCGTTTTAGGTTTCTAGCAACTCCAAAATGAAGAAGGTCAGGTATCTTACGTGGGTCTGTCGGCCAGTACGATGGTTGTCCTGAAGAGATAATATCAATCTTGGTGTCAGAAAGCATGAAGTTATATAATTGTTTTCCTTTTGGTGTTATTATCCGTGAGCCCCAGTAAGTGTGTTTGGCATTGTAGTCGCCAGCAGCTAGAAAACTTGTTCCAAGTGTGGAGAAGAAATCTGAGAACTGGTTACTTGTTATTTTAAATCTAGGTGGGCAGTACACAGCTGATATTGTTAAGTTATCCTCCCATCCGTCCAGACAAATTGATGTTGCTTGTAGGTAATCCTTCTTGTATTCTTCCATAGCGAAGTGCTTTATTCTTTGTTTGATTAGGATTCCAGTGCCACCATGGGCTTTACCAGCGAGATGCTTTGTATCAATGAATTTATATCCCGATATGTAAAAATTGTGTTTTTCGGTTAGATGGGTTTCAGATATAAGAAGTATGTCGATTTCATTAGTGAGTAAAAATTTATTGATTTCTAACATGTGCTGGCTTACACCGTTTGCATTCCATTGACAGATCTTAAGTACGTTCATTTCCGAGATAGCAGAAGCTGCATGAGCTGGTTTTGGTTTCTCATCATTTCTTGAATCATTGTTTGTATGGATGTCATGAACTGCGTCATACATTGTGTGAGCGTAGCTATCAATCTTTAACTGAGGTTCATTGTTCTTAATTTCCTGGAATACAGGGCAACCTCTGTAGTTGGCAGTATGGTTACCACCACAATTCCTGCACTTTCTAGCAGCTCTATCAGTTTTAGTCTTCGTACATTTGATGTGGGGTGTAAATTACCACAGGCAACACATACACTACGAAGAGTGCAGTAGGACCTTGTGTGCCCAAATTCTTGGCAATGAGAACATTGAACTGGGCCGTTTCGTTTGAGAGGCTCCTCCACAGTAATTCTGCGATGCTTAAGTTAGCGGAGATTATAAATGCACTTCTCCTTTTTTAAGCTTTTGGGTTTCTGGCTCCAATTCTACGCGAAACAATGGCTGAGGGATTCTGTTGCGATTTATTATATTTATAATAGAGCGGGCAGCGAACCCTGCTTCATGTAGTGCTTCTTTGACTTCTGCAGGGGGAATATCTGATTCAAGTCCCTTTATGACAATGGTAAGGCCTTTGTTACTTTTAAGCTGATAGGTGTAGTAACTTTTTTTTTATCATTGTCGAAGTTTTTTATAACCACTCTGTAGTTGCTCTAATTATGTATTTGGATTTTTGTTTCCTGGATATTTCCTTTAACAAGAGGGGTGACATGGAAATTTTTAGGAACAATGAGCTCGGTAAGCCTTGCAACTAATTTACTGGAGTTACGTTCTCGTAGGTAAATGGGAGGTGGTTTGAATATAATATTAGCTTTGGGTGCGTCTGCCTCCTCAGCACTTTGAAGTAGTGCGAAGCGATTATTACTAGAGATTAGGCTCTCGCTAGTTTTGCTGATTTTTGCGATGTTATTTTTGATTCTCTCGATTTTGGGCTTCGCTTGCGCTTGTTTATAACGATATACCTATCTAAACCAGTTTGTGATGTTCCACTTTTCCCTACTGGGTTGCTTGAAAATTTTTTGGTTGAGTGGTTTGCATTGATGGTTGGTGTGAGTGCATTTTCAGTGCGCTCAGCCACTGTTGGCGAATTTGTTCTAGCACGATCGGACGAGTGAGAGAGAGACGTGGGTGGAACCTGTTTGCACTCTTTAGTTATGGACGCCGTTGGGCTGGGTGTTGAACATTGAGCTCTCCAAGAGGGCGCATGAGTTACGTTAATAAAACGCGGAGAGAACTTCGGTTCAACGTTGTTTTTATTACGGAGTTTATTTTAAAACTAAACTAACAATTTTAAATTACTTATGCCGAAACCTTAACTAACTTACTTAACATCGATTATTTGTTATCGCTGCTGTAGGCACAAAAGTATGTTCTAAAATTATGTAGGAGGGTAGAAAGAGAGGTAAACGTCTATAACCACCAATAAGCAGAGTGCAAAGCCGTAGCTGAACAAGTGCTAATGCACTGAGAATTGCGGACGTTGCATTTAGGGGTTGTTTGTGTCATTGCACTTCAGTTAATTTATGTCATTGTACTGATCGTACTGACTTTGCTTTTTGGAAGGTTTGTGTCATTGCACTTCAGCTGATTTATGTCATTGTACTGATCGTACTGACTTTGCTCTTTGGGAGGTTTGTGTCGTTGCACTTGAGAATGGTCTCGAAATATAAAATGCATAAACGGCTTTGGCGGTCATTTGTGAGATTCATACTTGATAAGAATGATATCTCGGCTGACGTTTGGTGTTAGATTTAGGGTTCGCAGCAACTGCTGGCGTAACTCCTCCCCCCTTAGTTTGAGGACACTCCTGAGGCATCATATTTTTTATCTTTACTTGCAGGTTTTTGTGCTTACAGGTCAACGTTACAATAAATATTATTATGACAATTACAATTATTATTAAAGTGCTTCCAAATGCATATTTTTCGTGCTTGGAATATTTAATTTCACTGATTTCTTTCAGATTTTGAATTTTTTCTAGAATTAAGTTGTCAAATGTTATCTTTTTATTTGAATCCTTAATGCTTTCCAAATAATTTGGTATCGTGAAACTTTGTTTAAACTGTCTCTCTGCATTTTGTATTTTATTATTATTTATAATGATTGAACAGTTGTTGAAGTTAAATAAATAATTTCCATTTAAAATTAATTTACGTTCGTCACAAGTATTTGAGAAATTTGCTAAATGTTGGTTTTTTGCTAGTATAATTCCATTATTCAATTCTATAATTTCGGAAATGTTATTAAATATGTGCATGCAGTTCTTTTTCATTATACAGTTATTACATCTTCTTAAATTTTTAATATATCTGTCTCCAACATAATTGTATATCTCTTTTTCATATTTGACAATTTCTTGCGGTTCAAACATATATTCTAAATTATGGTTATCTGCTATTGGGTACAGTAATATTCTTTGTAGAATAACAGTATCTTTTGGTATTCTTATAACAAATATAATATTTTTATTTTGGTCTAGAATTGTGCTCAATTTTATATTTTGTAACTTATCTAGGTCGATTTTGTATTCCTCTATTTCCTCGTTTGTTAGTAAATTGCTATGAATAGTGCCAAGTCTAGCAGATGCAATGTTGTCCTGTATATGGTCTATGTTATCTTGTAAAATTTTTTTCTTTAATATGAAGTCTATATATAGTGTTTGTCTGTATAGTGTACTTGATTGACCACTAATGTCATTAAGTTTGTTCTGTATTAGTATTCTGTCTTTATCGATTGCGTTTTTCAATATGGAGAAGGTTTCGTTGAAGTTTTGGTTAATTTTTATCTGACTGTTAAGATTTTGTAAAGCATTGTGATTGTTTGTATCAATTACGTTAAGGTGTCCTTCTATTTCTTGTCTGTCTTCATCATTCATTGTTCCATAAAGCCATTTTTGTGCAGTACCCATGAAATTAAATAGTCCACGTTTTTCTCTGTGTGGAATTAATGTATAAATTTTGTTTCGGGTGTTATTTAATTGTATTTCTAAAGCAATCGATTTTTCTTGTAGGTTTGATTTTCTTATATTATTTTGTAAGTTGTCGACTATATCTAAGATTTCGTATGGATTTATAAAGTGTAGTATTGTATCGTAGTTTTTAACGAGAGCGACGTTGTCTATTGTTAGTTCGGTGTAGCCCAGGTTGGTTTCTATCTTCTCCATTAGCAGATGGGTGTGGCTTACGTTCGGTGTCCACAGTATCAGGAATAATATTAACATCCATTTTACCTGCAAATTTAGTTTCTCTTTTAATATTGGATGTATGTATATTTCCTAGTGCTTTCTTAGTATATTTTGGTTCTTCCTTATGCCTCACACTTTTATAATTTTTGATGTAGCCTTCTGATCTATTTTCTGAATAGTGTTCTCTGTTTGTGTTGTGTTTAATTATGTACCTAGTTTTTTCTTTAATGGAATTTGTATAAATCTGACTTTTGTCACACTTCCCTTGTTGTACATTAATTGGGTTTTCCTTTATTGTTGAGTGGTAACTATTATTATACCATTCTATTGCCCTACACATTTTCTCTTTTATGCTAAGTTGCTTGTTTTCGATATTTAGAATTCTTATTCTCTCTGCTAATGTATTGTGTAGCCGTTCGATATCAGAGTTTCCTGTGTGGTTGTTTGCTTTTACTAAATGAAGTTTTATGTTCTCGTTTCGTAAGTAGTCTTTTACGTTCATACTTTTAAATTCATTATCTGTGATTAGTTTCTTAAAATGACCCTTTTGTGATCTGAGATCTCTTAGTTTTTCAATAATCGTTCTGTGATTTCTATCTTCAAGGTAATATGCGGTGGCGAACTTAGAGAATCTATCGATAAATGTCAAAAAATTAGCTTTTGAGTTTGTGTATACGTCCATATGTACTATTTGGTTAATGTCTGTTGGAGTCTCTGTCATTTTAAAATTTTCCTTGATAGGATTTCTATCATATTTTACGCGGTTGCAAGTATCGCAATTGTTTATGTATTTCTGAATCATATCTTTTAGGTTAGGGTAATATATATATTTTTTGAGGCCTTCATAATTTTCATTAATTCCAGTATGTCCTGTTTCGTATTTGTGGTATTTTTGTATTTGTTTGTAGGTTTCATCTTCATTGTCCATATCTTTTGCATAGTAGGCACATCTTACGAATTTTAAGTTATTTTCGGAAAGCTCTTTTGTTTTATGTTCAAATGTTTTAAAATCGTTGTCAGTTAACTCTGAGTAAACTCCTATTTTTCCATTTCCTGTGTGGTGCTTTAAAATATGAGATATGTTACATTGTAGGTCAGCTGCGCTTAAAAAAATTTTCTTATTGCCATGTTTGATACTAAAGTCCTGTGTTTTGTCATTTGTAAGTATGATTTGTGTTTGAAATCTATTCACTACAGTATCTAATGTTGGTATATGGTTGTTAGGGTATTGTTTATCTGGATGTTCAATACCAGGTTCTTGACTGTGAACTTCTATTGTGTTGATTTCATTTGTGTCTGCATTAACTCGGCTTAAAAAATGCTACTTTATTATCGCCTCCTTTGATGTAATCCATGTTTATATTGTATTCTCCTAGTTTTAAAAGCCATCTTGGCAATCGAGGATTAATGTCTTTGCCTTTTGTTTTAGCATGTAACCATTTTAAGGGTTGGTGGTCTGTTGCCAGTTCAAAATTTACTCCATAAATGTATGGTCTGAAGTAATTGGTAGCCCACACGATTGCTAGTAATTCCTTTTCTGTGGTTGAGTAGTTTCGTTCATGATCGTTTAATGTTCTGCTAGCGTAGCAAATAGGGTGATTATTCTGTTGAAGAACAGCTCCTATAGCGAACATGCTAGCATCGGTAACTACTTTAAATTTTTTGTTAAAGTCAGGATATTTTAATATGGGTGCTTCCGTCAATATTAGTTTTAGTTTTTCAAAGGCATTTATATAGTTCGAGTCGTTTATATTTATTTTGCTGTTTTTCTTGAGGTATTGAGTCATTGGTTGAGCTATTTTGGAATAATCTCGTATGAATTTGCGATAGTAGCCAGTTATTCCCCAAAATGATTTTATTTGTTTTGTTGTTCGAGGCAATCTAAGGTTTAAAATAGTTTCGATTTTCCTTGGATTAGGTTTGACGCCTTCGGGTGTCAGAACGTATCCCAAATATTCGGTCTCTTTTGAAAAGAATTTGCATTTATCAAATTGAATTTTTAGGTTATGCGAACGTAGTTTCTCGAATATTTTCCTAATACTACTTACATGTTCGCCTATGGTTGTGCTAAACACCAATATGTCGTCCATATATACTACGCAGATCTTGTTTATGAATTCCTGTAATACCGAATTCATAAGGCGTTGAAAAGTTGATGGGGCATTTTTCAGACCAAACGGCATTCGTACGTACTCATAATGTCCTAAAGGCGTGGAAAAAGCAGTTTTCTTCCTGTCCTCCTCTTTTACTAAAATTTGGTGGAAGCCTTTTGCCAAGTCAAGGGATGTGAAATACTGAGCCCTGCCTAATTTATCCAAAATGTGGTCAATGTTGGGAATAGGAAACTTGTCATCGGTTGTTATTTCGTTCAGTTTCCTATAGTCGATCACTATGCGCCATTTTTTCTTTTCAGAGTAGTCAGTCTTCTTAGGTACAATCCATAGGGGACTATTATAAGGTGAATTACTTTCCTTTATAATACCTTGTTGGAGCATATCTGCAATTTGAGTAGATATCTCTTGCCCGTGGATTTGCGGGTACCTATATATTTTTGAATATATTGGCTGCTCATTTTTCGTGTTAATTTCGTGTTCGATTCCAGTAGTGTTTGTTAGATAGTCACCGTCTTTATAAAATAGAGTTTATTAACTTCTTCAAAAGCCTTGATTCTTCAGAATTCAAAGATTTGGTAAGTTGTGACATATCTTAGAATCTAATTGATGTATTTCTTCAAATTGAAATAGGCAAGCACTTATAAATTTTATTTTGTTGTTATTGATTAACAGCACTTCCTCTCTCATATCCACAACTGCTCCTAATGATCTCAGTAGATTTTGGCCTAATATTGCGTCGAATTGTTTATTAAACAATTTTGTAATTTTCCAAACCATATTTGCATCTTCATTAAATTCACTAGGTAACGCAGCTGTAATTTGCGTGTCAATTAGCGTTTGGTTGTTGAGTGAATTGAATTTTATTGATGCTGTTAGTTTTTCCCTCCTATATTGTGGTAATTTTCTGTCATCGAGTAAGGATGTTGATGATCCTGTATCTATTAGACACCTAATTGTGACGTTGCCTATCGACAAGATTACTATAGGTAAGTACGTTTGTGAGGCGTTAAGGGAAAATTTACTTCATGATCCATGTGGTTTACGTTAGTGAACCTTGATTCTCTCCGATTATTGTAACCCTGTCTAGGATTATTTTGTTGTCTGTTTTGGCCATTATATTGTCTTTCATCGTGCTGTCGCATTTGTCTTTGGTTATTTTGTACTTGGTTGTATTGTCTGTATTGTCCTGGATTATTTTGTCCGTGGTTGTATTGTGTGTATTGTCCTGGATTATTTTGTCCGTGGTTGTATTGTGTGTATTGTCCTGGATTATTTTGTCCGTGGTTGTATTGTCTGTAGCTAGTGTTACTATGTTTGAAATTATTGTGTACTGTGGAAGTATGACTATTGGCATCCCTAATCATTCTTGAACTTTCTAGCAAGTCGAATGCACTCCGTAAGTTTGTTATATTTTTGTTAAGTATTAGTGTTGCTAAGTTAATGTTAATGTTATTTATAAAGGTTCTTAATATTATGCCCTCATTATTTGCTGGGCTAAATTCTACGGGCTTATTTAAGTCGTATTCATACTTTTCATTAAGTTTACTTAAAATATTTCTTAGCTCTAAATAATAGGATCTTACTTGAAAGTTTTTTGTTGAGATGGCTCGCTGATACAGCTGGTGGTACGTCTCCTTCACTCCAAAGTTGGTTATAAGTGCGTCCTTTATGTCGTCCCAAGAGGCGTTAGATCCCAAGGTTCTGACAACATCTAAGGCAGGTCCTTGTATTTTATTTATGATGGTCCTCGAGAAAATGTACGCCTTAATTTGCGGGTTACCGTCCAGTAATGGTAACAACGTATCCACTTCTCGTAGAAATGAAGAAAGTGCATAATGTCCAGTCCCCGTGAACTCGTGTATCCTTTGCGCATCCTTCAGAAGGTCGTTCGGTGTTATGGTTGTTGGCAACGGTGGTGCTGGTCTCACTGCTGGTATTGTTTGTTGCATTGTTTGTACAGATTCCTCCTGCAACATCTCTAATATGGTGTTGGTCTCTGCTTGTATGTCTTCTTCCTTGGACGGGAGTTCGAATTTTCTGGATCTAGTTTCTATTGGCATCGATTTTGTTGGGTTTGCTGTGCCTCGGTTTAGCCTTGAAGATTCACTTGGTATTGACTTGAGAGTTTTTTATGTTAATTCTTGTTCACTGCACTTTCTTTAATGTAACACGATAATAAATTGATGTTGTGCGTTTGGTCTCAATAGATTTGTTTTTTTCTGTTCTACAATATTTCTTAAGCAATGTTTTTCACAGTTAATAATTTTTTTTTTATTTTTGGTTCTTAATTATTTCTTCAGAAATAATTTCCACGACTGCGCCAGTTACGTTAATAAAACGCGGAGAGAACTTCGGTTCAACGTTGTTTTTATTACGGAGTTTATTTTAAAACTAAACTAACAATTTTAAATTACTTATGCCGAAACCGATTATTTGTTATCGCTGCTGTAGGCACAAAAGTATTTTCTAAAATTATGTAGGAGGGTAGAAAGAGAGGTAAACGTCTATAACCACCAATAAGCAGAGTGCAAAGCCGTAGCTGAACAAGTGCTAATGCACTGAGAATTGCAGACGTTGCATTTAGGGGTTGTTTGTGTCATTGCACTTCAGTTAATTTATGTCATTGTACTAATCGTACTGACTTTGCTTTTTGGAAGGTTTGTGTCATTGCACTTCAGCTGATTTATGTCATTGTACTGATCGTACTGACTTTGCTCTTTGGGAGGTTTGTGTCGTTGCACTTGAGAATGGTCTCGAAATATAAAATGCATAAACGGCTTTGGTGGTCATTTGTGAGATTCATACTTGATAAGAATGATATCTCGGCTGACGTTTGGTGTTAGATTTAGGGTTCGCAGCAACTGCTGGCGTAACTCATGCGCAGAGAGTGCCAGAGACACTTTGCACATTGGTTCTGGTTTGAGTGCGAATTGTGTGTACCTGCACTTGCATTGTTAAGTGCAGTCGCAATTGAACGCTGTGGAGTTGCAGTCGCATGAGGGCCGCTGCCCGGCCGCTCGCCGTTGTGGGACATGCTACCTCCGCTCGCTTGGCCCTGTTTTGCAGGCAAATGTGTTGAGCGAACCACATTCGTCGTCAAACCACTATCGACAGTCATCCCGAGAACATCCGACCTTGCATTGGGGAGAGAAGGTCACATACTGTAGTTACTCAGTTGCGCGAATGCCGGACACTGTTGGGAAAGCGACTGAGGAAGATCAGGTGTTGGTGCAAGTGCAGGCAAACTTTGAGAGCGCATGCGCTGAACAGGAGAGCGCACTGGGTGAGTGGGAGAGCACAATACGCTCATCCACTGACCGCTATAGTTCCGCTTCTTTATTAGAAGTTAACACAAATTCAAATTTTAAGTTTAAAAACTGATATTTGATATTTCGCACATACTCCTTTGGCCAATTTCACTCACTGACTTTTATAATGCGTCTATTTCGATGGGCTTAAAACCCGAAACATTAAATTATTTCACTTTAAATCACCATATAATTGAGGAGCAACCGAAAAACACATCCGAACTCTCTTGCTTTTGATAGCATTGCTTTTCACATCTGAGTGGACATTCACCTCGAAACCGATTTTGTTGGGCCAGGCAGGTAGTGTGCGTCAGTTGCCTCCGAAAAATTTCATACATCAGACCTGCATGAGCTGTGAATGACACTAACAAATTGATAAAGTTTTTTTGTTCGTTTGTTTTCATTGTTCAAAAATGTTTGTCTATTAATAATCAAATTAAAATTTTTATATTTAATAGTATTTAAAAATAAACGTTTATGAAGCTTAATATTAAATAGTTATGCTAATCTATCTCTAAGTTTCCCTTTTTCATTCCTATTCCTGCTACAGCAATTGCAACTGCTTATTGCTCAAAATTATTCGTGGTATTATACACAGAATTATTTAGAATAATGTCACGTTCATACCATGGCATATATTACTTCAGTAGCATTCATACCAACTGTTCGTAATTTATTTTGATAATTTGGTGACAACCCTCATATTTGTTTATTTTGTGGCAAAGGTCGAAAGTAAGTATGCAATCGTAATTTTTCCGGGCACCTCTTAATTGCTTAATTTTGGACCTCAAAATTTCAATTAAAAGACCTTCGGCCACATTCCCACACATATTTTTTTTAAAACTTTTTTCCCATATCATATTTTCGTTGACAGAAATGACACCTTACCTTTTCTTCGATTATTTATCAAAAAAATCAGTGCTGACACCGATCGCATCTTACCCAACACGGGCAATTTTTGATGCCATTACAAACAGTCAAATTTCATTGAATAAGTCAATATTTTAATGGTGGTTATTGCCATGTTATGTCATCGTCATTTTGAAAATGTCGTCAAACAATCTAGTTCGCTGTGCCCGCGCTCTTGATTCAATAAAAGAATTGTTTGATTTTTACTATGAAGAGGAAAGAAAAAGGAAGCAGAGATTCTGAGTGAAACTTTCTTAACAAAAAAGGGAAATGCACAGTCTCCATCCATTTTCGCGTTTTTATTCATTTAATAAACGCGGTAAGACTAACGAGTTCTACGATGCTGCTGTGTCACGAAAAAATGAAAAACAGTTGTCAAACATAAAAAATGACAACTTACAGCAACACAGCATGTTGACAATTTGTTGTCTCCAGTGGCAATTTGCTTGAAAGCAATCAAAAGTTGCCCTTGGAGACTTGGGGTTAATTTCGGGGTAGTTTATGATAAATTACATAATTTTAAGGTAATTTCATTGACAGATTTCCAATGGCGAAATTACTTAATTTGGACACGATTTATCCATAAATCAAGAATTAGCCGGAAAATGCGATAGTGAGAACATAATATAAAATTAAAAACAGCCATTGAATAATAATGAGTTAATTAGTGATTTATTTTGTCAGTACATTTATTCTTTAAAATTTTTGCAAATAGCTTTTAATTTCTTCAATTTGATAATATCTTCTTCACAAATTGTTGGCCTGCAATTACAATTATCTAAATATGAAATTAATTGATTAAACGTCAGATATTTGTTTTCACTAACATAACTAATAGATTGCATGCTTACGAAAAATTTATACATGCATTTCAGTATTGAACCGCGCATTAGGTTCTAAATGGAGAAGTATGCGTGAAACGGCGAAGAAGACAGCCGATTCCCGCAGAATTTTTTTACCGTTTAATCATTTTTTTGGTCACATGTATAGTGTAAATAAATTTGTTGTGATTGTTGCACATGTTTTCCATACGCCTGTAGTGAAAATTATAGACAGTCTTCAAAATATACTAGTAAAATTAATAGTAAGAAATCAAGTGATTAATTTACTAGTTCCAAACTTATCTATAAATTAACCAATAGCTGACTTTGTTGCGTGTATAATAAATTGTTAGTATTTCTTGTTCCTTTCTTGTCAATTTTATAAAAAGGGAAGTAAAGACAAACATGGGAATTTGAAGAAAAACAGTTATTATTTGTTCAGTCACACTGAACAGATCAACAATTGCACTTTATGTTTATTTTTTATCAGTACAGCGAAAATGCACCATTGACAGAAACCAGCACACGCAAAACCAAAATTTCATATTATCAAGGCCAACACTTGCTTGTTGAACTCATTCCCTTCAAAGTAGCTGCCCAGTGCATTGGCTTAGGCGATCATATTTCACTTGGTTGCAATGTGCGCTAAATTATGTATGGGAATGATATAATGATGTTGGCTCGTGTTTGATTATTGACAACGGTGCAGTTTTGTCCGTCACTTTATTGTTAATTATATTTAAACCAATCATCATAAAATTGATATAAATAATTGTACATTTCCAATAAAGAATCAGAATCACCTTAACTGCCTAAGTGTTCTCAATTCAAGTTATACGGTTTCAAGTGACCTATAACATTTCAACAAGTTCTTGGTTTATGTACCAAGGAGCTATCTTCAACATTTGAGCTTAACTGCCTAAGTGTTCTCTATTACAGTTATACGGTTTCAAGTGACCTATAACATTTCAACAAGCTCTTGGTTTATGTACCAAGGAGCTGACTTCAACATTTGGTGACCCCGACAATTCAATTGAACAACGTCAATCATCTGACATCATGGCTACCTTCGGCGAGCTAGTGGCACTCCAGAAAGAAACTGGGGAGGAAATTCAAGGAATCATTAAGAATTTCAGAAAGGACCCAGCTGACAGGAAGACAACCGCTACATATTTCAAGGATCGTTTGTGGCGCCTGAACACTGCATGGGACAACTTTGAAGGAAGAGATAGCAAGCTGAGGACATTAACTGATCAGCCCTTGAATCACGAATACTTCGCATCGGCCTATTACGAACAAATCAACAAAATAGTCACTGCCCATGTGCAGCTCTTCAATGACGAAATACAAAAACTGGAAGCACTGACTACAACACCATACGTAGGTCCTGCTAAGACACCAGCGGACTCAGCACAGCAACCTGGGATCAGCAACACTAAATAACACGAAGCACTTGGATCAGGACCAGTCAAATACCAATCACGAAAATCTTCAGGCGGTTCATCCAAGACAGAAGGCACCATTGCAAGCACTTTGCGTAAACAGCACGCATTAATGATGTCACTACAACGACTTCTTTCTGGAATCTCAACAATCGCTGAGGACCAATCACGCCAATTCTTTGAAGAAAACATTGCGCGACTTAAAAGATTGTGGAACGAAATTGAAACCACAAACTTCAAAGTATGGGAAGAGTCCCCAGCACCGGAAGAGGAGGGCTACGATTTCAATGCCTATCTCGAGATGGAACACCAGGTGCATTGCCGGCTAATAGAGCTTTCCACAAAATCAGGAAAAAGGGAACTTCCAGAAGTAGTTGAGCAACAAGCCTTCCGGTTACCACAAATCACCATACCCAAATTTGATGGTGATTACTTAAAATGGAACCAATTCTACGACATATTTACAGAAATGGTTCATAAATCACCAATTTCACCAGTTCAAAAAAGGTGGTACCTGAAGGCCAATTTGGCGGGAGAAGCTGAGCGGGTAATCAGGCATCTCACATTGACTCAATACAATTATGAAACAGCATGGAAATTGCTCCAGGAGAGGTACAACAACAAGAGAGTGCTAACTTCCACTTTGATTCAGCGAATACTAGGACATCCAAGTCTCTCATCTGACACAGCATCGTCGACAACTATAAAAAATCTCCACGATGCTGTACGCGAAAGTCTGCTGGCGCTCGAAAACCTAGGCGTATCTACGTTATCTTTGGATCCATTGCTGATACATCTTCTCATCAAAAAACTAGATCGCCAAAGCCATATATTATATGAGCAATCATTGGAAAGTCCTAAGCAGCTACAAACTATTGATGACTTCCTGCACTTCCTCGAGAACCGGTTTCAATCTTTTGAGGCTCTCGGGGGGAGGGAAAGACAAAACGCATCAAGAGCTATAGTATCGGTAGCAACAGCTTCCACTTGCAGCTATTGCTCGGGCAAGGACCACCCCCTGTACTATTGCAAGGGATTCCTGCAATTATCTGCGGTAAATCGATTGAATTGGGCTAAAAAACAAAGGCTCTGTTTCAATTGCCTTAAAAATGATCACACTTTACGAGACTGCAAATCTCGGAGCTGCACCAAGTGTAACAAAAAGCACAATTCATTGTTACATTTGTAATCGAAGGATCCAGCGCCAACAAATAGCCAACAAATAGCACAATCAAATCAACAATCCAGTACAGAAACTAAGTTGACTGCAACCAATTCTTCGGTAACATTAGCTGCAGCTAACACCTTGGCGGCTGCCAGGGCCATGTCTTATTAGCAACAGCTAAAGTCAAAATCACAGCAAATAACGGACAATCTGGTGTTTTCAGGGCAATCTTGGATTCTGGGTCTCAGATCAACCTAGTAACTGAGCGACTCATTAAGAAATTGACTATTGCTTCAACCAAGGCTGCGTTAAGCATTGAAGGCATTGGTCAAAGAGTGAAGACTGCAACTCAACGGGTCAACGTGAAACTACAATCAAGAACAGGCCATTTCGAAACCAGACTAGAGGCTTTTGTACTACAAACAATCATTCCAGCTCAACCAGCTCAACAAATAGACGTCTCATCATGGTCGATTCCTGAAAACATACAATTAGCTGAAACGGAATTTAACCAACCAGGAAAAATCGATGTTCTCCTGGGTGCTGCGTTCTACTTCAGTTTAATGGCAACGGGCCAAATCCAACTATCCACTGATCTACCAGTGCTACAAAATACATCATTGGGCTGGATCATAGGTGGAAAGAGCAAGGGTGAGTCGACAAGCACGGCAACCTGCGCGGTTTACAGTGAGGACGAAGTATCAACCAACGAATTGATAATGCAATTTTGGAAGCTTGATGACGCCAGAGAAGCCAATGATAATCTGACGATCGCAGAAAGGTAATGCGAAACTCATTTCATACAAACCGTGCGTAAAAACACAGAAGGCCGATACATAGTAAGACTACCATTTTCCGAAGATCCAAGCACCTTGGGAGAGTCAAAAATCTTGCATATAAAAGATTCCTGGCAATAGAACGACGTATGGAAAGGAACCCTCCATTAAAGACACAATACGCCGAATTCATGAGGCAATATGAAAGGTTAGGACACATGAGCGAAATCAACCCCGAAAACATTTTACACCCGCATTACTTCATTCCTCATCACAGCGTGCTTAAGCCAGAAAGCACTACGACAAAGCTGAGGGTTGTGTTTGATGCATCAGCCAAAACTGCATCTGGACTAGCCCTAAATGACATAATGTACACTGGCCCAACGGTTCAAAGTGATTTATTCTCAATACTGTTGCGCTTCCGACTACCAAAATTTGTCTTCACAACAGACATCGAAAGATATACCGACAAATCCTAGTCGACCCAGCCGATAGAATGCTACAGTTGATCATGTGGAGAGAAAATGAGAACAAGCCCATAAGTTACTATCAGCTCAATACAATAACTTATGAAACATCGTCAGCACCATATTTGGCCACAAAGTGCCTACAACAGTTAGCAGAGAAAAACATCGGAAGGTTCCCACTAGGCGCACAAATATTACGTGACGATTTCTATGTCGATGACGGCGTGAGTGGCTCAGACAGCCTATCCACGGCTATCGAAATGCAGAAACAATTGACAACACTACTCCACGGTTCAGGATTCAAACTACGGAAATGGTGCGCCAATCATCCTCAGCTGCTAGATAGTATATCTCCACAGCATCAGGAAGTTAATCTCGACTTTGAAAACTCCTCGACCAAGACATTAGGACTAACCTGGATGCCAAAATCTGATCTATTCTGTATAAAGGCGGAGTTACCTGATAATACAACAATAACAAAACGCACTATAATATCAGACATAGCAAGAATATTTGATCCATTAGGTCTCGTAGGTCCAGTGGTCATCACGGCAAAAATATTTTTCCAACAACTATGGCAACTGCAGATATCTTGGGATGAACACCTACCAGCAGAAATGCAGACAAAATGGACTACTTTCCGTAGAAACTTAAAGGAATTAAACGACACACGTATCTCCAGGCACGTTTTCAACGGTCAGAAACCGATAACGACAGAGATTCATACGTTCGTAGATGCCTCCGCGAAGGCATATGGCGCTGCAGTTTATCTACGATCGAGGCTTCAAGATAACAGAATAATTGTTAGACTTTTGTGTGCCAAATCACGTGTCGCACGTCTCAAGGAACAAACGCTGCCTCGTTTAGAATTATGTGCAGCAGTGTTAGGAGTCGAGCTAGAATCAAGACTAAAACGGGATTTACACTTAGCCAACAACACTTCTCATTTCTGGTCAGACTCGGAAATTGTATTATCTTGGATAAATTCGTCATCATCATCCTTGCGAACATTTGTAGCTAACAGAGTAAACACAATCCAGAAACTCTCTAGCGCTCACCAGTGGCGCCATGTATCCTCCAAGGACAATCCTGCAGACGTCATCTCTCGAGGGCTTCAGCCAAATAAACTCATGACTTGCAATATATGGTTCTATGGGCCCATTTTTCTACATGGAATGGAATCACACTGGCCGAAACCATTTTTAAGGGAACACCACATTCCAACGGACTTAGAACAAAAACACAAGGCTCCGATTGTGGCAACCACAACCACATGCACAGGACCAGAAGATATCATTTACAACGTGAAGCATGGTAACCCATTTAAAGTTCTACAAAGAACCATTGGATATGTTCTAAGATTCATTAAAAATCTAAAACTGTCACGAGATAAACGTTCATCACAGAAATCGTTAACTTCTGAGGAGTTGGACGCATCATTAACAATCATAGTAAGAACCATACAAGCCTCTGAGTTCGAGCATAAAATCAAACAATTAAGAAAACACAATGGAATCGACAGAGCCAGCCCACTCAGCAGCTTATCCCCTTTCATAGACGACAATGGCGTGCTACGAGTTGGTGGGCGATTAGCTGCATCAACTTTATCAGATGATGCTAAACATCCAATGCTGCTTCCATACAATGACCCAATTTCAAAAATCATACTTGCCATGATACATGAGAGTAATTTGCATTGTGGTCCACAGACCCTGTTAGCAGCATCTAGGCAGCAATTTTGGGTCATAAAAGGAAAGCCAATGGCACGAAATATTGTGCAAAAATGCATTCGCTGCACCAGAACCAGGCAGAAGCTATACAAGCAAGTGATGGGAAACCTGCCTTCAACCAGAGTCATTCAAGCACGACCATTCGTCAACGCCGGTGTCGATTATTGTGGACCCTTCTGGGTACACTACAAGATCCGTGGAAAAAAACCACATAAGGTTTACATCGCCGTCTTCTGCTGCTTTGCCACAAAGGCAGTTCATTTAGAGGTAGTCAGCGATTTAACTACCGAAGCCTTCATTGGACCACTAAAACGTTTTACGTCTCGTCGTGGTCGATGTGATACCATATACTCGGACAATGCAACCAATTTTGTCGGAGCTGAAAATAAACTAGAAGAGCTAAACGACTCCATTTTTGCCAACGACTCTCGGGAGAAAATCATTAAAACTTGCAGTGATCGTGGAATAAATTTCAAATTCATACCCCCTAGAGCTCCACACTTTGGGGGCTTATGGGAGGCTGCGGTCAAATCAGCGAAACATCTATTGCTTCGGAGTGTTTCAACAGCCTCGCTCACGTATGAAGAGCTTGAAACCGTTGTCATCGAAATAGAAGCAATCCTTAACTCTCGACCGTTAACTCCAATATCAACAGATCCAAACGATTTAACAGCATTAACACCGGGACATTTTCTTATTGGAGAACCATTGACTGCACAAATAGACAGAGGCACGCCAAGTTTCAAGATTTCCATGCCAACAAGATGGAAATTGGTGACACAACTCAAGCATGAATTCTGGGATCGTTGGTCCCGTGAATACCTCAATCAATTACAGCAAAAACATAAGTGGAAGGACCAATCACAAAATATCCGGAAAGGACAAATGGTTATTATCAAGGAAGATAATGTGCCCACCTTACAATGGCCACTTGGAAGAATACAACGAGTCTACAAGGGAAACGACGGAATGGTGCGAGTGGTAGACGTAAAAACATCAACAGGTGTGTGGAAACGTCCGATTCACAGACTTGCACCACTGTTTAGTGAGAAAGTTTCTGAATGCCCAGACATAAATCGAGATTCATTACAAGATGCGCAGCCTGAGCAACAACAGATATCATTAACTTCTGAGGATAATTTAAATGACATACCCAGAAAGCGACGGAAACCAACTAACAATACCATTCTCGTAACATTCCTTCTATCCCTACTGTAACTTCCAGCAGTACTGGGCAATACTATTCAGGTTCAAAATTTTGGTACAAATCCTGGAATATACTTTGAAGGAATTGACATAACAAGGATTGTCACAGCGGAATAGAAATTGGTGGTCCACTACGCTTTTGAATCCATTCTGGGAAGAAATGAAAATATTCTCGTCTGGGGTAGCGACCCTTCAACGTCTGTGCTCAAGACTATAACAAGATACTGCCTGCGACGTCCTGATTAAGAAGTTTGACGACACAACAAAGGAGCTTACTCAGGACAGGGCTCTGCTCTCGACTAGTCGTCCAAGGAGAGCAGCCCTCAATATCGTTGGAAATGTCGCTCGTACCTTGTTCGGTGTTCTGGACTCTGACTATGCGGAACAGATGTCGGAAATAATCAACAACGTTCTATCTATCATTGATTCCACCATAAATGTCATCAAACACAATGCGCTTACAACAAAATCAAATATCGTAGATCTGCAGCAGAAGATGAACTCTATGATGAAACAAATGGAAATTGAAGGAGAACAAATCAAATTCTCCCAACTCTTTGCACCACTTTCAAACCAATTAACACTGATGGCATCCAATTTACAGCGGGTACAGGCAGAAGTAATAAGTGTACTCACTGACACCCACCATGGAAAAATCAGTCCGTTACTAATCACGCCTCAACAACTGAAGAATGAAATCAACATTATTAAGGCCCATCTTCCTCCATCACGACTTCTGCCATAGAACAAGATAATTTGGTGAAGTTCTACAAAATCATGAAAGCGGAGGGAGCAATAAGCAAGAATGAGGTCATCTTCGAAATTAAGCTGCCATTAATCGATCAACAATCCTTTGATCTTTTTAATCTCATCCCAATTCCTATGGTCAAAAACAAAACTATGATCACTATTGCAACCGATGCACAATTCTTAGCAGTAAATGCTCATCGAGATGAGTACATTCCACTGAGTGCAACCGATCTGAGAGCATGTTTTAAATCTAAGGAAGACACCTACATCTGCGATAACAAGAAACCCATATTTGGAAAGGAATCATCCATGCATTCCTGCGAAATTCACATGTTCAACGACAAGAATACTACGCAATGCAGACTGACACAACTTCAAGGAACCCTGGCATGGATACAAATGCATCACAGAAATCAATGGATATTTTCAACTACGTCAGACTATGAAATATCAGCAGTCTGTGGCAAAAATCTGACGCAATTAATACTGTCAGGATCCGGCATATTAATAATAAAGCCTAACTGTGTAATTAAGGGAAACCTAGTCACCATTCAAGGCTTCCATACATCGTCTAGCACCATACATACATCATACGCCAGATTCACGGTCATCCAAAACATCAATACATCTGAGGAAAGAAAACGGATTTTCAATACAACATACACCAAATTTGACACCAAATTGGAACAACTCACCATACTCCAAAACCAACTGGCAAGTGAAGAATTCACCAATCTACCAAATTTAATACAGTCCAACAGCCAGCATCATCATGCGGTTAGCTACTCCGCACTCATCATTTCCACGTTTCTTCTCATCATAATACTGAAATTAAAAAGTAAGCTCAGTGCTCCGACTATCCCCACACCTCAACCACGTCAGTGACAGCAAACAAATGAATCATCTTTCACTGTTCACATATAATCCAAAATTGAGCAAATACTCAACGCCCGGCAGAATGTTCAATCACACTGAACAGATCAACAATTGCACTTTATGTTTATTTTTTATCAGTACAGCGAAAATGCACCATTGACAGAAACCAGCACACGCAAAACCAAAATTTCATATTATCAAGGCCAACACTTGCTTGTTGAACTCATTCCCTTCAAAGTAGCTGCCCAGTGCATTGGCTTAGGCGATCATATTTCACTTGGTTGCAATGTGCGCTAAATTATGTATGGGAATGATATAATGATGTTGGCTCGTGTTTGATTATTGACAACGGTGCAGTTTTGTCCGTCACTTTATTGTTAATTATATTTAAACCAATCAGCATAAAATTGATATAAATAATTGTACAATTTCAATAAAGAATCAGAATCACCTTAACTGCCTAAGTGTTCTCAATTAAAGTTATACGGTTTCAAGTGACCTATAACATTTCAACAAGTTCTTGGTTTATGTACCAAGGAGCTATCTTCAACATTTGAGCTTAACTGCCTAAGTGTTCTCTATTACAGTTATACGGTTTCAAGTGACCTATAACATTTCAACAAGCTCTTGGTTTATGTACCAAGGAGCTGACTTCAACATTATTCTTTTATAATTTTATTTGTTTTTTTTAATTCCTCATTTTAGAGGTAAATCTTCAAGTTAACGCGTGTTTTAAAATATACGCAAAGTGTCCGCAAAGAAAAGTGGAATGCGGCATCATGAATTAACATGCTGAATTAACACATTTCTCATTTATGCACAAAATTTATTATATATGTCGAGTACACATTATTATATTAGGTACATACATATTGAAACGTGATTGAAAACTGTATCGTGAATGCATACTTTTAGGATCCCATCTGGAGTTTGAAGTTGTATGCCCACCCTATGTGGTAAGATAGTAGTGTATAGAATGTTCTCGTTCAAGGTGTATATAAGATTCGTGGTGTATATAAGTTTCTAGAATAATCTAGAAACTTCTAGAATTTTCTACTTCAACCATTCGAAAGCTTTAAAAACGACCACACTATTCAAAGTCGAACGCAGTTGAGCAAAGATCGTAACAGTGTGTATATCGTGCATTTTCATCGAAGCAGCAGTATTGAGATTTTGTAAAGTGATGAAATTAATTGATAAATAAAATGTAAAATATAATAAAGTAAGCTTTAAGCCTTATATTAAATGTGTAAATTGCAATAATTAAATAGTTAGTTATTTTAATTTAACCAGCGATTGTTTGAATACTACACGATCCAGTGGTATGAATCCGCGTACAGAGAGTTAGAGTAAATTGTCAGGAGGGCAACTTCGCAACAGAATAAATTGTCGAGAGGGCAATTTCGTAACAATATATATGAATTTTACATATGTATGACTTTTTCTAGTATTTTAAATAGTTGGATTCACTGCTGGGATGTTGTCTATGTTTGTGTAAAATGGCGAATATTTGGTGAAATAAAATCATAACAAATCAGGCCTCTCTAAAATTTAACTTTTAGGAGGTCACTTTATTTGTATTTCAAAACGAAATACGAAACTTCTAAAAAAAATTGTGATATTTAATCCATAAAAAATTATAATATTTAATTTGGAGTTGAAAACTCAAATGTTAGCAAGTTTATTTAATTTCAATCTATTCTTAATATAAAATCTGATCCAATTGCTTTCCATGTTCACTTTTGTTCACTGTAAATGCACCATGGTAATCGTTAGTTATAGAATCATAATTGTTTGATTTTTTGGCATAATATTATACTACTAATAACTAAAATAACTAATAAAAATTAGTTTATATTAAAATGGTGTCCGAGTGCCACCCCTTCTGCGTGCATATTTAACTATCGTCATGGAGGAATGAAGGAGCATATAGACTTGAGACTTAGAGAAACTAGAAGCATAGGGAAACGAAACTTAACAAATTGTCGGTCATAAGGGCACAAAACTTTTTTGCAGTATGTCCAAATAACAACAGTTGCAATAAGCTCAGAAAAAAACTTCAAAATAAATCAAAAAGGCAGCTAAACGAATTAAGTTAACGACTTTATGGTTTTAATTAAACCGAAGTTGTGTTTCTCTCTTTAATAATGACGAAAACAAATTTTTAGTTTGTCGAATTAATTTTTTCACCTAAACGCAATTGCAATATTTCGACTTGTGGATCTTGAGAGTTCACTGACAATGAGAAATTAATAACCAAATTTTGTGTTTTCAGTTATTTTGAAAAGTTAAGTGTATTGAAGAATTACGATGGCTAGAGTTAAAAAATGTTCGCTGAATTTTTACAACTTCATAAATTAATCTTAAAACAATCTCACATGTTCATATCAGTGTCTATTCTATTTGTTCTTTGGGATAAACTACCTATTGTACTTTCCTTGGTGTGATCAGTGCTTTCAATATTTGATATAAAAAATATCGATAATTACAAGTCAAGCCTTTCTAAATTGGAAAAAGTTTTTAATATTTAAAGTAATGAATTCATTAGCAGACCTTGGTTTAATTTTATATCAAGAAACGTACAAAATGTAAGCAAGAACAATGCTATTAGGCGAAGCCATGTGTATGTATTTGTTTGGAATTTTGTATTGAATTGTTGTACATAATTCGAAAGATGATTGAAACTGAATGGCCTTTTCACATCTGAGTGGACATTCACCTCGAAACAGATTTTGTTAGGTAAGGCAGGTAGTGTGCGTCAGTTTCCTCTGCAAAATTTCATACAGCAGACCTGTATGAGCTGTGACTAACACTAACAAATTGATAAAGTTGTTTTGTTCGTTTGTTTTTCGTTGTTCAAAAATGTTTGTCTATTAATAATCAAGTTAAAATTTTTATATTTAATTGTATTTAAAAAAAAAACGTTTTTGAATCTTAATATTAAATAGTTATACTAATCTATCTCTAATTTTCCCTTTTTCATTCCTATTCCTGTGCAGCTTACATAGTGGCCAACAAATTCCAAACAATTGCATTTGCTACAGCAATTGCAACTGCTTATTGCTCAAAATTATTCGTGGTATTATACACACAATTTAGAATAATATCACGTTCATACTATGGCATAAATTACTTAATTTATCATAAATTTCTTCACTTAAATCAGTAGCGTTCATTCTAATGGTTCGTAATTAATTTTGTCAATTCGGTGGCAACCCTCATATTTGTTTATTTTGTTAATTTTTTTCCCATATCGTTAAATTTTCGTTGACAGAAATGACACCTTACCTTTTCTTCGATTATTTATCGAAGAAATCAGTGTTGACACCGATTGCATCTTACCCCACGTCTCCACGGCAATTTGCATGGCATTACAAACAGTCAAATTTCATTCAAAAATATGGCAATATTTTAATGTTGGTTATTGCCATATTATGTCATCGTCATTTTGAAAATGTCGTCAAACAATCTAGTTCGCTGTGCCCGCGCTCTTGATTCAATAAAAGAATTGTTTGATTTTTACTATGAATAGGAAAGAAAAAGGAAACAGAGATTCCGGGTGAATCTTTCTTAACAAAAAAGGGAAATGCACAGTCTCCATCCATTTTCGCGTTTTTATTCATTTAATAGACGCGGTAAAACTAACGAGTTCTACGATGCTGCTAATGTGAGTGTCATGAAAAAATGAAAAACAGTTGTCAAACAAACAAAATGACAACTTACAGCAACACAGCATGTTGGCAATTTGCTGTCTCCAGTGGCAATTTGCTTGAAATTGCCAATTACAAGCAATCAAAAATTGCCCTTGGAGACGTGGGTGGTTAGTGGTAATTTATCATAAATTATTACGATGGCTAGAGTTAAATAGTGTTCGCTGAATTTTTACAACTTCATAAATTATTCTTAAAACAATCTCACACTAGCAGAATCTCGCACAAATGGATTCATATCAGTGTCTATTCTATTTGTTCTTTGGGATAAACTACCTATTGTACTTTCCTTGGTGTGATCAGTGCTTTCAATATTTGATATAAAAAATATCGATAATTACAAGTCAAGCCTTTCTAAATTGGAAAAAGTTTTTAATATTTAAAGTAATGAATTCATTAGCAGACCTTGGTTTAATTTTATATCAAGAAACGTACAAAATGTAAGCAAGAACAATGCTATTAGGCGAAGCCATGTGTATGTATTTGTTTGGAATTTTGTATTGAATTGTTGTACATAATTCGAAAGATGATTGAAACTGAATGGCCTTTTCACATCTGAGTGGACATTCACCTCGAAACAGATTTTGTTAGGTAAGGCAGGTAGTTTGCGTCAGTTTCCTCTGCAAAATTTCATACAGCAGACCTGTATGAGCTGTGACTAACACTAACAAATTGATAAAGTTGTTTTGTTCGTTTGTTTTTCGTTGTTCAAAAATGTTTGTCTATTAATAATCAAGTTAAAATTTTTATATTTAATTGTATTTAAAAAAAAAACGTTTTTGAATCTTAATATTAAATAGTTATACTAATCTATCTCTAATTTTCCCTTTTTCATTCCTATTCCTGTGCAGCTTACATAGTGGCCAACAAATTCCAAACAATTGCATTTGCTACAGCAATTGCAACTGCTTATTGCTGAAAATTATTCGTGGTATTATACACACAATTTAGAATAATATCACGTTCATACTATGGCATAAATTACTTAATTTATCATAAATTTCTTCACTTAAATCAGTAGCGTTCATTCTAATGGTTCGTAATTAATTTTGTCAATTCGGTGGCAACCCTCATATTTGTTTATTTTGTTAATTTTTTCCCCATATCGTTAAATTTTCGTTGACAGAAATGACACCTTACCTTTTCTTCGATTATTTATCGAAGAAATCAGTGTTGACACCGATTGCATCTTACCCCACGTCTCCACGGCAATTTGCATGGCATTACAAACAGTCAAATTTCATTGAAAAATATGGCAATATTTTAATGTTGGTTATTGCCATATTATGTCATCGTCATTTTGAAAATGTCGTCAAACAATCTAGTTCGCTGTGCCCGCGCTCTTGATTCAATAAAAGAATTGTTTGATTTTTACTATGAAGAGGAAAGAAAAAGGAAACAGAGATTCCGGGTGAATCTTTCTTAACAAAAAAGGGAAATGCACAGTCTCCATCCATTTTCGCGTTTTTATTCATTTAATAGACGCGGTAAAACTAACGAGTTCTACGATGCTGCTAATGTGAGTATCATGAAAAAATGAAAAACAGTTGTCAAACAAACAAAATGACAACTTACAGCAACACAGCATGTTGGCAATTTGCTGTCTCCAGTGGCAATTTGCTTGAAATTGCCAATTGCAAGCAATCAAAAATTGCCCTTGGAGACGTGGGTGGTTAGTGGTAATTTATGATAAATTACATAATTTCAAGGTAATTGCATTGACAGATTTCCCATGGCGAAATTACTTAATTTGGACACGATTACGTATTATGCCGTATAACCCATTGGGCGCCTGGTTTAGTACATACAAATAACAATAGTCTTGTGTCTAATGGAGTGATGGCACCACGCAAGTTGCAGGATTTGCCGGTGTTTAGTGGCCATGCCGAAGATTGGCCAATTTTTTTCACGGCATTCCACCAGTCTACTAGTGCGTATGGTTATACCAACTTGGAAAACAACCACCGTTTACAAAAGTGCTTGAAAGGAGAAGCACGAGAAACATTCAAAAATCTCGCAACGCTTTTGCAGTATGCAAATGGACAGCAGCATCTGACAAACCCAACGTTAATAGACGAGCTGGTCAGCAAACTTCCAATGAGCAAGAGAATCGAGTGGGCCAAGTTTTCCTCAGCTGTGCAGCCATATGCGATCGTAGTGCTTTTCAGCGAATGGTTAACACAAACTGCCGATTTGATATGCACTGTGCAGGGTTATGAGGACCGCTAGCCAAAACGCCGAGGTGTGCTGCATGCTGTGGAGAAGCAGAAGGAATGCTTGGAAGGAAATCATCAAGTTCGTACAACAGAAAAGCCGCGCATGTCGTCAATGAGATGCGCTATTTGTCAGCATTTGCACAAACCAGCAGAATGCCAGCGCCTCCTTGGAGCAACAATAGCTGACAGATGGAAAGAAGTCAAGCGCAGTCGCCTGTGCTTCTCTTCTACGATCAAAAGCAGATGCAGCCAACAGAACCTTCACGTGCGCCGCCAGCGCAGCCACAAGATTTCGCCAGAAAGCTTGTTTTGAGCTGCTCCAACAATGCAGCTCAGCAGAAGCTGTTGTTTCGCATCATGCGGGTGACTCTCTATGGTCGAGAGAATCGCATTGACACTTATGCGTTGTTATACGAAGGGTCGTCTGTCACCTTGATTGACAGTTCTCTTACCAAGGAGTTGGGTTTACGTGGCCAGAAGCGTAGCCTCAATGTAAAGTGGTTTGGAGGAAGAGCAGCTGAAGAGCCAACTACTATAGTGGACTTGTTCGCCAGTGGAACTGGCATGAGTAAGAAGCATAAGTTACCAAACGTCTACAGCGTGATAAATGTGAACCTGCCTTCGCAAAGGTTGAATGAGGCAGACCTACGCCGTTTTCGCCATACGCAAGAATTGCCGTTGGAACCATACAGCGGCGCAGTGCCTAAGCTACTGACCATTGCCACCTGGGCCTACCTTCAGAAGTAATGAAAATAGATTGCAACGGGCCGGGCCGCCAACATCGAACTTGGCTCAACTCACAAAGGTGCTTTCTCATGATGCCAACTTCCGATCAGGCGATGCATGACATGGTCGCAGATTACTTCGAAACGGAATGCTTCGGCATAAAGTCAACCCCGCCAGTTGAGAGCGCCACTGATATTCGAGCCCAGACTATTCTACATGCAAAAACACGCCGCATAAATGGGCGATTTGAGACAGGCCTGTTATGGAAGCAGGACGACCATTGACATGCCGGACAGCAACGAAATGGCGCAAAAGCGCTTGATAAGCACAGAAAAGAAAATGAAGCGTAACGACGCCTTTACAACCGCCTACAAAGATATCGTCAGCTCATATCTTGCAAAGGACTACGCATGTGAATTACAGCCCGAAGAAGCCGCCGCAGTCAGGAAGAGGACGTGGTATCTGCCACACTTTGGCGTGGTTAATCCAAATAAGCCCGCCAAACTACGCCTTGTTTTCAATGCTGCCGCCGAGGCACATGGTGTATCACTAAATTCGAAACTCTTGAAATGGCCACAAGATTACAAGGCGTTACCAGCCGTTCTCTTTCACTTTCGCGAAGGAGCAGTAGCCGTATGTGGTGACAGTAGAGAAATTTTCCACCAAATTCTAATTCGTCCAGATGATAGGTGCGCGCAAAGGTTCCTCTGGCGCGATGGTGACGCTACGAGGGAACCTGATGTCTACTAGATGAAAGTGATGACGTTCAGCGCAGCATGTTCGCCATGTGCCGCACAACACGTCAAAACTTTAAATGCAAAAGAGTACACTAAAAACGACGCTCGCGTCGATAACTTTGTCGATAGCTTCGCAACAAGTGCGCGAAATTCATCGAAGTGCTGGTTCTGAGCTGCGCAACTTCGCTTCGAACTCGCCAGAAGTGCTCACTGCATTGGGCGGTGCAGATGCCACTGTTCCATTCGCCAATAACCCAGGAATACCCACGGAAAATGTCCGGCATGTTTTGGCAACCATAAACAGGCAGTTTTGAATTCAAGCTAAAGTTTCATAACGTCGACGAGAGAGTGGTCACCGGCGAAAAACGCCCAACAAAAAGGGATCTACTCAGTATCATCATGTCAATATTCGATTCGCTCGGGTATTTGAGTCATATCACGATTGCCGCCAAGCTAATCATGCGCGAAGTCTGGAGACAACAGGTAAATTGGGACGAACCACTACCTGAAGATATAACGTTGCCTGGGGAAGGTGGCGTCATTTGATGCCAGTGGTGATGGATCTTAAGATTCCACGATCCTACTTTCGAAACGGCACTCCACAGCAACTTCAGCTGCACATTTTCGTCGATGCCAGCGAAGACGCTTTCTGAGGGTGAAGTAGAAGTCGCCTTTATATGTTCCAAAGCGAAGTGTGCACCGCTGAAGCCTCTCACAGTTCCACATCTGGAACTCCAAGCAGCTCCGCTGGACACACGCCTGCTGCAGACTATTCGAGACGAGCATTCTGTCAGCGCGACTACCTGCGTGCTGTGGACAGATTCAAAAACTGTTGTGAAGTGGATTAGAAGGGCACATCGACGCTATAAGCCGTTTGTGGCGCATCGAGTGGCTGAAATATTAGCTACTACTACGCTATCAAACTGGAGATGGATTCCAACGGCTGAAAACGTCGCCGACGAAGCCACTCGGGACAACAACCGATCGGAGAACCGTTCCATATCACGCTGGCTAGGTGGGGCAGAGTTTTTACTTGCCGATGAAGAAAGATGGCCATCGGAAGATATCGAAAGCCATAGCCCAGAAGTGACCGAGGAACTGCGTCCAAAATATGCCTTAGTTGTCGTAAGTTAAGCCTTGGTTGATTTTAATCATTTTTCTTCACTAAACAGACTAGTGAGAGCCATCGCTTGGGTGCTACAATTTATCTACAAATTTCGCTCTCATGAAACTTGTAACGATCACGGACTTACATCAGCAGAGCTGGATGCTGCAAAACGTCTTCTTTAGCGCCAAGCTCAAAAAGAAGCTGGAACTGCAGCCAATCGAGAGTGGAAACGCTGTTCCACGTAGCAGCAGTTTGTATCGCCATACACCGTATGAGGATGATGAGGGAATCTTGCGTGTAAACGGACGCATCGATGTTGCGAGTTGGTTGCCTATAAATGCTAGGCGCCCAGTATTACTACCGCCTAATCATGCCCTCACGGAACTCATTGTCGCTTATCATCACTGCGTGCTGAAACACCAAAACGCTGAAGCCACGATATGTGAAATTCGCCGCCACTACTGGATACCTCGCTTGCGACAAGTTCTGCGAAATATCATCACTAATTGTTTTGTGTACCGGTTGAACAAAGCAGCACCAGTTGCGCCAATCATGGGTCCGCTGCCTGCAGATCGACTCACACCGTTCGTTAGGCCATTTAGCTACACTGGATTAGACTACTTTGGCTCAGTCAACATCACAATCGGTCGCCGCCAAAAGAAGCGTTGGGTAGCGCTTTTCACTTGTCTCACGATAAGAGCCGTTCACCTGGTGCTTGCGTTTGATTTGAGCACAGACGCATGCATAATGGCAATCCGCAATTTTATTAATCGCTGCGGTGTGCCGGTAATACTAAGATCCGACAAAGGGAAGAACTTCGTTGGCGCCAGCCAAGAAGCCAAGAGGTTTCTGAAGTGTTCGATTGTGGACGTGTCCAAGATGAGCTAGCATCGAAAGGAGTTGACTGGCTACTCAACTGTCCCATCAATCCGTCTGAGGGAGGCATATGGGAGCGCATGGTGCAGTGCGTCAAGCGGGTGCTGCGCAAGACGCTAAAAGAAGTCGCGCCAAGAGAGCATACACTTCAGTGTTTCCTCATCGAGGCGGAAAATATGGTGAATTCGCGTCCACTAACTCATCTACTTATCGCCGCTGACCAAGAGGAGTCGCTCACGCCTATTCACTTCCTGCTTGGAACAGCCAATACTGCACAAACCCCAAGTGTCAACATCGATCTAGAAAAGATTTGTGCCCTACGTAAACAACGAGAATTGCGCACCACTTACGCGACCACTTCTGGAAAAGATGGATCGCAGATTATCTGCCTACACTTACTCGGCGTGCGAAGTGGTGCGAGGTCTCTGAGTCATTAAAGGAAAATGATTTAGTATTCGTATGCGATGCTACTATTCCAAGGAAACAATGGTGTCGAGGAGTTGTGGAGCGCATATACCCTGGTGCTGATGGAGTGACCAGACAAGCACGTACCAGTTGTTCTAGTATTTTAAATAGTTGGATTTACTGCTGGGATGTTGCCTATGTAAAATTAAGAATATTTGGTGAAATAAAATCATATCAAATCAGGGCTACGTTAAAATTTAACTTTCGTTTGTATTTTAAAACGAAATACGAAACTTCTGAAAAAATTGTGATAATTAATCCAAAAAAATTATAATATTTAATTTGGAGTTGAAAACTCAAATGTTCACAAGTTCATTTAATATATTATAACTATTCTTAATAAAAATTCATTTATATTAAAATGGTGTCCGAGTGTCACCCTTTCCGCATGCATATTTAACTATCGTCATGGACGAATGAAGGAGCATAGAGAGATGAGACTTAGAGAAATTAGAAGTATAGGGAAATGAAACTTAACAAATTGCCGGTCATAAGGGCACAAAACGTTTTTACAGTATGCTGAAATAACAACAGTTGCAATAAGCTCAGAAAAATCTTCAAAATAAGTAAAAAATGCAGCTAAACGAATTAAGTAAACGATTTTATGGTTTTAATTAAACCGAAGTTGTGTTTCTCTCTTTAATAATGACGAAAACAAATTTTTAGTTTGTCGAATTAATTTTTTCACCTAAACGCAATTGCAATATTTCGACTTGTGGATCTTGAGAGTTCATTGACAATGAGAAATTAATAACAAAATTTTGTGTTTTCAGTTATTTTGAAAAGTTAAGTGTATTGAAGAATTACGATGGCTAGAGTTAAAAAGTGTTCGCTGAATTTTTACAACTTCATAAATTAATCTTAAAACAATCTCACACTAGCAGAATCTCGCACAAATGCGTTCATATCAGTGTCTATTCTATTTGTTATTTGGGATAAACTACCTATTGTACTTTCCTTGGTGATCAGTGCTTTCAATATTTGATATAAAAAATATCGATAATTACAAGTCAAGCCTTTCTAAATTGGAAAAAGTTTTTAATATTTAAAGTAATGAATTCATTAGCAGACCTTGGTTTAATTTTATATCAAGAAACGTACAAAATGTAAGCAAGAACAATGCTATTAGGCGAAGCCATGTGTACGAGGGCGGATTTATATTGAAAGTACCGAGTCGGAAAAAACAATTTTTTTTTTCAAAAACCATTTATTTCTCAACATAGTCTCCTTTTACTTCGACACACTTAGTAAGACGATATTCCAACTTTTTTTATACCATTTGAATAATACGATTTCGGGAACCCCTCAAAATACTCGTTAGTTTCGGTAATCACTTCTTCGTTTGAGATGAATCTTTTTCCTGCGAGCCATTTGTTCAAGTTTGGAAACAGGAAAAAGTCAAAGTGAATCTGGACTATAAGGTGGATGATTAACCAATTCGAAGTGTATTTCACGTAATTGTAATCGTATCTAATGCTGTGTGAACCGGTGCGTTGTCTTGAAGAAAGAGCATTTTTTTTCTTCTTTAAATGTGGTCGTTTTTCCTTGATTGCATCAATCAATTGATCCAATAATGCACGATAATACTTTCCTGTGATTTTGGATTCTTTTTCAAGATAATCGATGAGCAATATTCCGTGTGCATCCCAAAATACAGTGGCCATAACCTTGCCAGCCGATTTCACTGCCTTCGCCTTCTTCGGAGCACTTCCACCAGCTTCCTCCCATTGTTTCGATTAATTTTTGGTTTCAGGTGTGTAGTGGTGGACGTCGTCAACAGTTATTAATCGACGCCAAAAATCAACTGGATTACGCTTTATCATGTCCAAACACCGCTGTGCAGTGGTATGTCGAACTCGTTTTTGTTCGACACTGAGCAAACCCATCTTGCCGATAGCTTTTTCATATGCAAATGTTCATGCAAAATGTTGAACACACGTTCATATGATATGTTTACCATTTCAACAATCTCACGCAAGTTGACTCGGCGATCATTCACATAACGATATCGAGGATTTTCTGGATATTTTCTTCAGTAACCACCTCTTTTGGCCTTCCTGTTGATGGTATTGTTGCAGTGCTTTTTCGGCCGCGTTTAAATTCAGCAATCCAATATTTTACCATGTAATCTGACGGAGCAGACTCACTGTAATGTTTATCGAGCTTTTCTTTTGTCTCTTTCGCCGTTTTCCCTTTCAAATAAAAGTGTTTAATCACTGCACGAAATTCGCTTTTTTCCATTTTTCAAGAAACTGTGAAGACCTAAATTTTGTAAGAATTTTAGGTCACACAAAATACCGCCCTCACCATATACCAACACCATGCGAGCACATGTAGCCAAACCACGCCACACGTGGTTATGCTCGAACATGACACAACGCCGAAATACGGGAATTCCGTATGCGCGAACACGACACAGTGCCGAAATACGGGACTTGTCGATGCTCGCATAAAAAAATGTATAAAAGGCCGGTGCGCAGAGGAACCGGTCTCTTGCGATTTCAACAGCGGCGGCGACAACAGCGGACGAACACGAGCTCTTGCGATAACCAACAGCGGCGGCGACAACAGCGGACGAGCAGGCGAGTAAGTGGGTATAGCATTCGCGGACAGTGGCGACCACGGCAGACAATTCCTGATTTTGAGACTTCTTACGTGATTGGTGGTGTGAGGTTTTAACCGACACCACTACCACGTAAGAGAGTGCTCCACCCTAGACGAAGTAAGCGCGAGGTTTTAACCGGCGTTTCACTTCAAGCAGCTATTGCTGCAAGTTAGACTTTCGAGACTTCTTACGTGATTGGTGGTGTGAGGTTTTAACCGACATCACTACCACGTAAGAGAGTGCTCCACCCTAGACGAAGTAAGCGCGAGGTTTTAACCGGCGTTTCACTTCAAGCAGCTATTGCTGCAAGTTAGACTTTCGAGACTTCGTACGTGATTGGTGGTGTGAGGTTTTAACCGACACCACTACCACGTAAGAGAGTGCTCCACCCTAGACGAAGTAAGCGCGAGGTTTTAACCGGCGTTTCACTTCAAGCAGCTATTGCTGCAAGTTAGACTTTTGAGACTTCTTACGTGATTGGTGGTGTGAGGTTTTAACCGACATCACTACCACGTAAGAGAGTGCTCCCCCCTAGACGAAGTAAACGCGAGGTTTTAACCAGCGTTTCACTTCAAATAAGCTATTGCTTCTACGTCTGCCACTACCCCACTTCACTGCCACTAGACGAAGCGGAGAGAATGCAGGATTAGTTCTAATTAGTCTAAGATGAAGTTGTAATTTACTGAAAAATAAAATAAAGTAAACAAACTCCATCAAACGTTGTGTTAAGGTCGAGAAAATAAATATTGTACAGGACTCTGGGAAGACTGAGCGTACCCCAGCTAGAGATTCCTTACATGGCGCCCGAGCAGGGACCTTAACACAACGAAACGATATGAAGCCGAAGTCAGGGTGGATCTATACCCTACGCAAAGACCAGCTAGAACAATACGCGGTAGAATTTAAACTTAACGATACTGGAAGTTTGGACGAACTGCGAAAAAGGTTCGCAGCTTTCATAGTTGATAGCACCACTAATCCGGAATTCCGCAAACGACTGGAGGAATTGGAAATAAAGCACACGCAAGAGACAGCAAGCTCCACATTACCAAAAACATCGAAGTCAACGTTAACACAACCATCTCACGTCCACATAGAGGAAATGGAACGACACCAGGAACAACCATCTGGCGGCGCAGATAACATGAACGCCTTTGTGTCAACTCAATGTGTTATCGTCATTGAACAAGTTCGTAAGTGGCCAGTAAAATACGACGGCGATAAGGATCCGTTGGGATTTATAGAGCGCGTAAAGGAACTGGCAGACATGTATGGTCTCAACCGGGACTTACTCCCTCGCACAATGCCACAGCTTCTCACAGATAAGGCATTAACCTGGCACCGAAACAACAAAAGGCAGTGGGTCACGTTTGAAGCATTCGAACGAGACTTTCTGAAATTTTTCCTCCCCAGCCGATATTTTGAAGATCTAGACGATGAGATCAGAAAACGGGTGCAAAAGCCAAGAGAGGCCTTTAAGGATTATACCATCGCCCTGCAAAATCTGATGGGACGTGCGCAGTATGACGAAGACCGACAGAACGAACGTATCTTCCGCAATAGTTTGCCCGACTACCGCCTATACATACGGCGTGACGATTTCTCCTCTCTGGACGAACTGATCACTCGTGCGCAAGAATACGAAAGTATCAGAGCGGATCAGGAAACACTGCGTGAAGCACCACAACGCAGCCGACAACAACCACCACATGAGCAGCTACGACGATGCCAACCGGAACCTCGACGCGATCGAGCACAAACAATGGGCATCAAAATAAGTCCCAAAACAGCATGTCGACGCTGCTGTCAAGAAGGACACATCCAACGCAATTGTCGGAACCCACAGGTACTGTTCTGCTGGGAGTGCGGCCAGACGAATATCCGAACAATTGAGTGCTGTCAACAGCAAGCGGGAAACGAGCAAGGACCCCCTCAGAACCGGGGACGAGTGAGGCCGTCAAATCGCAACCCGTTCCGCCAACAGTAAAGTTGTTACGTTGCGAGCGTAACCATATCTTCGCCACAGTTACGGTGGACGGAAAACAAATAAATGCGACGATAGACACCGGGGCTACAAAGAGCTTCATCAATGGAAATTTTGCCAAACAACATCGAAGTCCGAACAACGTAGTCGCCGTAAACGTGAGGGCACAACTAGCAAACGGCGGTGAATGCACAAGCAAGGAAGCCCTTATGCTGGACGTGCGAATAGGTGATAAATGTTGCCGAATGCCGTTTCTCATCTTCCCACGTGCATCTGGACAAGTTATTTTAGGGTTAGATTTCTTGTACACCATGGGAGCTACACTTTCTCTCGGAGGGAGCTCCGTTGAATTGAGAGCCGACAGGAGAAACTCACGAAACAACCCCAAACAGTTGACAGTGCGTAACAGGAATCCTAGGAAGCAACAGCAGAGGTCACCACAAAAACAACAAGGACAGCAAACGCTAATACAACAACAGTTGACAATAGCAAACGACAATCAACTTAGCGAGCGGCAAGAAATTGAAGGTTTCCTGAGAAAAGAACTGGCACCATTTAATGACTTGAACGGCGTCTCAAACATCACCTCGCATAAAATCGTGATGAGTGATACCCGGCCCATAAAGCAACGCTACTTCCCACGGAACCCAGCGATGCAGGAAGTCATTAACCAAGAGATTGATGAGTTGATAGAGAAGGGTTGTATAGAACCTTCACACAGCCCTCACAGTGCTCCGATCGTGCTGGTTCGAAAGAAAACCGGACAATGGAGGCTCTGTGTCGATTACCGGCAACTCAATGCGAAATCGATACCGGATGCCTATCCGTTACCCAGAATCCATCATATTTTGGACAGACTCCGAGATGCGAAATACATAAGCACGCTTGATCTCAAGAATGGGTATTGGCAAATACCAATGGATGCGACGAGTAAACAGTATACGGCTTTTACTGTACCAGGGCGAGGTTTATTCCAATGGCGAGTCATGCCGTTTGGCCTACATTCTGCGCCCGCCACGTTTCAACGCGCACTGGATGGGGTGGTCGGGCCAGAATTAGAACCTTATGCCTTCGCCTACCTCGATGACATAATCGTGACTGGAAACTCACTCCAGGACCACATGAAGAATTTGGGTGAAGTATTCCGAAGATTACGTGAGGCAAATCTAAAGCTCAATATCGAGAAATGTGATTTCTTTAAAAAAGAAATCAAATACTTGGGTCACCTTGTCAGCGATCAAGGAATACATACGGACCCAGACAAGGTGTCAGCTATACGGGAACTACGACCTCCTACCACCTTACGGGAATTACGCCGTGTACTAGGAGTAGCGTCTTGGTACCGTAGGTTTGTGCCAGACTTCGCAGGTATTTCTCAACCACTTACGACACTCCTTAAAAAGGGGAAACATTGGAAATGGACAGACGAGCAACAGAGTGCTTTCGAGGAACTGAAAACACGATTGACCAAAGCGCCTGTACTGGCATGTCCAGATTTTTCAAGGAAATTCACCCACCAAACAGATGCTAGCGATTATGGATTAGGAGCAGTACTCACGCAGGAGTTCGAAGGCTCGGAACGAGCATACGCTAGCCGACACTTAAATCGGGCCGAAATGAACTACACTCCCACCGAAAAGGAATGTTTGGCCATTGTGTGGGGAATCCGCAAGATGAGGCCATATCTTGAAGGCTATCGCTTCACAATCTTCACCGACCATTTATCTCTAAAATGGCTGAACTCGATTGAGAGCCCCTCAGGAAGAATCGCCAGATGGGCCCTAGAGCTCCAACAATTTACATTTGACATCCAGTACAGGAAGGGCAAACTGAATGTCGTAGCCGATGCGCTATCTAGGCAACCACTAGAAGCTCTTTACTCATGTACTGAACTGCAAGAAGAAGAGAATTGTCGTTGGATAAAAAGGAGAATGCAAGAGATTAAAGATAATCCATCTAAATTCGCAGACTACATCGTCGAAGACGGTAAGTTATATCGACACATACCTACGTACACGCAAGACGAAGACTGCGCCTCCTGGAAGCTCTGTGTACCCACGTACCTACGGAAACGGGTTTTGGAAGAAAACCACAACAGTCCTAGTGCCGGTCACATGGGGGTAAGGAAAACGATTATACGAATAAGCAATCGTTACTACTGGCCAGGTATGTTCCGGGATATTAGTAAATACGTAGGGCACTGTGATTCCTGCCAAAAGTACAAAAGTAGCCAGGAAAAGACCGCCGGACAAATGTTGACACAAATCCCAGAGGAGCCATGGGCGATACTCTGTGCAGATTTTATCGGGCCATTGCCTCGGTCTACACACGGAAATTCCATGTTGCTTGTACTCTTTGAAAAATTTACAAAGTGGATTGAATTGGTACCCCTTCGCAAAGCTACTGGCGAGAACTTACGAAAAGCTGTACGGGAACGAATTATCGCACGCTATGGTGTACCCAAGATTTTCCTATCAGACAACGGCGTTCAATTCACTAGTCGGGTGTTCCGCAAATACATCAATGATCTGGGAGTGAAGCAACAATATACGGCACCCTATACGCCACAAGAGAACCCAGCAGAAAGGGTAAATCGCTTCATCAAGAGGATAATCTCCCAGTTGACGGGGAAAGATCAGCGAAAATGGGATGAATACCTTCCGGAAATTACTCTAGCTATTAATACTAGCCGCTCCGATAGCACAGGATATACACCAGCTTTTCTTACCCAAGGGCGAGAACCCCGTTTACCCAAAGCACTCTATGATGAACAGACCATGGGTGATGGAAACCCCCCACAAACGCCTGAGAAGAGAAGTGCCCAAATGAGTGACGTATTCCACCTAGTCCGTCGCAACATGGAACGCGCAGCACAAGATCAAGCTCGACACTACAACCTCCGTCGACGCTCATGGAGACCAGAAATCGGACAGAAGGTGCTACTAAAACAACACTATCTCTCAAATGCAGCAAATAGTTTTAATGCAAAATTGGCACCGAAATATGATGGACCATACCGAGTGGTCAATTTCACATCACCAGTAATCCTACAGCTGACGCGAAAAGGAGAAAGGAATATAAGAACCGCCCACGTCAGCGAAGTGAAACAATATATCGGGGAACAAACGCTCCGACAAACTGACTTAACTAACTAAACTATAGTAGGGTGCATTCAAGTACTTTCCTACCATCAAAATAAAACTCCGTTACATCAACTCCGTTGCAAAATCGCAACAGCGGAGATTCAACAGAAAATCCTCACTATCACAGTGTTCTTCAACGAGTATAGTACGGAAAACTAAAAATAAAAATTAACGACGAAAATAAAACAAACAACAACAACAATAGCAACAATGATGAATATCAGCAACAATTGTGGAGGCAACGCGGCCAAGAAGCAGTGTCTGGAGGGATCGATGGTGACCCCCTACACTACCCCTACACCGTTGGATAGTGCGAACAACACGTGGGACGATAATGCCACCATACTTGTCTATCCCAAGACCCGAGGGGGAATTACTATCAGAGTCGCCGATTATAAACGGTTGGAGGAGGGCCGTTTTATGAATGATACGCTAATGACGTTTTCATGAAATGGATGCAAGCTAACATCATTCCAGAAGGCAAACGGGAAAGGGTGCAAATCTGCAGCACGCATTTCTACGACCAGTTAACCCGGAATCCAGACTCAGCTCTAGAACGCCATGGCCGTGTGAAGAGATGGACGAAATCAGTTAATCTGTTCGAGAAACATTATCTGATCATCCCAATCAATATGGAGTTACACTGGTTTCTCGCCGTAGTAGATTTCACCGGAGATGGGGGACTCCGTCCCAAAGAGAACACCACCCCAGTCAAAGGAGCCATAATATTTTTTGATTCACTGCCTACGAGACCACACACCCAGGAAGCTGTGATAATTCGCGAATACCTTGCTGAAGAGTACCGGGCTCGGATGTCCACTGACTTAGTGGAGATGTTTACTTCGACTGAGATGCCGGAGTACTCCCCGAAAGTCCCACTTCAGGAAAACCTTGTGGACTGTGGGTTTTTCCTAGTTCAATATGCGGAAAGCCTTTTCACCAAACCAGTGGAAACTGCACAGTGGCCAACCATAAACCTAGGCGACTGGTTCGACAGAACAGCCCCATCACGCAAACGACACGAGCTGGCCGAACTCATTCAGAAACTTTCGGAGGGCAGATACCCTCTACCCCCACTCCGACTACCGCCACTGGAAAGACAGAAAATAGCCGAAACGGAAAACGCTGACAGCAGTAAGCAGCGGCAAAGCAGCATCAACAGCGATAGTGGTAGCAACAACCACAGCAGCACTGAAGACACGCAGGATGAAGAGAAGGAAGAATACAACAACGGAGGCACGTGGAAGAGAGGCGCTACACCATTGACCGCATTATTAACTAAACGGCCCATTACAACTGTCCTAACTTTCTGCGACCTGAACGAGGTACATGGAGAGGAAGGGCAACACTTACCACAACCGGTCAAAGACGCAGTAACAGCGAGGGTGCAGATAGATCATAGGGCTGGGAAAATGAAACGAATGCGATTCGAAATACCACCATACCGAATCGTCATTAACCCCACGTCAATAACCGTAAGATTGCGCACCATGAAGTAAGGGGGGGGTGTGAAGACCTAAATTTTGTAAGAATTTTAGGTCACACAAAATACCGCCCTCACCATATACCAACACCATGCGAGCACATGTAGCCAAACCACGCCACACGTGGTTATGCTCGAACATGACACAACGCCGAAATACGGGAATTCCGTATGCGCGAACACGACACAGTGCCGAAATACGGGACTTGTCGATGCTCGCATAAAAAAATGTATAAAAGGCCGGTGCGCAGAGGAACCGGTCTCTTGCGATTTCAACAGCGGCGGCGACAACAGCGGACGAACACGAGCTCTTGCGATAACCAACAGCGGCGGCGACAACAGCGGACGAGCAGGCGAGTAAGTGGGTATAGCATTCGCGGACAGTGGCGACCACGGCAGACAATTCCTGATTTTGAGACTTCTTACGTGATTGGTGGTGTGAGGTTTTAACCGACACCACTACCACGTAAGAGAGTGCTCCACCCTAGACGAAGTAAGCGCGAGGTTTTAACCGGCGTTTCACTTCAAGCAGCTATTGCTGCAAGTTAGACTTTCGAGACTTCTTACGTGATTGGTGGTGTGAGGTTTTAACCGACATCACTACCACGTAAGAGAGTGCTCCACCCTAGACGAAGTAAGCGCGAGGTTTTAACCGGCGTTTCACTTCAAGCAGCTATTGCTGCAAGTTAGACTTTCGAGACTTCGTACGTGATTGGTGGTGTGAGGTTTTAACCGACACCACTACCACGTAAGAGAGTGCTCCACCCTAGACGAAGTAAGCGCGAGGTTTTAACCGGCGTTTCACTTCAAGCAGCTATTGCTGCAAGTTAGACTTTTGAGACTTCTTACGTGATTGGTGGTGTGAGGTTTTAACCGACATCACTACCACGTAAGAGAGTGCTCCCCCCTAGACGAAGTAAACGCGAGGTTTTAACCAGCGTTTCACTTCAAATAAGCTATTGCTTCTACGTCTGCCACTACCCCACTTCACTGCCACTAGACGAAGCGGAGAGAATGCAGGATTAGTTCTAATTAGTCTAAGATGAAGTTGTAATTTACTGAAAAATAAAATAAAGTAAACAAACTCCATCAAACGTTGTGTTAAGGTCGAGAAAATAAATATTGTACAGGACTCTGGGAAGACTGAGCGTACCCCAGCTAGAGATTCCTTACAAAACACAAAAGCTGCTTATTTCAAATGACTACAACAAATAAACTAATCGATGAATTTGGGTGAAATTTTAACAGCTGACGTTTGGCAGATCGCAATTTCTAAAAAAAAGTGTTTGTGTTTGTGCTGCCATCTAGCGCTAGGTAGCTTCAGTATCAATCCGCCCTCGTATGTATTTGCTTGGAATTTCGTATTGAATTGTTGTACGTAATTCGGAAGATGATTCAAACTGAATGGCCTTTTAAAATTTTTTTTATTTATTTTTTTTTATTTCATATATTTATTTATTGTATCTTCTAAGCTTAGACTAACAAAAAGTAAGCATATCTTACAAACCAAATAATTAATAATAATACACCTTGCCAATACTTAGTGCTTTTGAGTAATCACAATGTTATATGTTTGTTACTGTAATAAATGTTATATTAGTGTTTGTACATACATGATTAAGGTGTCGATGTTAGTTGTGCTGGTGATTTCGTACGTTTTAAGCGACTTGGAACACTATTACATGCTGGTATCCTAGCTAGATGTAGTAGTTCAGATGTATAAACCAAGTAGCCCCAGTAATGGTTCTTAGAATTTGGGACTGCGCTCTTTGAATCAGTTCTATATTAGAGTTGCTTGCGCCGCTCCACAACTGGCTACCGTAAGTCCAAATTGGTTTTATGATGGCTTTGTACAGCAGTGTTTTATATTCTAGGCTCAACCTGGAATTTTTGTGCATGAGCCAGGCTATTTTGTGCATGAGTAGGCTATTTGCATTCAAAGTCATTTGTTTTTTTTTTGCTTCGATGTGGCGCTTCCATGTCAAACGTGAGTCAAGATGAATTCCTAGGTAGTTCATCTCCTTTGCTTGAGGAATAGGAACATTGTTGAGTTTTATCGCTGGACATGTACCTTTTTTTATAGTAAAGGTAATATGCGTACTTTTCGATTCATTTACGTTTATTCGCCAGTCAGCCAACCAATTTGTTACTAGGACCAGATGATCTTCTAAGTCACGGGATGCGATTTTGGAATTCGGATGAATGCTAAGGATAGCTGTATCGTCTGCGAAAGTTGCTGTTGTTAAGTATTTATTGGTAGGCAGATCTGAGGTCAATAATATATACAACACCGGACCTAGCACTCTTTATTATTGTACCTTACCTTGAACTTTCTGCCACTCAGATACGATTCCAATATGTTGTGTACTTTTGTGGGCAACAGTTTTTTTATTTTGTAAATAAGCCCCTCGTTCCAGACCTTGTCAAATGCCTGCGCCACATCTAAAAAGATGGCTGAACAATATTGCTTTTTGTCGAATGCATTTTTTATCTCGTTCACTATTCGATGAACCTGCTCTATTGTACTATGGTGTTCGCGGAAGCGAATGGTGAGTGGGAATAGTGCGTTTTGCGTTTATACGCGGCATTAGTTTTGCAAGAAAAAGCCTTTCTAGGAGTTTTGATAATATAGGCATTAGGCTAATCGGTCTATATGATGACGATTGGGAGGGGTCTTTTCCTGATTTCGGGATCATTGTGATTACTGAAGCTTTGCAGGCATTAGGAAAGTATCCTAAGCGCAACAAGCCATTAAATAGTGAAGTAAGTAAGATGGTGGCCATTTGGGGTAACTCCTTGATCATTTTTCCAGTAATTAGGTCGTGTCCTGGAGCTTTGTTAAGAGCAAGGTTACTAATCGCATTACTTACTTCTTTTGTTTTTAATTTAATAGGGGAGCATGTTGTATCTGGCGTGGGGGTTAGTATTAGGTTAGTGTGCGTCAGTTTCCTCTGCAAAATTTCATACAGCAGACCTGTATGAGCTGTGACTAACACTAACAAATTGATAAAGTTGTTTTGTTCGTTTGTTTTTCGTTGTTCAAAAATGTTTGTCTATTAATAATCAAGTTAAAATTTTTATATTTAATTGTATTTAAAAAAAAAACGTTTTTGAATCTTAATATTAAATAGTTATACTAATCTATCTCTAATTTTCCCTTTTTCATTCCTATTCCTGTGCAGCTTACATAGTGGCCAACAAATTCCAAACAATTGCATTTGCTACAGCAATTGCAACTGCTTATTGCTCAAAATTATTCGTGGTATTATACACACAATTTAGATTAATATCACGTTCATACTATGGCATAAATTACTTAATTTATCATAAATTTCTTCACTTAAATCAGTAGCGTTCATTCTAATGGTTCGTAATTAATTTTGTCAATTCGGTGGCAACCCTCATATTTGTTTATTTTGTTAATTTTTTCCCCATATCGTTAAATTTTCGTTGACAGAAATGACACCTTACCTTTTCTTCGATTATTTATCGAAGAAATCAGTGTTGACACCGATTGCATCTTACCCCACGTCTCCACGGCAATTTGCATGGCATTACAAACAGTCAAATTTCATTGAAAAATATGGCAATATTTTAATGTTGGTTATTGCCATATTATGTCATCGTCATTTTGAAAATGTCGTCAAACAATCTAGTTCGCTGTGCCCGCGCTCTTGATTCAATAAAAGAATTGTTTGATTTTTACTATGAAGAGGAAAGAAAAAGGAAACAGAGATTCCGGGTGAATCTTTCTTAACAAAAAAGGGAAATGCACAGTCTCCATCCATTTTCGCGTTTTTATTCATTTAATAGACGCGGTAAAACTAACGAGTTCTACGATGCTGCTAATGTGAGTATCATGAAAAAATGAAAAACAGTTGTCAAACAAACAAAATGACAACTTACAGCAACACAGCATGTTGGCAATTTGCTGTCTCCAGTGGCAATTTGCTTGAAATTGCCAATTGCAAGCAATCAAAAATTGCCCTTGGAGACGTGGGTGGTTAGTGGTAATTTATGATAAATTACATAATTTCAAGGTAATTGCATTGACAGATTTCCCATGGCGAAATTACTTAATTTGGACACGATTACGTATTATGCCGTATAACCCATTGGGCGCCTGGTTTAGTACATACAAATAACAATAGTCTTGTGTCTAATGGAGTGATGGCACCACGCAAGTTGCAGGATTTGCCGGTGTTTAGTGGCCATGCCGAAGATTGGCCAATTTTTTTCACGGCATTCCACCAGTCTACTAGTGCGTATGGTTATACCAACTTGGAAAACAACCACCGTTTACAAAAGTGCTTGAAAGGAGAAGCACGAGAAACATTCAAAAATCTCGCAACGCTTTTGCAGTATGCAAATGGACAGCAGCATCTGACAAACCCAACGTTAATAGACGAGCTGGTCAGCAAACTTCCAATGAGCAAGAGAATCGAGTGGGCCAAGTTTTCCTCAGCTGTGCAGCCATATGCGATCGTAGTGCTTTTCAGCGAATGGTTAACACAAACTGCCGATTTGATATGCACTGTGCAGGGTTATGAGGACCGCTAGCCAAAACGCCGAGGTGTGCTGCATGCTGTGGAGAAGCAGAAGGAATGCTTGGAAGGAAATCATCAAGTTCGTACAACAGAAAAGCCGCGCATGTCGTCAATGAGATGCGCTATTTGTCAGCATTTGCACAAACCAGCAGAATGCCAGCGCCTCCTTGGAGCAACAATAGCTGACAGATGGAAAGAAGTCAAGCGCAGTCGCCTGTGCTTCTCTTCTACGATCAAAAGCAGATGCAGCCAACAGAACCTTCACGTGCGCCGCCAGCGCAGCCACAAGATTTCGCCAGAAAGCTTGTTCTGAGCTGCTCCAACAATGCAGCTCAGCAGAAGCTGTTGTTTCGCATCATGCGGGTGACTCTCTATGGTCGAGAGAATCGCATTGACATTTATGCGTTGTTATACGAAGGGTCGTCTGTCACCTTGATTGACAGTTCTCTTACCAAGGAGTTGGGTTTACGTGGCCAGAAGCGTAGCCTCAATGTAAAGTGGTTTGGAGGAAGAGCAGCTGAAGAGCCAACTACTATAGTGGACTTGTTCGCCAGTGGAACTGGCATGAGTAAGAAGCATAAGTTACCAAACGTCTACAGCGTGATAAATGTGAACCTGCCGTCGCAAAGGTTGAATGAGGCAGACCTACGCCGTTTTCGCCATACGCAAGAATTGCCGTTGGAACCATACAGCGGCGCAGTGCCTAAGCTACTGACCATTGCCACCTGGGCCTACCTTCAGAAGTAATGAAAATAGATTGCAACGGGCCGGGCCGCCAACATCGAACTTGGCTCAACTCACAAAGGTGCTTTCTCATGATGCCAACTTCCGATCAGGCGATGCATGACATGGTCGCAGATTACTTCGAAACGGAATGCTTCGGCATAAAGTCAACCCCGCCAGTTGAGAGCGCCACTGATATTCGAGCCCAGACTATTCTACATGCAAAAACACGCCGCATAAATGGGCGATTTGAGACAGGCCTGTTCTGGAAGCAGGACGACCATTGACATGCCGGACAGCAACGAAATGGCGCAAAAGCGCTTGATAAGCACAGAAAAGAAAATGAAGCGTAACGACGCCTTTACAACCGCCTACAAAGATATCGTCAGCTCATATCTTGCAAAGGACTACGCATGTGAATTACAGCCCGAAGAAGCCGCCGCAGTCAGGAAGAGGACGTGGTATCTGCCACACTTTGGCGTGGTTAATCCAAATAAGCCCGCCAAACTACGCCTTGTTTTCAATGCTGCCGCCGAGGCACATGGTGTATCACTAAATTCGAAACTCTTGAAAGGGCCACAAGATTACAAGGCGTTACCAGCCGTTCTCTTTCACTTTCGCGAAGGAGCAGTAGCCGTATGTGGTGACAGTAGAGAAATTTTCCACCAAATTCTAATTCGTCCAGATGATAGGTGCGCGCAAAGGTTCCTCTGGCGCGATGGTGACGCTACGAGGGAACCTGATGTCTACTAGATGAAAGTGATGACGTTCAGCGCAGCATGTTCGCCATGTGCCGCACAACACGTCAAAACTTTAAATGCAAAAGAGTACACTAAAACGACGCTCGCGTCGATGACTTTGTCGATAGCTTCGCAACAAGTGCGCGAAATTCATCGAAGTGCTGGTTCTGAGCTGCGCAACTTCGCTTCGAACTCGCCAGAAGTGCTCACTGCATTGGGCGGTGCAGATGCCACTGTTCCATTCGCCAATAACCCAGGAATACCCACGGAAAATGTCCGGCATGTTTTGGCAACCATAAACAGGCAGTTTTGAATTCAAGCTAAAGTTTCATAACGTCGACGAGAGAGTGGTCACCGGCGAAAAACGCCCAACAAAAAGGGATCTACTCAGTATCATCATGTCAATATTCGATTCGCTCGGGTATTTGAGTCATATCACGATTGCCGCCAAGCTAATCATGCGCGAAGTCTGGAGACAACAGGTAAATTGGGACGAACCACTACCTGAAGATATAACGTTGCCTGGGGAAGGTGGCGTCATTTGATGCCAGTGGTGATGGATCTTAAGATTCCACGATCCTACTTTCGAAACGGCACTCCACAGCAACTTCAGCTGCACATTTTCGTCGATGCCAGCGAAGACGCTTTCTGCGGGTGAAGTAGAAGTCGCCTTTATATGTTCCAAAGCGAAGTGTGCACCGCTGAAGCCTCTCACAGTTCCACATCTGGAACTCCAAGCAGCTCCGCTGGACACACGCCTGCTGCAGACTATTCGAGACGAGCATTCTGTCCGCGCGACTACCTGCGTGCTGTGGACAGATTCAAAAACTGTTGTGAAGTGGATTAGAAGGGCACATCGACGCTATAAGCCGTTTGTGGCGCATCGAGTGGCTGAAATATTAGCTACTACTACGCCATCAAACTGGAGATGGATTCCAACGGCTGAAAACGTCGCCGACGAAGCCACTCGGGACAACAACCGATCGGAGAACCGTTCCATATCACGCTGGCTAGGTGGGGCAGAGTTTTTACTTGCCGATGAAGAAAGATGGCCATCGGAAGATATCGAAAGCCATAGCCCAGAAGTGACCGAGGAACTGCGTCCAAAATATGCCTTAGTTGTCGTAAGTTAAGCCTTGGTTGATTTTAATCATTTTTCTTCACTAAACAGACTAGTGAGAGCCATCGCTTGGGTGCTACAATTTATCTACAAATTTCGCTCTCATGAAACTTGTAACGATCACGGACTTACATCAGCAGAGCTGGATGCTGCAAAACGTCTTCTTTAGCGCCAAGCTCAAAAAGAAGCTGGAACTGCAGCCAATCGAGAGTGGAAACGCTGTTCCACGTAGCAGCAGTTTGTATCGCCATACACCGTATGAGGATGATGAGGGAATCTTGCGTGTAAACGGACGCATCGAAGTTGCGAGTTGGTTGCCTATAAATGCTAGGCGCCCAGTATTACTACCGCCTAATCATGCCCTCACGGAACTCATTGTCGCTTATCATCACTGCGTGCTGAAACACCAAAACGCTGAAGCCACGATATGTGAAATTCGCCGCCACTACTGGATACCTCGCTTGCGACAAGTTCTGCGAAATATCATCACTAATTGTTTTGTGTACCGGTTGAACAAAGCAGCACCAGTTGCGCCAATCATGGGTCCGCTGCCTGCAGATCGACTCACACCGTTCGTAAGGCCATTTAGCTACACTGGATTAGACTACTTTGGCTCAGTCAACATCACAATCGGTCGCCGCCAATAGAAGCGTTGGGTAGCGCTTTTCACTTGTCTCACGATAAGAGCCGTTCACCTGGTGCTTGCGTTTGATTTGAGCACAGACGCATGCATAATGGCAATCCGCAATTTTATTAATCGCTGCGGTGTGCCGGTAATACTAAGATCCGACAAAGGGAAGAACTTCGTTGGCGCCAGCCAAGAAGCCAAGAGGTTTCTGAAGTGTTCGATTGTGGACGTGTCCAAGATGAGCTAGCATCGAAAGGAGTTGACTGGCTACTCAACTGTCCCATCAATCCGTCTGAGGGAGGCATATGGGAGCGCATGGTGCAGTGCGTCAAGCGGGTGCTGCGCAAGACGCTAAAAGAAGTCGCGCCAAGAGAGCATACACTTCAGTGTTTCCTCATCGAGGCGGAAAATATGGTGAATTCGCGTCCACTAACTCATCTACTTATCGCCGCTGACCAAAAGGAGTCGCTCACGCCTATTCACTTCCTGCTTGGAACAGCCAATACTGCACAAACCCCAAGTGTCAACATCGATCTAGAAAAGATTTGTGCCCTACGTAAACAACGAGAATTGCGCACCACTTACGCGACCACTTCTGGAAAAGATGGATCGCAGATTATCTGCCTACACTTACTCGGCGTGCGAAGTGGTGCGAGGTCTCTGAGTCATTAAAGGAAAATGATTTAGTATTCGTATGCGATGCTACTATTCCAAGGAAACAATGGTGTCGAGGAGTTGTGGAGCGCATATACCCTGGTGCTGATGGAGTGACCAGACAAGCACGTACCAGTTGTTCTAGTATTTTAAATAGTTGGATTTACTGCTGGGATGTTGCCTATGTAAAATTGAGAATATTTGGTGAAATAAAATCATATCAAATCAGGGCTACGTTAAAATTTAACTTTCGTTTGTATTTTAAAACGAAATACGAAACTTCTGAAAAAATTGTGATAATTAATCCAAAAAAATTATAATATTTAATTTGGAGTTGAAAACTCAAATGTTCACAAGTTCATTTAATATATTATAACTATTCTTAATAAAAATTCATTTATATTAAAATGGTGTCCGAGTGTCACCCTTTCCGCATGCATATTTAACTATCGTCATGGACGAATGAAGGAGCATAGAGAGATGAGACTTAGAGAAATTAGAAGTATAGGGAAATGAAACTTAACAAATTGCCGGTCATAAGGGCACAAAACGTTTTTACAGTATGCTGAAATAACAACAGTTGCAATAAGCTCAGAAAAATCTTCAAAATAAGTAAAAAATGCAGCTAAACGAATTAAGTAAACGATTTTATGGTTTTAATTAAACCGAAGTTGTGTTTCTCTCTTTAATAATGACGAAAACAAATTTTTAGTTTGTCGAATTAATTTTTTCACCTAAACGCAATTGCAATATTTCGACTTGTGGATCTTGAGAGTTCATTGACAATGAGAAATTAATAACAAAATTTTGTGTTTTCAGTTATTTTGAAAAGTTAAGTGTATTGAAGAATTACGATGGCTAGAGTTAAAAAGTGTTCGCTGAATTTTTACAACTTCATAAATTAATCTTAAAACAATCTCACACTAGCAGAATCTCGCACAAATGCGTTCATATCAGTGTCTATTCTATTTGTTATTTGGGATAAACTACCTATTGTACTTTCCTTGGTGATCAGTGCTTTCAATATTTGATATAAAAAATATCGATAATTACAAGTCAAGCCTTTCTAAATTGGAAAAAGTTTTTAATATTTAAAGTAATGAATTCATTAGCAGACCTTGGTTTAATTTTATATCAAGAAACGTACAAAATGTAAGCAAGAACAATGCTATTAGGCGAAGCCATGTGTACGAGGGCGGATTTATATTGAAAGTACCGAGTCGGAAAAAACAATTTTTTTTTTCAAAAACCATTTATTTCTCAACATAGTCTCCTTTTACTTCGACACACTTAGTAAGACGATATTCCAACTTTTTTTATACCATTTGAATAATACGATTTCGGGAACCCCTCAAAATACTCGTTAGTTTCGGTAATCACTTCTTCGTTTGAGATGAATCTTTTTCCTGCGAGCCATTTGTTCAAGTTTGGAAACAGGAAAAAGTCAAAGTGAATCTGGACTATAAGGTGGATGATTAACCAATTCGAAGTGTATTTCACGTAATTGTAATCGTATCTAATGCTGTGTGAACCGGTGCGTTGTCTTGAAGAAAGAGCATTTTTTTTCTTCTTTAAATGTGGTCGTTTTTCCTTGATTGCATCAATCAATTGATCCAATAATGCACGATAATACTTTCCTGTGATTTTGGATTCTTTTTCAAGATAATCGATGAGCAATATTCCGTGTGCATCCCAAAATACAGTGGCCATAACCTTGCCAGCCGATTTCACTGCCTTCGCCTTCTTCGGAGCACTTCCACCAGCTTCCTCCCATTGTTTCGATTAATTTTTGGTTTCAGGTGTGTAGTGGTGGACGTCGTCAACAGTTATTAATCGACGCCAAAAATCAACTGGATTACGCTTTATCATGTCCAAACACCGCTGTGCAGTGGTATGTCGAACTCGTTTTTGTTCGACACTGAGCAAACCCATCTTGCCGATAGCTTTTTCATATGCAAATGTTCATGCAAAATGTTGAACACACGTTCATATGATATGTTTACCATTTCAACAATCTCACGCAAGTTGACTCGGCGATCATTCACATAACGATATCGAGGATTTTCTGGATATTTTCTTCAGTAACCACCTCTTTTGGCCTTCCTGTTGATGGTATTGTTGCAGTGCTTGTTCGGCCGCGTTTAAATTCAGCAATCCAATATTTTACCATGTAATCTGACGGAGCAGACTCACTGTAATGTTTATCGAGCTTTTCTTTTGTCTCTTTCGCCGTTTTCCCTTTCAAATAAAAGTGTTTAATAACTGCACGATATTCGCTTTTTTCCATTTTTCAAGAAACACAAAAGCTGCTTATTTCAAATGACTACAACAAATAAACTAATCGATGAATTTGGGTGAAATTTTAACAGCTGACGTTTGGCAGATCGCAATTTCTAAAAAAAAGTGTTTGTGTTTGTGCTGCCATCTAGCGCTAGGTAGCTTCAGTATCAATCCGCCCTCGTATGTATTTGCTTGGAATTTCGTATTGAATTGTTGTACGTAATTCGGAAGATGATTCAAACTGAATGGCCTTTTAAAATTTTTTTTATTTATTTTTTTTTATTTCATATATTTATTTATTGTATCTTCTAAGCTTAGACTAACAAAAAGAAAGCATATCTTACAAACTAAATAATTAATAATAATACACCTTGCCAATACTTAGTGCTTTTGAGTAATCACAATGTTATATGTTTGTTACTGTAATAAATGTTATATTAGTGTTTGTACATACATGATTAAGGTGTCGATGTTAGTTGTGCTGGTGATTTCGTACGTTTTAAGCGACTTGGAACACTATTACATGCTGGTATCCTAGCTAGATGTAGTAGTTCAGATGTATAAACCAAGTAGCCCCAGTAATGGTTCTTAGAATTTGGGACTGCGCTCTTTGAATCAGTTCTATATTAGAGTTGCTTGCGCCGCTCCACAACTGGCTACCGTAAGTCCAAATTGGTTTTATGATGGCTTTGTACAGCAGTGTTTTATATTCTAGGCTCAACCTGGAATTTTTGTGCATGAGCCAGGCTATTTTGTGCATGAGTAGGCTATTTGCATTCAAAGTCATTTGTTTTTTTTTTGCTTCGATGTGGCGCTTCCATGTCAAACGTGAGTCAAGATGAATTCCTAGGTAGTTCATCTCCTTTGCTTGAGGAATAGGAACATTGTTGAGTTTTATCGCTGGACATGTACCTTTTTTTATAGTAAAGGTAATATGCGTACTTTTCGATTCATTTACGTTTATTCGCCAGTCAGCCAACCAATTTGTTACTAGGACCAGATGATCTTCTAAGTCACGGGATGCGATTTTGGAATTCGGATGAATGCTAAGGATAGCTGTATCGTCTGCGAAAGTTGCTGTTGTTAAGTATTTATTGGTTGGCAGATCTGAGGTCAATAATATATACAACACCGGACCTAGCACTCTTTATTATTGTACCTTCCCTTGAACTTTCTGCCACTCAGATACGATTCCAATATGTTGTGTACTTTTGTGGGCAACAGTTTTTTTATTTTGTAAATAAGCCCCTCGTTCCAGACCTTGTCAAATGCCTGCGCCACATCTAAAAAGATGGCTGAACAATATTGCTTTTTGTCGAATGCATTTTTTATCTCGTTCACTATTCGATGAACCTGCTCTATTGTACTATGGTGTTCGCGGAAGCGAATGGTGAGTGGGAATAGTGCGTTTTGCGTTTATACGCGGCATTAGTTTTGCAAGAAAAAGCCTTTCTAGGAGTTTTGATAATATAGGCATTAGGCTAATCGGTCTATATGATGACGATTGGGAGGGGTCTTTTCCTGATTTCGGGATCATTGTGATTACTGAAGCTTTGCAGGCATTAGGAAAGTATCCTAAGCGCAACAAGCCATTAAATAGTGAAGTAAGTAAGATGGTGGCCATTTGGGGTAACTCCTTGATCATTTTTCCAGTAATTAGGTCGTGTCCTGGAGCTTTGTTAAGAGCAAGGTTACTAATCGCATTACTTACTTCTTTTGTTTTTAATTTAATAGGGGAGCATGTTGTATCTGGCGTGGGGGTTAGTATTAGGTTATTGGTATTGCGAGGTGGGTTGGGGGTAAAAACATCTCTTAAGTGTTCGGCGAAAACACCAGACTTTTCATCATCGCTTCTTGCCCAGTTTCCGTTTTTTGTACGAATCCGTGCAATTCTGCGTTTAGGTGGTTTCATTTCTCTGACAGCTTTCCACAGAGAGTAGGTGGTGACATCAGTCGGAGAAAGGTTTTGGATATATTGGTCCACACGACGAGCTGATTCTAGACGCAAGGCTTTTTTCAAGTTTTCACTGGCAATAGATAACTTCCGTTTTAGGAAAGGGGACCTGGATTTTTGCCATTTACGACGTGTCCTCCTTTTTCAGTAAGGAGAATATCGATTTGGGTTGAGGTTTGTGGGGTTGGGTGAGGTTTAGATGTATTATAATAGGAGAGTGATATGAAGAGAGGTCGTTAAGGTGTTCTACTTTGACTTGCTCTCGTTTTAGGTTTCTAGCAACTCCAAAATGAAGAAGGTCAGGTATCTTACGTGGGTCTGTCGGCCAGTACGATGGTTGTCCTGAAGAGATAATATCAATCTTGGTGTCAGAAAGCATGAAGTTATATAATTGTTTTCCTTTTGGTGTTATTATCCGTGAGCCCCAGTAAGTGTGTTTCGCATTGTAGTCGCCAGCAGCTAGAAAACTTGTTCCAAGTGTGGAGAAGAAATCTGAGAACTGGTTACTTGTTATTTTAAATCTAGGTGGGCAGTACACAGCTGATATTGTTAAGTTATCCTCCCATCCGTCCAGACAAATTGATGTTGCTTGTAGGTAATCCTTCTTGTATTCTTCCATAGCGAAGTGCTTTATTCTTTGTTTGATTAGGATTCCAGTGCCACCATGGGCTTTACCAGCGAGATGCTTTGTATCAATGAATTTATATCCCGATATGTAAAAATTGTGTTTTTCGGTTAGATGGGTTTCAGATATAAGAAGTATGTCGATTTCATTAGTGAGTAAAAATTTATTGATTTCTAACATGTGCTGGCTTACACCGTTTGCATTCCATTGACAGATCTTAAGTACGTTCATTTCCGAGATAGCAGAAGCTGCATGAGCTGGTTTTGGTTTCTCATCATTTCTTGAATCATTGTTTGTATGGATGTCATGAACTGCGTCATACATTGTGTGAGCGTAGCTATCAATCTTTAACTGAGGTTCATTGTTCTTAATTTCCTGGAATACAGGGCAACCTCTGTAGTTGGCAGTATGGTTACCACCACAATTCCTGCACTTTCTAGCAGCTCTATCAGTTTTAGTCTTCGTACATTTGATGTGGGGTGTAAATCACCACAGGCAACACATACACTACGAAGAGTGCAGTAGGACCTTGTGTGCCCAAATTCTTGGCAATTAGAACATTGAACTGGGCCGTTTCGTTTGAGAGGCTCCTCCACAGTAATTCTGCGATGCTTAAGTTAGCGGAGATTATAAATACCATGCACTTCTCCTTTTTTAAGCTTTTGGGTTTCTGGCTCCAATTCTACGCGAAACAATGGCTGAGGGATTCTGTTGCGATTTATTATATTTATAATAGAGCGGGCAGCGAACCCTGCTTCATGTAGTGCTTCTTTGACTTCTGCAGGGGGAATATCTGATTCAAGTCCCTTTATGACAATGGTAAGGCCTTTGTTACTTTTAAGCTGATAGGTGTAGTAACTTTTTTTTTATCATTGTCGAAGTTTTTTATAACCACTCTGTAGTTGCTCTAATTATGTATTTGGATTTTTGTTTCCTGGATATTTCCTTTAACAAGAGGGGTGACATGGGAATTTTTAGGAACAATGAGCTCGGTAAGCCTTGCAACTAATTTACTGGAGTTACGTTCTCGTAGGTAAATGGGAGGTGGTTTGAATATAATGTTAGCTTTGGGTGCGTCTGCCTCCTCAGCACTTTGAAGTAGTGCGAAGCGATTATTACTAGAGATTAGGCTCTCGCTAGTTTTGCTGATTTTTGCGATGTTATTTTTGATTCTCTCGATTTTGGGCTTCGCTTGCGCTTGTTTATAACGATATACCTATCTAAACCAGTTTGTGATATTCCACTTTTCCCTGCTGGGTTGCTTGAAAAATTTTTGGTTGAGTGGTTTGCATTGATGGTTGGTGTGAGTGCATTTTCAGTGCGCTCAGCCGAGTGAGAGAGAGACGTGGGTGGAACCTGTTTGCACTCTTTAGTTATGGACGCCGTTGGGCTGGGTGTTGAACATTGAGCGCTCCAAGAGGGCGCATGCGCAGAGAGTGCCAGAGACACTTTTGCACATTGGTTCTGGTTTGAGTGCGAATTGTGTGTACTTGCACTTGCATTGTTAAGTGCAGTCGCAATTGAACGCTGTGGAGTTGCAGTCGCATGAGGGCCGCTGCTCGGCCGCTCGCCGTTGTGGGACATGCTACCTCCGCTCGCTTGGCCCTGTTTTGCAGGCAAATGTGTTGAGCGAACCACATTCGTCGTCAAACCGCTATTGACAGTCATCCCGAGAACATCCGACCTTGCATTGGGGAGAGAAGGTAACATACTGTACTTACTCAGTTGCGCGATTACCGGACACTGCGCGACTGAGGAAGATCAGGTGTTGGTGCAAGTGCAGGCAAACTTTGAGAGCGCATGCGCTGAACAGGAGAGCGCACTGGGTGAGTGGGAGAGCACAATACGCTCATCCACTGACCGCTATAGTTCCGCTTCTTTATTAGAAGCTAACACAAATTCAAATTTTAAGTTTAAAAACTGATATTTGATATTTCGCAAAAACTCCTTTTGCCAATTTCACTCACTGACTTTTATAATGCGCCTATTTCGCTGGGCTTAAAACTCGAAACATTAAACTATTTCACTTTAAATCACCATATAATTGAGGAGCAACAGAAAAACACATCCGAACTCTCTTGCTTTCGATAGCATTGCTTTTCACATCTGAGTGGACATTCACCTCGAAACCGATTTTGTTGGGCCAGGCAGGTAGTGTGCGTCAGTTGCCTCCGAAAAATTTCATACATCAGACCTGCATGAGCTGTGAATGACACTAACAAATTGATAAAGTTGTTTTGTTCGTTTGTTTTTCATTGTTCAAAAATGTTTGTCTATTAATAATCAAATTAAAATTTTTATATTAATAGTATTTAAAAATAAACGTTTATGAAGCTTAATATTAAATAGTTATGCTAATCTATCTCTAAGTTTCCCTTTTTCATTCCTATTCCTGTGCAGCTTACATAGTGGCCAACAAATTCCAAACAATTGCATTTGCTACAGAAATTGCAACTGCTTATTGCTAAAAATTATTCGTGGTATTATACACAGAATTTAGAATAATGTCACGTTCATACCATGGCATATATTACTTCAGTAGCGTTCATACCAACTGTTCGTAATTTATTTTGACAATTCGGTGATAACCCTCATATTTGTTTATTTTGTGGCAAAGGTCGAAAGTAAGTATGCAATCGTAATTTTTCCCGGCACCTCTTAATTGCTTAATTTTGGACCTCAAAGTTTCAATTAAAAGACCTTCGGCCACATTCCCACACATATTTTTTTTTAAACATTTTTCCCATATCATATTTTCGTTGACAGAAATGACACCTTACCTTTTCTTCCATTATTTATCGAAAAAATCAGTGCTGACACCGATTGCATCTTACCCAACGTCTCCACGGGCAATTTTTGATGCCATTACAAACAGTCAAATTTCATTGAATAAGTCAATATTTTAATGGTAGTTATTGCCATGTTATGTCATCGTCATTTTGAAAATGTCGTCAAACAATCTAGTTCACTGGGCCCGCGGTCTTGATTCAATAAAAGAATTGTTTGATTTATACTATGAAGAAGAAAGAAAAAGGAAACAGAGATTCTGAGTGAAACTTTCTTAACAAAAAAGGCAAATGCACAGTCTCCATCCATTTTCGCGTTTTTATTCATTTACTAGACGCGGTAACACTAACGAATTCTACGATGCTGCTAATGTGAGTGTCACGAAAAAATGAAAAACAGTTGTCAAACAAACAAAATGACAACTTACAGCAACACAGCATGTTGGCAATTTGCTGTCTCCAGTGGCAATTTGCTTGAAATTGCCAATTGCAAGCAATTAAAAGTTGCCCTTGGAGACTTGGGGTTAATTTGGTGGTAGTTTATGATAAATTACATCATTTTAAGGTAATTTGATTGACAGTTTTCCAATGGCGAAATTACTTAATTTGGACACGATTTATCCATAAATCAAGAATAAGCCGGAAATTACGATAGTGAGAACATAATATAAAATTAAAAACAGCCATTGAATAATAATGAGTTAATTAGTGATTTATTTTGTCAGTACATATAGATATTCTTTAAAATTTTTGCAAATAGCTTTTAATCTATTAAATTTGATGATGTCTTCTTCACAAATTGTTGGCCTGCAATTACAATTTTTTAAACTTGAAATTAATTGATTAAACTTCAGATATTTGTTTTCACTAACATAACTAATAGAGTGCATGTTTACGAAAAATTTATACATACATTTCAGTATTGAACCGCGCATTAGGTTCTAAATGGAGAAGTATGCGTGAAACGGCGAAGAAGACAGCCGATTGCCGCAGAATTTATTTACCGTTTAATCATTTTTTTTGGTCACATGTATAGTGTAAATGAATTTATTGTGATTGTTGCACATGTTTTCCATACGCCTGTAGTGAAAATTATAGACAGTCTTCAAAATGTACTAGTAAAATGAATAGTAAGAAATCAAGTGATTAATTTACTAGTTCCAAGTCTATCTATAAATTAACCAATAGCTGACTTTTTTGCGTGTATAATAAATTGTTAGTATTTCTTGTTCCTTTCTTGTCAATTTTATAAAAAGAGAAGTAAAGAAAAACATTGGAATTTGAAGAAAAACATTTGTTATTCTTTTATAATTGTATTTGCTTTTTTAATTCCTTGCAATAAATAAATAGTTAGTTATTTTAATATAACCAGCGATTTGCTGATTACTACACGATCCAGTGGTATGAATCCGAGTACAGAGAGTAAGAGTAAATTGTGAGGAGGGCAACTTCGCAACAAAATAAATTGTCGAGAGGGCAATTTCGTAACAATATATATGAATTTTACATATATATGAGTTTTTCTAGTATTTTATATAGTTGGATTCACTGCTGGGATGTTGTCTATGTTTGTGTAAAATGGCGAATATTTGGTGAAATAAAATCATATCAAATCAGGGCTACGCTAAAATTTAACTTTTAGGAGGTCACTTCATTTGTATTTCAAAACGAAATACGAAACTTCTAAAAAAAATTGTGATATTTAATCCAAAAAAAATTATAATATATAATTTGGAGTTGAAAACTCAAATGTTAACAAGCTTATTTAATTTCAATCTATTCTTAATATAAAATCTGATCCAATTGCTTTCCATGTCCACTTTTGTTCACTGTAAATGCACCATGGTAATCGTGAGTTATAGAATCATAATTGTTTGATTTTTTGGCATAATATTATACTACTAATAAGTAAAATAATTAATAAAAATTTAAATTATATTAAAATGGTGTCCGAGTGTCACCCTTTCCGCATGCATATTTAACTATCGTCATGGACGAATGAAGGAGCATAGAGAGATGAGACTTAGAGAAATTAGAAGTATAGAGAAATGAAACTTAACAAATTGCTGGTTATAAGGGCGCAAAACTTTTTTACAGTATGCCCAAATAACAACAGTTGCAATATGCTCAGAAAAATCTTCAAAACTAGTCAAAAATGCAGCTAAACGAATTAAGTTAACGACTTTATGGTTTTAATTAAACCGAAGTTGTGCTTCTCTTTTAATTAATGACGAAAACAAATTTTTAGTTTGTCGAATTAATTTCTTCACCTAGACGCAATTTCAATATTTCGACTTGTGGATCTTGAGAGTTCATTGGCAATGAGAAATCAATAACAAAATTTTATGTTTTCAGTTATTTTGAAAAGTTAAGTGTATTGAAGGATTACGATGGCTAGAGTTAAATAGTGTTCGCTGAATTTTTACAACTTCATAAATTATTCTTAAAACAATTTCACACTAGCAGAATCTCGCACAAATGGATTCATATCAGTGTCTATTCTATTTGTTCTTTGGGATAAACTACCTATTGTACTTTCCTTGGTGTGATCAGTGCTTTCAATATTTGATATAAAAAATATCGATAATTACAAGTCAAGCCTTTCTAAATTGGAAAAAGTTTTTAATATTTAAAGTAATGAATTCATTAGCAGACCTTGGTTTAATTTTATATCAAGAAACGTACAAAATGTAAGCAAGAACAATGCTATTAGGCGAAGCCATGTGTATGTATTTGTTGTGAATTTTGTATTGAATTGTTGTCCATAATTCGGAAGATGATTCAAACTGAATGGCCTTTTCACATCTGAGTGGACATTCACCTCGACACAGATTTTGTTAGGTAAGGCAGGTAGTGTGCGTCAGTTTCCTCTGCAAAATTTCATACAGCAGACCTGCACGAGCTGTGACTGACACTAACAAATTGATAAAGTTGTTTTGTTCGCTTGTTTTTCGTTGTTCAAAAATGTTTGTCTATTAATAATCAAATTAAAATTTTTATATTTAATAGTATTTAAAAAAAAAACGTTTTTGAAACTTAATATTAAATAGTTATGCTAATCTATCTCTAATTTTCCCTTTTTCTTTCCTATTCCTCTCCAGCTTACATATTGGCCAACAAATTCCAAACAATTGCACTTGCTACAGCAATTGCAACTGCTTATTGCTCAAAATTATTCGTGGTATTATACACTCAATTTAGAATAATATTACGTTCATACTATGGCATAAATTACTTAATTTATCATAAATTTCTTCACATAAATCAGTAGCCTTCATACTAACTTTTCGTAATTTATTTTTACAATTCGGTGACAACCCTCATATTTGTTTATTTTGTTAATTTTTTTTCCCATATCGTTAAATTTTCGTTGACAGAAATGACACCTTACCTTTTCTTCGATTATTAATGAAAAAATCGGTGCTGACACCGATCGCATCTTACCCCACGTCTCCACGGCAATTTGCATAGCATTACAAACAGTCAAATTTCATTGAAAAATATGGCAATATTTTAATGTTGGTTATTGCCATATTATGTCATCCTCATTTTGAAAATGTCGTCAAACAATCTAGTTCGCTGTGCCCGCGCTCTTGATTCAATAAAAGAACTGTTTGATTTTTACTATGAAGAGGAAAGAAAAAGGAAACAGAGATTCCGGGTGAATCTTTCTTAACAAAAAAGGGAAATGCACAGTCTCCATCCATTTTCGCGTTTTTATTCATTTAATAGACGCGGTAAAACTAACGAGTTCTACGATGCTGCTAATGTGAGTGTCATGAAAAATGAAAAACAGTTGTCAAACAAACAAAATGACAACTTACAGCAACACAGCATGTTGGCAATTTGCTGTCTCCAGTGGCAATTTGCTTGAAATTGCCAATTGCAAGCAATTAAAAGTTGCCCTTGGAGACTTGGGGTTAATTTGGTGGTAGTTTATGATAAATTACATCATTTTAAGGTAATTTGATTGACAGTTTTCCAATGGCGAAATTACTTAATTTGGACACGATTTATCCATAAATCAAGAATAAGCCGGAAATTACGATAGTGAGAACATAATATAAAATTAAAAACAGCCATTGAATAATAATGAGTTAATTAGTGATTTATTTTGTCAGTACATATAGATATTCTTTAAAATTTTTGCAAATAGCTTTTAATCTATTAAATTTGATGATGTCTTCTTCACAAATTGTTGGCCTGCAATTACAATTTTTTAAACTTGAAATTAATTGATTAAACTTCAGATATTTGTTTTCACTAACATAACTAATAGAGTGCATGTTTACGAAAAATTTATACATACATTTCAGTATTGAACCGCGCATTAGGTTCTAAATGGAGAAGTATGCGTGAAACGGCGAAGAAGACAGCCGATTGCCGCAGAATTTATTTACCGTTTAATCATTTTTTTTGGTCACATGTATAGTGTAAATGAATTTATTGTGATTGTTGCACATGTTTTCCATACGCCTGTAGTGAAAATTATAGACAGTCTTCAAAATGTACTAGTAAAATGAATAGTAAGAAATCAAGTGATTAATTTACTAGTTCCAAGTCTATCTATAAATTAACCAATAGCTGACTTTTTTGCGTGTATAATAAATTGTTAGTATTTCTTGTTCCTTTCTTGTCAATTTTATAAAAAGAGAAGTAAAGAAAAACATTGGAATTTGAAGAAAAACATTTGTTATTCTTTTATAATTGTATTTGCTTTTTTAATTCCTTGCAATAAATAAATAGTTAGTTATTTTAATATAACCAGCGATTTGCTGATTACTACACGATCCAGTGGTATGAATCCGAGTACAGAGAGTAAGAGTAAATTGTGAGGAGGGCAACTTCGCAACAAAATAAATTGTCGAGAGGGCAATTTCGTAACAATATATATGAATTTTACATATATATGAGTTTTTCTAGTATTTTATATAGTTGGATTCACTGCTGGGATGTTGTCTATGTTTGTGTAAAATGGCGAATATTTGGTGAAATAAAATCATATCAAATCAGGGCTACGCTAAAATTTAACTTTTAGGAGGTCACTTCATTTGTATTTCAAAACGAAATACGAAACTTCTAAAAAAAATTGTGATATTTAATCCAAAAAAAATTATAATATATAATTTGGAGTTGAAAACTCAAATGTTAACAAGCTTATTTAATTTCAATCTATTCTTAATATAAAATCTGATCCAATTGCTTTCCATGTCCACTTTTGTTCACTGTAAATGCACCATGGTAATCGTGAGTTATAGAATCATAATTGTTTGATTTTTTGGCATAATATTATACTACTAATAAGTAAAATAATTAATAAAAATTTAAATTATATTAAAATGGTGTCCGAGTGTCACCCTTTCCGCATGCATATTTAACTATCGTCATGGACGAATGAAGGAGCATAGAGAGATGAGACTTAGAGAAATTAGAAGTATAGAGAAATGAAACTTAACAAATTGCTGGTTATAAGGGCGCAAAACTTTTTTACAGTATGCCCAAATAACAACAGTTGCAATATGCTCAGAAAAATCTTCAAAACTAGTCAAAAATGCAGCTAAACGAATTAAGTTAACGACTTTATGGTTTTAATTAAACCGAAGTTGTGCTTCTCTTTTAATTAATGACGAAAACAAATTTTTAGTTTGTCGAATTAATTTCTTCACCTAGACGCAATTTCAATATTTCGACTTGTGGATCTTGAGAGTTCATTGGCAATGAGAAATCAATAACAAAATTTTATGTTTTCAGTTATTTTGAAAAGTTAAGTGTATTGAAGGATTACGATGGCTAGAGTTAAATAGTGTTCGCTGAATTTTTACAACTTCATAAATTATTCTTAAAACAATTTCACACTAGCAGAATCTCGCACAAATGGATTCATATCAGTGTCTATTCTATTTGTTCTTTGGGATAAACTACCTATTGTACTTTCCTTGGTGTGATCAGTGCTTTCAATATTTGATATAAAAAATATCGATAATTACAAGTCAAGCCTTTCTAAATTGGAAAAAGTTTTTAATATTTAAAGTAATGAATTCATTAGCAGACCTTGGTTTAATTTTATATCAAGAAACGTACAAAATGTAAGCAAGAACAATGCTATTAGGCGAAGCCATGTGTATGTATTTGTTGTGAATTTTGTATTGAATTGTTGTCCATAATTCGGAAGATGATTCAAACTGAATGGCCTTTTCACATCTGAGTGGACATTCACCTCGACACAGATTTTGTTAGGTAAGGCAGGTAGTGTGCGTCAGTTTCCTCTGCAAAATTTCATACAGCAGACCTGCACGAGCTGTGACTGACACTAACAAATTGATAAAGTTGTTTTGTTCGCTTGTTTTTCGTTGTTCAAAAATGTTTGTCTATTAATAATCAAATTAAAATTTTTATATTTAATAGTATTTAAAAAAAAAACGTTTTTGAAACTTAATATTAAATAGTTATGCTAATCTATCTCTAATTTTCCCTTTTTCTTTCCTATTCCTCTCCAGCTTACATATTGGCCAACAAATTCCAAACAATTGCACTTGCTACAGCAATTGCAACTGCTTATTGCTCAAAATTATTCGTGGTATTATACACTCAATTTAGAATAATATTACGTTCATACTATGGCATAAATTACTTAATTTATCATAAATTTCTTCACATAAATCAGTAGCCTTCATACTAACTTTTCGTAATTTATTTTTACAATTCGGTGACAACCCTCATATTTGTTTATTTTGTTAATTTTTTTTCCCATATCGTTAAATTTTCGTTGACAGAAATGACACCTTACCTTTTCTTCGATTATTAATGAAAAAATCGGTGCTGACACCGATCGCATCTTACCCCACGTCTCCACGGCAATTTGCATAGCATTACAAACAGTCAAATTTCATTGAAAAATATGGCAATATTTTAATGTTGGTTATTGCCATATTATGTCATCCTCATTTTGAAAATGTCGTCAAACAATCTAGTTCGCTGTGCCCGCGCTCTTGATTCAATAAAAGAACTGTTTGATTTTTACTATGAAGAGGAAAGAAAAAGGAAACAGAGATTCCGGGTGAATCTTTCTTAACAAAAAAGGGAAATGCACAGTCTCCATCCATTTTCGCGTTTTTATTCATTTAATAGACGCGGTAAAACTAACGAGTTCTACGATGCTGCTAATGTGAGTGTCATGAAAAATGAAAAACAGTTGTCAAACAAACAAAATGACAACTTACAGCAACACAGCATGTTGGCAATTTGCTGTCTCCAGTGGCAATTTGCTTGAAATTGCCAATTGCAAGCAATCAAAAATTGCCCTTGGAGACGTGGGTGGTTAGTGGTAATTTATGATAAATTATATAATTTCAAGGTAATTGCATTGACAGATTTCCCATGGCGAAATTACTTAATTTGGACACGATTACGTATTATGCCGTATAACCCATTGGGCGCCTGGTTTAGTACATACAAATAACAATAGTCTTGTGTCTAATGGAGTGATGGCATCACGCAAGTTGCAGGATTTGCCGGTGCTTAGTGGCCATGCCGAAGATTGGCCAATTTTTTTCACGGCATTCCAGCAGTCTACTAGTGCGTATGGTTATACCAACTTGGAAAACAACCACCGTTTACAAAAGTGCTTGAAAGGAGAAGCACGAGAAACATTCAAAAATCTCGCAACGCTTTTGCAGTATGCAAATGGACAGCAGCATCTGACAAACCCAACGTTAATAGAAGAGCTGGTCAGCAAACTTCCAATGAGCAAGAGAATCGAGTGGGCCAAGTTTTCCTCAGCTGTGCAGCCATATGCGATCGTAGTGCTTTTCAGCGAATGGTTAACACAAACTGCCGATTTGATATGCACTGTGCAGGGTTATGAGGACCGCTAGCCAAAACGCCGAGGTGTGCTGCATGCTGTGGAGAAGCAGAAGGAATGCTTGGAAGGAAATCATCAAGTTCTTACAACAGAAAAGCCGCGCATGTCGTCAATGAGATGCGCTATTTGTCAGCATTTGCACAAACCAGCAGAGTGCCAGCGCCTCCTTGGAGCAACAATAGCTGACAGATGGAAAGAAGTCAAGCGCAGTCGCCTGTGCTTCTCTTCTACGATCAAAAGCAGATGCAGCCAACAGAACCTTCACGTGCGCCGCCAGCGCAGCCACAAGATTTCGCCAGAAAGCTTGTTTTGAGCTGCTCCAACAATGCAGCTCAGCAGAAGCTGTTGTTTCGCATCCTGCCGGTGACTCTCTATGGTCGAGAGTATCGCATTGACACTTATGCGTTGTTATACGAAGGGTCGTCTGTCACCTTGATTGACAGTTCTCTTACCAAGGAGTTGGGTTTACGTGGCCAGAAGCGTAGCCTCAATGTAAAGTGGTTTGGAGGAAGAGCAGCTGAAGAGCCAACTACTATAGTGGACTTGTTCGCCAGTGGAACTGGCATGAGTAAGAAGCATAAGTTACCAAACGTCTACAGCGTGATAAATGTGAACCTGCCGTCGCAAAGGTTGAATGAGGCAGACCTACGCCGTTTTCGCCATACGCAAGAATTGCCGTTGGAACCATACAGCGGCGCAGTGCCTAAGCTACTGACCATTGCCACCTGGGCCTACCTTCAGAAGTAATGAAAATAGATTGCAACGGGCCGGGCCGCCAACATCGAACTTGGCTCAACTCACAAAGGTGCTTTCTCATGATGCCAACTTCCGATCAGGCGATGCATGACATGGTCGCAGATTACTTCGAAACGGAATGCTTCGGCATAAAGTCAACCCCGCCAGTTGAGAGCGCCACTGATATTCGAGCCCAGACTATTCTACATGCAAAAACACGCCGCATAAATGGGCGATTTGAGACAGGCCTGTTATGGAAGCAGGACGACCATTGACATGCCGGACAGCAACGAAATGGCGCAAAAGCGCTTGATAAGCACAGAAAAGAAAATGAAGCGTAACGACGCCTTTACAACCGCCTACAAAGATATCGTCAGCTCATATCTTGCAAAGGACTACGCATGTGAATTACAGCCCGAAGAAGCCGCCGCAGTCAGGAAGAGGACGTGGTATCTGCCACACTTTGGCGTGGTTAATCCAAATAAGCCCGCCAAACTACGCCTTGTTTTCAATGCTGCCGCCGAGGCACATGGTGTATCACTAAATTCGAAACTCTTGAAAGGGCCACAAGATTACAAGGCGTTACCAGCCGTTCTCTTTCACTTTCGCGAAGGAGCAGTAGCCGTATGTGGTGACAGTAGAGAAATTTTCCACCAAATTCTAATTCGTCCAGATGATAGGTGCGCGCAAAGGTTCCTCTGGCGCGATGGTGACGCTACGAGGGAACCTGATGTCTACTAGATGAAAGTGATGACGTTCAGCGCAGCATGTTCGCCATGTGCCGCACAACACGTCAAAACTTTAAATGCAAAAGAGTACACTAAAAACGACGCTCGCGTCGATGACTTTGTCGATAGCTTCGCAACAAGTGCGCGAAATTCATCGAAGTGCTGGTTCTGAGCTGCGCAACTTCGCTTCGAACTCGCCAGAAGTGCTCACTGCATTGGGCGGTGCAGATGCCACTGTTCCATTCGCCAATAACCCAGGAATACCCACGGAAAATGTCCGGCATGTTTTGGCAACCATAAACAGGCAGTTTTGAATTCAAGCTAAAGTTTCATAACGTCGACGAGAGAGTGGTCACCGGCGAAAAACGCCCAACAAAAAGGGATCTACTCAGTATCATCATGTCAATATTCGATTCGCTCGGGTATTTGAGTCATATCACGATTGCCGCCAAGCTAATCATGCGCGAAGTCTGGAGACAACAGGTAAATTGGGACGAACCACTACCTGAAGATATAACGTTGCCTGGGGAAGGTGGCGTCATTTGATGCCAGTGGTGATGGATCTTAAGATTCCACGATCCTACTTTCGAAACGGCACTCCACAGCAACTTCAGCTGCACATTTTCGTCGATGCCAGCGAAGACGCTTTCTGCGGGTGAAGTAGAAGTCGCCTTTATATGTTCCAAAGCGAAGTGTGCACCGCTGAAGCCTCTCACAGTTCCACATCTGGAACTCCAAGCAGCTCCGCTGGACACACGCCTGCTGCAGACTATTCGAGACGAGCATTCTGTCAGCGCGACTACCTGCGTGCTGTGGACAGATTCAAAAATTGTTGTGAAGTGGATTAGAAGGGCACATCGACGCTATAAGCCGTTTGTGGCGCATCGAGTGGCTGAAATATTAGCTACTACTACGCCATCAAACTGGAGATGGATTCCAACGGCTGAAAACGTCGCCGACGAAGCCACTCGGGACAACATCCGATCGGAGAACCGTTCCATATCACGCTGGCTAAGTGGGGCAGAGTGTTTACTTGCCGATGAAGAAAGATGGCCATCGGAAGACATCGAAAGCCATAGCCCAGAAGTGACCGAGGAACTGCGTCCAAAATATGCCTTAGTTGTCGTAAGTTAAGCCTTGGTTGATTTTAATCATTTTTCTTCACTAAACAGACTAGTGAGAGCCATCGCTTGGGTGCTACAATTTATCTACAAATTTCGCTGCCATGAAACTTGTAACGATCACGGACTTACATCAGCAGAGCTGGATGCTGCAAAACGTCTTCTTTAGCGCCAAGCTCAAAAAGAGGCGTTCCAGCTGGAATTTCAGCAAATCGAGAGTGAAAACGCTGTTCCACGTAGCAGCAGTTTGTATCGCCATACACCGTATGAGGATGATGAGGGAATCTTGCGTGTAAACGGACGCATCGATGTTGCGAGTTGGTTGCCTATAAATGCTAGGCGCCCAGTATTACTACCGCCTAATCATGCCCTCACGGAACTCATTGTCGCTTATCATCACTGCGTGCTGAAACACCAAAACGCTGAAGCCACGATATGTGAAATTCGCCGCCACTACTGGATACCTCGCTTGCGACAAGTTCTGCGAAATATCATCACTAACTGTTTTGTGTACCGGTTGAACAAAGCAGCACCAGTTGCGCCAATCATGGGTCCGCTGCCTGCAGATCGACTCACACCGTTCGTAAGGCCATTTAGCTACACTGGATTAGACTACTTTGGCCCAGTCAACATCACAATCGGTCGCCGCCAAAAGAAGCGTTGGGTAGCGCTTTTCACTTGTCTCACGATAAGAGCCGTTCACCTGGTGCTAGCGTTTGATTTGAGCACATGCATAATGGCAATCCGCAATTTTATTAATCGCCGCGGTGTGCCGGTAATACTAAGATCCGACAAAGGGAAGAAATTCGTTGGCGCCAGCCAAGAAGCCAAGAGGTTTCTGAAGTGTTCGATTGTGGACGTGTCCAAGATGAGCTAGCATCGAAAGGAGTTGACTGGCTACTCAATTGTCCCATCAATCCGTCTGAGGGAGGCATATGGGAGCGCATGGTGCAGTGCGTCAAGCGGGTGCTGCGCAAGACGCTAAAAGAAGTCGTGCCAAGAGAGCATACACTTCAGTGTTTCCTCATCGAGGCGGAAAATATGGTGAATTCGCGTCCACTAACTCATCTACCTATCGCCGCTGACCAAGAGGAGTCGCTCACGCCTTTTCACTTCCTGCTTGGAACAGCCAATACTGCACAAACCCCAAGTGTCAACATCGATCTAGAAAAGATATTTGCCCTACGTAAACAATGAGAATTGCGCGCCACTCACGCGACCACTTCTGGAAAAGATGGATCGCAGAGTATCTGCCTACACTTACTCGGCGTGCGAAGTGGTGCGAGGTCTCTGAGCCATTAAAGGAAAGTGATTTAGTATTCGTATGCGATGCTACTGTTCCAAGGAAACAATGGTGTCGAGGAGTTGTGGAGCGCGTATACCCTGGTGCTGATGGAGTGACCAGACAAGCAGACGTACGCACAGCTCGAGGAGGGGTCATACGACGCGCTGCATCTAAGTTAGCCATTCTCAACTTGGATGATAGTGAATCCGGACGATTCACGGGAGCTGGGGTGTCACCGAATGAATCCTAAATGCAACGCTGCGTCTTATTTTTAAGTATTTTTTTATTATCTTTGTATTTTATCATATGGCAACTTTGTAAATCGCGACTCCATTTCAAATTGGCATTCGTTGATTCAAAGCCGATGGAGACGGAACCGCGGTCAGTAAATTGGTAGATTTGCTGTGAAATTCTTTTGAGTTGTTTTATTTGGTGCCATTTTATTTATGTAGAGTTAATAGAGTTATTGCCGCTATGCTAGTTTTAATCGCAGTCTTTTTTGGAGGAATCAAAGTTTACAACAGTTATTATTCTTTTATAATATTATTTAGTTTTTTTAATTCCTCATTTTAGAGGTAAATCTTAAGTTAACGCGTGTTTTAAAATGTACGCAAAGTATCCGCAAAGAAAACTGGAATGCGGCATCATGAATTAACATGCTGAATTAACATATGTATTTCTCATTTATGCACAAAAATGTTTAAACATGTTGAGTACACATTAATATATTATGTTCATACATATATATGAATTTTACATATATATGAATTGGATTTATTAAATAGTTGGATTTACTGCTGGGATGTTGCCTATGTAAAATGGAGAATATTTGGTGAAATAAAATCATATCAAATCAGGGCTACGTTAAAATTTAACTTTTAGGGGGTCAGCTCATTTGTATTTTAAAACGTAATACGAAACTTCTGAAAAAATTGTGATAATTAATCCAAAAAAATTATAATATTTAATTTGGAGTTGAAAACTGAAATGTTGACAAGTTCATTTAATATATTATAACTATTCTTAATATAAAATATGATCCAATTGCTTTCCATGTTCATTTTTGTTCACTGTAAATGCACCATGGTAATCGTTAGTTATAGAATCATATTTGTTTGATTTTCTGGTATTATGTTATACTACTAATAACTAAAATAATTAATAAAAATTAATTTATATTAAAATGGTGTCCGAGTGTGCACCCCTTCTGCGTGCATATTTAACTATCGTCACGGATGAATGAAGGAGTATATGGACTTAAGACTTATATAAATTAGAAGCATAGCGAAACGAAACTTAACAAATTTCCGGTCATAAGGGCACACAACTTTTTTACAGTATGCCCAAATAACAACAGTTGCAATAAGCTCAGAAAAATCTTCAAAATAAGTAAAAAATGCAGCTAAACGAATTAAGTAAACGAAGTTGTGTTTCTCTCTTTAATAATGACGAAAACAAATTCTTAGTTTGTCGAATTAATTTTTTCACCTAGACGCAATTGCAATATTTCCACTTGTGGATCTTGAGAGTTCATTGACAATGAGAAATTAATAATAAAATTTTGTGTTTTCATTTATTTTGAGAAGTTAAGTGTATTGAAGAACTACGATGGCTAGAGTTAAATAGTGTTCATTGAATTTTTACAACTTCATAAATTTATCTTAAAACAATCTCACACTAGCAGAATCTCGCACAAATGCATTCATATCAGTGTCTATTCTATTTGTTCTTTGGGATAAACTACCTATTGTACTTTCCTTGGTGTGATCAGTGCTTTCAATATTTGATATAAAAATATCGATAATTGCAAGTCAAGCCTTTCAAAATTGGAAACAGTTTTTAATATTTAAAGTAATGAATTCATTAGCAGACTTTGGTTTAATTTTATATAAAAACTGGCTCTTACCCGGTGCGCTTCGCTACACCTAAATCGATTAAAACTCTTAAGGGTTTTTACCTTGTGTTTTATTTATTGTTGCAAAACTATTACTTATTTTTATAACATTTTGGTATACAACATTTTTGGTTTTTCCACCTGGCGCGTAAATGAATAAGCACCTTGGTGTTCCCACTCTCGAACATGCGACATACAATTGGCCGTGGGAGATGCACGATTCCTCCAAATTGACGCCGCACACTCGAAACGTTTGCCCTTGCGATTTGTTTATGGTCATCGCAAAGGCAAGATGTACTGGGAACTGCAAGCGCTTAAATTCAAACGGCATGTCCGTTGGAATCATTGGAATGCGTGATAAGAGTACAACTTCACCTGCTGCCTTGCCATTTAGTATGGTTTTTATTACTGAAAGTCTTGTGCCATTACACAAAGTCGGTGGCTTCAGATTTCGTAGAAGTATAATAGGTGAACCGGACCAAACGATGCGGTGGCATGCGGTAATCCTCTTTTTTGCCATTCGATAGAGTACATCCAGCATCGAACTTCTCCAAAAACACGAAGTTTCACAATTAAATTCATCAATGCTTTTTGCTTTTCCCTGAATACACGTGCTGATATGTCGTGACGATCAGTTGTTGATTGACCGGGGAACAAATGGTCTTTGATGTAATTCCACTGAGGATTGCACGTGAACGTTATGAACAGATCCGGTCTGCCGTAATGGCGCACATACGATATCGCATCTTGCGCATACTCGTGCATATGTCGTGGACTGCCGATGTATGTTGCTGGCAATATTGTCAGACGTCCAATGTTATTCACATTTGCATTATTCATTACGGCATCTCTCAAATGGATGTACTCTTCAGATCGCAATTTCGCTTGGTTGAATCGAATAAAGTTGAGACGTTCGGTCTCGATCTTTGCATACATGTCAACCAAATACTGATGGAAAAGCTTGCGACATTTGAAGATGTAGTTGTCTTCTTGCGGACGAATCATTATTCTGTACGAATATAAGTTCATCGCACCGAGTTTTTTCGGTGTTTCTTGGCCTATAAATGAACAATGCGCAAAATGTTGAATCGTAAGAAAATGTACTTTTTAAATTTAATGATTATTTACCAGTAGTTGGATTTATCAGTCGCATATTGATGTAATAGCCGTCATCACCTCTCCAGAATAATATCGGATACTGTAATGCATCATAACTACGGTGTAGCTCGGAAACACGCTGAAGTTGTTCGTTTCTACGGTGCAGTACAATATCTCGCGATTCAAACTGTTCGCCTACAATGACGATTGCCACCTCATCAATTGTTGGTGCGTTGAACCGTCTGGCATGCTGCCCCATCGGCATTTTGTCTGCTCTGATGACGATTCGATGGTTATCAGACGGCATGCGGTCCAATACGATTTTGAACAATCCAATCAATTCATTGTGTTCATGGAGAAATCTTTGCAAATTCAGTACGATTTCTCGCCTTGTACCGGTCCCAATTGTACACCGTTGATTGGGTTGGTCAGTTTCATTACCGAAAAAATATATTTGCAAAAATTTATAGTCATCATTGGCAAATGGTAATAGCGAGCCTGCTCGATGGTATATTTGTACCTGAATCTATAATGTTTGTGCATTAAATTTGGATGAATGATTGGAATATTTAAAAATGTCAAATGTTTCACTGGAAATTCAATGCAAAGTAATCACCTTGAATGTCGGCATAAATGTATCTTTAATGATCTTTGTGGCACCAAAAGAAGTCATTTGAAAACATGAATTGTATGTTTGAATGTTCTGCAAAAAATGCTTAGATGTCGGCGATTCTCCAGTGAGCAAGGAATGTAATGGTTCTGGTGGCGGTTCCAATGCAGGCAGTTTCACTTTGCCACCGGAGCAGCACATACCAGCTGTTTCTCCTCGAAACTTCGCTGCATTGCAATGCATTGCTCCAATGGAACCATGCAGGCTGTAGTCGCAGTCAGGATCGCAGTGAAAGCCAACATGTTCCATTTGATCGCGAAGACGAAGCGGAACTCTGCCTTGGCGATAATTTGGCCGTTGATTGTCTGCGGATTCAGCTCTAAACTGTGCACGCCGCTCTCTGTACACCGCTCTACCTCGGGCATTCACTTGAGCGCGTTGCTCTTCGCTTTGATTTCTTCTCGATATTGACATTCGATGTGAATCACGCGTATGCCTGCCAACCGTATTACGTCTGCGTAGTGGAGGCATTTTCTAAAGTATTCTTTTCGAATAAATGTAGCAAATCGATTGAATTAAATCTGGAAAAAACACACAATGTTGCGATGTCAATGTTTTTTAATAATTGTAAACATTCGCCAGCTGTTTCTGTTTATTTATTAGTAAAAGGCAGGACTGCCAATCTTGCGGAGTAAAAGGCAGGACTGCCAATCTTGCGGCAAAACAATAATAAAAATCCCAAAAAACACGTAAAGCCAAACAGAATTAATTGCAAAACGTGCAATGAGACACACATTAAAAATCTTATGTGCACCCTCCACACAGACCCCAATCATTTATGAAAATTTCATTTTATGTGCACCCTCCACACAGACCCCAATCACCCCTGAAAATTTCATTGAAATCGGGCTAGCCGTCTAGGAATGATAAAAATCCGAAAAAAACACGTAAAGCCAAACAGAATTAATGTATTTTTTTTCTTTTTGCAAAACGTGCAAAGATACACACATGAAATTTTTTATGTGCACCCTCCACACAGACCCCAATCACCCCTGAAAATTTCATTGAAATCGGCAAGCCGTCTAGGAGGAGTATGCGAACAGGAAGTTTGCCACTTAATTTTATATAAAAACGTACAAAATGTAAGCAAGAACAATGCAATTTGGCGAAGCCATGTGTATGTATTTGTTTGGAATATCATTTTGAATTGTTATACGTAATTCGGAAGATGATTCAAACTGCTTGGCCTTTTCACATCTGAGTGGACATTCACTTCGAAACAGATTTTGTTAGGCAAGGCAGGTAGTGTGCGTCAGTTTCCTCCGCAAAATTTCATACAGCAGACTTGCATGACCTGTGACTGACACTAACAAATTGATAAAGTTGTTTTATTCCTTTCTTTTTCGTTGTTCAAAAATGTTTGTCTATTAATAATCAAACTAAAATTTTTATTTAATAGTACTTAAAAATATCATGGAAAAAGTACTGTCAGGAGATTGAATCCCTCCCAGCAGCTACCCGACTCCAGAAATCACTCAATAAAGATCACTCAATTGGCCTTTCTACACTCAAGAAGCCTGACGGAAATTTAACGGAGAGTCTGGAAGAGACGGGACAGCTTTTGTTGGACACTCACTTTCCAGGCTGTGCCACTAGCGGAGAGGATAGAGAAATCATCGAGAATACTCGTTTCTTGATGCCTACACGGAGGGAACTCTCACTGGCTCGCAGAATCTTCACCGTCAACAAAACCAAATGGGTTATCTCCACTTTTAGACCATTCAAATCCCCAGGTGTCGATAATATAGAACCGTGCCTACTACGGCAAGGTGTTGATGTATTGGCACCTGTGCTTACAAACATTTTCAAGATAAGCCTGGAACTAGGCATAGTGCCTAAACCTTGGATGAAGGCTAGGGTGGCTTTCATACCGAAAGCATGCAAAAAGGCGGACCACACGCCAATAGCCGATCGGCCCATTAGCCTAATGTCATTTCTGCTAAAAGTTATGGAAAAAATTCTGGACCAATATATCAGGGAAATTTTGCTTAAAGATTCTCCTCTTCATATTGAATAATATGCCTACCAATCAGGCAAATCGACTGAGACAGCCATTCATAGCTTAACGAGCAAAATTGAAAAGGCGTTTGATGGTAAAGAAATAGCTCTCTGTACATCGGTTGACATTACGGTGGCTTTTGACAATGCTACTTTCAGATCAATTGAGGAGGGGATGAACAGGAAAGGTATACAAAGACTGATCATAACATGGGTTCTCAATATGCTGAAAAACAGAACGACAATCTTTGAAACAGGGACAGCTAAGCAAATTGTCAGGTCAACCAAAGGATGTCCCCAGGGGGGCGTCCTATCGCCACTCCCATGGTTATTGGTTATCGACGAGCTCTTACAAACTCTCAATGACCTCGGATACGAAGTTCAGGGCTTTGCGGATGATTTGGTAATTATGGTCAGAGGCAAGTTTGACATAACACTGCATGCAACTAGCTCTTGACACCACTCAAAACTGGTGTCAGGAGAAAGGACTATTGATAAATCGGAATAAAACAAACGTGGTACCCTTCACCAAAAGAAGGAAACTGAATCTGGGGACCTTAAGTTTAGGGACCACGAACTGAACAATGTCCAATGAAATGAAATATCTGGGAGTAATCCTAGACAAAACTCTAACTTGGAAAAACCACTTATCATACATAACTAGTAAAGTCTTAACAGCAACCTACGCTTGCCAGAGGTTGTACGGTAAAACATGGGGACTACGGCCAAAAATGATGGCCGTATATAAAACAATAATAGTACCAATGATTACGTTGGAATGGTAGCCAAAAGTAAACCAAACAAAAGCTCAGATTACTCTTAACAAGCTTCACCGTATAGCCTGTTTGAATGTGACGGGAGCAATGAGAACGTGCACCACACTAGCTTTGGGAATGATCACTGGACTGACTCCTCTACGCCTTGTAGTTAAAAGTATGGCGGCCAGCGTGGCCCGAAGGCTACCAAATCTAGCCCATCTTAAAGAAGGCAACCTATCGGCGCACGCAAAGATTCTGGACACTGTCTTGAATTCTCCGGGCCACATGGTCTTCGACAAAATGGACAGAAAATGCATACTCTCAGATAGCCAGGCAGCTGTGAAATCACTAATAAACTTCTCATTCCAATCAAAGCAACGTTTGGGAATGCTCTAAACTTCTCAATACCCTAGCAGCGAGAAACTCTGTTACGCTAATGTGGGTACCGGGACATGAGGGCAATGAAATGGCAGACGCTTTGGCAAAAAGGGGAGCAGAAACTGCCTTGATAGGTCCAGAACCCTTTTGTGGGGTAAACAGTAGCTTCACAAATAACTTGTGCGAACAGCAAAACGAGGTCTGCTAAACTAATGGAGAGCCCAAAAAGGCATGCGGCAGGCAATACTACTCATTGATCCTGAACACATCAGGGTAGTTGCTTCTTTAAACCTCAGCAGAAATGCCATCAAACTTATTAGAGATTTAAATAAATTAAGTACACAGTGGTTTTAAATTACTTTTAATTTATTGCTTATTGAATTCAATGGCAGTTGTATTTCTTAACGACACGCGCTTGTTTTAAGAACGGAACAGCGAATTATAGAAGAATTAATAATGAATGTTACAAGACGTCAAGAACAAGAAAAGCAAAGCGTTGCCATATAGTTTAAAAAACTAATTAAAGTACTTTATACTCTAACACCCCCACTTAAAGTGCTTTTATTGTAAATACATATTTTTTTTTGTTTGTTTTTAATTTCTATTAATTGATACCCCCAAATTCATTGAACAAAAATTATGCTTAGCCACGGTTAGTCCCTTTGTTAAGATATCAGCTGGCATCTCATTTGTCATCATGTAAGATATTTTTATTGAGCCCTCGCTGACATGATTTCGCATAAAATGGTGGCGTATGTCTATATGTTTTGTTCGCTGATGATATCCAAAATTATCGATGAGTTTCTGCGCACTTTGGTTATCATTATACATCTCAACAGTGTTACATGGTATACCGATTTCCTCGAAAATTGATTTCAGGTATAGCGCCTCCTTGGTAGCATCGGACATAGCCAAATACTCTGATTCTGTACTAGAAAGTGCGACCGTACGTTGCTTACGTGCCTCCCAACAAATAGCAGCTCCAGATAACAAGAAAGCGTAACCAGAATAAGAACGCCTGTCAACCATGTCAGCACCCCAATCAGCATCTACTACTCCGAAAAAATGCGAGTCATTTTTTGTGTACAGCAATCCATGGTGCAATGTACCTTTAAGGTATCTGAGTATCCGTTTTGCTGCTTTCCAATGTTCGACACCATAATTTGAGTTGAATTGACTTAGTGAATTGACTGCGTACGCGATATCAGGACGTGTTTGAACTGCCAGGTCCATTAATGCGCCAATAAGGCTCTGGTAAGGGTACTGCTTCATCACATCTTCGTTTATCTCGCTTGGTTTGGTGAGCTTCAAATTAACTTCTATTGGTGTTTGTGCTGGTTTACAATCCTCCATACCGAAACGCTTTAGAATATTTTTGGTGTATTCGCTTTGTACCAGAAATACTTGGTGCTTTTCTAAATTTTGATGAAATTGTAGTCCCAGACAAGTATTTACATTCCCCATATCTTTCATTTCAAAATCGTTTGTTAAAGCTGTTTTTAGCATTTCAATTTGTTGTTTATTATTAGACGCGATTAGCAAATCATCGACGTAGATTGTTACTAGCATTATGTCTCCATCATTATTGTCTACAAATAAACATGGGTCTTGTTTTGTTGCGTTTAAGCCTAAACTCTTTAATTTTGTAGTTAATTTCAAATACCAAGATAATCCTGATTGTCTGAGGCCATAAAGTGCCTTCTTTAATAAACATACTGGATCTTTACATTTATTAATTGTTTTCAACCATCGTTCTGCAGTGTTACGTACATGCTCGCTGACTTTTTTGTTACTTGATCCAACTAGTTTGCCAGCTTTAATTTTCTTCAGAATATCAATCAAATGCTCTGGTACTTCCATATGAACGCTTTCTTCAAGCTCGCCGTTTAGGTAGGCTGTCACCACATCCATTTGGTGAATTTGCAAATCAAATTTTGCTGCAAGAGCCGACAACAGCCGAATTGATGTTGACCTAACAACCGGTGAAAAAGTGTGCTGAAAATTTTCACCAGGACGTTGTGCAAACCCTTTAGCTACGAGTCGCACCTTAGTCTTACCGTTACGGGTACCATCATTTTTGGTACGAAATACAAGTCTATTTCCAATCACTTTTCGCGATTTTGGTCGTTCTATTATCTCCCATGTGTTGTTTTTTAGTTGAGCTATAAACTCATCCTCAAGCGCTTTGTACCATGATTCAGCAGAACTAGTTTTTAATGCATCTGCCATCGTTTCAGGATATTCAGACAAAAATGCCATTTCGCATTCTTCAAAAAGATCATTTTCATTATCGGAGGTATCTGACTCACCTTTGATATTTTCGTTTTTACTCTGTACTCTGCTGTATATCTTTTTAGGCCTTCCACGTGAACCACTTCGAATAATTTTTGGTCGACCTCTGCCACGTTGTGCACTCTCACCTCGATTATCACAAATTTCTTCAGCTTCTGATTCTTCATCAGAATTTTTACTGACAATGTCATTTTAAAATTGTATGATTTGAATTTTCGCGCACGGTTCGCTACTACATTGCACGAAAACACCACTTTTTTCATCATTAAACCCGTTTTTATCGACGAAAACTACGTCGCGGCTTATAACGACTTTTCGCTTCTCCGGAGACCATAATCTGTACGCTTTAGATTCATTAGAGTAACCGATAAAAATATGTGCTTGTGATTTCGAGTCAAATTTTCCTCTTTTATTGTTTTTGCCTAAAACATATACCTTTGTACCAAACACTTGCATATGTATCACTGTGGGCTTTTTATTAGTCCATACTGTATATGGAATTTCACCGTTAAGAGCTTTTGTGGGACACCGATTTCGAATATAGCACGCCGTGTTAATAGCTTCGGCCCAAAAACTTTTTGGAGCATTAGCTTGCTGCAACATGCACCTGGCCATCTTGACCAATGTTCTGTTTTTGCGCTCGGCGATCCCATTTTGTTCGGGAGTGTGTGGAGCTGTTAACCGTCTTTTAATACCGTATTTTTTTAGATAAGCACTAAATTCACCGTTTATATATTCAGTACCGTTATCAGTTTGAAGATTTTTTATTTGCTTGCCGGTAAAATTTTCAACTGCATTTTTATACTGCTTAAATGCGCTGAAGGCTTCTGACTTTTTCTTTAAGAAAAACACTTCACAATAACGCGATTTATCATCAATAAAAGTTATAAAATAGTTAGAGCCACCATTTGATGCATTTCGCATTGGTCCGCACACGTCATTGTGTGCGATTTCTAACACATCACTTGTTCTGCATTCATTTCGTTGTGGAAAATTCAAACGTGTTTGTTTTTCGCTTATGCAGATTTCACAGACTGACATATTTTGGTTGGAGTTTATTTTTATTCCATGCACTAGATTGCTTTTTGATAAATCTTTCAAGTCTTTTTCATTTGAATAACCCATCTTTTGGTGCCAAACGTCAATTTCACTTGTACAGACCGCGCTTGCACTTTGCTGACTTTCATTTACGAAATACAAATTTCCTGATCTTTCTGCGCTACAAACGAGTTGGTTGTTTTTATTTATTACATCAGCTTCATTACGACGAAAACGTACCTCATAGCCTTTGTCAACAATTTTTGATACCGATAAAAGATTTGTGCGTAAATCTTCAACAAATATTACTTCATTTAAGTCAATTTTATCTTCGCGACCGTTTACGTTTACAAGCATTTGCATTTTACCGACACCCTGTATTTTTGTATTGTTTTTATTTGCCAAATTCAACACTTTTTCAGTTTTTTCTAAATTTGCAAAATTTTCCCTATCAGCACTCATATGCGACGTGCAGCCACTATCTAAGCACCATCGAGTTTCACTTTTGTATATTAACGCGTTTTCCGCACAATGAAAAGAGTTAATGTTTTCGACTGCATTTCTCGCACTATATTCGCTTTTTGTTTTGGTTTTGCAATTTCTAGCAAAATGACCAAATTTGCCGCATTTAAAACATCCCTTTTGTTTTCCTTTTGATTCGTTTGGATTTTCGCTTTGACAGTTGCTTGTGTTCTTTTCGTTGGGTTTTTCCCAGAAATTTTTCTTCTTATTTGCATACAACACGCTTTCGTCATCTTTTTCTTGTTTAGCTTTGCGCGATTCGGTTTCTTCCAATATTTTCACACGAAGGACTTCGGGACTTGGCAAATCATCACGTGTCTCCAAAGCGCAACGGAAAGTTTCAAATGAATCGGGTAGACTGTACAAAAGTAGTATAGCCAACAGATCATCACCAATTGGAACATTTATTTCTTTCAATTTGTTTACTGCATCAAAAAAGTCGTTGATGTGTTAGCGAACTTTTCCACTTGCTGGCATTTTGGCCAGTGCTACTCGCTTTAATAGTGATGCCTTTCTTGCAGGTCCATGTGAAGAATATGTTCCAGCTAGTTTTTCCCACATTTCGTGCGAAGTCGTACATTCAGAAATCTGCCCGAGCTCCGATGAACTCACTGCAAGTAATATTTCTGCACATGCCTTTTGGTCACCGTTGTTCCATGCCGCTGTGTCACCACCAGTTTGGTATGGCTTACTTCCATCAACAAATGGCCATAAATCATTTTTAATAAGTATGGCTTTCATATGCAGCTTCCAAGTGTCGTAATTGTCCGCTCCAAGCGGCTCAATTCTAACAAAGGACGACATCTTCTGTCACACACGTTTTTCACGTTTTTATACACGTTTTTCGCGACTATCGAAAAAAATGTCACCCGTTATGTGTCCTGGGCCCATAACCTATTAGAGATTTAAATAAATTAAGTACACAGTGGTTTTAAATTACTTTTAATTTATTGCTTATTGAATTCAATGGCAGTTGTATTTCTTAACGACACGCGCTTGTTTTAAGAACGGAACAGCGAATTATAGAAGAATTAAGAATGAATGTTACAAGACGTCAAGAACAAGAAAAGCAAAGCGTTGCCATATAGTTTAAAAAACTAATTAAAGTACTTTATACTCTAACAAAACTCTATACTGAACTTTTAACAGGACACTGTAGACTAAATTACCATCTGAAAAAAATAGGCGTGGTAGAAGACGATTCCTGTCGACTCTGTCAAAAGGAGCAGGAAACAGCAGAACTTATTCTATGCACTTGCCCAGCGGTGGCAAGACGCAGACATAATTACCTAGGCATTGGGTTCATATCTCCAAATCACATAGTTAAAATTAATCCCACAGAAGTTACAAGATTTATAAATAGTCTAGGAGTGTTTTAGTTGGGTACGAGACTGCACAACACATCTTTTAGGTCGCGGCGTTCTTTTAGCCTGTTAATAATAAATAAATAATAATTTTGAAAATAAACGTTTATGAAACTTAATATTAAATAGTTATGGTAATCTATCTCTAATTTTCCCTTTTTCATTCCTATTCCTGTGCAGCTTACATAGTGGCCAACAAATTCCAAACAATTGCATTTGCTACAGCAATAGCAAAATTATTCGTGGTATTATACACAGAATTTAGAAAAATATCACGTTCATACTATGACATAAATTACTTAATTTGTCATAAATTTCTTCACTAAATCAGTAGCGTTCATACTAAGTGTTCGTAATTTATTTTGACAATTCGGTGACAACTCTCATATTTGTTTATTTTGTGGCAAAGGTCGAAAGTAAGTATGCAATCGTAATTTTTCCGGGCACCTCTTAATTGCTTAATTTTGGACCTCAAAGTTTGAATTAAAAGACCTTCGGGCCCATTCCCACACACATTTGTTATATACATTTTTTTTCCATTTCATTAAATATTCGTTGACAGAAATGACACCTTACCTTTTCTTCGATTATTTATCGAAAAAATTAGTGCTGACACCGATCGCATCTTACCCCACGTCTGCACGGGCAATTTTTTATGGCATCACAAACAGTCAAATTTCATTGAATATGTCAATATTTTAATGGTGGTTATTGCCATGTTATGTCATCGTCATTTTGAAAATGTCGTCAAACAATCTAGTTCGCTGTGCCCGCGGTCTCGATTCAATAAAAGAATTGTTTGATTTATACTATATATAAATAATAAGAGGAAAGCAGAAGGAAGCAGAGATTCTGGGTGAATCTGTCTTAACAAAAATGGGAAATGCACAGTCTCCATCCATTTTCGCGTTTTTATTCATTTAATAGACGCGGTAAGACTAACGAGTTCTACGATGCTGCTAATGTGAGTGTCACGAAAAAATGAAAAACAGTTGTCAAACAAACAAAATGACAACTTACAGCAACACAGCATGTTGGCAATTTGCTGTCTCCAGTGGCAATTTGCTTGAAATTGCCAATTGCAAGCAATCAAAAATTGCCCTTGGATACGTGGGGTTAATTTGGTGGTAATTTATATAAATTAGGTACATAATTTCAAGGTAATTTCATTGACAGATATCCCATGGCGAAATTACTTAATTTGGACACGATTTATCCATAAATCAAGAATAAGCCGTAAATTACGATAGGGAGAACATAATATAAAATTAAAAACAGCCGTTGAATAATAATGAGTTAATTAGTGATTTATTTTGTCAGTACATTTATTCTCTAAAATTTTTGCAAATAGCTTTTAATATCTTAAATTTGATGATGTCTTCTTCACAAATTGTTGGCCTGCAATTACAATTTTTTAAGCCTGAAATTAAGTGATTAAACGTCAGATATTTGTTTTCACTAAAATCACTAATGTGGGAATTAGCCTAAGATGAGCCAAGGAGAGAAAACTGAAGTTAGTTGAAGTTACGATGCAAAGACGACACGACGTGCAAATTATAAAAGCGCTTCAATTTCATTAAATATCGTTTATACTTTAAAAAAAAAACTTTCATTTAAAATACATTTAAATAAACTATTTACTATTATTATTATTTAATAAATAAATGAATTATTTTTAAACTAAATAACCATAAATTGGGGACTCAATCGAAATTTACTACGCAGTTGAAAATAAAATAGAGAAAAAAGGATAGAAACTTCGCAAAAAATAAAAGAGAAAGAAAGAGACGAATTTGATATTCTGCAATAAAAAGAAAAGTGTAAAAACAAAAGCAGACACTCTCACACATAAAAAAAAAATGCTATTCCTTTTGTGTAAAGCAAAAAAGAAATAAAAACAAAAAAACCGAGAAAAACGGAGAGCCTCAGTCTAAAAAAAATAAGTGCATAAAGCAGAATCAAAATAAAAACAAAGTTTTTGGAATTCTCTGAGTATAAGAAACAACAAAAATGTCGAAGCTAATTGAATTTGAAACAATTAAAAGCAATTTGTCAACGGCTAAACGTAATGTTATTGTTGCTTTTCATAAATTTGTGTTTGGCTATGATGGCGATCGATCAAACAGACAGCGTCTTCGTGATTTTGAAGGCTTTGATTACGACGAGAACGATGAAGGCTTTCAAATGAAGTTGGAGTACGTCAAAAAGGGTTTAGCTGCCGCAGATTTGGTGTCTATTTGCAACTTGTTGGGTTTGAACTACGACGTTGATGATTTGTGCTTACACATCTTTAAAAATTTGCGTAAAGGAATGTTGCTGAGTGCTAATAAGTTTGACGACGAGGACGATGACGATAACGACGATAACGATGATGATGATGATGATCAAAGAACGATGCTTAGTGCAAACAGCGACAACGCAGCAAACGACGCAAAGATTGAAGCAGAAAAAATTAAACAACAAGAAATGGTAAAAAATCATATGAAGAAGAACGAAGGTGGTAGCAGAGCAGAATTGTATAACGGCGATTATGACGTAGCTCATACACATCAGTATAACATGCCTCGATTTTCAATGAATTTTCGAGACATTGAGGACTCATTTAGATCTTTTGATGGCAACAGCAACTTACCCGTAAAGGCATGGATTAGCGAGTTTGAGGAAACTGCAGCGATTATGTATTGGGACGATTTTCAGAAGTTTGTTTTTGCAAAAAAATCATTGAAGGGACTGGCTAAATTATTCGTTGACGGTGAAAGAGGCTTAACGACATGGATAAAGTTGAAAAATGCTTTATTAGAAGAATATGCAACGACAGCCAATAGCGCACAGATTCATAGAATGTTTATGGACAGAAAAATGAATAAAAGCGAAGGTGTGCAAGAATATTTTTTGAAAATGAAAGAGTTGGCTGGGCGCGCTGAAATTGAAGACGATGCTTTGATACAGTACGTCATTGATGGCATAAAAGATTTAAATGTTAATAAGGCTATACTGTACGGTGCAAATAATTTGAAACAGTTAAAAGAAAAAATTAAATGCTATGAAACTATGACGGAACGAAATGAACAGAAATTTGACAGCAAACAAAATACAAAGAAGCTGATTGTTAAAGGTGAGAAAAAGGAAATTTCTTGCTATAACTGTGGTGTTAAAGGTCACAAGTCCACCGATTGCAAGGATAAAGATAAAGGTGTTAAGTTTGACATAACACTGCATGCAACTAGCTCTTGACACCACTCAAAACTGGTGTCAGGAGAAAGGACTATCGATAAATCGGAATAAAACAAACGTGGTACCCTTCACCAAAAGAAGGAAACTGAATCTGGGGACCTTAAGTTTAGGGACCACGAACTGAACAATGTCCAATGAAATGAAATATCTGGGAGTAATCCTAGACAAAACTCTAACTTGGAAAAACCACTTATCATACATAACTAGTAAAGTCTTAACAGCAACCTACGCTTGCCAGAGGTTGTACGGTAAAACATGGGGACTACGGCCAAAAATGATGGCCGTATATAAAACAATAATAGTACCAATGATTACGTTGGAATGGTAGCCAAAAGTAAACCAAACAAAAGCTCAGATTACTCTTAACAAGATTCACCGTATAGCCTGTTTGAGTGTGACGGGAGCAATGAGAACGTGCACCACACTAGCTTTGGGAATGATCACTGGACTGACTCCTCTATGCCTTGTAGTTAAAAGTATGGCGGCCAGCGTGGCCCGAAGGCTACCAAATCTAGCCCATCTTAAAGAAGGCAACCTATCGGCGCACGCAAAGATTCTGGACACTGTCTTGAATTCTCCGGGCCACATGGTCTTCGACAAAATGGACAGAAAATGCATACTCTCAGATAGCCAGGCAGCTGTGAAATCACTAATAAACTTCTCATTCCAATCAAAGCAACGTTTGGGAATGCTCTAAACTTCTCAATACCCTAGCAGCGAGAAACTCTGTTACGCTAATGTGGGTACCGGGACATGAGGGCAATGAAATGGCAGACGCTTTGGCAAAAAGGGGAGCAGAAACTGCCTTGATAGGTCCAGAACCCTTTTGTGGGGTAAACAGTAGCTTCACAAATAACTTGTGCGAACAGCAAAACGAGGTCTGCTAAACTAATGGAGAGCCCAAAAAGGCATGCGGCAGTCAATACTACTCATTGATCCTGAACACATCAGGGTAGTTGCTTCTTTAAACCTCAGCAGAAATGCCATCAAACTCTATACTGAACTTTTAACAGGACACTGTAGACTAAATTACCATCTGAAAAAAATAGGCGTGGTAGAAGACGATTCCTGTCGACTCTGTCAAAAGGAGCAGGAAACAGCAGAACTTATTCTATGCACTTGCCCAGCGGTGGCAAGACGCAGACATAATTACCTAGGCATTGGGTTCATATCTCCAAATCACATAGTTAAAATTAATCCCACAGAAGTTACAAGATTTATAAATAGTCTAGGAGTGTTTTAGTTGGGTACGAGACTGCACAATACATCTTTTAGGTCGCGGCGTTCTTTTAGCCTGTTAATAATAAATAAATAATAATTTTGAAAATAAACGTTTATGAAACTTAATATTAAACAGTTATGCTAATCTATCTCTAATTTTCCCTTTTTCATTCCTATTCCTGTGCAGCTTACATAGTGGCCAACAAATTCCAAACAATTGCATTTGCTACAGTAATTGCAACTGCTTATTGCTCAAAATTATTCGTGGTATTATACACAGAATTTAGAAAAATATCACGTTCATACTATGACATAAATTACTTAATTTGTCATAAATTTCTTCACTTAAATCAGTAGCGTTCATACTAACTGTTCGTAATTTATTTTGACAATTCGGTGACAACTCTCATATTTGTTTATTTTGTGGCAAAGGTCGAAAGTAAGTATGCAATCGTAATTTTTCCGGGCACCTCTTAATTGCTTAATTTTGGACCTCAAAGTTTGAATTAAAAGAACTTCGGGCCCATTCCCACACACATTTGTTATATACATTTTTTTTCCATTTCATTAAATATTCGTTGACAGAAATGACACCTTACCTTTTCTTCGATTATTTATCGAAAAAATTAGTGCTGACACCGATCGCATCTTACCCCACGTCTGCACGGGCAATTTTTTATGGCATCACAAACAGTCAAATTTCATTGAATATGTCAATATTTTAATGGTGGTTATTGCCATGTTATGTCATCGTCATTTTGAAAATGTCGTCAAACAATCTAGTTCGCTGTGCCCGCGGTCTCGATTCAATAAAATAATTGTTTGATTTATACTATATATAAATAATAAGAGGAAAGCAGAAGGAAGCAGAGATTCTGGGTGAATCTGTCTTAACAAAAATGGCAAATGCACAGTCTCCATCCATTTTCGCGTTTTTATTCATTTAATAGACGCGGTAAGACTAATGAGTTCTACGATGCTGCTAATGTGAGTGTCACGAAAAAATGAAAAACAGTTGTCAAACAAACAAAATGACAACTTACAGCAACACAGCATGTTGGCAATTTGCTGTCTCCAGTGGCAATTTGCTTGAAATTGCCAATTGCAAGCAATCAAAAATTGCCCTTGGAGACGTGGGGTTAATTTGGTGGTAATTTATATAAATTAGGTACATAATTTCAAGGTAATTTCATTGACAGATATCCCATGGCGAAATTACTTAATTTGGACACGATTTATCCATAAATCAAGAATAAGCCGTAAATTACGATAGGGAGAACATAATATAAAATTAAAAACAGCCGTTGAATAATAATGAGTTAATTAGTGATTTATTTTGTCAGTACATTTATTCTCTAAAATTTTTGCAAATAGCTTTTAATATCTTAAATTTGATGATGTCTTCTTCACAAATTGTTGGCCTGCAATTACAATTTTTTAAGCCTGAAATTAAGTGATTAAACGTCAGATATTTGTTTTCACTAAAATCACTAATGTGGGAATTAGCCTAAGATGAGCCAAGGAGAGAAAACTGAAGTTAGTTGAAGTTACGATGCAAAGACGACACGACGTGCAAATTATAAAAGCGCTTCAATTTCATTAAATATCGTTTATACTTTAAAAAAAAAACTTTCATTTAAAATACATTTAAATAAACTATTTACTATTATTATTATTATTTAATAAATAAATGAATTATTTTTAAACTAAATAACCATAAATTGGGGACTCAATCGAAATTTACTACGCAGTTGAAAATAAAATAGAGAAAAAAGGATAGAAACTTCGCAAAAAATAAAAGAGAAAGAAAGAGACGAATTTGATATTCTGCAATAAAAAGAAAAGTGTAAAAACAAAAGCAGACACTCTCACACATAAAAAAAATGCTATTCCTTTTGTGTAAAGCAAAAAAGAAATAAAAACAAAAAAACCGAGAAAAACGGAGAGCCTCAGTCTAAAAAAAATAAGTGCATAAAGCAGAATCAAAATAAAAACAAAGTTTTTGGAATTCTCTGAGTATAAGAAACAACAAAAATGTCGAAGCTAATTGAATTTGAAACAATTAAAAGCAATTTGTCAACGGCTAAACGTAATGTTATTGTTGCTTTTCATAAATTTGTGTTTGGCTATGATGGCGATCGATCAAACAGACAGCGTCTTCGTGATTTTGAAGGCTTTGATTACGACGAGAACGATGAAGGCTTTCAAATGAAGTTGGAGTACGTCAAAAAGGGTTTAGCTGCCGCAGATTTGGTGTCTATTTGCAACTTGTTGGGTTTGAACTACGACGTTGATGATTTGTGCTTACACATCTTTAAAAATTTGCGTAAAGGAATGTTGCTGAGTGCTAATAAGTTTGACGACGAGGACGATGACGATAACGACGATAACGATGATGATGATGATGATCAAAGAACGATGCTTAGTGCAAACAGCGACAACGCAGCAAACGACGCAAAGATTGAAGCAGAAAAAATTAAACAACAAGAAATGGTAAAAAATCATATGAAGAAGAACGAAGGTGGTAGCAGAGCAGAATTGTATAACGGCGATTATGACGTAGCTCATACACATCAGTATAACATGCCTCGATTTTCAATGAATTTTCGAGACATTGAGGACTCAATTAGATCTTTTGATGGCAACAGCAACTTACCCGTAAAGGCATGGATTAGCGAGTTTGAGGAAACTGCAGCGATTATGTATTGGGACGATTTTCAGAAGTTTGTTTTTGCAAAAAAATCATTGAAGGGACTGGCTAAATTATTCGTTGACGGTGAAAGAGGCTTAACGACATGGATAAAGTTGAAAAATGCTTTATTAGAAGAATATGCAACGACAGCCAATAGCGCACAGATTCATAGAATGTTTATGGACAGAAAAATGAATAAAAGCGAAGGTGTGCAAGAATATTTTTTGAAAATGAAAGAGTTGGCTGGGCGCGCTGAAATTGAAGACGATGCTTTGATACAGTACGTCATTGATGGCATAAAAGATTTAAATGTTAATAAGGCTATACTGTACGGTGCAAATAATTTGAAACAGTTAAAAGAAAAAATTAAATGCTATGAAACTATGACGGAACGAAATGAACAGAAATTTGACAGCAAACAAAATACAAAGAAGCTGATTGTTAAAGGTGAGAAAAAGGAAATTTCTTGCTATAACTGTGGTGTTAAAGGTCACAAGTCCACCGATTGCAAGGATAAAGATAAAGGTGTTAAGTTTGACATAACACTGCATGCAACTAGCTCTTGACACCACTCAAAACTGGTGTCAGGAGAAAGGACTATCGATAAATCGGAATAAAACAAACGTGGTACCCTTCACCAAAAGAAGGAAACTGAATCTGGGGACCTTAAGTTTAGGGACCACGAACTGAACAATGTCCAATGAAATGAAATATCTGGGAGTAATCCTAGACAAAACTCTAACTTGGAAAAACCACTTATCATACATAACTAGTAAAGTCTTAACAGCAACCTACGCTTGCCAGAGGTTGTACGGTAAAACATGGGGACTACGGCCAAAAATGATGGCCGTATATAAAACAATAATAGTACCAATGATTACGTTGGAATGGTAGCCAAAAGTAAACCAAACAAAAGCTCAGATTACTCTTAACAAGATTCACCGTATAGCCTGTTTGAGTGTGACGGGAGCAATGAGAACGTGCACCACACTAGCTTTGGGAATGATCACTGGACTGACTCCTCTATGCCTTGTAGTTAAAAGTATGGCGGCCAGCGTGGCCCGAAGGCTACCAAATCTAGCCCATCTTAAAGAAGGCAACCTATCGGCGCACGCAAAGATTCTGGACACTGTCTTGAATTCTCCGGGCCACATGGTCTTCGACAAAATGGACAGAAAATGCATACTCTCAGATAGCCAGGCAGCTGTGAAATCACTAATAAACTTCTCATTCCAATCAAAGCAACGTTTGGGAATGCTCTAAACTTCTCAATACCCTAGCAGCGAGAAACTCTGTTACGCTAATGTGGGTACCGGGACATGAGGGCAATGAAATGGCAGACGCTTTGGCAAAAAGGGGAGCAGAAACTGCCTTGATAGGTCCAGAACCCTTTTGTGGGGTAAACAGTAGCTTCACAAATAACTTGTGCGAACAGCAAAACGAGGTCTGCTAAACTAATGGAGAGCCCAAAAAGGCATGCGGCAGTCAATACTACTCATTGATCCTGAACACATCAGGGTAGTTGCTTCTTTAAACCTCAGCAGAAATGCCATCAAACTCTATACTGAACTTTTAACAGGACACTGTAGACTAAATTACCATCTGAAAAAAATAGGCGTGGTAGAAGACGATTCCTGTCGACTCTGTCAAAAGGAGCAGGAAACAGCAGAACTTATTCTATGCACTTGCCCAGCGGTGGCAAGACGCAGACATAATTACCTAGGCATTGGGTTCATATCTCCAAATCACATAGTTAAAATTAATCCCACAGAAGTTACAAGATTTATAAATAGTCTAGGAGTGTTTTAGTTGGGTACGAGACTGCACAATACATCTTTTAGGTCGCGGCGTTCTTTTAGCCTGTTAATAATAAATAAATAATAATTTTGAAAATAAACGTTTATGAAACTTAATATTAAACAGTTATGCTAATCTATCTCTAATTTTCCCTTTTTCATTCCTATTCCTGTGCAGCTTACATAGTGGCCAACAAATTCCAAACAATTGCATTTGCTACAGTAATTGCAACTGCTTATTGCTCAAAATTATTCGTGGTATTATACACAGAATTTAGAAAAATATCACGTTCATACTATGACATAAATTACTTAATTTGTCATAAATTTCTTCACTTAAATCAGTAGCGTTCATACTAACTGTTCGTAATTTATTTTGACAATTCGGTGACAACTCTCATATTTGTTTATTTTGTGGCAAAGGTCGAAAGTAAGTATGCAATCGTAATTTTTCCGGGCACCTCTTAATTGCTTAATTTTGGACCTCAAAGTTTGAATTAAAAGAACTTCGGGCCCATTCCCACACACATTTGTTATATACATTTTTTTTCCATTTCATTAAATATTCGTTGACAGAAATGACACCTTACCTTTTCTTCGATTATTTATCGAAAAAATTAGTGCTGACACCGATCGCATCTTACCCCACGTCTGCACGGGCAATTTTTTATGGCATCACAAACAGTCAAATTTCATTGAATATGTCAATATTTTAATGGTGGTTATTGCCATGTTATGTCATCGTCATTTTGAAAATGTCGTCAAACAATCTAGTTCGCTGTGCCCGCGGTCTCGATTCAATAAAAGAATTGTTTGATTTATACTATATATAAATAATAAGAGGAAAGCAGAAGGAAGCAGAGATTCTGGGTGAATCTGTCTTAACAAAAATGGGAAATGCACAGTCTCCATCCATTTTCGCGTTTTTATTCATTTAATAGACGCGGTAAGACTAACGAGTTCTACGATGCTGCTAATGTGAGTGTCACGAAAAAATGAAAAACAGTTGTCAAACAAACAAAATGACAACTTACAGCAACACAGCATGTTGGCAATTTGCTGTCTCCAGTGGCAATTTGCTTGAAATTGCCAATTGCAAGCAATCAAAAATTGCCCTTGGAGACGTGGGGTTAATTTGGTGGTAATTTATATAAATTAGGTACATAATTTCAAGGTAATTTCATTGACAGATATCCCATGGCGAAATTACTTAATTTGGACACGATTTATCCATAAATCAAGAATAAGCCGTAAATTACGATAGGGAGAACATAATATAAAATTAAAAACAGCCGTTGAATAATAATGAGTTAATTAGTGATTTATTTTGTCAGTACATTTATTCTCTAAAATTTTTGCAAATAGCTTTTAATATCTTAAATTTGATGATGTCTTCTTCACAAATTGTTGGCCTGCAATTACAATTTTTTAAGCCTGAAATTAAGTGATTAAACGTCAGATATTTGTTTTCACTAAAATCACTAATGTGGGAATTAGCCTAAGATGAGCCAAGGAGAGAAAACTGAAGTTAGTTGAAGTTACGATGCAAAGACGACACGACGTGCAAATTATAAAAGCGCTTCAATTTCATTAAATATCGTTTATACTTTAAAAAAAAAACTTTCATTTAAAATACATTTAAATAAACTATTTACTATTATTATTATTATTTAATAAATAAATGAATTATTTTTAAACTAAATAACCATAAATTGGGGACTCAATCGAAATTTACTACGCAGTTGAAAATAAAATAGAGAAAAAAGGATAGAAACTTCGCAAAAAATAAAAGAGAAAGAAAGAGACGAATTTGATATTCTGCAATAAAAAGAAAAGTGTAAAAACAAAAGCAGACACTCTCACACATAAAAAAAATGCTATTCCTTTTGTGTAAAGCAAAAAAGAAATAAAAACAAAAAAACCGAGAAAAACGGAGAGCCTCAGTCTAAAAAAAATAAGTGCATAAAGCAGAATCAAAATAAAAACAAAGTTTTTGGAATTCTCTGAGTATAAGAAACAACAAAAATGTCGAAGCTAATTGAATTTGAAACAATTAAAAGCAATTTGTCAACGGCTAAACGTAATGTTATTGTTGCTTTTCATAAATTTGTGTTTGGCTATGATGGCGATCGATCAAACAGACAGCGTCTTCGTGATTTTGAAGGCTTTGATTACGACGAGAACGATGAAGGCTTTCAAATGAAGTTGGAGTACGTCAAAAAGGGTTTAGCTGCCGCAGATTTGGTGTCTATTTGCAACTTGTTGGGTTTGAACTACGACGTTGATGATTTGTGCTTACACATCTTTAAAAATTTGCGTAAAGGAATGTTGCTGAGTGCTAATAAGTTTGACGACGAGGACGATGACGATAACGACGATAACGATGATGATGATGATGATCAAAGAACGATGCTTAGTGCAAACAGCGACAACGCAGCAAACGACGCAAAGATTGAAGCAGAAAAAATTAAACAACAAGAAATGGTAAAAAATCATATGAAGAAGAACGAAGGTGGTAGCAGAGCAGAATTGTATAACGGCGATTATGACGTAGCTCATACACATCAGTATAACATGCCTCGATTTTCAATGAATTTTCGAGACATTGAGGACTCAATTAGATCTTTTGGTGGCAACAGCAACTTACCCGTAAAGGCATGGATTAGCGAGTTTGAGGAAACTGCAGCGATTATGTATTGGGACGATTTTCAGAAGTTTGTTTTTGCAAAAAAATCATTGAAGGGACTGGCTAAATTATTCGTTGACGGTGAAAGAGGCTTAACGACATGGATAAAGTTGAAAAATGCTTTATTAGAAGAATATGCAACGACAGCCAATAGCGCACAGATTCATAGAATGTTTATGGACAGAAAAATGAATAAAAGCGAAGGTGTGCAAGAATATTTTTTGAAAATGAAAGAGTTGGCTGGGCGCGCTGAAATTGAAGACGATGCTTTGATACAGTACGTCATTGATGGCATAAAAGATTTAAATGTTAATAAGGCTATACTGTACGGTGGAAATAATTTGAAACAGTTCAAAGAAAAAATTAAATGCTATGAAACTATGACGGAACGAAATGAACAGAAATTTGACAGCAAACAAAATACAAAGAAGCTGATTGTTAAAGGTGAGAAAACGGAAATTTCTTGCTACAACTGTGGTGTTAAAGGTCACAAGTCCACCGATTGCAAGAATAAAGATAAAGGTGTTAAGTGTTTCCATTGTAACGAATTTGGACATATTTCTAAAAAATGTCCGCTAAAACAAGAAAAAGCTAATGTACGCCAATTGGTAACGGATAGTATCATGAAAAAACAAATCAAGTTTGGTGTCGAAAGTTGGTTGGCATTGTTCGATACAGGCAGTAAGTACAATATTGTTACAGAAAAAGTATATAACTGTTTAAATAAGCCTAAACTTGTGAAATCAGAATTTAGTCTCAAGGGATTTGGTAAAAATAAAGCTGACAATAAAATACAGCCATTAGGTAATTTCGTTTTTAACGTCGAAATAGACAAAGAAGAATATGATCTGAATTTTCATGTAGTGCCAAATGATTGTATGGATATCGAAGTGGTATTAGGGAACGAACTTTGTTTATTGGCCGAAATTAAAATTACACCTTGTGGGCTTAAAATTGAAAAAATAAAAAATGACACGTCGAAGGAAGTTGAAAGTATTATGATCATGGATGTTTGTGAGAATACTTCTCAAGTATCTATAAATATTGATGAGTCGGCGAGTATTGAGGCAAAACATCAGGTTGTAAAAATGATAAGCGAATATAAGCCGAATAAGGTCAAATCAACAAATATTGAAATGCGTATAATACTAACAGACGATAAACCAATATTTTGCAATCCCCGACGGCTTCCATTTAAAGAAAGAGAAATTGTGGATAATTTTATTGAACAGTGGTTAGCCGGAGGTATAGTAGAAATTTCTGTATCAGATTTTTGCAGTCCAGTAGTATTGGCAAAGAAAAGAGATTTAACGGAGAGACTTTGTGTCGACTTTAGAGGAGTAAATAAAGTAATCGTTAAGGATCGTTTTCCATTACCGCTGATTGAGGACCAGCTTGATCGTTTGCAGGATGCATTAATCTTTAGTACTATAGATTTGCGAAATGAATTTTTCCATGTTCCTGTTCACGAAGAAAGTAGAAAATACACTTCTTTTGTTACTCATAGCGGGCAGTATCAATTTTGCAAGGTTCCATTTGGTCTGTCCAATTCTCCAGCTGTTTTCCAACGACACATAAATGCTATTTTTCGAGACTTAACCCGTAAAGGTATTGCTTTGCCATACATCGACGACATCATTATTCCGGCGAAGGATGAAAACGAAGCGTTGAAAAGATTAGAACTTTTTTTAGAACTCAGTAAAGATTACGGCTTGGACATTAATGTTAAAAAATGTCATTTTTTGAAAAAGAGAATAGAGTTTCTTGGTCACGTTATCGAAAACCATAAAATATCTCCGTCACCCGAAAAGACAACAGCTATGATTAATTATCCAGCTCCGAAAAATATAAAACAGCTAGAAAGTTTCCTTGGCTTGCCAGGGTACTTTCGAAAATTTATTCCGATCTTTTCAACGGTTGCAAAACCACTCACTGATTTGAAAAAGCAGAACGTTAAATATAATTTTGGTAAGGAACAACATGTGTCATTTAATTTACTAAAACATTCTCTAAGCAATAGCCCAGCATTAAATATATTTAACCAAAATTATGAAACAGAGGTCCATACAGACGCATCTATCGATGGTTATGCTGCAGTCCTTTTACAAAGGTCACCTGAAGATAACCTTTTGCATCCCGTATACTATATGAGCAAGAAAACCACCGATCCAGAACGAAAGTATACAAGCTATGAACTCGAAGTTTTAGCTGTTATAGGAGCACTTAAGAAGTTTCGAGTTTATCTAATTGGTCTACGATTTAAGTTAGTAACAGATTGCAATGCTTTTACCAAGACGCTTGATAAAAAAGATCTGTGTACGAGAGTCGCTCGCTGGATACTTTTTTTACAAGAATACGACTATGTTGTGGAGCATCGGCCTGGAACACAGATGCGCCATGTCGACGCACTAAGTCGAGCACCAATTATGATAATTAAAGAAGATAATCTTATTCTTAAGATAAAATTTCTACAAACACAAGACGAGGATCTTCAAGTTATTAAAGATATTTTGAAAGAAAAAACAACATACCATGATTATTTTCTGAAATCTGATATTCTTTACAAAATTGTTGATGATCGCGAATTGCCAGTTATACCAAAAGGCATGCAAGGTGAAATTATTAGAAAAGCTCACGATAGAGGTCATTTTTCGACGAAAAAAACTAAAGAGTTAGTTTGTACCGAATACTTCATTCCGAAGTTGGAAGAAAAAATACAAAGACACATATCAAATTGTATTTCATGTATAATAATCAATCGGAAACGAGGAAAACAAGAAGGTGAGTTACATCCATTGCATAAAGAAGACACACCTTTACATACGTATCATATTGATTACCTTGGTCCGCTTGAAACTACAAGTAAAATGTATCAACACATATTTGCCGTTATTGATGGATTTACAAAATTTTGTTGGCTGTATCCGACAAAAACTACATCCGCTAAAGATGCCATCATGAAATTGCAATTGCAAAGTTTAATTTTTGGAAATCCGTTACGAATTATATCCGATCGTGGATCAGCTTTTACTAGTGAACATTTTAAAAATTACTGCGAAGAAGAAAAGATTGATCATATAAAAATCACGACTGGTCTGCCTCGTGCGAACGGACAAATCGAAAGACTAAACAGCGTTATCATCTCGGTATTATCAAAGCTTAGCATCGACGATCCATCTAAATGGTACAAATTCGTTGGAGATGTGCAGCAGTTAATTAACTCTACTTATCATCGAAGTATAAGTACCACACCATTCGAAATGTTAACAGGTACAAAGATGAAAACCAAAGCAGATATTCGACTAAGAGAACTTATTGAGCAAGAGCTAATGGTGAGTCATGACGAAAAGCGAAATGAAATTAGGCAAGCAGCAAAGCAACAAATTTCTGCAGTTCAAACTGAAAATAAAAAAGCGTTTGACAGTCGTCGTAAACCAGCAAACCAGTATAAGCTAGAAGATCTTGTCGCAATTAAGAGAACTCAGTTAGGAGGAGGTCTTAAACTCAAACCCAAATATTTAGGACCATATACAATTTGCAAAGTTAAACCCAAAGACACGTAAGACGTAATCAAAGTTGGCGATTGTGAAGGCCCTAGACGTACTACAACTTGTGCTGAATTTATGAAACCTTGGCCGAATGAGGTCAACGATGATGAATTTTATTCAACAGCCTAGTAGGAGGGCCGAGATGTGGGAATTAGCCTAAGATGAGCCAAAGAGAGAAAACTGAAGTTAGTTGAAGTTACGATGCAAACACGACACGACGTGCAAATTATAAAAGCGCTTCAATTTCATTAAATATCATTTATACTTTAAAAAAAAAAACTTTCATTTAAAATACGTTTAAATAAACTATTTACTATTATTATTATTTAATAAATAAATGAATTATTTTTAAACTAAATAACCATACTAATAGAGTGCATTCTTACTAAAATTGTTTACATACATTTCATTATTGAACCGCGCATTCTGTTCTAAATGGAGAAGTATGCGTGAAATGACGAAGAAGACAGCCGATTCCCGCAGAATTTATTTACCGTTTAATTTTTTTGGTCACATGTATAGTGTAAATGAATTTATTGTGATTGGTGCACATGTTTTCCATACGCCTGTAGTGAAAATGATAGACAGTCTTCAAAATATACTAGTAAAATTAATAGTAAGAAATCAAGTGATTAATTTACTAGTTCCAAACTTATCTATAAATTAACCAATAGCTGACTTTTTTGAGTGTATAATAAATTGTTAGTATTTCTTGTTCCTTTTTTGTCAATTTTATAAAAAGAGAAGTAAAGACAAACATGGGAATTTGTAGAAAAACAGTTATTATTCTTTTATAATTTTGTTTGCTTTTTTCAATTCCTTGCAATAAATAAATAGTTAGTTATTTTAATTTAACCAGCGATTGTTTGATTACTACACGATCCAGTGGTATGAATCCGAGTACAGAGAGTTAGAGTAAATTGTCAGGAGGGCAATTTCGTAACAGAATAAATTGTCGAGAGGGCAATTTCGTAACAATTTATATAAATTTTACATATACGAGGGCGGATTGATATTGAAACTACCTAAGTAGGAAAAAAAACATTTTTTTTTTTCAAAAACCATTTATTTCTCAACATAGTCTCCTTTTACTTCGACACACTTAGTAAGACGATATTCCACCTTTTTTATACCCTCTGAATAATACGATTTCGGAAACCCCTCGAAATACGCGTTAGTTTCGGTAATCACTTCTTCGTTTGAGATAAATCTTTTTCTGCGAGCCATTTTTTCAAGTTTGGAAGCAGGAAAAAGTCACTAGGAGCTAAATCTGGACTATAAGGTGGATGATTAACCAATTCGAAGTGTATTTCACGAAATTTTAGTATCTAATGCTTTGTAAACCGGTGCGTTGTCTTGAAGAAAGAACATTTTTTTCTTCTTTAAATGTAGTCGTTTTTCCTTGATTGCATCAATCAATTGATCCAATAATGCACGATAATACTTTCCTGTGATTTTGGATTCTTTTTCAAGATAATCGATGAGCAATATTCCGTGTGCATCCCAAAATACAGTGGCCATAACCTTGCCAGCCGATTTCACTGTCTTCGCCTTCTTCGGAGCACTTCCACCAGCTTCCACCCATTGTTTCGATTGATTTTTGGTTTCAGGTGTGTAGTGGTGGACCCACGTTTCATCAACAGTTATTAATCGACGCCAAAAATCAACAGGATTACGCTTTATCAAGTCCAAACACCGCTGTGAAGTGTTATGTCGAACTCGTTTTTGTTCGACACTGAGCAAACGCGGCACCCATCTTGCCGATAGCTTTTTCATATGCAAATGTTCATGCAAAATGTTGAACACACGTTCATATGATATGTTTACCATTTCAACAATCTCACGCAACTTGACTCGGCGATCATTCATAACGATATCGAGGATTTTCTTGATATTTTCTTCAGTAACCACCTCTTTTGGCCTTCCTGTTGATGGTATTGTTGCAGTGCTTGTTCGGCCGCGTTTAAATTCAGCAATCCAATATTTTACAATGTATTCTGACGGAGCAGACTCACCGTAATGTTTATCGAGCTTTTCTTTTGTCTCTTTTGCCGATTTCCCTTTCAATTAATAGTGTTTAATCACTGCACGAAATTCGCTTTTTTCCATTTTTCAAGAAACACAAAAGTTGCTTACTTCAAACGACTACAACCAATAAACTAGTCGATGAATCTGGGTGAAATTTTAACAGCTGACGTTTGACAGATCGCAAGTTCTAAAAAAAAAAAATTTTTGTGTTTGTGCTGCCATCTAGCGCTAGGTAGCTTCCGCCCTCGTATATGTTTTTCTGGTATTTTAAATAGCTGGAATCAGGCCTCTCTAAAATTTAACTTTTAGGAGGTCACTTCATTTGTATTTTAAAACGAAATACGAAAAAAATTGTGAAATTTACTCCAAAAAAAAATTATAATATTTAATTTAGAGTTGAAAACTCAAATGTTAACAAGTTTATTTAATTTCAATCTATTCTTAATATAAAATCTGATCCAGTTCAGTTGTCAGTCATATCCCACCGAGTACGGTCGTCAATTTTCTGTGCGCTTCACCAACTTCACTTGTGCTGTGAACATGTGTTTTTTTCCTACGCCTATTTTTCGCGTTTTTTTCCTTTTTTACGCTCTCAATTATTGTTTTTCTAGTGCTAAAAAAAAAAAAACTTTTCTGTTTAAGTTTAGTTAGGTACCGATGGCTCCAGGGCCGCCGGACATTGAGGCGAATCGGTTCGCCTTGCTATCCGACTCCCCAGTTAAAAAACGAAAGACAGCAAGAAATAAACCCATTGAATTTTTTCCAACCCTACCTAAACTCCAACAACAGAACCCAAAATTTGTAGTGGTTAGCTCCACTGATACTGATAAATCTCTATCACAGTATTCATGCTTCCAAGTCCACAAATCGCTGAATCTTATAAGCAAAGATATACTCACCATTTCTGAGCTTCGTGATGGTAATTTACTTCTATTAGTAAAAGATAAAAATTGAGCCCAAAAACTCATTGCTGCAAAGCAACTTCACGGAATCTGCCCCATATTAGCTAAATATCACAATAGTTTGAATTCCGTCAAAGGCACCATTTTCGCCCCCTTTCTAAGTAATATATCCGAAAAGGAAATAATTGAGGAATTGTGCCCTCAAGGTGTTACAGATGTGTACAAATTTACGAAGAACAATGATGGGAAGATGCAGCCTTCCGGAGTTGTTTTGATTACTTTTGATTTGTATCACCTTCCGGAAAAAATTGACATCGCTTGGAGAAAGGTTCTAGTAAGACAATACATCCCTAGTCCTATGCGCTGCAAAAATTGCCAATTACTTGGACATACGCAAAAGTTCTGTAAAAGGGCACCTTCATGTGTCACTTGCAACCTACCTCCCCATTCCCCCTCAGATTGTACACGGACACACTGTGCTAACTGTTCAGATCAGCACTCCGCCTCTTCAGCAGTATGCCCAAAATTTCTACAGGCAAGAGAAATTATAAAAATTAAAACCATAAACAAATGCACAATGCGTGAGGCCATTCATAAATTTAAAGAACAACTCCCTCCCTCTCCTTCCAACACTTCACCAATATCCTACTCCTCAATCGCTGCACAAGCAAATGAAATCAACGCAAACAAAAAAACTAATATACAAAATTCAACACAAAACAACCACAAAGTAAATCCAGAAACTATCAACCTCTCTGGTCCAACCGCCACTTCATCAAACAATAAATTTCCAACCAATCCACTCTCCTCAACTGAAAAACTTATACATACAAACGCTGACTCACCCGGTTCCACTAATACCCGTACCAAAAATCATTTAAACTGTGAACTGCCCTCTCTTGAATTCGCAAACTCTCGCAGACTCACACACTCCAATTACACCTCGCTCTCCCAATTCACTCACAATTATAGCTTACCGCAAACTCACACTGATCCCTCCACATCGCAGCTCTCTGAAAACATTAATAAATGCAACTCAAATCTAAATTCTGTTCACACACCTCCCTACCTCAAGAAAACCCCTTCGTCCAACTTTTCACATATTTCGCCTGACAATGCAATATAAATGCAGCCTATAGAAAATTATAAAATTTAGCCCCGACTCCCGCCTCTTCCCCCACCCCACACACGTAAATTTTACATCTTTACATTTTCAATTTTTTTCATATGTCCATTAAAATAATACAGTGGAACATGAATGGTTATAGCAATAATTACAACGAATTATCATTACTAATAAATGAATTCTCACCAGATATAATAGCAATTCAAGAGACCCATCTACCGTCCACAAATAATAGCTCTTTTGTACCCAAAAATTTCTCTGGATATTTCCACAATCTCACATTAAATACATCAGCTAAACAAGACTTCTAATCAAAAAAACATTTATCACATAATTGTATACCCTTAAACTCTCCCATATCCACAATAGCCCTACAGGTTAACCTCAATCCCTCTTTCAATATAATAAATAGCTACATACCCCCCTCACAAGAGTTCACCCCCCGAGACCTATAAGATATTCTACGTTTGATCAATGGGCCTTGTCTCCTTATGGGCGACTTCAATGCCTGGAGCCCTCTTTGGGGCTCAAGGCAATCCAATAATAGGGGAAATTCTATGGAACACTTCCTATTAAATGAGAACCTAATTATCTTAAACGACGGATCGTCAACTCACTTTTCATCCCATAATACGTTCGCCCATATCGATCTGACAATGTGTTCTGCCCAATTAACACCCCGTTGTTCATGGAAAATTCTTGAGAATCTTCATGGCAGCGACCATTATCCGATAATTATTGAACTTACAACACATTTAAATTTCCACAAAGTTAAACCCAAACCAAAGTTCAAAACCGATCTCGCCGATTGGGCGTTATTTCAGAATAGTTGCCTTAATTACACCTCTCGATTTCATGTCTCCAGCAACATCAACTGTGAAGCAGCTAAGTTGCATAAAGGGATTCTGTTCGCAGCTAACCTTTCCATTCCTCAGACCAAACCATTTCTGGTTAAAGCTACTGTTCCTTGGTGGAATAGTGACCTAAATAGGCTTAGAAAAGAAAAACAAGTCCTCTGGCACAGCTATAAACTTCTTAGATCCACTTCAACTTTAATCGCTTTCAAAAAAGCCAATGCTGTTTTCAAGAAGGCTTCTAAAACTGCCAAGACAATCTGCTTCCAAAAATTTACATCAGAAATAAATCGAAACACTTCTATTAAAAAGATATGGTCCGACATCAAAACATTTACAGGGAATAAAACTACTAACAAGATAAAAATTTTAAACTCTGCCTCAAATCAAATTACCTCACCTCTTGAAATAGCTAATTATTTTGCTTCGTATTGGTCACAACTCTCAAATGATACAAATTTTCACCCAAATTTTATGACTGAAAAACTACACTATAAAATATATATCCTATAACCCTAGCAATATATCAACCAAAGCAAAACAAATAGAACAAAAAATTACTAAACTCGAGTTCGAAACAGCACTGTGCAGCGCAAAAGGCAAAACCCCTGGTTTCGACCGAATTTCATATCCGATGATAAAAAATTGTCCTGAACCTGTACAACAACATCCTGTACCAAGGTATTTATCCACAAAGCTGGAGAACAGCTATCATCATTCCAATTTCCAAACCCAATAGCTAATATCCCTCCTGCCTTGCATAGGGAAACTTATGGAAAAAATTATAGCTCAGAGGCTAATGTGGTTAATTTCTAACAACAATCTGATCAACGCTAACCAAGTCGCTTTTCGAAAAAAACAAAGCACAACGGATGTCCTACTTCATCCCAACCATTATGTGTCAAACGCTCTTTCAAATAAAACCCACGTAACAATATTGACAACTGATTTTGAAAGAGCTTTCGACCGCATAGGCGCGCATGTGGTGTTGCATCAGCTTGCTACCTGGAAAGTTGGTCCGACAATCTTTAATTTTGTTAAAGCTTTTTTGACCGGCCGTAGGTTACGAGTTAGAGTTGACTCAGAAACTTCCGGCACGTTCCCGCTCATCAATGGAATACCGCAAGGGTCCCCTCTCTCAGTTGCTCTTTTCATCATTTCCTTTCACCAACTAAGCAAAATTTTAGCCAAATTCAAAAATATTCAACATTCAATTTATGCTGATGATGCTATTATCTCTTCTAAACAAAATGATAATAATATCGTTAAAGATACATTTACGAAAATTTTAGATAACGTTAAAATTTGGGGAATTACCTCGGGAGCTAATATTTCTATAGCAAAATGCAAAATATTGCACATTTGTGAAAAACATAGATGTAGTAATTTTACTTTAAGGTATAACAATGTAAACATAGAATTTGTCAACTATTTGAGAATATTAGGAGTTATATTCGATGTTAGTTATACATTTAAGCAACATTGTTTAGTATTAAGAAAAAGCCTAGCTGCCCGCTTAAATCTTATAAAGTATTTAACATCCAAAAACTTTTTAATTCATGTTACGACTTTACTTAATATTACCAAATCGCTTGTACTTTCCAAAATCGATTACGCTCTTCCAATATACGGATGGTGCGCCGTTAGTCATCTGAAACAACTGTATGCAGCCTACCACACAGCAATTCGCAGGAGTATAAGCGCTTTCCCCACCACAGCTACTAAAAATATCTTAGCAGAAACAGGCTTTCCTCAATTCTCAATCGAGTTACAACTAACACATACAATCTCATACCTAAACTTTTAAATTCGAACAACCCACTACTACTAGAGGCCACAAGAAAGGTGCTCAAACAAAAGATAGAGCCACGAAATAATTCAACAATCTACCGTTGCCTTGAATTTGCCACGAGTCTACAGATCTACATCCGTCCACATAGAGTCCAAGGTAACAACCCACCACCGTGGCTCCTAAAAGAGTCCTCATTCATTTTAAATTTACATAACCTACCTAAACAATCAACTAATCCAACGGTTTATCGACAAAGTTTTAATGAACTTGAGGACTTCCTAAACCAATGGACTTTCATTTACACTGATGGATCGAAAACAGATAACAGCACAACTTTCGCCGTGGTTTAACATAATGGCCAATTAATTACTGCCGGGTCTATCGGACTTCATTGTTCCGTTTTTACTGCAGAGGCCCTAGCCTTAAATATTGCTTCCCAACATGCCGCAAAAACGAAAGAAAAGTTTATTATTTGCACCGACAGCTACAGTGCAATCGAAGCTTTTAAAAATATTGGCCATTGCAGTGCTCTAATTGGGGACATTAGAAAGATTTGCATCAAACATCCAAATAAAATCAGACTAATGTGGGTCCTGAATCATGTGGGCATACCTGGAAATGAATTTGCGGATGATGCTGCAAATGAACCCATCCGGTCACCTTGCTTTTTGTTTCACACCTCCGAAGATAAAAACCTTTTGAGGCTCATCCACAATCATCTAACGTCAATTAGATCCGCTGAGTGTCTAACTATCGAATCCCGCCAGCAAACAAAAATCTTCTCCCGTCTCCGATTGGGGCACACAAAGCTTACCCACCAACATTTGCTGTGTGGGGATCCTGCTCCTACTTGCCCGTTTTGCACTCTTCCAGCATCCATTGAACATATCTTCAACGATTGCAGCCAACTCCGCGTTATCAGAAAAAATGTATTCGGTGGCTCTAATCCTATTGAGTCTCTCAAAACTGTTAACTTGGAAAATATTATGAAAGTCGAGAAATACCTCCAAGAATGTAACATAATTAATCTTATATAACCATTTATATTAATCTGTAAATTTTTAAATATTTTCATATTATTATATACTCCAAATTTATAATTATTCGAGCCGAAAGCCCTGGCAGCTAGCGCTCCTTATTTTTCTTCTTAATCATAATAATTTATTATTGTGATTACTGTAATAAATAAATAAATAAAATCTGATCCAATTGCTTTCCATGTTCAGTTTTGTTCACTGTAAATGCACCATGGTAATCGTTAGTTATAGAATCATAATTGTTTGATTTTTGGGCATAATATTATACTACTAATAACTAAAATAACTAATAAAAATTAATTTATATTAAAATGATGTCCGAGTGCCACCCCTTCTGCATGCATATTTAACTATCGTCATGGACGAATGAAGGAGCATATGGACTTGAGACTTAGAGAAATTAGAAGTATAGGGAAATGAAACTTAACAAATTGCTGGTCATAAGGGCACAAAACTTTTTTACAGTATGCCCAAATAACAACAGTTGGAATATGCTCAGAAAAATCTTCAAAACTAGTCAAAAATGCAGCTAAACGAATTAGTAAACGACTTTATGTTTTAATTAATGTTTCTCTCTTAATTTATGACGAAAACAAATTTTTAGTTTGTCGAATTAATTTCTTCACGTAGACGCAATTTCAATATATCGACTTGTGGATCTTGAGAGTTCATTGATAATGAGAAATTAATAACAAAATTTTGTGTTTTCAATTATTTTGAAAAGTTAAGTGTATTGAAGAATTACGATGGCTAGAGTTAAATAGTGTTCGCTGAATTTTTACAACTTCATAAATTATTCTTAAAACAATCTCACACTAGCAGAATCTCGCACAAATGCATTCATATCATTGTCTATTCTATTTGTTCTTTGGGATAAACTACCTATTGTACTTTCCTTGGTGATCAGTGCTTTCAATATTTGATATAAAAAATATCGATAATTACAAGTCAAGCCTTTCTAAATTGGAAAAAGTTTTTAATATTTAAAGTAATGAATTCATTAGCAGACCTTGGTTTAATTTTATATCAAGAAACGTACAAAATGTAAGCAAGAACAATGCTATTAGGCGAAGCCATGTGTATGTATTTGTTGGGAATTTTGTATTGAATTGTTGTACATAATTCGGAAGATGATTCAAACTGAATGGCCTTTATTATATATATGTATATATATATTATAACTATTCTTAATATAAAATTTGATCCAATTGCTTTCCATGTTCATTTTTGTTCACTGTAAATGCACCATTGTAATCGTTAGTTATTTAATAATAATTGTTTGATTTTTTGGCAAATATTATACTACTAATAACTAAAATAATTTAAAAAAAATTAATTTATATTAAAATGGTGTCCGAGTATGCACCCCTTCTGCGTGCATAATTAACTATCGTCATGGACGAATGAAGGAGCATATGGACTTGAGACTTAGAGAAATTAGAAGCATAGGGAAACGAAACTTAACAAATTGCTGGTCATAAGGGCACAAAACTTTTTTACAGTATGCCCAAATAACAACAGTTGCAATAAGCACAGAAAAATCTTCAAAAGAAGTCAAAAATGCATCTAAACGAATTAAGTAAATGGCTTTATGGTTTTAATTAATCCGAAGTTGTGTTTCTCCCTTTAATAATGACGAAAACAAATTTTTAGTTTGTCGAATTAATTTTTTCACCTAGATGCAATTGCAATATTTCGACTTGTGGATCTTGAAAGTTCATTGACAATGAGAAATTAAGAAAATTTTGTGTTTTCAGTTATTTTGAGAAGTTAAGTGTATTGAAGAATTACGATGGCTAGAGTTAAATAGTGTTCGCTGAATTTTTACAACTTCATAAATTATTCTTAAAACAATCTCACACTAGCAGAATCTCGCACAAATGCATTCATATCAGTGTCTTTTCTATTTGTTCTTTGGGATAAAGTACCTGTTGTACTTTCCTTGGTGTGATCAGTTCTTTCAATATTTGAAATAAAAAATATCGATAATTACAAGTCAAGCCTTTCTAAAATGGAAAAAGTTTTTAATATTTAAAGTAATGAATTCATTAGCAGACCTTGATTTAATTTTATATCAAGAAACGTACAAAGCAAGAACAATGCTATTCGGCGAAGCCATGTGTATGTATTTGTTTGGAATTTTGTATTGAATTGTTGTACATAATTCGGAAGATGATTCAAACTGAATGGCCTTTTCATATCTGAGTGGACATTCACCTCGAAACAGATTTTGTTAGGTAAGGCAGGTAGTGTGCGTCAGTTTCCTCTGCAAAATTTCATACAGCAGACCTGCATGACCTGTGACTGACACTAACAAATTGATAAAGTTGTTTTGTTCGTTTGTTTTTCGTTGTTCAAAAATGTTTGTCTATTAATAATCAAATTAAAATTTTTATATTTAATAGTATTTAAAAATAAACGTTTATGAAACTTAATATTAAATAGTTTTGCTAATCTATCTCTAATTTTCCCTTTTTCTTTCCTATTCCCCTGCAGCTTAAATAGTGGCCAACAAATTCCAAAAAAATTGCATTTGTTACAGCAATTGCAACTGCTTATTGCTCTAAATTATTCGTGGTATTATACACACTATTTAGAATAATATCACGTTCATACTCTGGCATAAATTACTTAATTTATAATAAATTTCTTCACTTAAATCAGTAGCGTTCATTCTAATGGTTCGTAATTAATTTTGTCAATTCGGTGGCAACCCTCATATTTGTTTATTTTGTTAATTTTTTTCCCATATCGTTAATTTTTCGTTGACAGAAATGACACCTTACCTTTTCTTCGATTATTTATCGCAAAAATCAGTGCTGACACCGATCACATTTTACCCCAAGTCTGCACGGGCAATTTTTCATGGCATTACTGGGCGTCTCGACAGGCAATATTTCATTGATTGCATTGTCAATTTTAGCAATAATTGCCAATCGAGACCGCTCATTGCTCATGGTTGGCAATTCATGTCATGCCATATTGCTTTCCATGTATTGCCACCATAGAGTTGGCAATAGAGCTGTCAGTTTTGCTGTTTGACAGCCGATTCTCATTTTTCTACAAGTGTGAAAGTGTAAGCATCTAAATATGGAGTGGTGCGCGACTGAAATATATAAAGTCATTAATTTATACCGACAATTTGAATTGATATGGAACTACAGAAGTCCTAATTATAAGAGGACAGATTTAAAAAACAATGCATGGTGAGAAATTGCAAAAGAAATGAAGCGAGATGTATGCGAAACGAAAAGAAAAATTAAACATCTGCGCACAGCATACCTTGCCGAGAAAAAAAGGGTGCAAAACAGTAATAAATCTGGTTCCTCGGCAGAATTAATCCATGAGCCTCGATTATTTTATTATAGAGAAATGGGCTTTTTGGATTCTGTTGTTGTTTTGAGAAGAACAACAAGTTGCCTAAATGTGGTAAGTTGCTGCAAATTTTTGTTCTTTAAATATATATTTTAAACACTGGGTATTTAACAGGAAAGTGTTGAAGTCGCAACAGAAGCGATAGATATGGATTGAACATTGATGGAGGAAATTTCTGGAAGACCAATTCCATCACCATCGCCGCCAACCAACTGTAAACCATTGCAATCATCTTCGTCGGTAGAGTCATCATTGTCTGCAATCAGTGCAAGCTTCCGCAAAGTGACGAGCCGAAAATCACGTACAGAGGCCAAATTTGACAGCGCAGTTAACGCCATAATTGCCTCTGCAGCGCAAGTGGAGGCAGAAAATGTTTTCACTTCATTTGCCAAGACAATTGCGCTGCAGCTACAAAAGTTGCCATTGACAGAAGCGACGGAAACGATGTCGGAAATATATAGCCACGTGACATCGAAGCTTCTTGCTAACATGAAGGCTTCAGAGACTGCTGCACAGGAACCAAACATGTTGGAAACTAATTTTTTTCTGAATTTTTTTTTACATTTGTTTTTGAAGTTTTATATTTTTTTTATTTTTGATTTGAAACTTTTTTATATATTTGATTTTGAAGTTTTATTTTTGATTTTGAAGTTTTTTTTAAATTTAAAATTTTTCTATTTTTGATTTTGAATTTACAGATTTTTTGTGTTTTTAATAAAAGACTGGTCCACAACTAGGACCACATATGCCAGGGCATTCCTCTAGTGATTTTTTTGATGCTTTTATTTATGTGATATTTTTTGTATTTACCATATTTTTAAGTGCCTTTGAAAAAAATTTGAAATGAAAGAAAGGAAGTTTTGAATCAAAATTTTATTCAATTTATTTCTTCAATAGGTAGCACAGCAACTTGTATTTTTAAGTTGACCCATTGAAATGCTACATCGTCATCAGTAACACAATACTTGCACACGTTTTCTCTAATCTGGCATGCGTACTTGTACGATTCCTGCTCATGCACTGGCAAAGATGATATGGTTTTCGGTAGGTCTTGTTTAAAATTATCTTGACCAGGTATTTGCGGATCCATACGTGTTTTTGTGAGGAAATTGTGCAATATGCAGCAGGCCTTCAAAAGTGAATCACATGTGTCGACGGATATTTCAATAGGCCGATGGAAAATCCGAAAACGTGAGACAAGCCGCCCAAACGCCATCTCTACTGTCATCCGGGCTCTGCTTAGTTGATAATTCAATGCTTCTTGTGAGGCGCTTAAATTTGCGTTTCGGTTGTATGCTTTCATCATATGACGATTCAGGCCGAAAATGTCGTTGCCAATGAAGAAGAACGGTGTTTTATTTATTTGGCCTTCTAATGGCTTTTCGGGTGGAAGATTTAGTTCTCCCGATATCAACGCCTGATATAATGAGCAGTTTTTGTAAACGACCACGTCAGACGCTCTTCCATTTCCACCAATGTCCAAATAAATAAATCGGCTATGGGCATCAACAACGCCAAGCAATACGATGCTAAAAAATCCCTTATAATTGAAGAAGTCCGACCCAGAGTGAGGTGGAGCTTTGATTCGAATGTGCTTCCCATCGATAGCACCTCGCGTGTGCGGGAATTGCCAAATCTTTTCGAAATCATCGGCCACAGCCTGCCATTCATGTTCATTTCGAGGGGTCTGTAAAAAAGTATTTTTGAATTGGGAAATTACTCGGATAAATAATCATTCAATCATTTCACATTTACCTTCAAGTATTGATCCTGCAAGACATCAATTATTGCTTGCAACACTTCAGGTAAAAAAGCACTTATGGTTTTTCTTGATATCCGCGCCAGGAACTCCAATGACCTGAATGAGTCGGCGGTAGCCAATTATCTTAAAGTGATTGCAAGTCGAAGCCTGGAAGTTATTGAAGATCTCATCATTGTGTTGCGCTTTTCAATTCTTGGCAGAACCTTGTTAATAACACATCAATTAATTAAAATAAAGATTGCATTGAATTAAAAAATGTTATTTACCAGACAGAGCAGTTCTTCGAACTTGCCAATGCTCATTCTCGAAAAATTTTGAAAGTCCTGGCCATCTTCCCACAATATGTCTTTCAAAAGATGAGCTTCCAAATCGTGCATTTGTCGCTTCTCTAAAAAAGGATTAACCCAAAATCTAGGCTTTCTCCTTTTTTCCTCCTCTTCATACAAATCGTACAATTGTTTGAGGCAGTCAAGCGCTCGCGCGCAGCGTACTATCCGTTTCGATGCCATTTCTAAAATGGCGATGGTATAACATAAAAATGCCCACCACTACGGCATTGCCATTGCTTTCAATGAAATTTGACAGATGGCAAGCAATGAAAAATTTCCCGTGGAGACGTAGGGTTACAAACAGTCAAATTTCATTGAAAAATATGGCAATATTTTAATGGTGGACATTGCCATGTTATGTCATCGTCATTTTGAAAATATCGTCAAACAATCTAGTTCGCTGTGCCCGTGGTCTCGATTCAATAAAATAATTGTTTGATTTATACGATGAAGAGGAAATAAGAAGGAAGCAGAGATTGGTAAATCTGTCTTAACAAAAATGGGAAATGCACAGTCTCCATCCATTTTCGCGTTTTTATTCATTTAACAGACGCGGTAAGACTAACGAGTTATCCGATGCTGCTAGTGTGAGCGTCACGAAAAAATGAAAAACAGTTGGCAAACAAACAAAATGACAACTTATAGCAACACAGCATGTTGGCAATTTGCTGTCTCCAGTGGCAATTTGCTTGAAATTGCCGATTGCAAGCAATCAAAAATTGCCCTTGGAGACGTGGGTTTAATTTGGTGGTAATTTATATAAATTAGGTACATAATTTCAAGGTCATTTCATTGACAGATATCCCATGGCGAAATTACTTAATTTGGACACGATTTATCCATAAATCAAGAATAAGCCGTAAATTACGATAGGGAGAACATAATATAAAATTAAAAACAGCCGTTGAATAATAATGAGTTAATTTGTGATTTATTTTGTCAGTACATATAGATATTCTCTAAAATTTTTGCAAATAGCTTTTAATTTATTAAATTTGATGATGTCTTCTTCACAAATTGTTGGCCTGCAATTACAATTTTTTGAGCATGAAATTAAGTGATTAAACGCAAGATATTTGTTTTCACTAACATAACTAATAGAGTGCATGCTTACGAAAAATTTATACATACATTTCAGTATTGATCCGGGCATTCTGTTCTAAATGGATAAACATGCGTGAAACGGCGAAGAAGACAGCCGATGTCCGCAGAATTTATGTACCGTTCAATCATTTTTTTGGTCACATGTATAGTGTAAATGAATTTATTGTGATTGTTGCACATGTTTTGCATACGCCTGTAGTGAAAATTATAGACAGACTTCAAAATATAGTAGTAAAATTAATTAAAAATAAATTAAGAAATCAAATGATTAAGTTACTAGTTCCAAACTTATCTATAAATTAACCAATTGCTGACTTTTTTGCGTGTATAATAAATTGTTAGTATTTCTTGTTCTTTCTTTTCAATTGTATAAAAAGAGAAGTAAAGACAGACATGGGAATTTGAAGAAAAACAGTTATTATTCTTTTATAATTTTATTTGCTTTTTTTAATTCCTCATTTTAGAGGTAAATCTTCAAGTTAACGCGTGTGTCCGCAAAGGAAAGTCCGCAAAGTGTCCGCAAAGGAAAGTGGTAGGCGACATCGTGAATTAACATATAGAATTAACATATGTATTTCTCATTTATGCACAAAAATTGTTATACATGACGAGTACACATTATTATATTTATATATATATATATATATATATATATATATATATATATATATATATATATATATATATATATATATATATATATATATATATATATATATATATATATATATATATATATATATATATATATATATATATATATATATGTATTTTACATATACATGAGTTATTCTAGTATTTTAAATAGTTGGATTTACTGCTGGGAAATGGCGAATATTTGGTGAAATAAAATCATATCAAATCAGGGCTACGTTAAAATTTAACTTTTAGGGGATCAGTTCATTTGTATTTTAAAACGAAATACAAAACTTCTGAAAAAATTGTGGTGTATAATCAAAAAAAAATTATAATATTTAATTTGGAATTGAAAACTCAAATGTTAACAAGTTCATTTAATATATTATAACTATTCTTAATATAAAATCTGATCCAATTGCTTTCCATGTTCATTTTTGTTCACTGTAAATGCACCATTGTAATCGTTAGTTATTTAATAATAATTGTTTGATTTTTTGGCATAATATTATACTACTAATAACTAAAATAATTTTAAAAAAATCAATTTATATTAAAATGGTGTCCGAGTATGCACCCCTTCTGCGTGCATAATTAACTATCGTCATGGACGAATGAAGGAGCATATGGACTTGAGACTTAGAGAAATTAGAAGCATAGGGAAACGAAACTTAACAAATTGCTGGTCATAAGGGCACAAAACTTTTTTACAGTATGCCCAAATAACAGTTGCAATAAGCACAGAAAAATCTTCAAAAGAAGTCAAAAATGCAGCTAAACGAATTAAGTAAATGGCTTTATGGTTTTAATTAATCCGAAGTTGTGTTTCTCCCTTTAATAATGACGAAAACAAATTTTTAGTTTGTCGAATTAATTTTTTCACCTAGATGCAATTGCAATATTTCGACTTGTGGATCTTGAAAGTTCATTGACAATGAGAAATTAAGAAAATTTTGTGTTTTCAGTTATTTTGAGAAGTTAAGTGTATTGAAGAATTACGATGGCTAGAGTTAAATAGTGTTCGCTGAAATTTTACAACTTCATAAATTAATCTTAAAACAATCTCACACTAGCAGAATCTTGCACAAATGCATTCATATCAGTGTCTTTTCTATTTGTTCTTTGGGATAAACTAGCTATTGTACTTTCCTTGGTGTGATCAGTGCTTTCAATATTTGGAAAAAGTTTTCTAAATTGGAAAAAGTTTTTAATATTTAAAGTAATGAATTCATTAGCAGACCTAGGTTTAATTTTATATCAAGAAACGTACAAAATGTAAGCAAGACCAATGCTATTAGCCATGTGTATGTTTTTATTTGGAATTTCGTATTGAATTGTCGTACGTAATTCGGAAGATGATTCAAACTGAATGGCCTTTTCACATCTGAGTGGACATTCACCTCGAAACAGATTTTGTTAGGCAAGGCAGGTAGTGTGCGTCAGATTCCTCCGCAAAATTTCATACAGCAGACCTGCATGAGCTGTGACTGACACTAACAAATTGATAAAGTTGTTTTGCTCCTTTGTTTTTCGTTGTTCAAAAATGTTTATCTATTAATAATCAAACTAAAATTTTTATATTTAATAGTATTTAAAAATATCATGGGAAAAGTACTGTGAGGAGATTGAATCCCTCCCAGCAGCTACCCGACTCCAGAAATCACTCAAATGGCCTTTCTACACTCAAGAAGCCTGACGGAAATATTACGGAGAGCCTGGAAGAGACGGGACAGCTTTCGTTGGACACTCACTTTCCAGGCTGTGCCACTAGCGGAGAGGATAGTGAAATCATCGAGAATACTCGTTTCTTGATGCCTACACGGAGGGAACTCTCACTGGCTCGCAGAATCTTCACCGTCAACAAAACCAAATGGGCTATCTCCACTTTTAGATCATTCAAATCCCCAGGTGTCGATAATATAGAACCGTGCCTACCGCAGCAAGGTGTTGATGTATTGGCACCTGTGCTTACAAACATTTTCAGGATAAGCCTGGAACTAGGCATAGTGCCTAAACCTTGGACGAAGGCTAGGGTGGCTTTCATACCGAAAGCATGCAAAAAGGCGGACCACATGCCAAAAGCCGATCGGCCCATTAGCCTAACGTCATTTCTGCTAAAAGTTATGGAAAAAATTCTGGACCAATATATCAGGGAAACTTATCTTAAAGATTCTCCTCTGCATATTGAACAATATACCTACCAATCAGGCAAATCTACTGAGACAGCCATACATAGCTTAACGAGCAAAATTGAAAAGGCGTTTGAGGGTAAAGAAATAGCTCTCTGTACATCGGTTGACATTACGCGGGCTTTTGACAATGCTACTTTCAGATCAATTGAGGAGGGGATGAACAGGAAAGGTATACAAAGACTGATCATAACATGGGTTCTCAATATGCTGAAAAACAGAACGACAATCTTTGAAACAGGGACAGCAAAGCAAATTGTCAGGTCAACCAAAGGATGTCCCCAGGGGGGCGTCCTATCGCCACTCCTATGGTTATTGGTTATCGACGAGCTCTTACAAACTCTCAATGACCTCGGATACGAAGTTCAGGGCTTAGCGGATGATTTGGTAATTATGGTCAGAAGCAAGTTTGACTCTACCATAACAGATCGTATGCAACTAGCCCTTGACATCACTCAAAACTGGTGTCAGGAGAAAGGACTATCGATAAATCGGAATAAAACAAACTTGGTACCCTTCATTAGATGAAAGAAACTGAATCTGGGGATCTTAACTTTAGGGACCACGAACTTAATAATGTCCGACGAAATGAAATATCTAGGGGTAATCCTACACAAAACTCTAAATTGGAAAAACCACTTATCATGGTTAACTAGTAAAGTCTTAAGAGCAGCCTACGCCTGCCAGAGGCTGTACGGTAAAACATGGGGACTACGACCAAAAATGATGGTGTGGTCATATAAAACAATAATAATACCAATGATCACATGTTCTGCTTTGGTATGGTGGCCAAAAGTAAATCAAACAAAGGCTCAGATGACCTTTAACAAGATTCACCGTATAGCCTGTATGAGTGTGACGGGAGCAATGAGAACGTGTCCCACACTAGTTTTAGGAATAATCACTGAATTGACTCCCCGAAACCTTGTAGTTAAGAGGATGGTAGCCAGCGCGGCCCTACGGCTACCTAATCTAGCCCATATTAAAGATGGCAACCTTTCGGGGCACGCAAAGACTCTGTACACTCTCTGGAATTCTCGATGCCTCATGGTCTTCGACAAGATAGACAGAAAATTAGACTTCCCCAAGGACTTCAAAGCGGTCATCAGTGACCGTTTAGCTTTTTTTTGTTTTTTTTTTGTCGGAACAATCTAGTGAGCGCAGCACTCAGACGGAGTATATATCCATTGTACTGCACTTAAGGTTCCCTTTTACTCTGCTTTAAATCTACCCGACCTCCGAAGAAATAGAAGTAGATCCTGCGGTGCCAAGCAGCCAAGTTGGTTACTCCTCAGCACATCAGTGCCAAAAATCCCAAACCTGATTCGAGCAAAGGCAGGGCAGACGCAAAGGAAATGGTCCGCCGTCTCGTCTTCTTCTCTGCTGGGCACAGCGCACTCTCTGATATGCCAATCCTTTCCATGTGCCTAGCCCATAGAAAGTGCCCCGTCATCACGCCAATCAACACCCTGCAGTCCCTCGTACCTAAAGATAGAAGGAACCGTGACCATTGGTCAGATATAGCAGGTAGCATAATTTTCGTCCATCCGCAGCCTCTCTCAGCCCACCATGCTCGCTTGTGGGTCGAAACAACCCACTTGTTTGCAGTGGCTTTGATGACAGCAGAAGGGAGTGGCAGAACAAGCTCAGGGCCAATAAAAACAGCCTCAGAGCCCATCCTGGCCAAAGACTCAGAGGTCTCGTTACCCGCAATGCCAACGTTTCCCGGTACCCAAGTCATGTGAGTGTCACGAAGAAATGAAAAACAGTTGTCAAACAAACAAAATGACAACTTACAGCTACACAGCATGTTGGCAATTTGCTGTCTCCAGTGCCAATTTGCTTCAAATTGCCAATTGCAAGCAATCAAAAATTGCCCTTGGAGACGTGCGGTTAATTTGATGGTAATTTATGATAAATTACATAATTTTAAGGTAATTTCATTAACAGATTTCCAATGGCGAAATTACTTAATTTGGACACGATTTATCTATAAATCAAGAATAAGCCGTAAATTACGATAGTGAGAACATAATATAAAATTAAAAACAGCCGTTGAATAATAATGAGTTAATTAGTGATTTATTTTGTCAGTACATATAGATATTCTTTAAAATTTTTGCAAATAGCTTTTAAATTATTAAATTTGATTCTGTCTTCTTCACAAATTGTTGGCCTGCAATTACAATTTTTTAAACATGAAATTAATTGATTAAACTTCAGATATTTGTTTTCACTAACATAACTAATAGAGTGCATGCTTACGAAAAATTTATACATACATTTCAGAATTGAACCGAGCATTCTGTTCTAAATGGAGAAGCATGCGTGAAACGGCGAAGAAGACAGCCGATTCCCGCAGAATTTATTTACCGTTTAATCATTTTTTTGGTCACATGTATAGTGTAAATGAATTTATTGTGATTGGTGCACATGGTTTCCATACGCCTGTAGTGAAAATTATAGTGAAAATATAGACAGCCTTCAAAATATACTAGTAAAATTAATAGTCAGAAATCAAGTGATTAATTTACTAGTTCCAAACTTATCTATAAATTAACCAATTGCTGACTTTTTTGCGTGTATAATAAATTGTTAGTATTTCTTGTTCTTTCTTGTCAATTTTATAAAAAGAGAAGTAAAGACAAACATTGGAATTTGAAGAAAAACAGTTATTATTCTTTTATAATTTTATTTGCTTTTTTTAATTCCTTGCAATAAATAAATAGTTAGTTATTTTAATTTAACCAGCGATTGTTTGATTACTACACGATCCAGTGGTATGAATCCGAGTACAGAGAGTTATAGTAAATTGTCAGGAGGGCAACTTCGTAGCAGAATAAATTGTCGAGAGGGCAATTTCGTAACAATATATATGAATTTTACATATGTATATATGAGTTTTTCTAGTATTTTAAATAGTTGGATTCACTGCTGGGATGTTGTCTATGTTTGTGTAAAATGGCGAATATTTGGTGAAATGAAATCATATCAAATCAGGCCTCTCTAAAATTTAACTTTTAGGAGGTCACTTCATTTGTATTTTAAAACGAAATACGAAACTTCTAAAAAAAATTGTGATATATAATCCAAAAAAAATTATAATATTTAATTTGGAGTTGAAAACTCAAATGTTAGCAAGTTTATTTAATTTCAATCTATTCTTAATATAAAATCTGATCCAATTGCTTTCCATGTTCACTTTTGTTCACTGTAAATGCACCATGGTAATCGTTAGTTATAGAATCATAATTGTTTGATTTTTTGGCATAATATTATACTACTAATAACTAAAATAATTAATAAAAATTAATTTATATTAAAATGGTGTCCGAGTGCCACCCCTTCTCCGTGCATATTTAACTATCTTCATGGACGAATGAAGGAGCATATGGACTTGAGACTTAGAGAAATTAGAAGCATAGGGAAACGAAACTTAACAAATTGCTGGTCATAAGGGCACAAAACTTTTTTACAGTATGCTCAAATAACAACAGTTGCAATCATGAATGAAAGAATTATAAGATTACGCCGATAGTGTTGACAAAGTGTTCTCTCTCTGCGCATGACGTCACATCTCTAGTATTCTTAAGTAAATTGTTAAATATGTATGGAGATTCGCATGAAACAATAAATTGAGAAGAAATTGTAATCTAATGTGTGTAAAAAATTAAAACGGTTAAGAAAAAAATTGTATTAGACCGTTTTTAAAAACTAATATATTTAATCCATTTAAATATTTATGAATTTGTTAGAGTAAAATGTCGGGTTATTTACTGTTTTTTGCAGACATTTCTTCCTGGAGATAATTGATAGACAGAAATAATACTTACTAATTATAAAAAATGAAAATATCATTATATATTGAAGAAAGTGATAAAAAGGCAGTATATACTAACAATATACTGCCTTTTTATAAGCGTATTACAACCAGTGCCCCCTCTTAAAACCCAGTACAAATGAAATACATTTTTGGACGATAACGAATCAAGTTTTTAGTTTAGTGTTTTATTCCACTTTCTTTTTCTATTTTTCGACAATTCAAATAGGTCTCTGTTTAATTTTCTAATTAAGAAGTACATTCGTGCACGAAAGAATAGTTTTTTTACTTTTTCGCTGCACTGAATGCTACAATTGAAGGCTTACAATTGAATGCATAACAAATTTCTGGAGATGTGACGTCAAAGAGAGTGTGAGAGAATTCAACCAAACATAACGGACCTGCGCAATGCGTAATCTTGTATTCTTTCATTCATGAGTTGCAATAAGCTCAGAAAAATCTTCAAAATACGTCAAAAACGCAGCTAAACGAATTAAGTAAACGACTTTATGGTTTTAATTAAACCGAAGTTGTGTATCTCTCTTTAATAATGACGAAAACAAATTTTTAGTTTGTCGAATTAATTTTTTCACCTTGACGCAATTGCAATATTTCGACTTGTGGATCTTGAGAGTTCATTGACAATGATAAATTAATAACAAAATTTTGTGTTTTCAGTTATTTTGAAAAGTTAAGTGTATTGAAGAATTACGATGGCTAGAGTTAAAAAATGTTCGCTGAATTTTTACAACATCATAAACTAATCTTAAAACAATCTCACACTAACAGAATCTCGCACAAATCGATCAGTGTCTATTCTATTTGTTCTTTGGGATAAACTAAATTAAACAGCAGACGTGCATGAGCTGTGACTGACACTAACAAATTGATAAAGTTGTGTTTTTCTTTTTTTTTTGGTTGTCCAAAAATGTTTGTCTATTAATAATCAAACTAAATATTTTATATATAATAGTATTTAAAAATAAACGTTACTGAAACTTAATATTAAATAGTTATGCTAACCTATCTCTAATTTTCCCATTTTTTTGCCTGTTCCTCTTGTTGGGTACCGTATTTGGCTGTCCTCGGGAAGGTCCTCTTGCTGCTTGTCCTGGCGCGCGAGTACCTGTAAACCTAGATTCACTCTTTAGAATAAAACACTACATCACTTTTAGTTTAAAAACAACAAGCACTTTATTCTTAAAGTACTAATTCTATATACGATTCACAAAAAACTATTACAGTCTACATATTGACTTTTCTGGTGTTTCAGTTACGCAATTGTTGATTGGTGTCAGTTGCTCAAGCCAACTGACCTACTGAATGTAGAAGTGTCGTCAGTGCATTCTAAATGTCCTTCGTCAGCTTGACTGCGGAACTGTGACACCCTAAAAGTTTACATAATAATTAATACATAAATACTATTCAGTTACAATATTTGCACCCTAGAAATATGTGCTCTCTTAATGAATTTAATTGCGTAAAGCTAACCACACAAAATGTGTAGTATTTGTTAGGAGTCGGTGCTGTGAAACAACTACGCGTAGCTTGATTCTAACTCACAACATCCCTCCCCTCTTTCTAAAAGAAGTTAGTGCAACTAACTTCCATTAAATCTTTACAACATATTTCTTGCACTGCAAACAATTATGTGCATCGATTTAACTCTATAGTACATAATAATATAATTTGTGTTGAAGTCAGCTCCTTGGTACATAAACCAAGAACTTGTTGAAATGTTATAGGTCACTTGAAACCGTATAACTGTAATAGAGAACACTTAGGCAGTTAAGCTCAAATGTTGAAGATAGCTCCATGGTACATAAACCAAGAACTTGTTGAAATGTTATAGGTCACTTGAAACCGTATAACTTTAATTGAGAACACTTAGGCAGTTAAGGTGATTCTGATTCTTTATTGGAATTGTACAATTATTTATATCAATTTTATGCTGATTGGTTTAAATATAATTAACAATAAAGTGACGGACAAAACTGCACCGTTGTCAATAATCAAACACGAGCCAACATCATTATATCATTCCCATACATAATTTAGCGCACATTGCAACCAAGTGAAATATGATCGCCTAAGTCAATGCACTGGGCAGCTACTTTGAAGGGAATGAGTTCAACAAGCAAGTGTTGGCCTTGATAATATGAAATTTTGGTTTTGCGTGTGCTGGTTTCTGTCAATGGTGCATTTTCGCTGTACTGATAAAAAATAAACATAAAGTGCAATTGTTGATCTGTTCAGTGTGACTGAACAATTTGTTTTATTTTTTTTATTTTTGGGTTCTATCACGGTTGTTTTTTTCCTTTTTTATTCTCTTCTTTTCCATATATTTTTTTTCCTCTAGCTTTTATTTTGTAGCTTTTTTTTCGTTACTTTATTTTTGTTCTTTTATTTTTATCTATAATTTTTTTCTTATATTCCCCTTTGTATAATTTCGTCTTTTCTCTTTTCTCATTGGCGTATATACAAACATCTATACAATAGCACATTTTATTTTATACCTAAAATATTATGTTATACTGCGACTTCTTCTACGTGCCTGTCTAGTTGACGGCCGCTTTTGTCGGAGTTAAATCCCTCGATTAACTCCGCATACCCCTCCCATCTTTCTGGACCGGTACGTATGATATTCGAGGCTGGCGATTTTGTTTACCATTAACTTCTTCTCTCGATTTATATATCGTGCCCCAACGGATGTAGGTGGTACTGCCTCTGCTTATAGTATTTAGCTTGTAAAATGCATTTGAAATACATGAGAGATTACAATACTCCTCCTTTATTTACTTTGCAGCAATGCGTTTTATGATGCAAGTATTTCTCTTGGCGCCCAACATGGGGCTCGAATCCACGACCCCGAGATAAAGAGTTCGTACTCTTTGCAGTTTTTCTCTTGAGCTTTTTTACATTGGAATTTGACTTCGTTGACCTCGATGTGTAGACTATCGGTATTTCTCCGAGATACACTGTTAATGACGCAATTTGCATACTCCGATCAGATACCAGTCTCTGTGTCTTCTTCTAGTAAATGAATTTCATAAGCGAATAATATTTCTTATGTTCATCCTCTAGATTGAACATATACTTTACTGAAGCAATTGACTTCCGTAAGACGAATTTCCTCTGTTTATTATATTTGGGGGTGGTTTCAGTCACCCTCCTTATGCTTTTGCCTATCTTCAACTTATTCAAAAACAATTCTGGTCAGATTGTGATCCACTGGGTGGACATTGTAACGTAACACTGTTTATTTTTTCATTGTTTGTCAATAAACCCATCCAAAACGTGATCAAACACTGCGGCCATATGCTGTTTCGAGAATATCACTTTAGCCGCCATTCATCCCCAATCCATCGAATAATACGTTGGTCCTTCAGTCCGCACCGTCTTCCGATATACGCTATTCCCGGAACTTCCTGCTTCGATGCACATCATCAGAACTGAATACTTATAATAATTTTCTTAATTTTCTAGCTAACATTTTAGTTTGATATCTTTCTATGCTTAAGTTTAGTCGAACGTTTCATAAGTTTATTTAATAAATCAATTTCAAAATTATATACTATATACTCGTATACTCTTGGGTATAATGTTCCTATTTAGTATAATTGTATTTGCTTTTGATTATTACACTTATTTCATTATAAATTTAGATTTTAATTTATTTATTTCTGTAACTCTATTTTCTAAACTACTTTTGTTTTTAATGTGAACTTTTACACAGATTACAATTTTTTAATTTATAACTTTTCTTAATGCGAGTATATTTTGAAAATTTAATATGTACTAATCCGTACTTATTTTGTGAAATTGGTAAGAACCAAAATTCGTTTAGAAAATATAGAATTTCTTTTAAATCATAGTCATTATTTTTCAATTTTCTTTTTATTACTTTTCTTTTTGTTTAAATATTTCATAATTTGTTTCATATCATTTCTCTTTTTATATAATATGTTTTCAAATTTTCCAATTCTTTTGCCCTCTGACATAAACAAAATTTTATATCAATTCTGGACAAAACTAGTTGCCCATTATACACAAGCGAGTGTATAAAAGATAAACACGTTCATGTGAAAAAATTGTCCATTGCATGACTCAATTTTTCATTGCATCTAACTACTCTATATGTTTCAATTTACTACAAGCCTGATATGTATATATCCGTTAACAAGTGTATTTCCCTACACCATGTAACCTGCTCTTATATGAATACATTCATACATTCAAGGCATACTATAATTTGGTAACCTAAATATATTATTCTAATATAATATATTGAAACGTGATAGCTCAGTGAAAAGGCATTGCATACTTTTAGGATCCCATCTGGAGAATGAGTGCCCCCTGTGAGTCAAGATGCGAACTATTCGAATAAAAGCTTATTCAAAACCATCTGTCGGTAATATGAAAAAGAATATTCTCAACTTCTGCCGAAATGGATCGAAAATTCTAGAAAATACGAGAATGGCGTAAAATTCTTTACTCCAACCTTTCGAAAACTATAAAAGCGACAAAACTGTTCAAAGTCGAAGACAGTGGATCAGAGACCATAAAAATGTGTACATCAGGCATTTTAATCGAAGAAGCAGTATTAGCAGTATTTGTAATTTTGCAAAGTGATGAAATTCATTATTAAATAAAGTGATGAAATTACTTATTAAAAAAAGTGACTAATGGTTTGTGAAATAAAGTGCAAATAATAACTAAGTCAACTTTAAGCCTAATATTAAATGTGTAAATAGCAATAATTAAATAAAGCTAATTATTTTAATTTAACCTTTAATTAATTATTATTAATTATTAATTAATTATTTTAATTGATTACTACACAATCCAGTGGTACGAGTCCGAGTACAGAGAGTTAGAGAAATTGTCAGGAGGGCAATTTTGTAACAGAGTAAATTGTCAAGAGGGCAATTTCGTAACAATATATACTCGTATATCGAGTTTTTCAATAAGAGCGTACAAAAGTTTTTTTTAAATAAATCAAAACCGGTTTTAGATATCAATGAAATTCTTTATTCCTGTGAAAGTACGTTCGATGCCATTATGTATGGAACTCGATTTCTTTTGCATGGCCACCACGGGCACGCTTGCAGAAGTCCAGAGCATAAATCGGCCGATGCTGCTGCAATTTCACGTTCGATATTCGTATGAAGTTCATCAATCGTCGCGTGGCTTGTTGGCATAGACCAATAGTCCCAATGACGCCGCCGGCCCATAAACCGCACCAAACCGTAATTTTTTCGGGATGCAATGATGACTCATGGAGTACGTGTGGATTGCTGTCTAACCAATAACGCATATTTTGCTTATTGACGAAGCCATTCAGCCAGAAATGAGCCTCATCGCTGAAGATCATTTTCCGATGAAAATTCGAATCATTTTCAAGTTGTTGCTCAGCCCAATTCACGAACATACGACGCTTATGGTGGTCAAGCGGCTTCAGTTCTTGCGTCAATTTGATTTTGTAAGGATGGAAGCCAAGCTCTTTTCGCAAAATTCGCCACAACGACGTCACAGGGATGCCCAACGCTTGAGAACGACGTGTGAGAGACACATTTGGGCTTTCTTGAACGAAGCCTCAGCGGCAGCAATATTCTCGACACTACGGGCACTTCTTTGTCTCACTGGTACGGGAACATTTTGTACTGTGCCTGTGGATTAAAAATTTTCCACTAGACGCTCAATTGTTGATCTGCTAGGACAATTATGACGACCATAAATTGGACGTAGCGCTCTTAAAGTTGAGGCGACTGACTCCGAATTTCGGTAGTAAATTTTAATAATTTCGACTCGTTGTTGGCTCCTATATCTTTGCATGATGAAATGACAAGCCTTACTGAAGAGAAATGTCAACAGAGCGGGAAAAAATATGGCGTCGTTTGCTGTCACTATCGATTTACTTTTGTAGCGTTTCTTTTGAAGAACCCTTTACTTTCTGAAGTGTTTTTTCCCAACCTAAATGCATTACTGCTTCATGAAAATGGTTAGTCACTGAACACCTAAATGATCTCTGGATCACGGTCATACATCGTGTCCTTCCGTTTCTTTATATCTTGCGATCAAAGATTCCGACCCTTAGCTCATAGCTCTTAGATGCTACATCTTCCTTCAATCCCCTTTATATATACCCTTTGTATATATACTCGTATATATATATATATATATATATATATATATATATATATATATATATATATATATATATATATATGTACATTTCAAATCCCCACACGCTAATGTCCTAAGCAATAAACAGAAAAACCTATGTATATCTACATGTAGCCTGCTACAGTATGTAAATATCTGCAAAAATATACATACGTACATACCTATTCTGTATATTTTTTTACACATATATACATATATATACTTACTTCACCAGCGATTCTGTTGCCTGGCGTTAGCGCTTATGCGTCGAATTTCAGTTCATAAACTGCCGTATGTATGTATGTATTATAAGTTAAGTTTTATATTAATTACCCACGACTGTCTTATGATTTTATTTTTGAATTACGTCCAATGAACCCTTTTTTATTATTTAATATTTAAAAAAAATCTTTCTCCATGGTGCTTCATTCGGCTATAGTGTCTAGTACACTTTACATTACGTCAATTTCATTTGGACGAGTTTAATTGGCACACTTCTGCTGGCATTGACTTTGAAAATCGGAGCTGTGTGTGTTATTTGATATACACACGTACGTATCTACGTTTTTATCTTGTGTTTACACTTGTAAAACACATGTCCTAGTTGTGTGGTCTCATGTGGAACAATTTCAATAAATTATTATGTAGCTTTTTATGCTTGCCCTTAATTGTTACGACTGTTTCAACTGGGCTGCGGATCTCTGCTACTATGTACATACGGACCTATCCAAACAGGTGAGAACCTATCCAAACAGGGAATTCTCCTAGCCTGATTCTCCATTAGTACTTGGTCACCCACATGAAAGACTACTGGATTTAGTACCTTGTTGTTGGCTTCCCTGGGTACCCGTTTAGCACAATCCTGGTTTTCTCTAACCAATTCGTGCGCTCGCTGTAGCTGACACTTTTGCACGTTATTGGGGTCGTCAGCATTGTATATTGGCGCACATTTGCGCTTCAAATTTGCCGGCATATTGAAATCAAACCCGTAGAGCGTCCTAAACGGATTTTGCTTCGTTGATACATGCACAGTATTGATGTGTACATGCATTGCAGTGCTCAACCATTGATCCCAATTCCAGCCGTCTTCCTTGGCAAAACTGCGGAAGTACTCGGCCAGAGGTCGATAACTACGTTCCAATGAGCTATTCGTCTGTGGATGATATGGTGTTATATGCAATTACTTGATTCCCAGCATTTTATACGTTTCTGAGGATAGTTTTGATACAAAATTTGAACCATTGTCGGTTATCAAGACCTTAGGAATGTTGTACCGTGTTATAATTTCGTCAAAGAATGCCTTGGCCACCGTACTTGCTTAAGCATCGAGTATAGCCACGCTCGCCATATACTTTGAGAAATCGTCTTCTAACGTCAAGATGTATTTATTTCCCGAAATTGTCTCAGGTAAAATACCTACAATATCCATATGAACTATATCAAATGGCTGTTTTGGTGTATCAGTTAAAACCATTGGCATTTTTTTTAGCCTTGAACTCTTGTCGGCCTAGCATTTTGGGCAACTCTTTACATATTTTTAATGTCTTTGAATACATAACATCTCTTGTCGCATCAATTTTATTTTCTTGCATTCTCTGGGCCTTCTCCTTATCTTATCTTGCTTTGGCCCTCGCTTGCACTACTGATAACTTCTGTGCCTGCGGTACTCTGCTTAGTGCGTCCGCAATCAGATTCTTTTTCCCAGGTTTGTATATGATTTCAAAATCATACTCATACAATTTCTGTCTGAACTTGTCTAGCCTAGACGTTTGGTCTTTCAAATTGGCTATGCCTCTCAACGGATGGTGATCAGTATATATTTTAAATTGACGAAAGAAATTCCTTCTCTATCGTAGAGTATCTCTTCTCCGTATCGCTAAGCGCCCTGCTTGCGAATGCTATTGGCCGGTCACTACCGACTTCCCCTTGTGACAATACTGCCCCTAATGCTACATTGCTAGCATCAGTGGTCAACAAAAAAGTTTGCCCAAAGTAGGGGTACGCCAAAATCGGTGGCGAGCTAATTATTACTTTTAGCCTCTCGAATGCTTGCTGACATCTGTCTGTCCATTCGAACTTTGCTTCTTTTCGTAGCAACTTACTCACTGGCAACACAATTCCGGCTAGTCCTTCCACGAACTTTCTATAATAGTTCACTAGTCCTAGGAATGCTTGCACTTCTTTTCTATTTCTCGGAACCGCTAAATTTTTAACGCATTCCACCTTCTGCGGGTCAGGCAGTGATCCTGCCTCTGAACAACGATGGCCTAAATAAACCACCTCTCTCTTCGCAAAAATTGACACTTCTCCGAGTTCAATTTCAAATTGTGTTCTCGTAATTTCTGGAGCACCTTGCACAAGCTGCTGCAAGTTCTTCCTATAAATTACAATATCATCCAGATACTCAAAACAATCTAACCCTTGCAAGCCTGTTAGCACAAGGTTCATTAGCCATTGGAAGGTAGCCGGTGCCCCTGTTAATCCAACCGGCATTCTGTTAAACTCATAATGCCCTAAACCGGTGCTGAACGCTGTTTTTTGCTTATCTTGGGTATCCACTAGAACTTGGTGGTAGCCACTCGCTAAATCAAGTTTAGAAAAATATCGACTGTGTCCCAATTGATCCAGAATTTCTTCTATCCTTGGTATCGGGAACACCTGCTTGATAGTGGCGTCGTTCAATTTCCTAAAATCGACGACCATTCTCCACTTCTTTTGACCCTGAGCACCTCACTTCTTTGGTACCAAAATTATTGGTGTGTTCCAAGGCGAGATACTCGGTGAAATTATGTTATCCTTTAACATTCCTTCCACTTGCCTATTTACCTAATCTTTGTGAGCTTGTGGCAATCTGTATTGCTTCTGGTTTATTGGCGGTTGATCCACCCTAGTAGGTATTTCATGCTCTACCTCTGTCTCCTTCCAGCAAAAATATGTCATGGAATGACGTACAAATGGCTTCTATCGATGCCTTCTCTTCTAAATTTACGCTTGGGTCTAATTTCAATGATTCTAGCACTCTCTCCATTCTTTTTCTTATATCTTCCTGATTAGTCTGATTTTCCGATCTATAATTCGGTTCCTTAAAGTCATCGTGACTAGTGAAGTTAGGCCTAAAATCTTCATCCATCAGGTAGTCCTTTTCTTAGGCCTTGAGTACGCAACCGTACACCTTACCCTTGTCAACGTGCGTTATGGTCTCTCCCATATATACGCCGTCCGCTAGCTGCTACTTGTGCAAAACAAGAGTCCTCAGTTTCGTGTTTACACGCATAGAAACTACTCTAGTTACCCTTGCATTCACTACCTCCATACAATTCTTAACCCTATTCACGGTTCCTTCCTGCCATGAATTCAATGGAAGAGTGAGGATTCTATTTTTACTATAATCATAAAACGATAACTGCTTTTCTAGCGCATCCAGTATGGTGCGGCCCCAAAGATTATCGCGGACAAATATCCCATCGGCCGGGATACCTTCCCTATCCAATTCCACTGCGTGCACTCTAAACCTCATGCCCTTAACTTCACTGTGCCCTATTCTGAGCGACCCCAGTGTGCTGATGCATCCTCCGAACGCTCCATTAAGCGTTCTTACATCCTTTGGGTTGACAACTAGTCCTTTCCGTAAAACACTAGATTTTACGAGGCTAGTGTCCGCCCCTGAGTCTACCAAAAGCACTAGCTTTCCACTAGCTGCCTCCTTGCAGGGTATCTCGATAAAAGCATCACCTATTGTGCTCACAACGAAACAACGCCCTTTTCATTCCAAAATGGACGCGTATCTACTTCCTAACTCTTCAAATTCTTTTCTCCATGCACCACAGTTATCCCTTACAATCCTATACTCTCTCAAAACCAGTGGCAATTTGCTTCAAATTGCCAATTGCAAGCAATCAAAAATTGCCCTTGGAGACGTGGGGTTAATTTAGTGGTAATTTATGATAAATTACATAATTTCAAGGTAATTTCATTGACAGATTTCCCATGGCGAAATTACTTAATTTGGATACGATTTATCCATAAATCAAGAATAAGCCGGAAATTACGATAGTGAGAACATAATATAAAATTAAAAACAGCCGTTGAATAATAATGAGTTAATTAGTGGTTTATTTTGTCAGTACATATAGATATTCTTTAAAATTTTTGCAAATAGCTTTTAATCTATTAAATTTGATGATGTCTTCTTCACAAATTGTTGGCCTGCAATTACAATTTTTTAAACATGAAATTAATTGATTAAACGTCAGATATTTGTTTTCACTAACATAACTAATAGAGTGCATGCTTACGAAAATTTTATACATACATTTCAGTATTGAACCGTGCATTCTGTTCTAAATGGAGAAGCATGCGTGAAACGGCGAAGAAGACAGCCGATTCCCGCAGAATTTATTTACCGTTTGATCAAAATATACTAGTAAAACTAATAGTAAGAAATCAAGTGATTAATTTACTAGTTCCAAACTTATCTGTAAATTAACCAATTGCTGACTTTTTTGCGTGTAAATTAATAAGTTACCTCTTCCTGCTGCTGGCTAGGCCAGACGCGTCAGTCCTGCGAACGCTAAGGCGTGCGGTCTGACGGCGAAGAAAGGCAGCGTTGCAACTGCGGCGGTTACTGATTTATCAACACACTTCAGTTCGGTTCCACAATTAGTTTATTCACAATTTTAGTATATTAAATAGTTCATGATTTGCAATTTTAATGGTATTAAATAAAGTTTAATTATATTAAATTCTTCGCACAATTAGTTTATTCACAATTTTAGTATAATAAAAATTTCACGATTTACAATTTTAATTATATTAAATAAAATTTCATTGTATTAAATTCTTTATTATTTTTATTATTATTAGTTTATTAGTAGTATTTGAAATACTTTAAATTAACTTAATCTGTTACATTTACATTTAATTTTCATTACATTTCATTTTCATTACTATTTTTAACAAGCATTGAAATTTTTCTTTTAAAAACATTAATATTTATTTCATTCTTGACATCATTCGGCATATTGTTGTACGTCAAAAGTCCTTTATAATAGAGGGATCTCTGCATAGCACTTGTTGTTACTCGTTGTATCCTGAAATCTTCGCCATTTCTGAGCTGATATGTTTGTGCGTCTCCAACATATTGTATTTGATCTACCAAATATTTTGGTGCATTTCCACTTTTGATTTTTTGTATGAAGCATAAAGTGTTGAATTTTATTCTTTTTTGAATATTTAGCCATTTAAGTGATTCAAGCATAAATTGAATTGAAGTGTACCGATTACATTTAAGAATAGATCGCATTGCCTTATTTTGAAGCTTTTGTAGTCTTTCTATTTGTGTTTTTGTGCAACATGTGTATAGAACAGTGGACCCATACTCAAAATGAGGTTTAATTATTGTGATGTAAATATTGACTGCCGTTAATATTGATATTTTATTTCTTATTCTTTTAAGGAAACCTATTTTTTTTCCCAATTTTTTTACATATCGTATCTATGTGTTCTTTAAATTTTAATTCATTATCAATTATGAAACCCAGGTATTTTATTTTTTTAACTTTTTCTATAATTTTGTTATTAATTTTAAATATTGTGTTATTGTTCATATTTATTTCCATTAATTTCGTTTTACTTTCGTTTAATTTTAATTTGTTAATTTTTAACCATGTAGTAATATTATTCATATCGTGCAATAAATTATCCTGACATTTTTCTTCATTGTTTGCTTCTGTGAAAATAAGTGTATCGTCTGCTTATAAAACAATTTCACATTTTTCCAGAACGTTCGGCATATCATTTATATATATAATAAACAACAAAGCACCTAAAATTGATCCCTGCGGTACTCCAAATTCGTTATTAATTTTAATTGATTTTGTATTATTAACTTTAGTGACTTGTTTGCGGTTTGTTAAATAAGATTCAAACCACAATTCTTCGCACAATTTGTTTATTCACAATTTTAGTATATTAAATAGTTCACGATTTACAATTTTAATTATATTAAATACTTCGCGCTTTACAATTTTAATTATTTTAAATAGTTCACAATTTACAATTCATCCAATAAAACTTAATCGTACCTTTGCAATTATTAAGATATCCAATAAAAACTTAATCCCACAATCGTGTTTCTCAGAGAACCGTATTCTTTCTAACTCCCAATTGAATTCCCTTTCCAGCAAACCTCAATGCTCCCACAGTTTGGGTTCCCACCACTTTCGCTTTCCGGTACATCGACCGATCGCATTCGATTTGACAGAATGGCCTTGATCGATGCAGAATCAGCGAAATGCAGGTAACCCAACTGCAGCACCGTCGTTTGGGTGCTTTGGGGCGGAAGTGCTAACCGAAGCAAACACTTTAGAGCGATGTGCATTGAGCGGACGGATGACCCACACGCGCATGGTAGACGGACAGACGGACAGCTTGCACGCGCGAGATGGACGGACGGCTTGCAAGCGCAAGCAAAAGCTGACGCTGATGGATCGTCAACTTGTACGCGCACATGCCGTGCCGGCGGAAAGTTACAATGCACCCTACTAACTCCTCCCCCGCTTAAACGCAGCCATCCTCGGCTAACGGTGCAGGCGGGCCGGTAGATCTATTGGAGCGCCAATTCCTAATGAATTGGAGCACCCTTAGGTAATTCTGAGCCTCCTTGTTCCTCTTTCTAGATTTGCAGGCCCAAAAGATTATGACTAGTGCCAGCAAGGCCACGGTTATAGCCCCTGCTATGATCAGGTTCTGCAGAGACATAGCTACGACCTCGTTGCGTACCGTGTTTATTTGGTCGAGATTAACTTCATTGAGCTCGCGCAAATAAGGGAGGGATAACACGACGTGAAATCAGTAAGGTTCACTGTATGGAAAGAAGGAAGGTGTCCTTTTGGGATTTATGTAAGAGTTGCCGTTAATAAAAACTTCCGTATCGAATGTTATTAGCACAGTGCCATGCACCTTTACGGGCGCCCTCTCTGATACCTCGATTATGGTGGGTTGGGTCCTTAAAAGTATGACTCCGTCGTCGATAGTCTGAAGAGCTGGCGTGTCGTCGGCTGGAACCGAATTGCAGGATGAAGAAAAGTTGTTCGCCAAGCGACTAACGCAGATGTCGGATGGGTTGCGCTCGCAAAACCACATCGTCTTGTCGGATGGTTTGCAGGTTAAAGTGGGCAGGAAAGTTCTGTCACAGTTGGATAAAACAGACGAGCCCAAGGACAGGACAAATTTATTTTCCCTAACGACAGGAAAGACTAACGTACGCTCGCAGACTCGATCCACAATTGGGTATTTGACCAGGAAGTACAGCTCCGTTTCACTCTGGTACAGTGAAATATTTAAGACGGCTATAATACTCATTACTGTCACATTTCCCGAATGCTCCTCCCTCACTAGCTCTTCCACCTCACGGGCGTCCAATAACGTGGGATTCACGACGTTTAACCTAGCCATCGCGATGGAATTCTGGAGGTTGTTTAATTCCATCATGATTACCCTATTGCGGCTGGTCACCAAAGAGAATAGGCTGGCTGAGTCAAACCTATCTCGTTTGGTGGCTCTCATGAGCTCGTTCACGGTGTGGCTTTGGTGCCGAATTTGTTCCTTCATTACAGTATTGACGTGTATTTGTTGCCCGTGTGATGCGATTAACCGGTCCTGTGTGCGAGTAAGAGCTTGGAAGTCATCAGCGTCGGGACTGCCGGCAATGCATTTTAAAGCCGAACCCAATATGTCAATGCCGCGGCCATGCCTATGATGAACTTCAATCAGTTGCAGTAAGCGGCTGATCTGCTCTATGTCAGCTTCAATTAGTTTCCTCATGTGGGATTCCGGGAAGTATTGAAGGATATTTTCCGAATATTCAACCGTTCCCCAATACTCCGACAAGTTGGTGGCATGATGCAAATAGCCATGGTCCGTAAACAAGGCTACCTTTCCCCCGGTGACAGGCACATAATAGGCATGGTTGTAATGCATCGCATGTCATGCAGGCCCAATAGTAACCTGCAACGATGTGGATGTAAGTGGCGAGGATGGTTATAAATTAATTATGGGGTAGTTAAGCTAGATTCTTGTTTCATTCGTGCAGCCTGCCTAACGCAGATTGTCCTTATGAACCACCCTTCCCTTAATTATGACATTGGATCCGAGGTCCCTTTCGATTGTGGCCTGCGAATAAATCTTCGTAAGTTTGTTACCTAGCCTCCTATTCGATTTTATGAAAACCTTATCCCCTGGTTGGAATAACCGCGTTCGCTTTCCCCTTTTGAGGTTTCTCAATTCCGATTCCTGTGCGGTCTTCAACCTTTCAATCACCGCATCCCTTAGCTCGTCCGGAATGGAGCGAAGTATGTCCACTGGCTTCTGGCCTGTGACCGAATGAATCGTTCGGTTGTATCTAGATACAGCAAGAAGCTCTATCTCCACCGTATCGCATGAGTGATCCGCCAGTTTTAGACATCTTGCAATCTCCGTCAACGTACTGTGGACGTCCACTTGCCCATTCGAGGTACTGTGCAGGGGAGGAACCGCATGGATTTTCGCTCCGAATTGATCCAGCAGTAGTGATTTGATGGTCAGGGTGTTCAGAGACTTTTCGTTGTCTCATACGACCGTGCGGGTACCTTCAAAGAGATTCAAAGTTTCTAGCAAGGGCCCTTTGAGATCGACTATGGCTCGAGATCTAATCTGCTTAACGGAGGCAAACTTCGAGAACTTATCCTAGCATGTTTTGACATGACTCCCTGCTGTCTAATAGATATCTATGTGGAGTATTTCTCCTGGATAGGTGGGTATAGGTGTAAGTCCAATTTTTGCTTTCCTGGGTCGGCGGTTGTATTTCGATTCTAAGCACACCCTACAGTTCGTCACCATCTCCTTCAAACGTCGCCGAATGCTTGGGAAGTAACCGATTTTGAGGATCTGCAAGGTGTTTTCTTGAACTGAACGGTGTGCGCGGTTGTGCTCCTTTGTTAGGGTTTCGACTTGCTCACTAGGTTCCACTATATTCTTGAGTTCGTTTTTGCAGTACCAGAATTTTACCATAGGGAACATGTCTGGCAGGATATCGCGGAGACGCTCTATAACCCTTTCGTTGCAGAAGATCCCGTTCGTCACCCCGACGTGGACGGCTTCTGTCATTAGCTTGGGGAGATCCTCCATTGATGTTATGGTAAGATTGTGCCTTGATTGTTTGCGGAACAGGATTGACTGCACTCTTCCGGTTTTTGCTGCTTCCATGATCACAATCTGGTTTCTGAAGCAGTTCACCGGGTTAACCACCTCTAGTATGAAGCTAGAGTCGCATGACTCGTCCACGTTGTCCTCCATACCTTCGCTTATCAGGGCTTGCATGTACTGGCGAGACAAGGCATCTGCTACCACATTAAGCCTACCGGGTTTACAATGAAACTTCGGCGCATACTCCTCAATGAACGCCCTCCATCTTTTCATCTTGGAGTTGACGTTTTTATCCGACATCGCAAACGTTAATGGCTGGTGGTCGGTATAGATGTTCAAGCTTCTTACACCATAGAGGTAATTGCGGAGTCTTTGCAAAGCCCAAAATATTGCCAGCATTTGCCGCTCGTTCGTCGCATAGTTTTCCTCAGCGGAATTCAGCGTTCGGGATATCATGGTTATGGGGTGGCTTCCCTGCGATAGCACAGCCCGCAACGCGTGTTAAGAGGCATAGGTGGTCAAGTCAAAAGGTTTACTAAAGTCGGGGTACAGAAGTAGGACGTCTTCGGAAACCAGTATCGCTTTTACACTGTTGAACGCTTCGATCGCTTCCTCGTCGAGATCCACGGGCGTGTTTTTGGAGCGGGACGCGCTTACATGCCCATTCTCCCCTCGTAGATATCGCGTCAGAGGCTTAGTGATACTCGCGTAATCCCTGATAAAGCGTCGGTAATATCCGGCAAGGCCCAGGAAAGATCTGAGGCTCCTTAGGCTCTTGGGTAGCTCAAATTATACGATGTCGTTCACCTTTTGTGGGCAGGTCTTTATACCTTCCTTTGACACTACAAAACCCAAGAATTCCACCTCGGTCATGAAAAATTTCGATTTCTCCCGAGATGCCCTCATATTCGCTTCGTATAGCATACCTAAGACGTGGCGAACATCTCTGAAGTGACTATCCCTGTTGGCAGAAAATATCAAAACGTCATACATGTAGACGTAACAACATTTGCCGATTTCGTCGCGCAGAAAATCGATAATCGCTCGCTGGAAGATGCTGGGCGCATTCTTCAATCCCATGGGCAGGCGGCAGCACTCGTACTTGCCGTTGTTTACGGAGAATGCTGTTTTTCCCCTATCTTCTTCTGCGAGCACAATCTGGTGAAATCCGTTCTTCAGGTCTACAGTGGAAAAGTACTCGGATTTGCCCAGGCTGGACAAAATCACAGATGGGTCAGGTATGGGATACTTGTCGCTTTTGGTGACGTCATTGAGTCTCTTAGACGAGTAATTAGTTTTGAACAGTGCAGACGTGTTTAAGCTCGCTCCGCAAAAATTATTTCTTCAATACAAATTTATTAAGTTAAAGTAACTTAAGTTGTAAAGAAAAAGTGCAATAGTGCAGTGATCGAGTAGAACGAATCTACCAGTCACTTACTGGGACACATCTTTTAAAATAAAATAAAATAAGAACAAATCACAAATTTATAATGAGTGTGGCTGACACACTTAAACAAAAAACAGCAACAAAAAGAAACGCATATTTTTCTTTCGTCTCAAACGAAAACAACGGATACTCCAAATTGCCGGTCGAAGTGACAGAGGTCAGAGCACGATCTTGCTCTCCCGCTCTACTAGGTGCTAGCAATTCCCTATCTTGGAGTGTCCAATGCGCGACTCCCACTATGGAGTTTTATCCACCAGTTACTACTTCAGCAACCACAATAACAACTCAAAGCTCCTCTACCACAACTGTAACACCGGTGACTGCGACGGTAACGATTAGCTGCAACTCACCAATAATGGCAATCGGAACAACACCAATCTCATCAGCAACAACAAACACGCAAGTACAAAATATAAATATTAAAACCAGTACCAAAAGTACCGAAAATAATAACACAAAACGAAACCGCGAAAAACAATCGCCGAACAAGTTAAATGAACAAAATACTAGTAACAAAAGATCGAAAAATAAAATGTTCAACACAACACAAACATCACTCCAAAAATATTGGCTGAGCAAGCCTATCCCTCCAAACACAACAAACAGATTCGAACTGTTAGCAGTAAATGACAAAACGGACTCTCAAGACAACAGTGAAGAACAAAACAACAGTGGGACAAATGCGAACATTAATATACAAAAACCAATTGCGCAACGTTTACAAAAACCGCCTCCTATATATGTTCAGAATGTTGAAAATATAAAAGCCTTATCTGAAGCACTAAATTCCATGCCAAATATATTGTACGAATGAAAATTCTAAGCAAGAACGAAATAAAAATTCAACCAAAAGAATCCACACACTACACAAAAGTAATTGAATTATTAAAGCAAAAAGGGACAAAGTATTACACATTTCGACCAAAAGATGAGCGAGGCTTTAGAGTGGTATTACGAAATATGCACCATTCAACCGACACAGAAGACATTAAAAACGAATTAGCCGAACTAGGCCATGAACTGACAAATATCCATAACATCCAAATAGCTAATGGTGCCAAAATAAAACAACCACTTTCACTATTTTCAATTGAATTGAAAATAAAAGATAACAATAAAGGCATATACGACATTACTCACCTCCTACACTGCAAAATTAGCTTTGAGCCACCCCGACAAAAGAGAACTATTCCCCAATGCACAAATTGCCAAAAGTACGGCCACACAAGAAACTACTGCCAGATAGACCCGGTGTGTGTCAAATGTGCCGGAAAACACAAGACAAACATGTGCACAATTAAAATCGACGCTGATAGAGTAAATATTAAATGCGTACATTGCGGTGAAAACCACACGGCAAACTACAGAGGATGTGCGATATATAAAGCTCTACAAGTCCAGAGATACCCTACACTTCGCAAGAAAGAAACAAATGAACAAATCAATATTGAAACAAACCAAAACAATCACAATACAAAAATAAATGGCCAGAAAATCATCTCTGGTATTTCATACGCTCAAGCTGCACAAATGGAAACAATATCACAGGAGCCAAATCAAATAAAAAGCAACAGCACATATTAAATAATATCAAACAATGACGACTTATCCGAATTAAAAACAATGATGAAACAACTAATAAATCAAATGACCGCTTTAATGAACATAGTAACTATGCTTGAATGCAAAATATATGAACGCAGTAAATAAAATAAATTTGGCATTATGGAATGCAAATGGACTGTCGCGCCATGAACTAGAACTAAAGACTTTCCTAATAAATAATTCAATAGATGTGATGTTAATCTCGGAAACACATGCTACAGACAAAACATATGTTAAATTCCCTAACTTTGACATCCATTACACAAATCATCCTGACAACAAATCTCACGGTGGAACGGCGATCATTATAAAAAAAATATGAATTACATTGAACTTGACGCATATAAAAACGAAAACCTTCAAGCAACCACAATAGCACTAAAAGACTCGAAAGGACAAATCGTAGTATCTGCTGTCTATTGTCCACCAAAATGTAACAACACAAAAGAACAATATCTAGACTATTTAAAAAAACTGGGGAATCGCTATTTAGCCGGAGGTGACTATAACGCTTAAAATGTTTTATGGGGATCAAGGTTGACAAACGCAAAAGGACGCGAGTTGCTTAAAGCTATACGATATAGTAATGGTCAATCGAGGACAATCAAACCACTCATCTTGACAATGTAATAAATATCCCGCAATCCAAAACAAAAAAGACATCAGTAGCAGAAATCAAAAACAAAATTAAAAAATTAAAAGACAAAAAGGCGCCAGGATATGATCTGATAAGCGGGAAAATGCTAAAAGAAATGCCTGATATAGCTATAATATATATCCGAAATATATTTAACTGCATGCTAGAAACTAAGTATTTCTCTCGCTTATGGAAAGTTGCACAGATAACAGCCATCAGCAAGCCAGGAAAAGATGCCACCAAAACAACTTCTTACCCACCTATCAGTCTATTGCCAATACTATCGAAAGTATTTGAAAAGATACTACAAGACAGATTAGAGCCAATCTTAACAACAAAAAATTTAATACCCAGCCACCAGCCATCATACACTCAAGTGTGCAACAGGTCCACAGGGTTGTAAACAAAATCCTTGAAAGTATAGACAACAAAAAATACTGCGTAGCAGTATACTTGGACATTGCAAAAGCATTCGACAAGGTGTGGCACAAAGGACTTCTATATAAACTTAAGCGAATATTTCCACAAAATTATTATGACATTTTAAAGAGCTATATAAGCGAACGACAATTCTACATAAAATATAACGAGGATTGCTCAGACATCCTACCAATGACAGATGGAGTACCACAAGGCAGCGTACTAGGACCTCTACTATACTTAATATTCACAGCAGATATACCAATTCCAACGAAAATCAATGCGATGATAGCAACATTCGCAGACGACACAGTTTTCATGGCATCACACAATGACGAAAAAAGGCAGCAAATGCAATCCAACATATATTGGACAATGTAGTTGCATGGTGTGACTTATGGGGAATAAAGATAAATAAAGACAAAACTGTACAAGTTGTATATATACAAACAGAAAATCGACAAAATACAGCCTTGCTATAAAGGGCAAAAAAATAAAAACTCACTCTGCTGCAAAATATCTTGGAATAACCATGGACGAAAAATTGACTTGGAAGCAGCACATCATTAACAAGCGAAACGATGCAAAAAATAAGTACCGACAATTAAGCTGGCTACTTGGACGAGCATCTAGACTATCTCTCTACAACAAACTAATAATATACAAGACAATAATAGCACCTATCTGGAAATATGGAATCGAGATATGGGGCACAGCTAGCATATCAAACTTAAATTTAATACAACAAATGCAGTCAAGAATACTACGAACAATTACAAATGCTGAATGGTATATCCCGAACGAAGTTATACACCGTGACCTACACATTGAAACCACCACGGACACAATCACAAAATGCAGCACCAAACATATACACCGACTGAGAGGCCATCAAAACCTGGAACTGCGTAGTGCAGCAGACACGGAGGGTGCAACTCCAAGAAGATTGAAGCGAATTACCCCTGCAGAACTTACAGGAAGGTTTAAAAAAAACAATAACAAAATAAATAATTAATTATATACATAAATAAAATGATGGATAAATAGAGAAAATTTAATAAACAGATAAATAAAAGAAGTTCTTTTGGCATTGGCAAAAAGAGCATATTCAATCCAAACCTGCACAAAATATTACTTAATATTATTGTTATAGATTGTAATATATAAAGGAGGAAATAAAAAAAAAGAAAAAATTGAGTCTCTTGATATCAAGGATGATCCGTAGTTTTCGGACACCTTGCTCGTCTACGCCATTTTTAGGAACCACCCACAGTGGATTATTGTACGGCGAGTAAGACTTCCGAATAATTCCCTCCCTGAGCATGGTCTCGATTTCGTTCTTCACGAAGTCGGTAGCGGCAATGGGATATGGGTAAGACTTGACGTACACTGGCTGCCTACCTTCGGTTTCGATGGTTGCTACAGCTCTTGTGTTAAAAGGGAGGCCTTCCTCCGGGTCGGCGAACACCCTGTCCAACTCGGATAAAAGCTGTTCCCGATCGTCCCTTTCTGTCGGAGTCCCTAAGACGTCCTCATGCACGGCATTTATTTCCTGGCATGGGAACTCCTTAATGACTTCGATGGCCTTACGGTGGAGGAAGAGTCCCTTATTGAGATCTAGAGTAGCTTCAATTTCCGTAAGGAAATCGAAACTTAAGATAGCATCGAATGTGGCAAGGCCGGGAAGAACAAAAAATGTGGATTTCTCGTGTAGCACCTCCATCTCAAACTTTGATCTGACTAAAGTAACTGCTCCTGCAAAATTTACCCTGATTGGGCGGTTTATCGGCTTCACCCCCTGAAGAAAATCAAGGTCCTTGATATCATTCTTGGCAGACCCGGTGTCAATCAAGAACTTAAGGGGGCAGACGTACAGTGTCATTGAGAGGTATGGTAGGGAGGATCGCCCAAGCCTAAAAAATTAACCTCGTCGATAACTTCCCCTAATCCAGAGTCGTCCATTCTGGCTTGTGGTGGATGAGGCCCCTTTCGCGTAGTGCGACGACGCGGGAGACGCTGCCTTACCGTCATCTATCTGTCCTGTTCCTCTGGAACCATCACGTGATTCATCCTCTGATATTTATTCGTCTGCGTTGCACCAGGGCTATTCAGGGGTCTTTTGAATGTCCTGAACGCGTTATTTGACGCCGAGTGCCCTTCTTGCTGGTGCTGACCGGATGAATTGGATGAATGGAAGGGTTCTAATGACCTCCTAGGGCTATTCGGCTGACCGCTGAAGGCGGGTCTGCCGAAAGGTGGTCTCTGCTGCGTACCCTGGGATGTTGGGTATGCTCCTCGAGAAGTGGGAGGCCCCTCTATTCCCAATGGCGCTCCATATCCGGGTAACGCTTGCCTCTGGCTCGTCCATTGACGACCATCTCGTGGGGATCGCGGTTCCCGGATTGGTTGCGTATCATAGTATGGTGAATGAAACGACCCCTCCTGCTGCCTTGGGTTTGACCACTGTGAAACTCTGTCAGTCTGTGCGCGAGCTTGGTTCTCTTCTAACTCTAATGCCAAGGACAGGGCGGCGGACATATCGGTGGGCCCGGCACAAAGCACTGCAGAGCTTGTGGGCTGGTTCAGTCCGGTGACAAACACGCTCCGAGCGAGATTCCAATATTTCTCGTTCAGCACCTCCTTCATAGCGCTGTCGTTGGCGTTGTTCATCTCGTTCTGATTCGCGAGCAACGTAAGGCGTTTCTGAATCTCTTCATAATACTGCGAGACCGTCAGACGCCTCTGTCGCAGCGCCAACAACTCGTGCTGAATCGAGTAGGATGATCGTTTGTCAGCGTACGCGAAGTCTAGCCTGGCCATAATAGCCCTGAAGTTGCTAGGCGTGTTAAAAGAGGTCAAGAGTGTGTTTGCTTCCCCCACTATTTTTCCACGAATTAAATGCACCGCCTGGTAATGCTTGGTGGTACCTTCCAAGCGGTCAAACGGGTCATAAGCGCTTTGAGCAGCCCGTCGCCAGGAGGCGTAATGCGCCCGGCTATCCCCGAACTCCCTCAGAGCCTGTATCAGGACGAACGATTCGACAGACCCCGAGTCGGTGTTAAACACCACGTCTCTGTACGGCTCAATAATGGGGGCAGTCTGCTTCAAGGAATGGATCTCCAGGCGGAGTTCCTCAATGAGCTTCAAGCTCTCGTTGAAGCGACGCTCACCACCCTTGGCCGCGGCAGTATGGGCGGTGTTCAACAGTGCCTGATAGAGGGAGACCCCCTGGGAAATACCACCAAACTCTGGTTCTCCTGCCGCAACAAACTGTCCATCCCCACTATGCATTTTTTCTAAATTGGATTCTATATTCACGGGTTGTGCGATTATTACAGGAAAAATATAAATTGCAAAAACGTAAAAGCTATAAATATATTATCAATATCTTACAGGACTAGTATTGGAACTGATGTCTTCATTGGGTTGCTGTAGCTGCTGCTGTATCGCGTAGGACTGCTCCGATTTATTATTGTGAAGATTTTAGCGAGAGCTACCTAGCCAATGGTAGTTTAGGCTGCTCGTCGACTTTTCTGACGGCGTATTCGCTTATCTTTAATTTAGTTTATACGCAGTCTTACTGACCTGGAGATTCCCGTAGGAATCGCAGATTTCAGACTCTTTTTTATGTTCTAATATCTTTCAACCTGGAGGGTCCCGTAGGAGTCGCAGATTTCCGATCACTTACCTCAAAGGCAAACCTGGGAGCCTATTCGGTTTCGTATACTGATGTACCAGGAACCGAATGGTACGACCAGATTACCCTGCTACTTTTGACCCTGGTCTGATGGTTGTTGATAGCCCTACCGGTCAAGGTAGTCCGTGCACCGCTTTTATTTGGCCGCACTAAAACCTCTCCAAGGGTTGGTTCCTTGAGACCACGACTTTTTCGCGGTCCCTGCTCGGGCGCCAATTAATAAGTTACCTCTTCCTGCTGCTGGCGTCCTGCGAACGCTAAGGCGTGCGGTCTGACGGCGAAGGAAGGCAGTGTTGCAACTGCGGCGGTTAATGAATTATCAATTAGTAGTTAATTTTATAAAAAGAGAAGTAAAGACAAACATGGGAGTTTGAAGAAAAACAGTTATTATTCTTTTATAATTTTATTTGCTTTTTTTAATTCCTGATTTTAGAGGTAAATCTTCTAGTTAACGTTTGTTTTAAAATATACGCAAAGTGTCCGCAAAGAAAAGTGGAATGTGGCATCATGAATTAACATGCTGAATTGACATATTTCTCATTTATGCACAAAAATGTTTATACATGTCGAGTACACATTATTATATTATATACATACATATATATGAATTTTACATATATATGAGTTTTTCTAGTATTTTAAATAGTTGGATTTACTGCTGGGATGTTGCCTATGTTTGTGTAAAATGGCGAATATTTGGTGAAATAAAATCATATCAAATCAGGGCTACGTTAAAATTTAACTTTTAGGGGATCAGTTCATTTGTATCTTACCCTACGTCTCCACGGGCAATTTTTGATGGCATAACATCTGTCAAATTTGATTGCAATGGTTGGCAATATTTTAATGGTGGGCATTGCGATGTTATGCCATTGTTATTTTGAAAATGCCGTCAAGCAATCTAGTTCGCTGTACCCACGCTTGAAAAATTTTTTTATTTATTTATTTATTTATTTATTCATACTTGTGTTTATTTATACAATGAAGAGGAAAAAGAAGGAAACCGAAATTCTGGGTGAATCCTTTATTACAAATAAAGCAAATGCACAGTCTCCATTCATTTTAGCGTTTTTATTAATTTAATAGATGCGGTAAAACAAAATGTCCGACGATGCTTCCACTGTGAGCGTCACGAAAAAATGAAAAAAGGCTGTCAAACAAACAAAATGACAACTGATTGCAACACAGCACGTTGGCAATTTATGGCATAACATATTTTATAACATAAATTGCCAACTTGAAGCAATTTGGAGTCTGCAAACCATCAAAAATTGCCCGTGGAGACGTAGGGTTAAAAGGAAATACGAAACTTCTGAAAAAATTGTGATAATTAATGCAAAAAATTTATAATATTTTATTTGGAGTTGAAAACTCAAATGTTAAGAAGTTCATTTAATATATTATAACTATTCTTAATATAAAATCTGATCCAATTGCTTACCATCTTCACTTTTGTTCACTGCGTTAATTATAGAATCATAATTGTTTGATTTTTTGGCATAATATTATACTACTAATAACTAAAATAATTAATAAAAATTAATTTATATTAAAATGGTGTCCGAGTGCCACCCCTTCTGCATGCATATTTAACTATCGTCATGGACGAATGAAGGAGCATATGGACTTGAGACTTAGAGAAATTAGAAGTATAGGGAAATGAAACTTAACAAATTGCTGGTCATAAGGGCACAAAACTTTTTTACAGTATGCCCAAATAACAACAGTTGGAATATGCTCAGAAAAATCTTCAAAACTAGTCAAAAATACAGCTAAACGAATTAAGTAAACGACTTTACGGTTTTAATTAAACCGAAGTTGTGTTTCTCTCTTTAGTAATGACGAAAACAAATTTTTAGTTTGTTGAATTAATTTTGTCACCTAGACGCAATTGCAATATTTCGACTTGTGGATCTTCAGAGTTCATTGACAATGAGAAATTAATAACAAAATTTTGTGTTTTCAGTTATTTTGAGAAGTTAAGTGTATTGAAGAATTGCGATGGCTAGAGTTAAATAGTGTTCATTGAATTTTTACAACTTCATAGATAAATCTTAAAACAATCTCACACTAGCAGATTCTCGCACAAATGCATTCATATCAGTGTATATTCTATTTGTTCTTTGGGATAAACTACCTATTGTACTTTTCTTGGTGTGATCAGTGCTTTCAATATTTGATATAAAAAATATCGATAATTACAAGTCAAGCCTTTCTAAATTGGAAACAGTTTTTAATATTTAAAGTAATGAATTCATTAGCAGACCTTGGTTTAATTTTATATCAAGAAACGTACAAAATGTAAGCAAGAACAATGTTATTAGGCGAAGCCATGTGTATGTATTTGTTTGGAATTTCGTATTGAATTGTTGTACGTAATTCGGAAGATGATTCAAACCGAATGGCCTTTTCACATCTGAGTGGACATTCACCTCGAAACCGATTTTGTTGGGCAAGGCAGGTAGTGTGCGTCAGTTGCCTCCGCAAAATTTCATACAGCAGACCTGCATGAGCTGTGACCGACACTAACAAATTGATAAATTTGTTTTGTTCGTTTGTTTTTCGTTGTTCAAAAATGTTTGTCTATTAATAATCAAATTAAAATGTTTATATTTAATAGAATTTAAAAATAAACGTCTATGAAACTTAATATTAAATACTTATGCTAATCTATCTCTAATTTTCCCTTTTTCTTTCCTATTCCTCTGCAGCCTACATAGTGGCCAACAAATTCCAAACAATTGCATTTGCTACAGCAATTGCAACTGCTTATTGCTCAAAATTATTCGTGGTATTATACACAGAATTAAGAATAATATCACGTTCATACTATGACATAAATTACTTAATTTGTCATAAATTTCTTCACTTAAATCAGTAGCTAACTAACTACACTATCTGTTCGTAATTTATTTTGACCATTCGGTGAGAACTCCCATATTTGTTTATTTTGTGGCAAAGGTCGAATTATTAATTGCTTAATTTTGGACTTCAAAATTACAATTAAGAGACCTTCGGCCACATTCCCACACACATTTTTTTTAAAGTTTTTTTCCCATATTCAATTTTATGTTGACAGAACTGACTTCTTACCTTTTCTTCGATTATTTATCGATAAAATCAATGCTGACACTGATCGCATCTTACCCCACGTCTCCACGGACAATTTTTAATGCCATTACAAACAGTCAAATTTCTTTGAAAAATATGGCAATATTTTAATGGTGGACATTGCCATGTTATGTCATCGTCATTTTGAAAATGTCGTCCAACAATCTAGTTCGCTGTGCCCGCGCTGTTGATTCAATAAAAGAATTGTTTGATTTATACGATGAAGAAGAAAGAAGAAGGAAGCAGATATTCTGGGTGAAACTTTCTTATCAAAAAAGGCAAATGCACAGTCTCCATCCATTTTCGCGTTTTTATTCATTTATTAGACACGGTAAGACTAACGAATTCTACGATGCTGCTAATGTGAGTGTCACGAAAAATTGAAAAACAGTTGTCAAACAAACAAAATGACAACTTACAGCAACACAGGACGTTGGCAATTTGCTGTCTCCAGTGGCAATTTGCTTGAAATTGCGAATTGCAAGCAATCAAAAATTGTCCTTGGAGACGTGGGGTTAAATTGATGGTAATTTATGATATATTACATAATTTCAAGGTAATTTCATTGACAGATTTCCCATGGCGAAATTACTTAATTTGGACAGGATTTATCCATAAATCAAGAATAAGCCGTAAATTACGATAGTGAGAACCATAGGGCCGTAACTTAAACGTCAAATTTTTTACCGTATGAAAAAAAACATATACACTATATGTGAGTTCACCTCGAAAAAACACGTGCCATTGTACTACAAATTTCATATTACGAAATTTTAGTAAAACGGAATAAAAATATAATACAGAATAATAATTATTAGAAAAATTTTTTTTCCCGGAAAACCCGCACCTAAAATCAATAATAATAAACAAAATAACGTAATTATATAAACTATCAAATCTATTTAGATGCAAATTAGTATTTAAAATAATACTGAATACATTGTTAAATGTAGTGATGCTTTCGCAGAAGCTTTATATATATATATATATATATATATATATATATATATATATATATATATATATATATATTTTCATTTAAAAAATTGCGCAGAATTCATATGCTGCTTGCTGCTTTGGTATTTCATAATTTGACTAATACATTGTAATTTGACTAGAATATCTTGTGTATTCATTAGATTTTTAGCTATGAATTGCAATTAAAATGCCCTCAAAAATAGTTGTTTCAAAACAAAAACAAATTATATAACATTTATTTAATTAAATATACGTACAGAATCGTGTTGCTTTTTTCTCTTATATTAATTACTAAACATTTAAAGTCAGTTTAACAACATTGTTTAATGATAATAGATAAATATTTTCTTTAATTTTCATTAAAAGAATAAGCCAAACAAATTATAAATTAGTATAAGAATTAATTAATAGTTTTAATAAATTTATTTTAGCATATAGGGTAGTGTACTTAATATTAGTAATGATCAAAATTATTAATCAGAAATAGTATTCACTAAGTTGAACTTGGTACTTTTTGGAATGAGAATAGTATTAAAATATTAACGAACGACAACCCCAAATAGTGTTTTTTCCGAAACTCTCCAGTTTATTTACATCCAGTGGGGAATGAAAAATTGGTTTGTTTACATCCAGTGGCGAAAAAGTTGCCAACAATACAAGTGTATGCTGTGAATGGATAAGTAAGTTTCATTTCTCATATTCTCTGGTGAGAACATAATATAAAATTAAAAACAGCTGTTGAATAATAATGAGTTAATTAGTGATTTATTTTGTCAGTACATATAGATATTCTTTAAAATTTTTGCCAATAGCTTTTAATTTATTAAATTTGATTATGTCTTCTTCACAAATCGTTGGCCTGCAATTACAATTTTTTAAACATGAAATTAGTAGATTAAACGTCAGATATTTGTTTTCACTAACATAACTAATAGAGTGCATGTTTACGAAAATTTTTTACATACATTTCAGTATTGAACGAAGCATTCTGTTCTAAATGGAGAAGTATGCGTGAAATGAGGAAGTAGACAGCCGATTCCCGCAGAATTTATTTACCATTTAATCATATTTTTTGGTCACATGTATAGTGTGAGTGCATTTATTGTGATTGTTGCACATGTTTTCCATACGCCTGTAGTGAAAATTATATACAGTCTTCAAAATATACTATTAAAATTATTAGTAAGAAATCAAGTGATTAATTTACTAGTTCCAAACTTATCTATAAAATACCCAATTGCTGACTTTTTGCGTGTATAATAAATTGTTAGTATTTAGAAGTAAAGACAAAGATGGGAATTTGAAGAAAAACAGTTGTCACTGAATGAATCCTAAATGTAACGCTGCGTCTTATTTTTAAGTATTTTCAATCTTCGTATTTTATCATATGGCAACTTTGTAAATCGCGACTACATTTCAAATTGCCATTCGTTGTTTCAAAGCCGATGGAGACGATCTCCGAACGTATAATAACTGCCAGATTTAAGACCAGATTTCGTAATATCACCGTAATTCAATGCTACGCGCCTACGGAACCAGACACAGACGATGCCAAAGAAGCGTTCCACAACTTGCTAGACTCTACCATCAATTCTGTCCCAAAAGGCGACATCATCATGACATTGGGCGAAATCAACGCAAAAGTAGGCAACGACAACAGCAATATCGAAAAACTCATGGGTCGGCACGCCTTAGCATCAGGTAGAAATAATAATGGAGAGCGATTGATTGAACTTTGCTCCAACCACAATCTCTTCATCGGTGGCACTAAATTCCCCCATCTAGATATCCATAAATACACATGGAATTCTCCCGATGGCCGAACTCGCAACCAAATCGACCATGTTTTAATAAGCAGACGGTTTCACAACTCCCTCCTTGATGTGCGCATACGCAGAGGTGCGGACGTATTCAGCGACCATAACCTAGTTGTATGCCAACTCCGCTTATGCCCCGAAGGCATCAGGAAGCAACAGAAGCGAAAGATGACCTTTAATCTGGAAAACTTCAAAAACCCTGCAACGCTCCAACTTTACCAGGACACACTGTCTACTACCATTGCACTCTACGAACATGGACCGTCCTGGCAACAAATTCAAAAAGCCTGCACACAAGCTGCGGAAGAAACAGTTGGCCTCCAACATCGCAAAAGAAAGCCATGGATAAGCAACACCACCTGGCAATATATCGAAGAACGTAGAAGGATGGAAACCAAAGTAAACACTGCTTCATTATCCGACCGCAACAGCTTTCTCAGCGCGTACAATGCTATGCATCGGCAGGTCAAAAATTCTGTAAGGACTGATAAAAGGGCATCTGTGGAGGGAATTGCTGGAAGCAGAGCGATCAGCAAACTGTAACAACTTGCGGGGCGTATATGCAGCCATCAAAAAATTGACTAATACGAAACCTAACATACCGCCTATCAAGGTTAGTGACGGTAGCATCCTAACCTCTGACGAAGATCCACTCGCGCGCTGGAGAGAATTTTTTGTGGTCAATAGCGTAGAAGCGGAAAACAACACTGCGCCCTTCTTTGCTGAACAGCGAAGAAGAAACCCCAACCCCAGAAACATCCCTGTCGACCCGCCCACCACAGAAGAAATCAGCCTAGCAATCCATAAGCTAAAATTCAACAAAGGTGCTGGACCTGACGAACTTCCTGCTGAATTCTTGAAGTATGGCGCTAATATAATCTCTCACGAACTCTACCCTATCATGCATAACATCTGGGCGACTAACACCATCCCCACTGACTGGAAAGAGGGAATCATAATCACTATTCCAAAAAAAGGAGATCTCAGCCAATGTAAAAATTGGAGGGGCATAACCCTTCTCAACTCCATCCTGAAAATCCTAGCTCTTATGATCTTAGATAGAGTGTCAGGTGTACTCAACAGCCAGTTACGGCGTGAACAAAATGGGTTCAGACCACACCGATCTTGCGTGGACCACATCAACACTTTACGCATAATTGTGGAGCAATCTGTCGAATGGAGATCGCCACTATTTCTCCTTTTCGTGGACTTCGAACGTGCGTTTGACACGGTTAACAGAGACGCAATATGGCGCTCTCTAGAAAATTGCGGAGTTCTGGACAAGATCATCGAACTCATTAAGGCCCTATATACAGACGCGAACCTTAGTGTGCGTTATAAAGGTAAAAATAGTGCCAACTTTAATATAAACAGAGGCGTTAGGCAGGGGTACGTTCTGCCAACACTGTTGTTTATAGTGGTCTTGGATGATGTCCTTAGGCGTACTAATGCGGAGATGGAGAAGGGGTTGCAGTGGAGATTAAACCAAAAGCTCAGCGATTTGGACTACGCTGATGACATCTGTTTCATGACGCACATGTTAGCAGGCGCCTCGTCAAGAATACGCCAACTAGCCGTAAACGCTCATGCAGCTGGCCTCAAAATCAACTTCTCCAAAACTAAACTTTGAGGACGTTGACAGCTTCTGCTACCTTGGTAGCTACATAACAAAATATGGGGGTGCAACATCTGATGTGGCAGCACGCATAAACAAAGCACGGTCTGCATTCCGGAATTTAGATCGAATTTGGCGTTCTCGTGTGATATCGCTGCGCACAAAAATACGAATATTTAACACCAGCATAAAACCTGTTCTGTTGTATGGGTCTGAAACATGGTTAGTTAGTCTCAGAACAAATAACTCGACAACTTCAAACTTTTGTCAACAAACGTCTACGAAGAATCTGCCGCATTTTCTGGCCGACAACGATCATGAACGAAGACCTGTGGCGCCTCACCAATAGCGAGCCTATTGACACACAAGTTAAAAAACGCAAGTGGAGCTGGATAGGGCACATTCTCCTTAGAGAAGACACCAACATTGCAAAGATGGCCTTTCAATGGAACCCACATGGTAGTCGGAAAGCAGGACGCCCACGACAAAAATGGGCGCGCACTATCTACGCCGAAAGTCACCACAGAGCCACCTGGAACGAAATAAGACAAATGGCTGCTGATAGAAACCGTTGGAGAGCTTTTGTGACAGCCCTATGCTCCGACTAGGAGCGATATTTGACTCTTTTATAATTATGTCTTTTAGTTAACTTTGTTAGCATAAGTATAGTTTTATTGTGTCAAATGTCGTGGAATTAATAATAATAATAATGTTTCACTTGGTGCCATTTTATTTATGTATAGAAATAAACAACACATTTTGTTATTGCCGCTATGCAAATTTTAATCGCAGTATTTTTTGGAGGAATTAACGTCTACAACAGATATTATTCTTTTATAATTTTATTTGTATTTTTAATTCCTCATTTTAGAGGTAAATCTTTAAGTTAATGCTTGTTTTAAAATGTACGCTAGGTGTCCGCAAAGAAAAGTGGAATGCGGCATCATGAATTAACATGCTGAACATATTTTTTTCATTTATGCACAAAAATGTTTATACATGTCGAGTACACATTAATATATTATGTACATACATACGAGTATATATGAATTTTACATATATATGAGTTGTTCTAGTATTTTAAATAGTTGGATTTACTGCTGGGATGTTGCCTATGTTTGTGTAAAATGGCGAATATTTGGTGAAATAAAATCATATCAAATCAGGGCTACGTTAAAATTTAACTTTTAGGGGGTCAGTTCATTTGCATTTTAAAACGAAATACGAAACTTCTGAAAAAATTGTGATAATTAATGCAAAAAAAGTATAATATATAATTTACTTTTTTCTGTCAATCAGTCGGAAAAATCGGAAAAATCGAAATCGGAAAAAAATTTAAACTTTTTATTTTTATTTCTGCATATTTCATTTTGTATCTGAGCTTATAACCTTTTTTTTGCTGTATCCATATTGCTGTGTACATATTTGTGTTTGAAAGGACGTGCTTTCACAATGCCCCTTGGGGCTACCAAATTTGGGGATAATAGGTTCGCCCCTTTTATCTCCAACGCAAAAAGCAAAAAGGAAGAAACTGGATTCGAATATTTAATCTTGAAATCGCTCATCCCTTTCATGCTTCGCAGATTATAAAGGTATTAATACTATTAGCAAAGAAGTCAACAAAATTTCAGAGCTCCGCGACGGAAGTCTCCTGTTTTAGTCAATAACAAAAAAAACTGCTGAAAAATGTTTGTCTACCAAATCGCTGCCTGGTGCTGGTGAAATAAACGTCAGCCTTCACAACAGCCTTAATTCAGTTAAAGGAACAATATACGCCCCATTGCTCTGTCAGTTCTCCGAAAACGAGATAGTTGAGGGCCTAAAGAACCAAGGAGTTTCATCTATATTTAAGCTTACACTATTTTTTGCGGGCTCACGCAAGCCTGCCGGCGCAATATTGTTAACTTTTGAAAAATACAACCTATCCGAGTGAATTGAAGTTGCTTGGAGAACCCTTTATGTCCGTCCGTATTACCCTAATCCTATGCGCTGCAAAGTCTGTCAATTACTGGGGCACACTGCCAAACACTGCCGCAATCCCCCAGCTTGTGGAACGTGCAATCTTCCACCTGACCACTCTTCACCCATTGATTGAACAAGAGTTTTGTGCGCCAACTGTGCTGGTGATCACCCTTCATCTTCCATTGTTTGTCCGAAATTTCAGCAATCAAAAGAAATCCTGAAAATCAAAATCATTGCCAAATGCAGTATGCGGGACGGAGTCACAAAATAAAAAAATCAGTTCCACACTACTCCTAATGAAAATTCTTTTGCCAGCGTTGCTAAAAAGTCAACCCTCAATATTAATGAAATAACTCCTAAATACAAAACCAAGCCTTCAACCTCCAATATTACCTTAAAAACACCTAGTAACAAGAATGCGACCTCAAAAAATCAACTCTAATTTCCTCCCTTCTACCTTCGTCTATCTCTTCGATCCCTACCGTATCCTCCCCACTACCTAGCTCTAGTTCCACCCCCTCTATCCCCTCTAAAACCAATCCCTTGTCCGGCTCCACTCTTTCCCAAGATCTTCTTCTCTTCCCTGATGCACATAGCTTACTTTCACCGTCATTGAAAATATAATAACGTATTCATGGTCTACATTTAATGTAACCAGATATTCATATCTCTTTTTTCTTTCTTTTCAGTATGACTTCTTTCCTTCAATGGAATATGAAAGGTTATTTTAATAATTATATTGATTTTGAATTGTTAATCAAAAAACATAACCCCTCAGTTGTACTATTAAATGAAACTCATCACGCACACAATGTTTCAGCTCATACTCCCAAAGCCTACATTGAACATTTCTACAATCTCCCTCATATTACTACTAGCAAACAGGGAATTGCCATTCTTGTGAAGAGAAACCTACCTTACATTATCCTTCCCCACACCCAATCCAACATTTCCTCTCTAGCCATAGAAATTCAAACTCCCTTTAAAATTACAGTTATCTGTGCCTATTCCCCACCCAACCATTCTTTCTCAACTACAGATTTATGTAACCTTCCTGTCCCCGGGTCTAATCCTTTCATACTGGCAGGTAACTTTAATGCTTTGAGCCGTCTGTGGGGTTCGGCTTCTGCTAATTCTAGGGGGCGTACCATTGATGACGCTATCCTAATCTCCAACAGCATAATTCTTAGCGATGGCTCGCCAACTCATTTTTCCACTCATGCAACCTTTACACATATTGATCTCTCCCTCTGTTCCGCATCCCTCTTCTCCAGAGCATCTTGGTGCCGCATAGACGACCTACACGGTAGCGATCATTTTCCCATCCTCGCCAAAATTCCCTCGCCCCGCCCTACATCCCTATTCAGACCGAGAATTCGCTTTAAAACTGACTTGGCCGACTGGGACAAGTTCGAACACGAATGCATAATTCATTCCAATTCCTTCCCCATCTCTCCAAACGTTTATCAGGAAACCTCGAGAATCCAAAAAATCATCCGCTCCGCTGCTAATCAATATATCCCTCAATCCTCCAAACCAGTCAAACCAACACCCTTATGGTGGAACGACCAACTTCTGGCACTAAGGCAACGCAAAGAACTAGCATGGCGCGAATTCAAACGCACTCGTTCCTCTTCAAACCTCATCGAGTACAAAAAATCCAATGCGATATTTCGCCGCAAAGCCAAAGCCGCTAAACTTCTCTTCTTCCAAAAATTCACTAGCCAAATCAATACCTCTTCTTCTCCAAGAAAAATCTGGGCTGACATAAAAAGACTATCTGGTTTACCATCTTCCTTCCCTATCTCCTCTCGTGGTAACTCCTTCTTCCCTTAACTCCTCTCGTGGTAATCTACTGTATCCACAAGATTTAGCCCTAGAATTTGCCTGTAATTTTTCCAACTCTTCCTCCGATCCCAGTTTCCCTCCTGAATTCTCCGCTAGTAAACTTTCTCTGCTCTCTTCGACCCGCTATCCACCTTGGAACCTATCTCCATCGGCCAAGTTATTAGATGCTGATTTATCTTTACTTGAACTCCATTCCGCACTCTCAGCAGTCAAAGGCAAAACACCTGGGATTGATAAAATATCTTATCCCATCATTAAGCACCTCTCTCCCTTCCTTCTCTCCCGTCTTTTCATTCATTATAATAAAATCTTCAGTACTGGCAACTACCCCATTCCTTGGAAGACAAGTGCTGTCATTCCCATTTTAAAACCTGGTAGACCTCCGTGCGAAGATAGTAGCTACCGTCCTATATCTCTTCTGCCCTGTCTAGGTAAATTAATGGAAAAAATCATTGCTACCAGGATATCCTGGTACGTCCACACAAACAAACTTATTCACCTTAACCAGGTTGCATTCAAGAAGGGGCAGGGAACAATTGACGCACTCTTGCACCTGGATCACTTTATATCTGATGCATTGTCCAGCAAAAATCACATATCGTTGCCCTCGTTCGACTTTTTAAAAGCGTTTGATCGGATTGGTATCAATGTTGTATTAAGACAACTTAACAAATGGAAGGTTGGTCTTCGTATATACTTTGTGAAATCATTTCTCTCCAACCGTCAAATTAGTGTTCTCATATCCAATGTCCTCTCCCCTATTCTCAATCTTGATAACGGCACCCCACAAGGCTCCCCCCTTTCGGTTATCCTCTTTATTATCGCATTTGACGAAATCAGCATTAGCTTATCTGATTTCCCCAATGTCGGTCATCAAATCTATGCTGATGACATATTGTTATTTTCAAAATCTTCCAACCTCACTACGGTTATGTTGTCCTTTGCTGAAATCCTGTCCCTCTTATCCACATGGGCCCGTTCTTCAGGCGCTTCAATTTCATCTTCTAAATCCAAATTACTACATATTTGTAAGAAACGACATTGTAATATCCCCACACTTACCTTATATATAATATAATGTTAATATCTCATGTACAAATAGCCTTAAGATTCTTGGTATTGTATTAGACTCTAAGTACTGTTGTGAGTTAGAACCAGGCTACCTACGAGTAGTTGACTCACAGCATCGACTCCTAATAGATGCCACACTCTGTGGGATTAGCATGTGCTAAAAATAATTTAAGAATAAAACATACCTTTAGGGTCTAAGTATTTTAAGTTAATATGATCTGTGTAATGTAATTATGTAACCTTTAAGGGTGTTACAGTTCCGCAGTCGAGTTAACGAAGGGCAGTGTGCACCGTCGACACTTTCATAGTATGTCAGTTGGCTTGACCAACTGACACCAATTAGCAGGTGCGGAACTGGAACACCAGAAAGGCCAGTTTACAGACTGAGATGAGTGTTTAGAAATTGTATCGGGGTTTTCAATAAGAGCTGTACAAAAGTTTTTTTTAAATAAAACAAAACCGGTTTTAGATATCAATGAAATTCTTTATTCCTGTGAAAGTACGTTCGATGCCATTATGTATGGAACTCGATTTCTTTTGCATGGCCACCACGGGCAAGCTTGCAGAAGTCCAGAGCATAAATCGGCCGACACTGCTGCAATTTCACGTTCGATATTCGTACGAAGTTCATCAGTCGTCGCTGGCTTGTTGGCATAGACCATAGACTTGACGTAGCCCCACAGGAAATAATCTAACGGCGTCAAATCGCACGACCGAGGCGGCCAATCGACTGGGCCATTTCGTGAGATAACACGTTCACCAAACTTGGTTTGCAGTAAATTGATTGTGGCATTCGCTGTGTGGCTTGTGGCGCCGTCCTGTTGGAACCACATGTCCTCCAAGTCCATATTAACCAATTGGGGCCAAATATATTCGGTTATCATTGAACGGTAGCGATTCGCATCCACAGTAATGTGCCGGTCTTGATCATCACGGAAGAAGTACGGCCCAATGACGCCGCCGGCCCATAAACCGCACCACACCGTAATTTTGTCGGGATGCAATGATGACTCATGGAGTACGTGTGGATTGCTATCTAACCTATAATGCATATTTTGCTTATTGACGAAACCATTCAGCCAGAAATGATGAGGCTCATTTTCCGATGAAAATCCGAATCATTTTCAAGTTGTTGCTCAGCCCAATTCACGAACATACGACACTTATGGTGGTCAAGCGACTTCAGTTCTTGCGTCAACTTGATCTTGTAAGGATGTAGGCCAAGATCTTTTCGCAAAATTCGCCACAACGACGTCACAGAGATGCCCAACGCTTGAGAACGACGTGTGAGAGACACATTTGGGCTTTCTTGAACTGAAGCCTCAGCGGCAGCAATATTCTCGACACTACGGGCACTTCTTTGTCTCACTGGCATGGGAACATTTTGTACTGTGCCTGTGGATTAAAATTTTTCCACTAGATGCTCAATTGTTGATATGCTAGGACAATTATGACGACCATAAATTGGACGTAGCGCTCTTAAAGTTGAGGCGACTGACTCCGAATTTCGGTAGTAAATTTTAATAATTTCGACTCGTTGTTGGCTCGTATATCTTTGCATGATGAAATGGCAAACCTTACTGAAGAGAAATGTCAAAAGAGCGGGAAAAAATATGGCGTCGTTTGCTGTCACTACCGATTTACTTTTGTAGCGTTGAAAAACCCTTTATATAAGAATTAGTATTTGTAAGAATAAATGTCTTGTGATTATTATCTTTGAAAAAAAAGTGTCTTTGTGTATCTTTTAGAGCTAGTGGTTTAGTGTTTTCAGCTACGCGCCCAGTGAACCGGGCTGCTCGTCTCCCGACGAGCAGCAAGGACACCCCAACATTTTGGCGCAGCCGGTCTAAAGGACCTACAGGAGGAATCCCAGGGCAAGGAACCCTGTAGCAGGAAGCATCCTGCAACAAATTCAAAGAGGAGATGACTTCGAATGCAATAATGGTGAGTATGCTTATATTAGGACATTTTAGTATTGAAGTGAATTTTGTCGACGATTCTTCGGTGGCCGTGTGGGCGCTTTTGCGCCGGTCATGCAGAAGAAGCAGCATCGGGGCTGAATAGCCGCTGTGATTAGGTGACTCTAGGTTGATTCGCAAAAATTGTTAATGGTCCGGTTGCATAGGTATGTTTCACTGAGATTAGGCTCATATTTTTGCTAACTTCTTATTTCAGCATTCTCGGGGGATGTGGGACGTGTCTGCTAATTCACGGTTTTTGCGTTATTGAATTGCGAACTTGTGTATACCGGCTGGTTTGGTTCGGAAAGAACGTGCCAAGGTATAGGGTTCGTACGGTTATGATAGGGGATTTCTGTTCGTTTGTCGGTAGGGACATTTATATGTTTCAATTTATATTGTTTTGAAATCAAAATAAAGATTGAGTAGATTATTTGGCATTTTGAGTTTAGGGTATTAGGTGAAGAGGTGCCGACAACACGTGTTGTTGCATCAAAGTTTGTGTAGTTGCGAAACTACAATTTGCGCAGCAATGTTGAACCAATATTTCGCACGGAAAAGCGAAACAGGTCAACAGAGCATGAAATGCGTATAATTCTGCTGTAATATACTTCTTTGGGTGTAAAAATTTATTGGTCATAATTTTGTGGAACAAAATAAATGTAAATATGAATAAACTGTATTTTGGTATACTGTTATGCGTTTATTTGGGGACTCATTGAATTTGGGGTAGTCATATGGGATTATTTAAGGGAATTTTCAAGTTATTTGGTGAAAGGAAATCAAGGAGTATCTGTGAGGAAGTCAAGGGCCAATTTGCATTGATGGAAGGACTTAATGGACGCCGGTAGACACCGGATATGGAACTTGTGATGGAAAACAAGTAAAGCAGAAAATAGATAGAATTTACAGTGGAATGCTGTTTAATAAATTTTTTATGATCAAATCATTAGATTAAGAAGTCGGATAATGTTGGTATTTTTATTTGAAACCAGCATAAATAAAAAAATTTTGTATGAGTTGAAGTGTATTTTTTTTGTAGAAATATGTATTGTAGAAAAAACTGTGTAGTCATAATGAGATTATGGTTTTATGAATTGGCATTCGAAGCAATTGTCAAATAAAGTTAACGAATCATTGAAGGCAAAAACAAGCGAAACTTGAAAAATACTGGCTGGGAGATCCGAAAGGAACCGAAAATCGATTTTCGTCCCTAGAAGAAGTTGAAGAATGTGACCAAAACACAGAACATAAAGAAAAAGTCTGTAAGCCGCCACCAATATTTGTTGAGAGAGTTACCAATATAGCTCTAATGAAACTATTGTCTGAAGCTGCTCCAAACTCATACGAATTAAAACTCATAAACAATGAGCAAGTTAAAATCCAGGCATTTTCTCCAGAAGCCTACAAGATAATAGTCAACCAGCTTGGGCGAAAAAACACCGAAGTTTTCACTTATAAGCCAAAACAAGAAAGAGGCTTCAAAGTAGTACTGAAAAATATGCACCCATCTATAGGCACAGATGAATTAGCCCAATCCCTGCAAAACCTCGGTCACTCTGTCACGAATATTTGGAATATAAAGCGAAGAAACACAAAGAAATCTCTGCCAATGTTTATCATTGAACTTCAAACAAACTCAAACAATAAAGAAATTTATGAAGTAAAATACCTGCTTCATACAAAAATTGTTTTTGAGCCCCCCGACCGACTCGCGATATTCCCCAATGCGCTAACTGTCAGCAGCATGGGCATACAAAAACGTACTGTCGCAGGAAACCAATGTGCATTAAATGCGCCGGAAGCCACACGTCTTCAGATTGTGTACGTAAAAACAGATCAGATGAAGTCAAATGCGCCTTGTGTGAAGGTAATCATCCAGCAAATTACAAAGGTTGTGTAATTTATAAAAATCTTCAGAAAATGAAATATCCTACTCAACAACAAAAAGTTCTGGTAAATCCCAGTACATCAAAACAAACTCAAAATGTACTTTCATACGCTCAGGAACTGAAACACTCAACACAAACAACTAATGAAAACACAACGGCCCTACCAATTAATACTGTTCCTGCAGAAGCCCAAGCTCCGAACGAAATGCGAGAAATGATAATGTTACTCCGGCAAGTCATGCAACAAATCACAACAATGATGAACTTATTAGTGACCCTCACGACTAAGAATTGCTCATCCTTAATCCCATAAAAATCATTCTATGGAACGCTAATGGGCTGTCAAAACATTTAAAAGAATTTAAAAATTCCTTAAAGCATACGAAATAGATATACTCCTAATATCTGAAACACATTTTACCAACAAAAGCCATTTTCAGATTCCGAACTTTAAGGTTTATAACACCCTGCACCCAGATAATAAGGCTCATGCAGGTTCAGCAATATTAATACGCAATAATATAAAACACTGTGAGAGCACATCTTATAGCACAGAAGCTATACAAGCCACGAATATAATTGTTGATGACTGGAAAGGGCCAATTACAATTTCCGCTGTCTACAGCCCACCTAAACACACAATAAAAATGGAGGAGTATGAGAAATTCTTTAAGACCCTTGTAACAACTCAATTTTCCGCCGGGGTAAGCTCGCCGGATAACCAGGTATCGTATACAGAATTTATACACAGAAACCTCAAGTATCCTTGAAGTTCTTCGTGGGTCCTTGAAAGTCCTTGGATTATCCTAGGATATTATTTAGTCCTGCACTTGGATTATCCTTGGATATTATTTAGTCCTTATTCTCAACAAGTCCTTGGATTATCCTTGGATATTATTTAGTCCTGCACTTGGATTATTCTTGGATATTATTAAGTCCTGCACTTGGATATTATTTAGTCCTTATTCGCAACACACTTTCCAGAGCTGAGGGAAAAACAGCAACTTTCAGGGGTCGTATACAAAAATTATTAATAAGAGGGTCCTGCGAGTTAAGTTCACTCGGTGTCTTTAAAATACCGATTGTGGAGTGTTTTTTTATATTTTCCGCTCTCTATTCTTGCCAATTTCCCTCACTACTGCGCGTTTAATCGACTTTATAGCTTTCTTTCGCCTACTAGTGTTTTTTACAGGTTTTTGTGTGAGTGAAATTTGTCAGTTGGCAAATTTCATCTTCACACCCTTGGCAATAGATTCCTAGCTGGAGGAGACTATAACGCAAAGCACACATACTGGGGTTCCCGTCTCAGTACACCAAAAGGTCGACAGCTTTATGCGGCCATTGGAAAATTAAATTTACTCCCTGTCTCTTCAGGTACACCAACATACTGGCCAACAGATGTAAGAAAAATTCCCGACTTGATTGACTTCTGTGTGACGAAAGGTATCATGCTTAGTGATCTTAAATGTAGCCCATGTTTTGAGCTGTCTTCTGACCACTCTCCAGTTCTCGTCGAGCTTAACAACAATGTTGCCCTTCTTCCCAGTCAATGTAGCTTACATAATCACAAAACTGATTGGAATCGCTTCCGATATATGGTATCTTCCACAATTGATTTAAAACCATCACTGAAATCTGAAGAAGACATCATTGCGGCTGTTGAACACTTCAACAACCGCCTGCAACAAGCTGCGTGGGGCTCGACCCCCCTGAACGACAATCAACGGACATCTCCAATCCTATAAAAGAAAAACTGAGAGAAATGCGATATGCAAAAAAAAAGTGGCAACAAACTAGACATCCTGAGGACAAGAACAAATTAAATGCGCTTACAAAAGAACTTAAAGAGATCCTTAATAACGAACGAAACACCCAACTCCATCAGTAATCTCGATGCAACAGCTGCTATAGAATATTCTCTCTGGAAAGCAACTAGGAATCTAAAGAGACCTACAATGTTCCAATCCGCTTTACGAATGGAAAATAACGAATGGGCTAAAAGTGACCTTGAAAGAGCAGTCACATTTGCCCGACACTAAAAAAAAGTGTTTACCCCACATGAAATCGAGCCCCCAGCATGTGTAACAGAAGAAGTGAAAAGTGTTCTGAGTAATACCCATCAGATGGACCTACCCATACGTAAATTTTCCAAATCTGAAGTGAAAGCAGCTAAACTGATGGAAACCCTTTTCCTGAAAAGACTACTTCCAATTATAGAAGAGCGAAAGCTAATTCCAAATCATCAATTTGGATTCAGGAAAAAACACAGCACAATCGAACAGGTTCATAGGATTGTTGAGTATATACACACTGCATTCGAACAGAAAAAATATTGTACAGCAGCGTTTCTTGACATCTCGCAAGCATTTGATCGCGTTTGGCACGATGGCTTGCTTCACAAAATAAAAACTACACTCCCCATTAACTACTATGTGTTAATAAAGTCCTATCTTACACATAGATATTTTTTCGTAAAGAAAGGTGAGGAACAATCTGAGCTCCATGAAAGCTCAGCAGGCGTACCCCAAGTGTCATGGGCCCAATACTTTATCTACTTCACACGTACGACTTACCATCAGCTGAAGGAGTCACCATAGGTACCTTTGCAGATGACACTGCTGTCTTAGCTGTTGACACTCTCCCACACTTAGCTTCCTCTAAAATCCAGAGTGGGCTAAACAAAATTACTGACTGGCTAAAAAAATGGAAAATTAAGTTGAACGAAACAAAATCAGTCCAGGTTACATTCACTCTCAAACGAAACACCTGCCCACCCGTTAAACTCAACGGCATAAATATACCCCAAAGTAATGAGGCTAGATACCTTGGGATGCACCTCGACAGAAGATTAACTTGGAAAACACATATATTTACAAAACGAAAATCACTCGGTATAAAGCTCAGAAATCTACACTGGCTCTTGAATCGAAACTCCAAAGTCTCAATCGATAGCAAATTGCTCTTGTACTCAGCAAATTTTAAAACCAGTTTGGACATACGGTATTCAGCTGTGGGGCACTGAGGCAACTTCCAATGTTGAAATACTTCAAAGATTCCAATCAAAGACCCTAAGAATGATTGTAAACGCGCCCTATTATGTCACAAACAACCAAATCCATCGTGACCTCAAAGCTCCTACAGTCGCTCAAGAAATAAAAAAGCTCTCTACTTCGCACAATCTGAGACTCCTAGTCCACCCAAATCCACTGATATCGGAACTCACTTCCAACCCCTTCACTTTCATCCGACTGAAGAGAAATTCCACAACAGATCTCCTGTGCTAATAGGCAATGGCTGCACCACTGGGTGTAGTCCATAAAAGACAGTAAATACAAAAATTAGTCTTAAGTTATTAAATATTGCTGAATGTGATTGAATGTAACAGATTGCAATAAAATATTTGGATATTAAAAATATAAATAAATAAAATATTGAAGGCTCAGAAAGCAGTGCAACAGGAAAACCCGATGTTGGTCCTTAATTTTGAAATGAATAACTTACAGAAAAGATGGGTATAGGTGAGATTTCAAAGGCAGTGGCCAGGCTAGTACCTGTGTTTACTGGTGCTGCTTCAGAAGATTTAAGGTCAGAACTCAGTAGATTCATTCAAGGTTGTGAGCTTGCAAAGCGGAGCATAATCCCTGATGAGTTACAGGATTTCTTCGACTGTATTAAGCAAAGGTTATTTGGAGATGCATACAACCTTGTGCTGCCAAAACAATTCGCCAGTGTGCACGAGCTCTACTGCCCTCTGAAGAGAACCTATTTAAAGGAGAGAACTCTGGAAGACATATCCCAAGAGATTAGAATCGGGAAACAGCTGGCAGGGGAAGACATACGCGCCTTTGCCAGGCGTTTGGAGTCACTTTGGATGTTGGCCCAGGAAGTAATAAAAAATAAGTACAATTGCGTTGGAGATGCACCACTATTATACGAAGTTGACAAGTTGGTGTTAACGACTTTCGTAGTGGGACTCCGCAACTCCGCTCTAAAGATTCATATGCTGAATGGCAAAACAGGAAATCTGGAGGAATTGGTAGAAGAAGCAGTTAGAGCGCAAGTCCTCGTGGAACGGAGTACGGCCGGTTTGGGGGAGATACATATGTTCGAAAATAGACAGGACAGTTTAACTGCCGCTGTCATGGATAGAGAAGGAAGTAATTCAGTCCCAAACATATACAGAGGAGCGTATAATCCCGGTGTCTCCGACAGCAGACCCGCGAATCCGAGAAATCCGTACAGGGAGTTTGTACAGAGGGCACCCACATGTTTGTTCTGCCGTAATCTAGGTCATACAAGGGATGAATGCGTTACACGCAAAAACACGCCCTACTGTATGGAATGCCAAATATATGGTCATGAGGCAAGTAGACAGTGCCAAGTAGACACTGAATGGAATCAGAATAGAAGGCAGCCAGCGACGAGGCGCCCGGATCCACCCTTGAGGGACAGCAGGGGTAGTAATCCCCGAGTTAATTCAACGGAAGGGATTAACCAAGGAAGAAATCCTTTCAACACTGGGAGTGTTCAGCAGCGACCAAATTGGAATTCAAGAAGTGAACAAAGGGTAGGCAACACCCAACAGGGGTTGAAATGCTTCTCATGTGGACGAATGGGACATCGGGCAACGGAATGCAGGGATAGACTGTTCCAACAAAGGAACCAGGGAATCTTCCAGTGGCCCAGTCGAGGCCAGTAGACTGGAAAGCCAGAAGAAAGGAAGTAACAGTTAGGCCGGAGGTACGTGTGGTTGGTAATGTAGGAATTGCAGTCCAGGAAAAGGAGGATCTCCAATACCACGTACCGAGTAATGTAAGAATAATGGTTCAAGATACGGAGGAGCAAGAGTCTCTCCGGGAAAAATTTTTTGATTGAGTATTGATTTAGGTAACGGTGATGATTTTAGTACTTAGATTAAGTTTTAATAAGGTTAGAGAGTATAGGCCAATCGCCGCGTACGTGGTACGAGAATGTATAGGTAAGATATTCACGGTAATTTTGAGGGAGTATAGGATTGTAAGGGATAACTGTGGTGCATGTAGGAAAAAATAGGATGAATTAGGAAGTAGATACGCGTCCATTTTGGAATCAAAAGGGCGTTGTTTCGTTGTTTCGTTGTGAGCAGGACAGGAGATGCTTTTTTCGAGATACCCTACAAGGAGGCAGCTAGTGGAAAGCTAGTGCTTTTGGTAGACTCAGGGACGGACACCAGCCTCGTAAAATCTAGTGTTTTATGGAAAGGACTAGTTGTCAACCCAAAGGATGTAAGAACGCTTAATGGAGCGTTCGGAGGATGCATCAGCACACTGGGGTCGCTCAGAATAGGGCACAGTGAAGTTAAGGGCATGAGTTTTAGAGTGCACGCAGTGGAATTGGATACAGAAGGTATCCCGGCGGCCGAGATAATCTCTGGGGCCGCACCATACTGGCTGCGCTAGAAAAACAGTTATCATTTTCTGATGATAATAAGAATATAATCCTTAGTCTTCCATTAAAGTCATTGCAGGATGGAACCGTGAATAGGGTTAAGAATTGTATGGAGGTAGTGCATGCAAGGGTAACTAGAGTAGTTACTATGCGTGTAAACACGAAACTGAGGACTCTTGTTTTGCACAAGCAGCAGCTAGCGGACGGCGTATATATTGGAGAGACCATAAAGCACGTTGACAAGGGTAAGGTGTACGGCTGCGTACTCATCGCCTCAGAAAGGGACTACCTGATGGATGAAGATTTTTGGCCTAAGTTCACTAGTTACGATAATTTTAAGGAACCAAATTATAGATCGGAAAATCAGACTAATCAGGAAGATATAAGAAAAAGAATGGAGAGAGTGCTAGAATCATTGAAGTTAGACCCAAGCGTAAATTTAGAATAGAAGGTATCGATAGAAGCCATTTGTACGTCACTCCATGACATATTTTTGTTGGAAGGAGACCAGTTGACGTATACACCAGAGGTAGCGCATGAATTACCTACTAGGGTGGATCAACCGCCAATAAACCAAAAGCAATACAGGTTGCCACAAGCTCACAAAGATGAGGTAAATAGGCAAGTGGAAGGAATGTTAAAGGATAATACAATTTCACCGAGTATCTCGCCTTGGAACACACCAATAATTTTGGTACCAAAGAAGTGAGGTGCTCAGGGTAAAAGAAGTAGAGAATGGTCGTCGATTTTACTATCAAGCAGGTGTTCCCGATACCAAGGATAGAAGAGATTCTAGCGAGTGGCTACCACCAAGTTCTGGTAGATACCCAAGAGAAGCAGAAAACCGCGTTCGGCACCGGTTTAGGGCATTATGAGTTTAATAGAATGCCGTTTGGATTAACAGGAGCACCGGCTAATAAACCATGTGCTAACAGGCTTGCAAGGGTTAGATTGTTTTGTGTATCTCGATGATATTTTAATTTATGGGAAGAACTTGCAGCAGCATTCGCAACGCTTGTGCAAGGTGCTCCAGAAATTACGAGAACACAATTTGAAATTGAACACGGAGAAGTGTCAATTTTTGCGAAGAGAGGTGGTTTATTTAGGCCATCGTTGTTCAGAGGCAGGATCACTGCCTGACCCGAAGGTGGAATGCGTTAAAAATTTTGCGATTCCGAGAAATAGAAAGGAAGTGCAAGCATTCCTAGGACTAGAGAACTATTACAGAAAGTTCGTAGAAGGACTAGCCGGAATTGCGTTGCCGATTAATAAGTTGCTACGAAAAGAAGCAAAGTTCGAATGGACAGAGAGATGTCAGCAAGCAGTCGAGAGGCTAAACGAAATAATTAGCTCGCCACCGATTTTGGCGTACCCCGACTTTGAGCAAACTTTTTTATTGACCACTGATGCTAGGTATAAAGCATTAGGGGCAGTATTGTCACAAGGGGAAGTCGGTAATGACCGACCAATAGCATTCGCAAGCAGGGCGCTTAGCGATACGGAGAAAAGATACTCCACAATAGAGAAGGAATTCCTAGCCATAGTGTGGGCTACGAAGAATTTTAGGGCATATTTGCTAGGACGACCATTTAAGATATACACTGATCACCATCCGTTGAGAGGCATAGCCAATTTGAAAGACCAAACATCTAGGCTAGCCAGGTTCAGGCACAAATTGTCTGAGTATGATTTTGAAATCATTTACAAACCTGGGAAGAAGAATCTGAATGCGGATGCACTCAGCAGAGTACCGCAGGCACAGAAAGTATCAATAGTGCAAACGAGGGCCAAAGCACGGTCGGATAAGGAGAAGGCCGAGAGAATGCAAGAAGATAAAATTGATGCTACAAGAGATGTATGCAATGCGGGTTTCGGTGCCTATGAACAAACAGCCAGTGATGTGGACTGGCTGGAGGATAGAAAAGATATACAGGCTGTGTTAACGGGTTTTCATGATTCACCCCTAGGTGGACATCAGGGATTCTGGAAAACCCATGACAGAATTAGGCGAGTATACGGATGGAAAGGTATGCTCCGAGATATAAAAAAGTATATAAGGAGTTGTCCAAAATGTTAGGCCAATAAGAGTTCAAGGCTAACAAAGATGCCATTGGTGTTAACTGATACGCCAAAACTGCCATTTGATAAGGTTCATATGGATATTGTAGGTATGTTACCTGAGACAGTTTCGGGAAATAAATACATTTTGACGTTCCAAGATGATTTCTCAAAGTATATGGCGTGCGTGGCTATACCCGATGCTGAAGCAAGTACGGTGGCCAAAGCATTCTTTGACGAAATTATAGCACGGTATAACATACCTAAGGTTTTGGTAACCGACAATGGTTCAAATTTTGTGTCAAAACTATTCTCCGAAACGTGTAAAATGCTGGGAGTCAAGAAATTGCATATAACACCATATCATCCACAGGCGAATGGCTCATTGGAACGTAGTCATCGACCTCTGGCCGAGTACTTGCGTAGTTTTGATGAAGAATCAGGCTAAGAGAAACAAATTCTCACCTGTGTGGATAGGTCCGTATGTAGTAGCAGAAATCCGCAGCCCAGTTACAACAGTCGTAACAATTAAGGGCAAGAATAAAAAGCTACATAATAATTTATTGAAATTGTTCCACATTAGACCACACAACTAAAGACATGTGTTAACAGTGTTTTACAAGTGTAAACGCAAGAATAACAACATAAACACGTACGTGTGCGTATCAAATTACACACACAGCGCCGATTTTCAAAGTCAATGCCAGTAAAAGTGTGCCGCTTAAACTCGGGCAAGTAAAATTGACGTAATGAGAATTTGCTTATTAGGCACTATTGCCGAATGAAGACAGTAGGGAAAAATTTTGTTAAATATTAAATAATAAAAAATGGGTTCATTTTAAAAAATAAGGTTCACATTTTAAAAAATTATAAGACAGTCGTGGGTAAGTAATTTAAACTGAACGTAGAGTATATACACACATATATACGACTGTTAATGAAGTGCAATATGATGCGTAAGTAGTAGCGCCGGCACTGTTGGTGAAGTAAGTATATATGTATATATGTGTATAATATACAGAATGAATGTACGAACGTATATTTAAAGTAGTAATTATTCTAGTAAGAGGAATGGGTATGTACGTATTTATAGTTTTGCAGATATTTACATACTGTAGCAGGCGACATGTAAATATACATAGATTTTTTTTCGGTTTATCTGTTAGGAAATTAGCATGTGGGGAATAGTAATATATATATATATATATATATATATATATATATATATATATATATATATATATATATATATATATATATACATATATTGAATTAGAACAATGTATTTAGCTTACCATTACAAATTGGGTAATAACTGTAGTAATTAATTACATTCCAATTGAAATTGCCTTGAATGTATATATGTATTCATATACGAGCGAGTTGCTGGGGGTAGGAAAATACACTTGTTTATGGATATATACATACCAGGCTAGAAGTAAATTTAAATATATTGAATAAATGAAAAGTTGAGTCATGCAATGGACAATGTTTTCACATAAACGGGTTTATCTTAAATATTCTTGTTTATATGAGAGAGCAAATGAATTTGCTCAGAATTTGAAAATTTTAAAGATAGAATATATGAAGAACAAATAAATATAGATGGAAACGAATGAATTAAAAGAAAATATATTTTTATTCTAAACGATTTTTGCTTACAAATTTCACAAAATAAGTACAGATTATTGCATATTAAATATGAAGAATATACTCGCATTAAGAAAAATTATAGATTTAAAAATTATAATCTGTGTAAAAGTTCAGATTAAAATTAAAGGTAGTATAGAAAATATTTATTGTTAAAGAAATTAATTATTTAAATTCTAAGTTTATACAGAAATAAATGTAATAATCCAAAGAAATCACAAATTATACTAAAAGGGAAAATAATACCCAAGAGTCTATATAGTATATATAGTAAATTTATTTAAATATTATACAATTTTGAAATTGATTTATTAAATTAACTTATGAAATGTTCGGCTAAAATTAAACATAGAAAAAAATCAAATTAAAATGTTAACTAGAAAATTAATAAAATTATTATAAGTATTCAGTTTTGATGATGTGAACCGTAGCAGGAAATTCCAGGTACAGCGCATATCGGAAGACGGTGCAGACTAAGGGACAAACGTATTATTCGGAAATATGTGTTTTTGAAAATCAGAGATTTCTGACAGCTATCCAAGGTTTGGAAATCCGGCTGTGACCGCAAGGATGCCAATATATTGGATTGGGGATGAATGGTGACGGAGTTATCTTTCTTTGCGAAACGGCATATGGCCGCAGCATTTTAAAGCGTTGTGGATGAGTTATTGACAAGCACCGGAAAATAAACAAGTTTCCGTGCGGAGTCATATTTTGAATTGGACAGTTTTATATTACAATGTCCACCCAGTGTATCACAATCTCGACAGAATCGATTTTGGATAAGTTGGAGATGGGTAAAAGCTTAAGGTGGGTGACTGAAACCATAACCAAATATAATATGCAGAAGAAATTTGGCTCGCGGAAGTTAACTGTTGAAGTATATGTCCAATCTAGAGTATGAACATATGAAATGTGATTTACATATGAAATATGATTTAATACAAGAGGACACCGAGACTCGTACTCGATCAGATTACACAGATTACTCAGATTCTCAGGGAAATACCGATAGTCTACATGTCGAAGACAAAGTGATATGTTAACCAACATCCATGAGACGGGGAGATGAAATGCACTAGCAGCGGACAAAATGTGACCAAATAAGAAAAAAATAAGGAGATGTAGAAGAAGCGTAATCAGTAAGCCGCAAAATGATAATACGAAATTTGCAACGATGATGTACCGAAATAATTTTTGGTTTGGAGGAAAATGAGAACGAAATTAGTGGAAATTCATTTGTATATGAAAGAGTGGAAGAGCTTCCAACTTCCCATGTGCGAGATAACTCCGATTTAAGCTCATGAAAAAATTGAGATGGTATCGGCTGAATACAATAGTCTCTATCTGACAAGTAAAAGTCTAATAATACTTGAGCTTTATTGCATAACTGACGAAATGGCATGAAAAACACTAATATGTACGTTGTCCGTATAAAAAATCCAACGTCTCTGCCATTATTACATATGTCAGTATGTATACTGTATTATTGTCTAGAATGAGGAAGAGATAATTTTAGTCAAAACCCGAGGTGACTCCGTAATTTTAGAGAGAAACGGTTACAGCAAGAATATCAGCCACAACTACCATCGTTCAGTTAGCATCGTAGAATATTCTCCTAGCGCAAAATATCGTTTTAACCACGAAAAGATCAAGCACGACATAGCCAAGCTTTATCGGCTAATTTCATAACGATTTCCCCAACTAAGTAAATATACACTGTCACTTACTAAGCGAATATCTATTTTGACTTCGTCAGAAGCGAATCTAGTTGCACAACCGTGCATCAGGAGGGGTATGCAGAGTTCATCGAGGGATTTCACTCCGACAACGACGGCCGGCATCCAAATCAGCAGAATGCAGAGGACGCAGTATAAAATAAGATTTTAGGTATAAAATATAGCAGTATATGAAATTGTTTATACGTCAGTGAGAAAAGAGTCGATGAAAGACCAAACAAAAAAGGGAAATACAGGGTGGCTGATGAAAGCCGCTACCAAAAAAAAATGTAATAACTTTTTTTCTATTTAATGAATCTGGTTTTTTTTTTTTACTTTGCAGATTGATTGTTAGATTTATCACAATTTGAAATTGAACACGGAGAAGTGTCAATTTTTGCGAAGAGAGGTGGTTTATTTCGGCCATCGTTGTTCAGAGGCAGGATCACTGCCTGACCCGAAGGTGGAATGCGTTAAAAAGTTAGCGATTCCGAGAAATAGAAAGGAAGTGCAAGTATTCCTAGGACTAGTGAACTATTACAGAAAGTTCGTAGAAGGACTAGCCGGAATTGCGTTGCCGATTAATAAGTTGCTACGAAAAGAAGCAAAGTTCGAATGGACAGACAGATGTCAGTAAGCATTCGAGAGGCTAAACGAAATAATTAGCTCGCCACGGATTTTGGCGTACCCCGACTTTGAGCAAACTTTTTTGTTGACCACTGATGCTAGGAATGAAGCATTAGGGGCAGTATTGTCACAAGGGGAAGTCGGTAATGACCGACCAATAGCATTCACAAGCAGGGCGCTTAGCGATACGGAGAAAAGATACTCCACAATAGAGAAGGAATTCCTAGCCATAGTGTGGGCTACGAAGAATTTTAGGGCTGATCACCATCCGTTGAGAGGCATAGCCAATTTGAAAGACCAAACATATAGGCTAGCCAGGTTCAGGCACAAATTGTCTGAGTATGATTTTGAAATCATTTACAAACCTGGGAAGAAGAATCTGAATGCGGATGCACTCAGCAGAGTACCGCAGGCACAGAAAGTATCAATAGTGCAAACGAGGGCCAAAGCACGGTCGGATAAGGAGAAGGCCGAGAGAATGCAAGAAGATAAAACTGATGCTACAAGAGATGTTAGCTGTTGTATAGGGTAACCCTAAGTAGTCCTAATATTTATTATAGTTGGCAACACAAGCGGTTGCAAGTATGAAAATATACAACTGTGTATTTATTATTTTTCTTCTTTATTCGTCCCTTCTTATTCTTTTTTGGTCAAACTGAAAACGCCTGAATAAAACTAATTAAAATAAACTTAATTTAAGTATTAAATAAATGTGTTTTTATCTAATACCAAAACATGGTGGCAGCGTTAAAAATATTAAAAGACCATAAGAACACATAAAGCGTAAAAAATCTTTATAAAAAATAGGAAAGTTGAACAGTGACCAAGCAAAAAAAAACAAAAAAAAAAAAGCTTTGTTATATCTTCAATGTAACTGTGGATGGTGACAGCCATTTTGTGGGAAAAAACGTGATCATAACCAAGAAAATTAAACGAGCAGCAAAAGTTAAAGATGACGGTGGCAACCAAAGAAACCGTGGTCATGATGGCACCAAATAATTTGAGTCCTCCAGAAGAATTTAATTTTCAACAACCTGAAAAGTGGTCTGTATGGCGCAAGCGTTTTGAAAGGTACTTCACAGTCTCAAAATTGAGTGCTGATACGGATGAAAAAGTGAAAATTGATACGTGCTTGTATTGCATGGGTGAAAAAAGCGAAGAGATTTTGTTGCAAATTGGGGCACAGCCGAAAACTTTAGCAGAACTGCTGAATGCGCTGGATAAATATTTCCTGCCTCAGAAAAATATTATCTTTGAAAGATTTAAGTTCAATTCTCGAACTCAGAGACCAGGAGAACCTGTAGATGAGTTTATAACAGATTTGCATGCTCTTGCAGAAAATTGCAATTTTGACTCCTTGAAGGAACAACTAATTAGAGACCGCATAGTCGTTGGGATGCAAAATGTCAAGGTTAGTGAACAATTGTCAGATCTGACGTTGAAACTAGCTGTTGATTGTGCCAGACAGGCGGAGATTCAGTCCAAGCAAACAAAGGCTATTCGAGATGAAATATCTGTGAACTTTGCGAGAGACGGAAGAGGCGAAAGATGCGAAAATTGTGGTTATGGTCAACATAATCGTCAGCAGTGTCCAGCACGTGAGGCGGTATGCAATGGGTGCCGGAAGGTAGGACATTATAAAAAAATGTGTAGGCAAAATAACTTTCGTAGTACTAATAGTAGTAACATTAGAACAAAAAACAATGTAAAATTTGTTCAGAAAAATAATAGTCATACTGTTGCGCTTTGTAAGAGTGATCGTGATCTTGGGCTGAATAATCATAGTGGGTGCACAGACAGCCAGGATGAGTTTTTTATAGGCAATGTCTCCAGTGAGGGGAAAGAATCATGGCAGGTTAAATGTTTTGCAGAGGAGCTTAATTATGAAGTTCAGTTCTTGGTGGATACTGGGGCAGATTGTGTGTGTTTTCCTTCAGAATTCAAAATACCTTCTAGTTTGCTGCAAAAAGCAAGCATCATGAATGATTATCCCAAAATAAAGGGCGCGGATGGAAACCTCCTAAAAGTGGTAGGAAACGTTGAACTCACACTCAAGTATGCTGAGAATGTGAACAAGTTTAAATGTTATTTGGTGGAGGGATTAAAAATACCCCTTTGGGTTTAAATGCTATTCGTAAACTAAAAGTTTTATATCCTCCAAGTAATTGTTTTTTCTTAAATGAAAGCAACGAGTATGAGATATTGTTAAAAGATTTTCCAAGTTTGTTTAACGACTTAGGCGAATTCCGAGGTGACGTAAAAATAAGACTCAAACCTAATTATGAACCGTTTGTTCAATCAGTACCACGAAACGTAGCTATCCCCCTCTTACCAAGACTTAAAATAGAATTGGATCGGTTGGTAAAATTAAAAATTGTTGAACCCATCCAAGAGGTCACCGAATGGGTAGGCCCGATTGTGATGGTACCCAAAGAAAAAAACGAAATTCGTATTTGTGTAGATTACACACATCTTAACAAGGCTGTAATGCGTCCTTATTTTCCAATTGATAAAGTCGAGATGAAGCTGGCGAGAATAAAAAGTTCAAATTATTTCTCTATAGTTGATTGCAATAAAGGGTTTTACCAAATTAAATTAAATGAAGAAAGTCAGCATTTGACTTGTTTCATATGTCCGTTTGGCAGATTCATATTTAAAAGATTACCCTTCGGGATTTCCTGTGCTCCAGAATATTTTGTAACGAAATTTAGTCAAATACTAACAAATATAGAAAACGTGCTTATTCACATTGATGATATACTTATTTACGGTGATACTAAGCAGGAGCATGATTAATCGCTACGATTAGTTTTAGAACGTTTATCTCAAGAAGGCATCACCATAAATAAGACTAAATCAGTTTTTGGAGTTGAAAAGGTTACATATCTGGGATATGTGTTGTCCAAGGAGGGTATTTCTGTTGATCCCGAACGAGTCGAGGCAATAAAAAAATTCCCGAGACCCACCTGTAAAGTAGAGGTCCAAAGATTTTTGGGGATGCTAAATTACCTTGCTCGATTTATAAAAATGAGGTCATCGGTTTTGGAACCGCTAAATTCATTAGTCGGAAACAGGGATTTTACATGGTCAGCAATTCAAGAGAAATCATTTAATGACGTAAAGGAAATATTATCAGAGTCGCCAACATTATCGTTTTTTGACCCTGAAAAGCATGTCGTTATTAGTTCAGATGCTTCAAGCTATGGACTAGGAGCCTGTTTAATGCAAATTTGTGCTGATTCCAAAAGAGAGTTAGTAGCTTACACATCACGAATCATGACGATCATGACTGAAACTGAGAAAAAGTATTTTCAAATCGAGCGTGAAGCTTTAGCCTTAGTATGGGCAGCTGATAAATTCTCGGAATATATAAATAGATTGCATGTCACATTTGAAACAGATCACAAGCCCTTAATCCAGTTATTGCAATCAAAGCCCATAGATACATTAAGTCTAAGAATTCAAAAATTTAGAATGAGACTTATGCGATACACATACGAAATTGTACACATTCCAGGAAAGGAGTTAATTATAGCAGATGCCTTGTCTAGAGGCCCTCTTCCAAAGTCTGCTGAAACACAAGAACTGATGGAAGAAACTGAATTGTATGTAAAATTTATTAAAGGCTGCTTTCCAGTAAAGATGTATATTTGTAAAAAATTAAAAATTCTCAGAGTAACGATGAAATAATTAAAAGACTAAGAGTTTTTTGCTGTAATGAATGGCCTTCAAGGAATAAATTGCCAGATTCAATGATTTCATATTATCAATACAGAAATGATATTAGTCTGGTAGATGATATTATGGTTTACGGAAGTAGAATAATAATCCCTTCGGAGCTACAGAATGAATTTATAGATTTTATCCATCTGGGTCATCAAGGTCTGACCAAATGTCGTCGTAGAGCTCAGACAAGTGTTTGGTGGTTGGGATTGTTTAGAAACTGCAATGTGTGCATAGAACATCGTATTAATGCAAAGGAACCATTTTTTAAAGATGAAATTCCTTCGAGACCTATGGAACGAGTAGCTGCAGATTTATTTAAAAGCAAAGACGATAAATCATGGTATTTAATTATTACAGACTACTATTCGCGATATTTTGAAATATGTATATAAACAAAAGTCTTTAAATGATGGGGAAGTTATTCAAAACATAAAAAAATATCTGGCCACGTTTGGAATCTGTTCAGTATTACGAACTGATAACGGTACACAATTTTAAAGACTTTTGTAAAAGTTATAACATCGTTCAAATTTCTAACAGCCCATACTTTAGTCAGTCCAATGGAGCTATTGAGGCTGCAGTAAAAGTTGCAAAATCCCTTTTGTACTAAAATAAAGAAAACTTTTATGAAGCATTGCTCAGCTACAGATCTACGCCTTTAGAAAACGGATTTTCTCCAGCAGAACTGATGATGGGACGGAAAATAAAAACCCAATTGCCAATGCTGCAAAAAAATTTGGAAGTGAATAACCAAGAGGTCATGAAACGTGAAGAAACTGCTAAGACTAAAAATGAACATAATTACAACAAAAGGCATAAATCTGTCGCTCTTTCAGAATTAAAAGAAGGGGATAGAGTTTGGGTAACCAATCTTAAAACCTATGGCACTGTGGTCGAAAAATTAAAATATCCTCGGTCTTATCTGGTAGAAACTGAACAAGGCAGATACCGTAGAAACCGATGGCATCTTGTGCCTGCTGTGATTAAACAGCATCAAAATCACGATCACTCAAATGAAATTTACATCAATAAAAATATTGAAAATTATAATTGTAACGAACCTACTGAAGTAGTTGAAAATTTTAATATTGAAAATCCTAATGTAAACGAGAATACAGCCCATACACAAGATGAATTAAATAAAAATATGGCTGAATCCTCGGAAAGTATTTCTAAAAAAGGTAGAAAAATAAATCCTCCTTCTTATTTAAAAGACTATGTTCCCGAATAAAAGAAGGGGATGTTGTATAGGGTAACCCTAAGTAGCCCTAATATTTATTATAGTTGGCAACACAAGCGGTTGCAAGTATGAAAATATACAACTGTGTATTTATTATTTTTCTTCTTTATTCGTCCCTTCTTATTCTTTTTTGGTCAAACTGAAAACACCTGAATAAAACTAATTAAAATAAACTTAATTTAAGTATTAAATAAATGTGTTTTATTTAATACCAAAACATTAGCAATACGGGCCGATGAACAAACAGCCAGTAATGTGGACTGGCTGGAGGATAGAAAATATATACAGGCTGTGTTAAAGGGTTTTCATGATTCACCCCTAGGTGGACATCAGGGATTCTGGAAACCCCATAACAGAATTAGGCGAGTATACGGATGGAAAGGTATGCTCCGATATATAAAAAAGTATATAAGGAGTTGTCCAAAATGTTAGGCCAATAAGAGTTCAAGGCTAACAAAGATGCCATTGGTGCTAACTGATACACCAAAACAGCCATTTGATAAAGTTCATATGGATATTGTAGGTATGTTACCTGAGACAGTTTCGGGAAATAAATACATTTTGACGTTCCAAGATGATTTCTCAAAGTATATGGCGTGCGTGGCTATACCCGATGCTGAAGCAAGTACGGTGGCCAAAGCATTCTTTGACGAAATTATAGCACGGTATAACATACCTAAGGTTTTGGTAACCGACAATGGTTCAAATTTTGTGTCAAAACTATTCTCCGAAACGTGTAAAATGCTGGGAGTCAAGAAATTGCATATAACACCATATCATCCCCAGGCGAATGGCTTATTGGAACGTAGTCATCGACCTCTGGCCGTGTACTTGCGCAGTTTTGCCAAGGAAGACGGATCGAATTGGGATCAATGGTTGACCACTGCAATGCATGTACACAGCAATACTGTGCATGTATCAACGAAGCAAACTCCGTTTAGGACGCTCTACGGGTTTGATTTTAACATGCCAGCAAATTTGAAGCGCAAATGTGCGCCAGTGTACAATGCTGATGACCCTAATAAAGTGCAGAAATATCAGTTGCAGCGAGCGCACGAAATGGTTAGAGAAAACCAGGATTGTGCTAAGCGAGTAGCCAGGGAAGCCTACAACAAGGTACTAAACCCAGTAGTTTTTCACGTGGGTGATCAAGTACTCATGAAGAATCAGGCTAGGAGAAACAAATTCTCACCTGTGTAGATAGGTCCGTATGTAGTAGCAGAAATCCGCAGCCCAGTTACAACAGTCGTAACAATTAAGGGCAAGAATAAAAAGCTACATAATAATTTATTGAAATTGTTCCACATTAGACCACACAACTAAAGACATGTGTTAACAGTGTTTTACAAGTGTAAACGCAAGAATAACAACATAAACACGTACGTGTGCGTATCAAATTACACACACAGCGCCGATTTTCAAAGTCAATGCCAGTAAAAGTGTGCCGCTTAAACTCGGGCAAGTAAAATTGACGTAATGAGAATTTGCTTATTAGGCACTATTGCCGAATGAAGACAGTAGGGAAAAATTTTGTTAAATATTAAATAATAAAAAATGGGTTCATTTTAAAAAATAAGGTTCACATTTAAAAAAATAAAATTATAAGACAGTCGTGGGTAAGTAATTTAAACTGAACGTAGAGTATATACACACATATACGACTGTTAATGAAGTGCAATATGATGCGTAAGTAGAATCGCCGGCACTGTTGGTGAAGTAAGTATATATACATATATGAAGTAAGTATATATACATATATGTGTATAATATACAGAATGAATGTACGAACGTATATTTAAAGAAGTAAGTATTCTAGTTAAGAGGAATGGGTATGTACGTATGTATATTTTTGCAGATATTTACATACTGAAACAGGCTACATATTAATATACATAGATATTTTCGGTTTATCACGTAGGAAATTCGCGTATGGGGAATTGTAATGTATGTATATTCTCGTATATATTGAATTAGAACAATATATTTAGCTTACCATTACAAATTAAGTAATAACGTTGGCAATTAACTATAGTATGCCTTGAATATATGTATGTATTCATGTAAGAACAGGTTACATGATGTAGGGAAATACACTTGTTAATGGATACATACCGGGCTAGTAGTAAAATGTAAATATATAGAATAATTAGATGCAATGAAAAATTGAGTCATGCAATGGACAATGTTTTCACATAAACGGGATTATCTTAAATATTTTGGTTTATGTCAGAGGGCAAAAGAATTTGCTCAGAATTGAAAAATTTAAAAAGATATATAAAAAGAAAAATGATATGAATTGTCTACAAAATAGAAAAAATAAATAATAAATTTATCTTTTATATCCTTGCTTATATAAGATGGGCAACAAGTTTTGCCCTGAATTGATGTAAACATTTTTGATTTTTGGGCGGCATGTAATTCGATATAGTAAATAATTTAAACTGAACGTAGAATATATACACACATATATACGGCTGTTAATGAAGTGTAATGTGATGCGTAAGCAGTAGCGCCGGCACCGTTGGTGAAGTAAGTATATATGTATATATGTGTATAATATACAGAATGAATGTACGAACGTATATTTAAAGTATTCTAGTAAGAGGAATGGGTATGTACGTATTTATATTTTTGCAGATATTTACATACTGTAGCAGGCGACATGTAAATATACATAGATTTTTTTTCGGTTTATCGCTTAGGAAATTAGCATGTGGGGAATAGTAATATATATATATATATATATATATATATATATATATATATATATATATATATATATATATATATATATATATATATATATATATATATATATATATATATATATATATATATATATATATATATATATATATATATATATATATATATATATATATATATATATATATATATATATATATATATATATATATATATATATATATATATATATATATATATATATATATATATATATATATATATATATATATATATATATATATATATATATATATATATATATATATATATATATATATATATATATATATATATATATATATATATATATATATATATATATATATATATATATATATATATATATATATATATATATATATATATATATATATATATATATATATATATATATATATATATATATATATATATATATATATATATATATATACATATATTGAATTAGAACAATGTATTTAGCTTACCATTACAAATTTGGTAATAACTGTAGTAATTAATTAAATTCCAATTGAAATTGCCTTGAATGTATGTATGTATTCATATACGAGCGAGTTGCAGGAGATAGGAAAATACACTTGTTTATGGATATATACATACCAGGCTAGAAGTAAATTGAAATATATTGAATAATTAGCTGCAATGAAAAGTTGAGTCATGCAATGGACAATGTTTTCACATAAACGGGTTTATCTTAAATATTCTTGTTTATATGAGAGAGCAAATGAATTTGCTCAGAATTTGAAAATTTTAAAAGATGCAATATATGAAGGACAAATAAATATAGATGGAAACGAATGAATTAAAAGAAATTATATTTCCATTCTAAACGATTTTTGCTTACAAATTTCACAAAATAAGTACAGATTATTGCATATTAAATATGAAGAATATACTCGCATTAAGAAAAATTATAAATTTAAAAATTATAATCTGTGTAAAAGTTTAGATTAAAATTAAAGGTAGTTTAGAAAATAATTATTGTTAAAGAAATTAATTATTTAAATACTAAATTTATAAAGAAATAAATGTAATAATCCAAAGAAATCACAAATTATACGAAATGGGAAAATTATACCCAAGAGTATATATAGTATATATAGTATATTTATTTAAATATTATACAATTGTGAAATTGATTTATTAAATTAACTTATGAAATGTTACCGGCTTTAGATCCGTCAGTGAAAATGAATTGCCAACCGGTCGATTTGAAGAGAGCTGCTACATCCGAGAATCGGGCTTTTTATACAGAGCTTGGTATGCTGGATTTAGGAAGATGAATCAGGTCGTTGATGAATGATGATTTCTTCACTGACCATGGGAAGTGATGATTCTTCCAAGGTAGAGATATTTTAATTGGTAACTCATTTTCTTTCGCTAACATGGCGAATTGAAGATGAGATCTTTGGCAATCGTTTTCGTGACGCAGCTGAGTAGAAGTCCTTTTGCAGAGGGAAGTTGGCGCTGAGGATGAGCTTCGAATAAAGTTTACTAATGCTGTCTTCCATGTTATCGTTCAAGAAAGGAAGTCCAGATTCGGCCAAAATCGGCATTGTGGTAAGGTGCCATTCACGAGTAGAGACAAACCGATTAGCGAGCGCTTACTTGATAGATAGAGACACTTTTTGGTTTCAAAGATAATAATCACAAGACATTTATTCTTACAAATACTAATTCTTATATACTATTTCTTAACACTCATCTCAGTCTGTGAACTGACCTTTCTGGTGTTCCAGCTCCGCACCTGCTAATTGGTGTCAGTTGGTCAAGCCAACTGACCTACTATGAAAGTGTCGACGGTGCATTACACTGCCCTTCGTTAACTCGACTGCAGAACTGTAACATCCTAAAAGTTTACATAATTACATTACACAGATCATATTAACTTAAAATACTTAGACCCTAAAAGTATGTTTTATCCTTAAATAATTTTTAGCACATGCTAATCTCACAGAGTGTGGCATCTATTAGGAGTCGATACTGTGAGTCAACTACTCGTAGGTAGCCTGGGTCTAACTCACAACATCCCTCCCCTCTTTCTAAAAGAAGTTAGTGCAACTAACTTCTAATGAAAGTTTACAATCATTTCTGCACTTTAAACAATCTGTGCATTATCTTAAACCTATAGTACATATGAATAATTTTTCTTTTTTTTCAAATTCGTCTTATTTGGGTTCTCTTATTGTATTCTTTTCTTTTTCCTTTTGTATTCTTTTTTTTCTTTTTTCTTTTCTCTTCTTACTTCTTCTTTTATAGTTTTTTTTTCTTTTGTTTTATTTTGTTCTTTTATGTCTATCTTTTTTTCCTTGTTTTTTCTTATGTGGTTATATGTATTTCCCTTTTTTGTTTGGTCTTTCATCGACTCTTTTCTCACTGACGTATAAACAATTTCATATACTGCTATATTTTATACCTAAAATCTTATGTTATACTGCGTCCTCTGCATTCTGCTGATTTGGATGCCGGCCGTCGTTGTCGGAGTGAAATCCCTCGATGAACTCTGCATACCCCTCCTGATGCACGGTTGTGCAACTAGATTCGCTTCTGACGAAGTCAAAATAGATATTCGCTTAGTAAGTGACAGTGTATATTTACTTAGTTGGGGAAATCGTTATGAAATTAGCCGATAAAGCTTGGCTATGTCGTGCTTGATCTTTTCGTGGTTAAAACGATATTTTGCGATAGGAGAATATTCTACGATGCTAACTGAACGATGGTAGTTGTGGCTGATATTCTTGCTGTAACCGTTTCTCTCTAAAATTACGGAGTCACCTCGGGTTTTGGCTAAAATTATCTCTTCCTCATTCTAGACAATAATACAGTATACATACTGACATATGTAATAATGGCAGAGACGTTGGATTTTTTATACGGACAACGTACATATTAGTGTTTTTCATGCCATTTCGTCAGTTATGCAATAAAGCTCAAGTATTATTAGACTTTTACTTGTCAGATAGAGACTATTGTATTCAGCCGATACCATCTCAATTTTTTCATGAGCTTAAATCGGAGTTATCTCGCACATGGGAAGTTGGAAGCTCTTCCACTCTTTCATATACAAATGAATTCCCACTAATTTCGTTCTCATTTTCCTCCAAACCAAAAATTATTTCGGTACATCATCGTTGCAAATTTCGTATTATCATTTTGCGGCTTACTGATTACGCTTCTTCTACATCTCCTTATTTTTTTCTTATTTGGTCACATTTTGTCCGCTGCTAGTGCATTTCATCTCCCCGTCTCCTGGATGTTGGTTAACATATCACTTCGTCTTCGACATGTAGACTATCGGTATTTCCCTGAGAATCTGAGTAATCTGTGTAATCTGATCGAGTACCAGTCTCGGTGTCCTCTTGTATTAAATCATATTTCATATGTAAATCACATTTCATATGTTCATACTCTAGATTGGACATATACTTCAACAGTTAACTTCCGCGAGCCAAATTTCTTCTGCTTATTATATTTGGTGATGGTTTCAGTCACCCACCTTAAGCTTTTACCCATCTTCAACTTATCCAAAATCGATTCTGTCGAGATTGTGATGTGGGTGGACATTGTAATATAAAACTGTCCAATTCAAAATATGACTCCGCAAGGAAACTTGTTTATTTTTCGTTGCTTGTCAATAACTCATCCACAACGCGTTAAAATGCTGCGGCCATATGCCGTTTCGCAAAGAAAGATAACTCCGTCACCATTCATCCCCAATCCAATATATTAGCATCCTTGCGGTCACAGCCTGATTTCCAAACCATGGATAGCTGCCAGAAATCTCTGATTTTCAAAAACACATCTTTCCGAATAATACGTTGGTCCCTTAGTCTGCACCGTCTTCCGATATGCGCTGTTCCTGGAATTTCCTGCTCCGGTTCACATCATCAAAACTGAATACTTAATTTTTTTTCTTAATTTTCTAGATAACATTTTAATTTGATATTTTTCTATGCTTAATTTTAGCCGAACATTTCATAAGTTAATTTAATAAATCAATTTCACAATTGTATAATATTTAAATAAATATACTATATATACTATATATACTCTTGGGTATAATTTTCCCATTTCGTATAATTTGTGATTTCTTTGGATTATTACATTTATTTCTTTATAAATTTAGTATTTAAATAATTAATTTCTTTAACAATAATTATTTTCTAAACTACCTTTAATTTTAATCTAAACTTTTACACAGATTATAATTTTTAAATTTATAATTTTTCTTAATGCGAGTATATTCTTCATATTTAATATGCAATAATCTGTACTTATTTTGTGAAATTTGTAAGCAAAAATCGTTTAGAATGGAAATATAATTTCTTTTAATTCATTCGTTTCCATCTATATTTATTTGTCCTTCATATATTGCATCTTTTAAAATTTTCAAATTCTGAGCAAATTCATTTGCTCTCTCATATAAACAAGAATATTTAAGATAAACCCGTTTATGTGAAAACATTGTCCATTGCATGACTCAACTTTTCATTGCAGCTAATTATTCAATATATTTCAATTTACTTCTAGCCTGGTATGTATATATCCATAAACAAGTGTATTTTCCTATCTCCTGCAACTCGCTCGTATATGAATACATACATACATTCAAGGCAATTTCAATTGGAATTTAATTAATTACTACAGTTATTACCAAATTTGTAATGGTAAGCTAAATACATTGTTCTAATTCAATATATGTATATATATATATATATATATATATATATATATATATATATATATATATATATATATATATATATATATATATATATATATATATATATATATATATATATATATATATATATATATATATATATATATATATATATATATATATATATATATATATATATATATATATATATATATATATATATATATATATATATATATATATATATATATATATATATATATATATATATATATATATATATATATATATATATATATATATATATATATATATACATATATTGAATTAGAACAATGTATTTAGCTTACCATTACAAATTTGGTAATAACTGTAGTAATTAATTAAATTCCAATTGAAATTGCCTTGAATGTATGTATGTATTCATATACGAGCGAGTTGCAGGAGATAGGAAAATACACTTGTTTATGGATATATACATACCAGGCTAGAAGTAAATTGAAATATATTGAATAATTAGCTGCAATGAAAAGTTGAGTCATGCAATGGACAATGTTTTCACATAAACGGGTTTATCTTAAATATTCTTGTTTATATGAGAGAGCAAATGAATTTGCTCAGAATTTGAAAATTTTAAAAGATGCAATATATGAAGGACAAATAAATATAGATGGAAACGAATGAATTAAAAGAAATTATATTTCCATTCTAAACGATTTTTGCTTACAAATTTCACAAAATAAGTACAGATTATTGCATATTAAATATGAAGAATATACTCGCATTAAGAAAAATTATAAATTTAAAAATTATAATCTGTGTAAAAGTTTAGATTAAAATTAAAGGTAGTTTAGAAAATAATTATTGTTAAAGAAATTAATTATTTAAATACTAAATTTATAAAGAAATAAATGTAATAATCCAAAGAAATCACAAATTATACGAAATGGGAAAATTATACCCAAGAGTATATATAGTATATATAGTATATTTATTTAAATATTATACAATTGTGAAATTGATTTATTAAATTAACTTATGAAATGTTCGGCTAAAATTAAGCATAGAAAAATATCAAATTAAAATGTTATCTAGAAAATTAAGAAAAAAAATTAAGTATTCAGTTTTGATGATGTGAACCGGAGCAGGAAATTCCAGGAACAGCGCATATCGGAAGACGGTGCAGACTAAGGGACCAACGTATTATTCGGAAAGATGTGTTTTTGAAAATCAGAGATTTCTGGCAGCTATCCATGGTTTGGAAATCAGGCTGTGACCGCAAGGATGCTAATATATTGGATTGGGGATGAATGGTGACGGAGTTATCTTTCTTTGCGAAACGGCATATGGCCGCAGCATTTTAACGCGTTGTGGATGAGTTATTGACAAGCAACGAAAAATAAACAAGTTTCCTTGCGGAGTCATATTTTGAATTGGACAGTTTTATATTACAATGTCCACCCACATCACAATCTCGACAGAATCGATTTTGGATAAGTTGAAGATGGGTAAAAGCTTAAGGTGGGTGACTGAAACCATCACCAAATATAATAAGCAGAAGAAATTTGGCTCGCGGAAGTTAACTGTTGAAGTATATGTCCAATCTAGAGTATGAACATATGAAATGTGATTTACATATGAAATATGATTTAATACAAGAGGACACCGAGACTGGTACTCGATCAGATTACACAGATTACTCAGATTCTCAGGGAAATACCGATAGTCTACATGTCGAAGACGAAGTGATATGTTAACCAACATCCAGGAGACGGGGAGATGAAATGCACTAGCAGCGGACAAAATGTGACCAAATAAGAAAAAAATAAGGAGATGTAGAAGAAGCGTAATCAGTAAGCCGCAAAATGATAATACGAAATTTGCAACGATGATGTACCGAAATAATTTTTGGTTTGGAGGAAAATGAGAACGAAATTAGTGGGAATTCATTTGTATATGAAAGAGTGGAAGAGCTTCCAACTTCCCATGTGCGAGATAACTCCGATTTAAGCTCATGAAAAAATTGAGATGGTATCGGCTGAATACAATAGTCTCTATCTGACAAGTAAAAGTCTAATAATACTTGAGCTTTATTGCATAACTGACGAAATGGCATGAAAAACACTAATATGTACGTTGTCCGTATAAAAAATCCAACGTCTCTGCCATTATTACATATGTCAGTATGTATACTGTATTATTGTCTAGAATGAGGAAGAGATAATTTTAGCCAAAACCCGAGGTGACTCCGTAATTTTAGAGAGAAACGGTTACAGCAAGAATATCAGCCACAACTACCATCGTTCAGTTAGCATCGTAGAATATTCTCCTATCGCAAAATATCGTTTTAACCACGAAAAGATCAAGCACGACATAGCCAAGCTTTATCGGCTAATTTCATAACGATTTCCCCAACTAAGTAAATATACACTGTCACTTACTAAGCGAATATCTATTTTGACTTCGTCAGAAGCGAATCTAGTTGCACAACCGTGCATCAGGAGGGGTATGCAGAGTTCATCGAGGGATTTCACTCCGACAACGACGGCCGGCATCCAAATCAGCAGAATGCAGAGGACGCAGTATAACATAAGATTTTAGGTATAAAATATAGCAGTATATGAAATTGTTTATACGTCAGTGAGAAAAGAGTCGATGAAAGACCAAACAAAAAAGGGAAATACATATAACCACATAAGAAAAAACAAGGAAAAAAAGATAGACATAAAAGAACAAAATAAAACAAAAGAAAAAAAAACTATAAAAGAAGAAGTAAGAAGAGAAAAGAAAAAAGAAAAAAAAGAATACAAAAGGAAAAAGAAAAGAATACAATAAGAGAACCCAAATAAGACGAATTTGAAAAAAAAGAAAAATTATTCATATGTACTATAGGTTTAAGATAATGCACAGATTGTTTAAAGTGCAGAAATGATTGTAAACTTTCATTAGAAGTTAGTTGCACTAACTTCTTTTAGAAAGAGGGGAGGGATGTTGTGAGTTAGACCCAGGCTACCTACGAGTAGTTGACTCACAGTATCGACTCCTAATAGATGCCACACTCTGTGAGATTAGCATGTGCTAAAAATTATTTAAGGATAAAACATACTTTTAGGGTCTAAGTATTTTAAGTTAATATGATCTGTGTAATGTAATTATGTAAACTTTTAGGATGTTACAGTTCTGCAGTCGAGTTAACGAAGGGCAGTGTAATGCACCGTCGACACTTTCATAGTAGGTCAGTTGGCTTGACCAACTGACACCAATTAGCAGGTGCGGAGCTGGAACACCAGAAAGGTCAGTTCACAGACTGAGATGAGTGTTAAGAAATAGTATATAAGAATTAGTATTTGTAAGAATAAATGTCTTGTGATTATTATCTTTGAAACCAAAAAGTGTCTCTATCTATCAAGTAAGCGCTCGCTAATCGGTTTGTCTCTACTCGTGAATGGCACCTTACCACAATGCCGATTTTGGCCGAATCTGGACTTCCTTTCTTGAACGATAACATGGAAGACAGCATTAGTAAACTTTATTCGAAGCTCATCCTCAGCGCCAACTTCCCTCTGCAAAAGGACTTCTACTCAGCTGCGTCACGAAAACGATTGCCAAAGATCTCATCTTCAATTCGCCATGTTAGCGAAAGAAAATGAGTTACCAATTAAAATATCTCTACCTTGGAAGAATCATCACTTCCCATGGTCAGTGAAGAAATCATCATTCATCAACGACCTGATTCATCTTCCTAAATCCAGCATACCAAGCTCTGTATAAAAAGCCCGATTCTCGGATGTAGCAGCTCTCTTCAAATCGACCGGTTGGCAATTCATTTTCACTGACGGATCTAAAGCCGGCAACACAGCCTTCGCTGCAGTGAAAGAAAAAGATAAGCCAATATCATAATACTCCAAACAAAATAAAGGAAGGTACGTCATTTGCACAGACAGCTTGTCCTGCTTCCAAGCACTAAAAAGCTGCAGTAATTCTTACTACATGATTGGTGGCATAAGAGAAATTCTGATAGCTTTTCCAAACAAACTTAGAATCATGTGCGTGCCTGGCCATTCGGGCATCATTAGCAATACACTTGCGGCTACAACTGCCAAAGAAATGATAAACACTCCCACAATTACCTCCATTTTCTTCATAAAGAGTGATATCCATCGTCTTATAGCTCAGCAGAGAAATACTAAGATAGCGGTTGAGTGGATGAGGTATAACCACCACTCTTCCAGAATCAACCTTAACCGCTCTAAACCTTGCTACCCAACGTCCATTCCGGCTAACTACATCATTCCTTATATTCGGCTTCGTATTGGACACACTATCATCACCAACGAACACCTATTGGATGGTAGTCGTCTTAGCCAATGCCCATTCTGCGAATCAACTGTCAGCGTGATACACCTACTAGCTTTTTGTCCTGAACTGGAAAACCACAGGCATCAAAATTTTAATAACACCGATCTACTTCTACTCCTCATGAATCCAACTGCCGACAAAATCACCAAAATTTACAATTTTATCAGAGATACTGATTTACTCCGCCGCATCTAAACCAGCCCTCATTCAACAGCCAGCCGAAAGTCCCTGCTGCTAACGCTGCTTAGTATAGCTTAGTTAATAATTGTTTTTACTATGTGAGCTTTAATAAAATAAAATCAAAAATAAATAAAAATAGAATTGAAAACAAGTTCATTTAATATATTATAACTATTCTTAATATAAAATCTGATCCAATTGCTTTCCATGTTCAATTTTGTTCACTGTAAATGCATCATGGTAATTAATTTATATTAAAATGGTGTCCGAGTGCCACCCCTTCTGCGTGCATATTTAACTATCGACATGGACGAATGAAGGAGCATATGGACTTGAGACTTAGAGAAATTAGAAGTATAGGGAAACGAAACTCAACAAATTGCCGGTCATAAGGACACAAAACTTTTTTACAGTATGCCCAAATAACATCAGTTGCAATAAGCTCAGAAAAATCTTCAAAAGAAGTCAAAAATGCAGCTAAACGAATTAACGGCTTAATGGTTTTAATTAAACCGAAGTTGTGTTTCTCTCTTTAGTAATGACGAAAACCAATTTTTAATTTGTCGAATTAATTTTTTCACCTAGACGCAATTGCAATATTTCGACTTGTGGATTTTGAGAGTTGCAATTGTATAGATAATTGACAATGAGAAATTAATAACAAAATTTTGTGTTTTCAGTTATTTTGAGAAGTTGAAGAATTACGATGAGAATTACGATGGCTAGAGTTAAATAGTGTTCATTGAATTTTTACAACTTCATAAATTACTCTTCAAACTATCTCACACTAGCAGAATCTCGCACAAATGCATTCATATCAGTGTCTATTCTATTTGTTCTTTGGGATAAACTACCTATTGTACTTTTCTTGGTGTGATCAGTGCTTTCAATATTTGATATAAAAAATATCGATAAATACAAGTCAAGCCTTTCTAGATTGGAAAAAAGTTTTTAATATTTAAAATAATGAATTCAATAAAAATATTTAGCAGAATTTGGTTTAATTTTATATCAAGAAACGTACAAAATGTAAGCAAGAACAATGTGTGAGGAACCAAAATGCTGAACATCCTCGTATTTTGGTCTCACAACGTGGGCACGCACGCGTGCATGTGAGTTGCCCACACCTAAGAACTATCACCGCCATCTAGTGGCCACTAGGGCTATACAATTGCAACATCGAACGTAGCACACTTGGTGGCCATATGGTAACGCGCTCGAACACCACACACCACAAGCAGCTGAGCAGGGATTATATATACGCGTACAGAGCATAACTCAGCACTTCTTCTTCGGCGAGCCAGCAGAGTGACAACACCACTACAGGTAACTATCCTAGGACACTGACGCATAGTTACACTAAGAAATTCGGGGTTCGACTGCTTTTCTCAGTGCTAACATAGACATAGGAAACTCGCTTGAGATTCTGACTTTTGGCAAGACTGAGAATTTCGGGATTCATCTGCCTTTCTCAGTGTTAACCAGGATATAGGATACTCGCTTGAGACTCTGGCTTTTTGCGAGACTGAGAATTCCGGGATTCGTCTGCCTTTCTCGGTGCTAATCGATATTCTCGTTACCTAACGTACAGCAAAAAAAACACAACACCACGGACTATTTCGCCGCAACGTCGTATTCCTCGCCACCACACGTAAATATAGTGAAATATTATATAATTGTAAAAGCTACTGTCTGCTAATATATTGAAACGTGATTGCATATCAGTGAAACGGGATTGCATACTTTTAGGATCCCATCTGGAGAATGAGTGCCCCCTTTGAGTCAAGATGCGAACTCTTCGAACAAAAGCTTATTCAAGAACTATCTGTCGGTAATATCAAAAAGAATATTCTCGACTTCTGTCGAAAAGGATAGAAGCTTCTAGAAAATACGAGAATAGCGTGGAAGTTTCTACCTCAACCATTCGAAAACTATAAAACCGAAAAGTCTGTTCAAAGTCGAATACAGTAGATCAGAGACCGTAAAAGTGTGTACATCAGGCATTTTAATCGAAGCAGCAGTATTAGCAGTATTTGTAATTTTGCAAAGTGATGAAATTCATTATTAAATAAAGTGATAAAATTACTTATTAAATAAAGTGACTAATGGTTTGTGAAATAAAGTGCAAATAATAACTAAGTAAACTTTAAGCCTAATATTAAATGTGTAAATAGCAATAATTAAATAAAGCTAATTATTTTAATTTAACCAGCGATTGTTTGATTACTACACAATCCAGTGGTACGAGTCCGAGTACAGAGAGTTAGAGGAATTGTCAAGAGGGCAATATTGTAACATAGTAAATTGTCAAGAGTTCAATTTCGAAACAATATTGTAAACCACGGCCGTACTTCAGGAACACTTTATATTAGATTTAAGTATGTATCGATGCTAGATAGGTAAGTTTCTCAAATAATAACTATAATCAACCCTGCAAATAAATAAATTCTGCATGAACCCTGGACAACGGCGAGCGTCATCGATGTTAGATAGGTCAGGTTAGGAAGCCATGTGTATGTATTTGTTTAGAATTTCGTATTGAATGGTTGTACGTAATTCGGAAGATGATTCAAACTGAATGGCCTTTTCACATCTGAGTGGACATTCACCTCGAAACCGATTTTGTTAGGCAAGGCAGGTAGTGTGCGTCAGTTTCCTCCGCAAAATTTCATACAGCAGACGTACATTAGCTGTGACTGACACTAACAAATTGATAAAGTTGTTTTGTTCGTTTGTTTTTCGCTGTTCAATAATGTTTGTCTATTAATAATCAAATAAAAATTTTTAAATGTAAGTCAATAGTCGTCAATTCTGCGTATATGAAGATTATTTTTGTAACGAATTTATTGACAAGACAAGTTACAACAGTAGTTGCAATTGCGTATGTGGTTATGCCACCGTAATAATTTTTCAGAAGAAGAAGAAGAATTATTGAAACATTTCTTGGCAGATCTTATAGCTATTTCGGACACGCCAGTTGTCCTCATCAGAGATCTTTCAATGAAAGGCAATTTTTCCCCAAGCATTTTTATTATGTCTCAGAAATCAACAGCACACCAATTATGAACCCTCCCAGGAATCGAACCTGGGTCTACAGATGTTGTATTCTGTCCATCCAGACAACTACGCTAACTGCTGGTGCTGAACTGACTGATCAAATTCTGTTCATGTCCTGTCTCATTCCACCGCACACTCTAATCAACTCTGTCTCATTATTACCCCTATTTTGTTCCGTTAGGTCTCTCTCTCTGTTTTTTTTCCTACATTTCAGTGGTTTCATAGTACATTACTTTTGGTAGTGGCAGGCTAGTTAAGCCTGATCACACTTACCTTCTAAGGATACATTCTATAAAGTTTATAATTTCTTGCGAAGATTCATCAGTAGACATAGTTGTCACCTTTTTACCGTATTCATTCTGTAAATGTGAGTAAGTCGATAGTCGTCAATTCTGTGTATATGAAGATTATTTTTGTAACGAATTTATTGACAAGACAAGTTATAACAGTAGTTGCAATTGCGTATGTGGTTATGCCACCGTAATAATTTTTCAGAAGAAGAAGAAGAATTATTGAAACATTTTTTGGCAGATCTTATAGCTATTTCGGACACGCCACTTGTCCTCATCAGAGATCTTTCAATGAAAGGCTATTTTTCCCCAAGCATTTTTATTATGTCTCAGAAATCAACAGTACACCAATTATGAACCCTCCCAGGAATCGAACCTGGGTCTACAGCTGTTGTAATCTATCCATCCAAACAACTACGCTAACTGCAGGTGCTGAACTGACTGATCAAATTCTGTTCATGTACTGTCTCATTCCACCACACACTCTAATCAACTGTGTCTCATTATTAACCCTCTTTTGTTCCGTTAGGTCTCTCTTTTTTTTATTACAAATCAGTGGTGTCATAGTACATTGCTTTTGCTAGTGGCAGGCTAATAAATCAACAGCACACCAATTATGAACCCTCCCAGGAATCGAACCGAGGTCTACAGCTGTTGTAATCTGTCCATCCAGACAACTACGCTAACTGCAGGTGGTGAACTGACTGATCAAATTCTGTTCATGTACTCTCTCATTCCACTACACACTCTAATCAACTCTGTATCATTATTACCACTCTTTTGTTCCGTTAGGTCTCTCTCTCTGTTTTTTTTTTATTACATTTCAGTGGTGTCATAGTACATTGCTTTTGTTAGTGGCAGGCTAATTAAGTCTGATCACACTAACCTTCTAAGGATACATTCTATAAGGTCTACAATTTCTTGTGAAGATTCGTCAGTATACATAGTTGTCACATTTTTACCGTATTCATTCTGTAAATGTGAGTAAGTCGATAGTCGTCAATTCTGTGTATATGAAGATTATTTTTGTAACGAATTTATTGACAAGTCAAGTTACAACAGTAGTTGCAATTGCGCATGTGGTTATGCCACCGTAATAATTTTTCAGAAGAAGAAGAAGAATTATTGAAACATTTCTTGGCAGATCTTATAGCTATTTCGGACACGCCACTTGTCCTCATCAGAGATCTTTCAATGAAAGGCAATTTTTCCCCAAGCATTTTTATTATGTCTCAGAAATCAGCAACACACCAATTATGAACCCTCCCAGGAATCGAACCTGGCTCTACAGCTGTTGTAATCTGTCCATCCAGACAACTACGCTAACTGCAGGTGGTGAACTGACTGATCAAATTCTGTTCATGTACTGTCTCATTCCACCACACACTCTAATCAACTCTGTCTCATTATTACCCCTCTTTTGTTCCGTTAGGTTTCTCTTTTTTTTCTTATTACAATTCAGTGGTGTCATAGTACATTGCTTTTGTAAGTGGGAGGCTAATAAATCAACAGCACACCAATTATGAACCCTCCTAGGAATCGAACTTAGGTCTACAGCTGTTGTAATCTGTCCATCCAGACAACTACGCTAACTGCAGGTGGTGAACTGACTGATCAAATTCTGTTCATGTACTGTCTCATTCCACCACACACTCTAATCAACTCTGTCTCATTATTACCCTTCTTTTGTTCCGTTAGGTCTCTCTCTCTGTTTTTTTTTTTATTACATTTCAGTGGTGTCATAGTACATTGCTTTTGTTAGTGGCAGACTAATTAAGCCTGATCACACTAACCTTCTAAGGATACATTCTATAAAGTTTACAATTTCTTGTGAAGATTCGTCAGTAGACATAGTTGTCACCTATTTACCGTATTCATTCTGTAAATGTGAGTAAGTCGATAGTCGTCAATTCTATGTATATAAAGATTATTTTTGTAACGAATTTATTTGCAAGACAAGTTACAACAGTAGTTGCAATTGCGTATGTGGTTATGGCACCGTAATAATATTTCAGAAGAAGAAGAAGAATGATTGAAACATTTTTTGGCAGATCTTATAGCTATTTCGGACACGCCACTTGTTCTCATCAGAGATCTTTCAATGAAAGGCAATTTTTCCCCAAGCATTTTTATTATGTCTCAGAAATCAACAGCACACCAATTATGAACCCTCCCAGGAATCGAACCTGGGTCTACAGCTGTTGTAATCGGTTTATCCAGACAACTACGCTAACTGCAGGTGGTGAACTGACTGATCAAATTCTGTTCATGTACTGTCTCATTCCACCACACAATCTAATCAACTCTGTCTCATTATTACCCCTCTTTTGTTCCGTTAGGTCTCTCTCTCTGTTTTTTTTCTTACATTTCAGTGGTTTCATAGTACATTACTTTTGGTAGTGGCAGGCTAGTTAAGCCTGATCACACTTACCTTCTAAGGATACATTCTATAAAGTTTATAATTTCTTGCGAAGATTCATCAGTAGACATAGTTGTCACCTTTTTACCGTATTCATTCTGTAAATGTGAGTAAGTCGATACTCGTCAATTCTGTGTATATGAAGATTATTTTTGTAACGAATTTATTGACAAGACAAGTTACAACAGTAGTTGCAATTGCGTATGTGGTTATGCCACCGTAATAATTTTTCAGAAGAAGAAGAATTATTGAAACATTTTTTGGCAGATCTTATAGCTATTTCGGACACGCCACTTGTCCTCATCAGAGATCTTTCAATGAAAGGCAATTTTTCCCCAAGCATTTTTATTATGTCTCAGAAATCAACAGTACACCAATTATGAACCCTCCCAGGAATCGAACCTGGGTCTACAGCTGTTGTAATCTATCCATCCAAACAACTACGCTAACTGCAGGTGCTGAACTGACTGATCAAATTCTGTTCATGTACTGTCTCATTCCACCACACACTCTAATCAACTGTGTCTCATTATTAACCCTCTTTTGTTCCGTTAGGTCTCTCTTTTTTTTTATTACAAATCAGTGGTATCATAGTACATTGCTTTTGCTAGTGGCAGGCTAATAAATCAACAGCACACCAATTATGAACCCTCCCAGGAATCGAACCGAGGTCTACAGCTGTTGTAATCTGTCCATCCAGACAACTACGCTAACTGCAGGTGGTGAACTGACTGATCAAATTCTGTTCATGTACTGTCTCATTCCACTACACACTCTAATCAACTCTGTATCATTATTACCACTCTTTTGTTCCGTTAGGTCTCTCTCTCTGTTTTTTTTTATTACATTTCAGTGGTGTCATAGTACATTGCTTTTGTTAGTGGCAGGCTAATTAAGTCTGATCACACTAACCTTCTAAGGATACATTCTATAAGGTCTACAATTTCTTGTGAAGATTCGTCAGTATACATAGTTGTCACATTTTTACCGTATTCATTCTGTAAATGTGAGTAAGTCGATAGTCGTCAATTCTGTGTATATGAAGATTATTTTTGTAACGAATTTATTGACAAGTCAAGTTACAACAGTAGTTGCAATTGCGCATGTGGTTATGCCACCGTAATAATTTTTCAGAAGAAGAAGAAGAATTATTGAAACATTTCTTGGCAGATCTTATAGCTATTTCGGACACGCCACTTGTCCTCATCAGAGATCTTTCAATGAAAGGCAATTTTTCCCCAAGCATTTTTATTATGTCTCAGAAATCAGCAACACACCAATTATGAACCCTCCCAGGAATCGAACCTGGCTCTACAGCTGTTGTAATCTGTCCATCCAGACAACTACGCTAACTGCAGGTGGTGAACTGACTGATCAAATTCTGTTCATGTACTGTCCCATTCCACCACACACTCTAATCAACTCTGTCTCATTATTACCCCTCTTTTGTTCCGTTAGGTTTCTCTTTTTTTTTTTATTACAATTCAGTGGTGTCATAGTACATTGCTTTTGTAAGTGGGAGGCTAATAAATCAACAGCACACCAATTATGAACCCTCCTAGGAACCGAACCTAGGTCTACAGCTGTTGTAATCTGTCCATCCAGACAACTACGCTAACTGCAGGTGGTGAACTGACTGATCAAATTCTGTTCATGTACTGTCTCATTCCACCACACACTCTAATCAACTCTGTCTCATTATTACCCCTCTTTTGTTCCGTTAGGTCTCTCTCTCTGTTTTTTTTATTACATTTCAGTGGTGTCATAGTACATTGCTTTTGTTAGTGGCAGGCTAATTAAGCCTGATCACACTAACCTTCTCAGGATACATTCTATAAAGTTTACAATTTCTTGTGAAGATTCGTCAGTAGACATAGTTGTCACCTTTTTATCGTATTCAATATGTAACTGCAGGTGGTGAGCTGACTGATCAAATTCTGTTCATGTACTGTCTCATTCCATCACACACTCTAATCAACTCTGTCTCATTATTAACCCTCTTTTGTTCCGTTAGGTCTCTCTCTCTGTTTTTTTTTATTACATTTCAGTGGTGTCATAGTACATTGCTTTTGTTAGTGGCAGGCTAATAAAACAACAGCATACCAATTATGAACCCTCCCAGGAATCGAACCTGAGTCTACAGCTGTTGAAATCTGTCCATCCAGACAACTACGCTAACTGCAGGTGGTGAACTGACTGATCAAATTCTGTTCATGTACTGTCTCATTCCACTACACACTCTAATCAACTCTGTCTCATTATTGTGAGGAGCAAATTTTAGGCGTAAATTTGCCCCTATATATTTAGTTTTGCCATAACGCCCCAAACGTGTATATTTAAAATAGGGGCCAAGTGCTTAAACAACCAACCCTAAAATATATACGTTAATAGTCCTAAGAATTTGGCACCTCCCACTTTCATTGCTAAAACCACACACACAACCGCCATCATATTTAGTGCAGCACCCATCATACAAGTGAGTCTAAGACACCTCCCACCATAGTAATGCTACCAACAACAAGTGTTATACTCTGCATTGGGAGGACAGAAGACACAGCCACAATTAAGTCAGACAGTGGAACCCTGTGATAAGCGACGAAAAACATGCAACGAAGTCAACAACGCAAGATAACACAGGAGAATATCACACAAACAATTGTGCAACCGGCTGACCACAGTTAAAATAATATGAATTTACAACAACAGTACCCAACGCACTGATATGAATTTACAACAACAGTGCCAAAGCACTGATATGAATTTACAACAACAGTGCCTAACGCAATGTTAGATTTACAAGAGATCGCGACAGAAGTTGCCGACTGCATTAGTTGGGAAAATAGCCCACTACAACACCCAAAAACGAAGGCCAAGCACAAAGTGGAACACGACAGACCGATCGCTAAGCACACCAACAGGCCGGACAAAGCATAAAGAGGAGAAGCAGAATTAAATATCCAATATTTAATATTTTTAAATATTTTATACCATCGATAGAAAATATCAACAAAGTGCTGAAGGTGGCCGAAGGACAAATAGCAACAACAACAAACAACAGAAGGAACAACAACAAGGTAAATCATCACGACAACAACACAATATTGAAGGTGGCCCAAGGGCAAAAACTTACAAGAACAACAGCGAGAAAGAACAACAATGTGCTGAAGGTGGCCCAAGGTCAAATTCATACGAGAAGAACAATGCGGGAAACCGTAGCAACATGCCACAACAAACTACAGTTCCCGCACAACAACAACTATTGGCTGATCGACACTAAACCTAGAGCATAAAAGCAGGAGCAACTGGCAACCCAGCCTCTTTCTTTCATTCGGCATCAGGCAGACAAGACGCTCTTTCTTTCATTCGGCATCAGGTAGACGAGACGCTCTTTCTTTATTTCGGCATCAGGCAGACCAGACGCATCGTACTAAACAGAGTTATACACACTGACAAACGCAACAGAAGCTAGGGGAATCTAGAGGAGATTATGGTTTATAATCGATTCTCTGCTAGAAACCCACACTGACAAACGCTACAGAAGCTAGGGGAATCTAGAGGAGATTATGGTTTATAATCGATTCTTTGCTAGAAACCCACACTGACAAACGCTACAGAAGCTAGGGGAATCTAGAGGAGATTATGGTTTATAATCGATTCTCTGCTAGAAACCCACACTGACAAACGCTACGGAAGCTAGGGGAATCTAGAGGAGATTATGGTTTATAATCGATTCTCTGCTAGAAACCCACACTGACAAACGCTACGGAAGCTAGGGGAATCTAGAGGAGATTATGGTTTATAATCGATTCTCTGCTAGAAACCCACACTGACAAACGCTACAGAAGCTAGGGGAATCTAGAGGAGATTATAGTTTATAATCGATTCTCTGCTAGAAACCCTCACTGACAAACGCTACAGAAGCTAGGGGAATCTAGATTAGATTATGGTTTATAATCGATTCTCTGCTAGAAACCCACACTGACAAACGCTACGGAAGCTAGGGGAATCTAGAGGAGATTATGGTTTACAATCGATTCTCTGCTAGAAACCCACACTGACAAACGCTACGGCAGCTAGGGGAATCTAGAGGAGATTATGGTTTATAATCGATTCTTTGCTAGAAACCCACACTGACAAACGCAACAGAAGCTAGGGGGACATAGAGTTCAACTGTGTCCGTATTTAAGTTTAGTAAAAATAATTGTATCAAGTAGTTAGCCTTTTTTTAAAATTAATAAATAAATAAAATAATTAAATCAACATAAATAAGCTTTGAATACTTTAGAGATTTTCTGTAAACGACTCCTGGAAATCCGGCGAGCTTACCCCGGCGAAAACGAGTCGTTACAGTGGCGCCCGAGCAGGGACTCTCATAATAAAGAGAGTAAATACAACAAAGCTATATTATCCAACCCACGTCCCATCACCAGAGTCTGACACAGGATGGGAAAGACGAGTTGTGTGTACACCATGCGAAAAGACCAACTGGTAGTCTGTTGTGTCGAGTTTGGCCTAGAGGCCACGGGCACAGTGGAAGAGCCACGAAAGAGGCTTGCGGAGTTCATCACCGACACAGATATGACTCTAGACCAGGAGGTTCGGCTGGCAGAGCTACAGGCCCGACTCACGAAGAATTTGTCGCCTGGACCCAGTTCACACTTGAGAGCTAGCCCCAGCGCAGAGCGACCTATAAGCCCCGGAGCATCGACAGCCACGAAGAAAGATACGCTATGGGCAGCCGGAATATGATGGAGGGCATGACCCGATAGCTTTTATAGAGCGAGTGGAAGAATTATCGGAAGTCTATGGACTAAACAAGCACATGCTGCCTCGAACTATGCCAGAACTCCTAAAGGAGCGTGCTCTGCTCTGGTATAGAAATAACAACCGAGCATGGGTTGATTGGGTTTTATTCAAAAAGGACTTCTTGAAGTTTTTCCTACCCACCAGGTACTTCGAAAAGCTGGAGTATGAAATTCGCCAACGACGGCAAAACCCACGTGAACACTTCAAACAGTACGTGGTAGAACTTCAAAACTTGATGCGTCACGCAGGATACACGGAGGTCCAGAAATTAGAACGAATCTTTCGCAACAGCCTAGAGGAATACCAGTGGTATGTCCGGCGAAAGGATTTCGATAGGCTGGAAGAACTGGTGGAAATGGCGGAAGACCTCGAGGGTATACGTGGTGACAGCGAAACTTCACGAGCAGCACGACCACCACCACCGCCACCACGACCACCACCAACACGCCACGAGAAACCACGGGTCGAGCGCATGTCCCCATGCGAAACCAGAAACGGACAAGTAGCACCGGCCAACTGTACCAACAAGGTGGTACCTATAAATCCACGAACAGCATGCAGAAGATGTGGTCAGTCTGATCACATAGCGCGACACTGCCGCAATGCCCAAGTACTTTTCTGTTGGGAGTGCGGTAGGAGAGGAACTAGAACAGTTGAATGCTGTAGGACGGTAGGGGGAAACGAGCGGGGCTGCCGCCAGCAACGAGGCATGGAGCAGCCCACGGACAACAAGCCTCAAACGCAGTAAGTGCACTACGCTACGATGGACAGCGTATCTGTGCCGCCGTCACCATTGGCACAGAAAACATCACGGCCACACTAGACACAGGCGCCACAAGGAGTTTCATCAGCGAGCGACTAATTTCCCATTTAGGTGCTACCACCGGTAGAGTAAACTCTACATACACTAGAGCACGGATGGCGGATGGTCGAACAAGAGATATTACTCAAGCGTTTGTGACGTGCGTCAAGCTTGGAGGAAAGGTATGTCAGCTGGAGCTACTTAGCATGCCCGACTCCACCGACGACTTACTGCTCGGCCTGGACTTCATGACACAGCAAGGCCTATCCATGACATGTGGAGGCCAGGAAATCCAGCTAGGCCCCAAGACGGATGGTGTGCAATCACAAGTTATCGCATCGTGCACAACCATACGACATGAAGCCGCTACTGACGAATCAAAGATAAAACTGTTTCTGGCCACAGAGTTGGCTAAATTCACAGACGGGCCAAACGTGACCAATATCACAAGCCACAAAATAGTGATGCGCGATGACCGACCCATCAAACAGCGATACTACCCGAGAAATCCAGCGCAGCAGGAAATCATTGGCGCGGAAGTGGACGAATTAATAGCTAATGGCTGTATCGAACCCTCGCATAGCCCCCACAGCGCACCGATTGTGCTAGTAAGGAAACGGGATGGGAAATGGCGTCTGTGCATCGATTATCGGCAACTCAACGCCAGGTCCATACCCGACGCATACCCACTGCCGCGAATCCAACACATCTTAGACCGACTGCGTGAGGCTAAATACATCAGTAGTCTCGATCTGAAGAACGGGTATTGGCAGATACCAATGGAGGAGCACAGCAAGCAGTTTACCGCATTCACGGTACCCGGCAGAGGCCTCTTCCAGTGGCGTGTTATGCCTTTCTGGCTACACTCCGCACCAGCAACCTTTCAAAGAGCACTGGACCAAGTTATTGGCCACGACATGGAGCCACACGCGTTTGCCTACCTTGATGACATTATTGTCACAGGGAGAGACCTAGAAGAACACATGAGAAACCTGCAAGAGGTGTTCCGACGGTTGAGGGAGGCAAATTTAAAACTAAATCTGGAGAAGTGTGCATTCTTTCGGAAGGAGTTAAAATATCTGGGACACGTGGTCAGCGACAAAGGAGTACATATTGACCCAGATAAAATCGCTGCCATACGGGAGCTGCAACCACCAGAGAACATACGACAGCTACGTCGCTGCTTGGACATCACATCTTGGTACCGCCGTTTTGTACCCGACTTTGCAAAAGCAGTACACCCTTTAACGATGCTGCTAAAGAAAGGAAAACATTTCCGATGGGGTACCGAACAACAGGAGGCTTTTGAATTACTGAAACAACGATTGACAGAAGCTCGGATCCTCGCCTGCCCAGACTTTAGTCAGAAGTTCACGCTCCAGACCGACGCCAGTGACTACGGGTTGGGAGCAGTGCTTACGCAGGAGATCGAGGGGGCGGAGCGAGTAATAGCGTACGCTAGTAGACACCTGAATGGAGCTGAGCTAAACTACTCCCCAACTGAGAAGGAGTGTCTAGCCATAATATGGGGCATCCGGAAAATGCGGCCATATCTGGAGGGCTACCACTTTACCGTGATCACCGACCACCTATCGCTGAAATGGCTAAATTCCATCGAGAGCCCTTCAGGACGCATAGCACGGTGGGCGCTAGAACTTCAGCAGCATTCACTACACACTGGAAAACGGGCAGCTGTATCGCCATATACCAAATCGCACGGGTGATGAGGACTGTACACCATGGAAGCTGTGCGTACCTAGGCCTCTGAGGGTACGAATTTTGCAAGAGAACCACGACGCGCCAACCGCAGGACACCTAGGCATCCGGAAAACGATAGCCCGAGTTGCAAATAGGTACTACTGGCCAGGACCGTCCCGGGACACCAGCCGCTACGTTCGTCAGTGCACACTATGCCAGAAGTACAAGCCCAGCCAACAACAACCTGCTGGAGAAATGCTGACGCAAATACCCCTGGAGCCGTGGGCCATATTGTGCGCGGATTTTGTTGGACCTCTACCCCGCTCAAAGCATGGAAACACAATGGTACTAGTTTTCCATGATAAGTTCTCAAAATGGACAGAGATGGCGCCTCTTCGGAAGGCCACCACCGAGACTCTACAACGGGCCTTTCGGGAGCGCATCTTAGCCCGTTTCGGAGTTCCTAAGATCTTAGTGACGGACAACGGATCACAGTTTACAAGCAAGTCCTATCAGCGCTTTGTAGAAGACTACGGTATCAAGCACCAGTTTACCGCACCGTACACACCACAGGAAAATGCTGCCGAACGCGCCAACCGCACAGTCAAGACCATGATCACCCAATACGCCGGTAAACAGCAACAAAAGTGGGATGACCTACTGCCGGAGTTAACCCTGGCGATCAATACCAGCGTATCAGAGACAACTGGCTATAGCCCCGCGTTCCTAATACAAGGACGGGAGCCACGACGCCCAGGAGCGTTGTACGATGAAACCACCCCAGGAACAGGACAACGGAAACAAACACCCAACGATAGAGCCGAACTACTAAAGGAAGCATACACATTAGTGACAAGGAATCTGGAGCGAGCGGCTCAAGATCAACGGCGTCATTATAACCTACGACGAAGGCCCTGGAAACCAGAAGTTGGACAATTGGTGTTAGCAAAACAGCACCATTTGTCCAAAGCCATCGACCACTTCGCCGCCAAGTTGGCCCCACGCTACGATGGGCCATACCGGATAGACACCTTCACCTCCCCAGTCATTGTCAAGATGAAACGTGAAGGAACCAAGGAGACAAAGACAGCGCATATTAGCGAGCTGAAACCATTCTGCGCGCCAGGTGGCAGCGCAGCATACGGGAATTAACAAACGCATCTGACGAGAACAGTGTACACAACGGAAAGGAATCCGATTCCAGCGAGGATCATGCAAAATAATCACCCTCTGGCAGGGTAAGGTGACCATTTTCCATCGGCCGCAAAGTAGGGAGGACATGTGAGGAGCAAATTTTAGGCGTAATACATATTTAGTTTTGCCATAACGCCCCAAACGTGTATATTTAAAATAGGGGCCAAGTGCTTAAACAACCAACCCTAAAATATATACGTTAATAGTCCTAAGAATTTGGCACCTCCCACTTTCATTGCTAAAACCACACACACAACCGCCATCATATTTAGTGCAGCAGCCATCATACAAGTGAGTCTAATACACCTCCCACCATAGCAATGCTACCAACAACAAGTGTTATACTCTGCATTGGGAGGACAAAAGACACAGCCACAATTAAGTCAGACAGTGGAACCCTGTGATAAGCGACGAAAAACATGCAACGAAGTCAACAACGCAAGATACACAGGAGAATATCACACAAACAATTGAGCAACCGGCTGACCACAGTTAAAATAATATGAATTTACAACAACAGTGCCCAACGCACTGATATGAATTTACAACAACAGTGCCTAACGCAATGTTAGATTTACAAGAGATCGCGACAGAAGTTGCCGACTGCATTAGTTGGGAAAATAGCCCACTACAACACCCAAAAACGAAGGCCAAGCACAAAGTGGAACACGACAGACCGATCGCTAAGCACACCAACAGGCCGGACAAAGCATAAAGAGGAGAAGCAGAATTAAATATCCAATATTTAATATTTTTAAATATTTTATACCATCGATAGAAAATATCAACAAAGTGCTGAAGGTGGCCGAAGGACAAATAGCAACAACAACAAACAACAGAAGGAACAACAACAAGGTAAATCATCACGACAACAACACTATATTGAAGGTGGCCCAAGGGCAAAAACAAGAACAACAGCGAGAAAGAACAACAATGTGCTGAAGGTGGCCCAAGGTCAAATTCATACGAGAAGAACAATGCGGGAAACCGTAGCAACATGCCACAACAAACTACAGTTCCCGCACAACAACAACTATTGGCTGATCGACACTAAACCTAGAGCATAAAAGCAGGAGCAACTGGCAACCCACCCTCTTTCTTTCATTCGGCATCAGGCAGACAAGACGCTCTTTCTTTCATTCGGCATCAGGTAGACGAGACGCTCTTTCTTTATTTCGGCATCAGGCAGATCAGACGCATCGTACTAAACAGAGTTATACACACTGACAAACGCAACAGAAGCTAGGGGAATCTAGAGGAGATTATGGTTTATAATCGATTCTCTGCTAGAAATCCACACTGACAAACGCTACAGAAGCTAGGGGAATCTAGAGGAGATTATGGTTTATAATCGATTCTCTGCTAGAAACCCACACTGACAAACTCTACAGAAGCTAGGGGAATCTAGAGGAGATTATGGTTTATAATCGATTCTCTGCTAGAAACCCACACTGACAAACGCTACGGAAGCTAGGGGAATCTAGAGGAGATTATGGTTTACAATCGATTCTCTGCTAGAAACGCACACTGACAAACGCAACAGAAGCTAGGGGGACATAGAGTTCAACTGTGTCCGTATTTAAGTTTAGTAAAAATAATTGTATCAAGTAGTTAGCCTTTTTTTAAAATTAATAAATAAATAAAATAATTAAATGAACGTAAATAAGCTTTGAATACTTTAGAGATTTTCTGTAAACGACTCCTGGAAATCCGGCGAGCTTACCCCGGCGAAAACGAGTCGTTACATTATTACCCCTCTTTTGTTCCGTTAGGTCTCTCGTTTTTTTTTTTATTACATATCAGTGGTGTCATAGTACATTGCTTTTGTTAGTGGCAGAGTAATTAAGCCTGATCACACTAACCTTCTAAGGATACATTCTATAAAGTTTACAATTTCTTGTGAAGATTCGTCAGTAGACATAGTTGTCACCTTTTTACCGTATTCATTATGTAAATGTGAGTAAGTCGATAGTCGCCAATTCTGTGTATATGAAGATTATTTTTGTAACGAATTTATTGACAAGACAAGTTACAATAGTAGTTGCAATTGCGTATGTGGTTATGCCACCGTAATAATTTTTCAGAAGAAGAAGAAGAATTATTGAAACATATTTTGGCAGATCTTATAGCTATTTCGGACACGCCACTTGTCCTCATCAGAGATCTTTCAATGAAAGGCAATTTTTCCCCAAGCATTTTTATTATGTCTCAGAAATCAACAGCACACCAATTATGAACCCTCCCAGGAATCGAACCTGGGTCTACAGCTGTTGTAATCTGTCCATCCAGACAACTACGCTAACTGCAGGTGGTGAACTGACTGATCAAATTCTGTTCATGTACTGTCTCATTCCACCACACACTCTAATCAACTCTGTCTCATTATTACCCCTCTTTTGTTCCGTTAGGTCTCTCTCTCTGTTTTTTTTTTTATTACATTTCAGTGGTGTCATAGTACATTGCTTTTGTTAGTGGCAGACTAATTAAGCGTGATCACACCAACCTTCTAAGGATACATTCTATAAAGTTTACAATTTCTTGTGAAGATTCGTCAGTAGACATAGTGTCACCTTTTTACCGTATTCATTCTGTAAATGTGAGTAAGTCGATAGTCGTCATTTCTGTGTATATGAAGATTTATATTTGTAACGAATTTATTGGCAAGACAAGTTATAACAGTAGTTGCAATTGCGTATGTGGTTATGCCACCGTAATAATATTTCAGAAGAAGAAGAAGAATTATTGAAACATTTTTTGGCAGATCTTATAGCTATTTCGGACACGCCACTTGTCCTCATCAGAGATCTTTCAATGAAAGGCAATTTTTCCCCAAGCATTTTTATTATGTCTCAGAAATCAGCAACACACCAATTATGAACCCTCCCAGGAATCGAACCTGGGTCTACAGCTGTTGTAATCTGTCCATCCAAACAACTGCGCTAACTGCAGGTGCTGAACTGACTGATCAAATTCTGTTCATGTACTGTCTCATTCCACCACACACTCTAATCAACTCTGTCTCATTATTAACCCTCTTTTGTTCTGTAAGGTCTCTCTTTTTTTTTAGTGGCAGGCTAATAAATCAACAGCGCACCAATTATGAACCCTCCCAGGAATCGAACCGAGGTCTACAGCTGTTGTAATCTGTCCATCCAGACAACTACGCTAACTGCAGGTGGTGAACTGACTGATCAAATTCTGTTCATGTACTGTCTCATTCCACTACACACTCTAATCAACTGTGTCTCATTATTACCTCTCTTTTGTTCCGTTAGGTCTCTCTCTCTCTCTGTTTTTTTTTTATTACATTTCAGTGGTGTCATAGTACATTGCTTTTGTTAGTGGCAGGCTAATTAAGCCTGATCACACTAACCTTCTAAGGATACATTCAATAAAGTTTACAATTTCTTGTGAAGATTCGTCAGTAGATATAGTTGTCACCTTTTTACCGTATTCATTCTGTAAATGTGAGTAAGTCGATAGTCGTCAATTCTGTGTATATGAAGATTATTTTTGTAACGAATTTATTGACAAGACAAGTTACAACAGTAGTTGCAATTGCGTATGTGGTTATGCCACCGTAATAATTTTTCAGAAGAAGAAGAAGAATTATTGAAACATTTTTTGGCAGATCTTATAGCTATTTCGGACACGCCACTTGTCCTCATCAGAGATCTTTCAATGAAAGGCAATTTTTCCCCAAGCATTTTTATTATGTCTCAGAAATCAACAGCACACCAATTATGAACCCTCCCAGGAATCGAACCTAGGTCTACAGCTGTTGTAATCTGTCCATCCAAACAACTACGCTAACTGCAGGTGGTGAATTGACTGATCAAATTCTGTTCATGTACTGTCTCATTCCACCACACACTCTAATCAACTCTGTCTCATTATTACCCCTCTTTTGTTCCGTTAGGTCTCTCTCTCTGTTTTTTTTTTTTATTACATTTCAGTGGTGTCATAGTACATTGCTTTTGTTAGTGGCAGACTAATTAAGCCTGATCACACCAACCTTCTAAGGATACATTCTATAAAGTTTACAATTTCTTGTGAAGATTCGTCAGTAGACATAGTGTCACCTTTTTACCGTATTCATTCTGTAAATGTGAGTAAGTCGATAGTCGTCATTTCTGTGTATATGTAGATTTATATTTGTAACGAATTTATTGGCAAGACAAGTTATAACAGTAGTTGCAATTGCGTATGTGGTTATGCCACCGTAATAATATTTCAGAAGAAGAAGAAGAATTATTGAAACATTTTTTTGCAGATCTTATAGCTATTTCGGACACGCCACTTGTCCTCATCAGAGATCTTTCAATGAAAGGCAATTTTTCCCCAAGCATTTTTATTATGTCTCAGAAATCAACAGTACACCAATTATGAACCCTCCCAGGAATCGAAAATGGGTCTACAGCTGTTGTAATCTATCCATCCAAACAACTACGCTAACTGCAGGTGCTGAACTGACTGATCAAATTCTGTTCATGTACTGTCTCATTCCACCACACACTCTAATCAACTCTGTCTCATTATTAACCCTCTTTTGTTCCGTTAGGTCTCCCTTTTTTTTTATTACAAATCAGTGGTGTCATAGTACATTGCTTTTGCTAGTGGCAGGCTAATAAATCAACAGCACACCAATTATGAACCCTCCCAGGAATCGAACCGAGGTCTACAGCTTTTGTAATCCGTCCATACAGACAACTACGCTAACTGCAGGTGGTGAACTGACTGATCAAATTCTGTTCATGTACTGTCTCATTCCACTACACACTCTAATCAACTGTGTCTCATTATTACCTCTCTTTAGTTCCGTTAGGTCTCTCTCTCTCTGTTTTTTTTTTATTACATTTCAGTGGTGTCATAGTACATTGCTTTTGTCAGTGGCAGACTAATTAAGCCTGATCACACTAACCTTCTAAGGATACATTCTATAAAGTTTACAATTTCTTGTGAAGATTCGTCAGTAGACATAGTTGTCACCTTTTTACCGTATTCATTCTGTAAATGTGAGTAAGTCGATAGTCGTCAATTCTGCGTATATGAAGATTTATATTTGTAACGAATTTATTGACAAGACAAGTTATAACAGTAGTTGCAATTGCGTATGTGGTTATGCCACCGTAATAATATTTCAGAAGAAGAAGAAGAATTATTGAAACATTTTTTGGCAGATCTTATAGCTATTTCGGACACGCCACTTGTCCTCATCAGAGATCTTTCAATGAAAGGCTATTTTTCCCCAAGCATTTTTATTATGTCTCAGAAATCAACAGCACACCAATTATGAACCCTGCCAGGAATCGAACCTGGGTCTACAGCTGTTGTAATCTGTCCATCCAGACAACTACGCTAACTGCATTTGGTGAACTGACTGATCAAATTCTGTTCATGTACTGTCTCATTCCACCACACACTCTAATCAACTCTGTCTCATTATTAACCCTCTTTTGTTCCGTTAGGTCTCTCTCCCTTTTTTTTTTTTTACATTTCAGTGGTGTGATAGTACATTGCTTTTGTTAGTGGCAGGCTAATTAAGCCTGATCACACTAACCTTCTCAGGATACATTCTATAAAGTTTACAATTTCTTGTGAAGATTTGTCAGTAGACATAGTTGTCACCTTTTTTCCATATTCATTCTGTAAATGTGAGTAAGGCGATAGTCGTCAATTCTGTGTATATGAAGATTATTTTTGTAATGAATTTATTGACAAGACAAGTTACAACAGTAGTTGCAATTGCGTATGCCGTTATGCCACCGTAATAATTTTTCAGAAGAAGAAGAATTATTGAAACATTTTTTGGCACATCTTATAGCTATTTCGGACACGCCACTTGTCCTCATCAGAGATCTTTCAATGAAAGTCAATTTTTCCCCTAGCATTTTCATTATGTCTCAGAAATCAACAGCACACCAATTATAAACGCTTCCAGGAATCGAACCTGGGTCTACAGCTGTTGTAATCTGTCCATCCACACAACTACGCTAACTGCAGGTGGTGAACTGACTGATCAAATTCTGTTCATGTACTGTCTCATTCCACCACACACTCTAATCAACTCTGCCTCATTATTACCCCTCTTTTGTTCCGTTAGGTCTCAATCTCTCTGTTTTTTTTTTTTGTTATTACATTTCAGTGGTGTCATAGTACATTGCTTTTGTTAGTGACAGGCTAATTAAGCCTGATCACACTAATCTTCTCGGGATACATTCTATAAAGTTTACAATTTCTTGTGAAGATTCGTCAGTAGACATAGTTCTCACCTTTTTACCGTATTCATTCTGTAAATGTGAGTAAGTCGATAGTCGTCAATTCAGTGTATATGAAGATTTATATTTGTAACGAATTTATTCACAAGACAAGTTACAACAGTAGTTGCAATTGCGTATGTGGTTATGCCACTGTAATAATTTTTCAGAAGAAGAAGAAGAATTATTGAAACATTTTTTGGCAGATCTTATAGCTATTTCGGACACGCCATTTGTCCTCATCAGAGATCTTTCAATGAAAGGCAATTTTTCCCCAAGCATTTTTATTATGTCTCAGAAATCAACAGCACGACAAATATGAACCCTCCCAGGAATCGAAACTGGGTCTACAGCTGTTGTAATCTGTCCATCCAGACAACTACGCTAACTGCAGGTGGTGAACTGACGGATCAAATTCTGTTCATGTACTGTCTCATTCCACCACACACTCTAATCAACTCTGTCTCATTATTACCCCTCTTTTGTTCCGTTAGGTCTCTCTCTCTGTTTTTTTATTACATTTCAGTGGTGTCATAGTACATTGCTTTTGTTAGTGGCAGGCTAATTAAGCCTGATCACACTAACCTTCTCAGGATACATTCTATAAAGTTTACAATTTCTTGTGAAGATTTGTCAGTAGACATAGTTGTCACCTTTTTTCCATATTCATTCTGTAAATGTGAGTAAGGTGATAGTCGTCAATTCTGTGTATATGAAGATTATTTTTGTAACGAATTTATTGACAAGACAAGTTACAACAGTAGTTGCAATTGCGTATGCCGTTATGCCACCGTAATAATTTTTCAGAAGAAGAAGAATTATTGAAACATTTTTTGGCAGATCTTATAGCTATTTCGGACACGCCACTTGTCCTCATCAGAGATCTTTCAATGAAAGTCAATTTTTCCCCAAGCATTTTCATTATGTCTCAGAAATCAACAGCACACCAATTATAAACGCTTCCAGGAATCGAACCTGGGTCTACAGCTGTTGTAATCTGTCCATCCAGACAACTACGCTAACTGCAGGTGGTGAACTGACTGATCAAATTCTGTTCATGTACTGTCTCATTCCACCACACACTCTAATCAACTCTGCCTCATTATTACCCCTCTTTTGTTCCGTTAGGTCTCTCTCTCTCTGTTCTTTTTATTTTTATTACATTTCAGTGGTGTCATAGTACATTGCTTTTGTTAGTGACAGGCTAATTAAGCCTGATCACACTAATCTTCTCGGGATACATTCTATAAAGTTTACAATTTCTTGTGAAGATTCGTCAGTAGACATAGTTCTCACCTTTTTACCGTATTCATTCTGTAAATGTGAGTAAGTCGATAGTCGTCAATTCAGTGTATATGAAGATTTATATTTGTAACGAATTTATGCACAAGACAAGTTACAACAGTAGTTGCAATTGCGTATGCCGTTATGCCACCGTAATAATTTTTCAGAAGAAGAAGAATTATTGAAACATTTTTTGGCAGATCTTATAGCTATTTCGGACACGCCACTTGTCCTCATCAGAGATCTTTCAATGAAAGTCAATTTTTCCCCAAGCATTTTCATTATGTCTCAGATCAACAGAATCAACAGCACACCAATTATAAACGCTTCCAGGAATCGAACCTGGGTCTACAGCTGTTGTAAGCTGTCCATCCAGACAACTACGCTAACTGCAGGTGGTGAACTGACTGATCAAATTCTGTTCATGTACTGTCTCATTCCACCACACACTCTCATCAACTCTGCCTCATTATTACCCCTCTTTTGTTCCGTTAGGTCTCTCTCTCTCTGTTTTTTTTTTTTATTACATTTCAGTGGTGTCATAGTACATTGCTTTTGTTTGTGACAGGCTAATTAAGCCTGATCACACTAATCTTCTCGGGATACATTCTATAAAGTTTACAATTTCTTATGAAGATTCGTCAGTAGACATAGTTCTCACCTTTTTACCGTATTCATTCTGTAAATGTGAGTAAGTCGATAGTCGTCAATTCAGTGTATATGAAGATTTATATTTGTAACGAATTTATTCACAAGACAAGTTACAACAGTAGTTGCAATTGCGTATGTGGTTATGCCACTGTAATAATTTTTCAGAAGAAGAAGAAGAATTATTGAAACATTTTTGGCAGATCTTATAGCTATTTCGGACACGCCACTTGTCCTCATCAGAGATCTTTCAATGAAAGGCAATTTTTCCCCAAGCATTTTTATTATGTCTCAGAAATCAACAGCACGACAAATATGAACCCTCCCAGGAATCGAAACTGGGTCTACAGCTGTTGTAATCTGTCCATCCAGACAACTACGCTAACTGCAGGTGGTGAACTGACGGATCAAATTCTGTTCATATACTGTCTCATTCCACCACACACTCTAATCAACTCTGTCTCATTATTACCCCTCTTTTGTTCCGTTAGGTCTCTCTCTCTGTTTTTTTATTACATTTCAGTGGTGTCATAGTACATTGCTTTTGTTAGTGGCAGGCTAATTAAGCCTGATCACACTAACCTTCTAAGGATACATTCTATAAAGTTTACAATTTCTTGTGAAGATTCGTCAGTAGACATAGTTGTCACCATTTTACCGTATTCATTCTGTAAATGTGAGTAAGTCGATAGTCGTCAATTCTGTGTATATGAAGATTATTTTTGTAACGAATTTATTGACAAGACAAGTTACAACAGTAGTTGCAATTGCGTATGTGGTTATGCCACCGTAATAATATTTCAGAAGAAGAAGAAGAATTATTGAAACATTTTTTGGCAGATCTTATAGCTTTTTCGGACACGTCTCTTGTCCTCATCAGAGATCTTTCAATGAAAGGCAATTTTTCCCCAAGCATTTTTATTATGTCTCAGAAATCAACAGCACACCAATTATGAACCCTCCCAGGAATCGAACCTGGGTCTACAGCTGTTGTAATCTGTCCATCCAGACAACTACGCTAACTGCAGGTGGTGAACTGACTGATCAAATTCTGTTCATGTACTGTCTCATTCCACCACACGCTCTAATCAACTCTGTTTCATTATTACCCCTCTTTTGTTCCGTTAGGTCTCTCTCTCTGTTTTTTTTTATTACATTTCAGTGGTGTCATAGTACATTGCTTCTGTTAGTGGTAGGCTAATTAAGCCTGATCACACTAACCTTCTAAGGATACATTCTATAAACTTTACAATTTCTTGTGATGATTCGTCAGTAGACATATTTGTCACCATTTTACCGAATTCATTCTGTAAGTGTGAGTAAGTCGATAGTCGTCAATTCTGTGTATATGAAGATTATTTTTGTAACGAATTTATTGACAAGACAAGTTACAACAGTAGTTGCAATTGCGTATGTGGTTACGCCACCGTAATAATTTTTCAGAAGAAGAATAAGAATTATTGAAACATTTTTTGGCAGATCTTATTGCTATTTCGGACACGCCACTTGTCCTCATCAGAGATCTTTCAATGAAAGGCAATTTTTCCCCAAGCATTTTTATTATGTCTCAGAAATCAACAGCACACCAATTATGAACCCTCCCAGGAATCGAAACTGGGTCTACAGCTGTTGTAATCTGTCCATCCAGACAACTACGCTAACTGCAGGTGGTGAACTGACTGATCAAATTCTGTTCATGTACTGTCTCATTCCACCACACACTCTAATCAACTCTGTTCATTATTACCCCTCTTTTGTTCCGTTAGGTCTCTCTCTCTGTTTTTTTTTTATTACATTTCAGTGGTGTCATAGTACATTGCTTTTGTTAGTGGCAGCCTAATTAAGCCTGATCCCACTAACCTTCTAAGGATACATTCTATAAAGTTTACAATTTCTTGTGAATATTCGTCAGTAGACATAGTTGTCACCATTTTACCGTATTCATTCTGTAAATGTGAGTAAGTCGATAGTTGTCAATTCTGTGTATATGAAGATTATTTTTGTAACGAATTTATTGACAAGACAAGTTACAACAGTAGTTGCAGTTGCGTATGTGGTTATGCCACCGTAATAATTTTTCAGAAGAAGAAGAAGAATTATTGAAACAATTTTTGGCAGATCTGATAGCTATTTCGGAGACGCCAGTTGTCCTCATCAGAGAGCTTTCAATGAAAAGCAATTTTCCCCAAGCATTTTTATTATGTCTCAGATATCAACAGCACACCAATTATGAACCCTCCCAGGAATCGAACCTGGGTCTACAGATGTTGTATTCTGTCCATCCAGACAACTAAGCTAACTGCTGGTGCTGAACTGACTGATCAAATTCTGTTCATGTCCTGTCTCATTCCACCGCACACTCTAATCAACTCTGTCTCATTATTACCCCTATTTTGTTCCGTTAGGTCTCTCTCTCTGTTTTTTTTTAATTTTTTTATTACATTTCAGTGGTGTCATAGTACATTGCTTTTGTTAGTGGCAGGCTAATTAAGCTTGATCACACTAACCTTCTAAGGATACATTCTATAAAGTTTACAATTTCTTGTCAAGATTCGTCAGTAGACATAGTTGTCACCTTTTTACCGTATTCATTCTGTAAATGTGAGTAAGTCGATAGTCGTCAATTCTGTGTATATGTAGATTATTTTTGTAACGAATTTATTGACAAGACAAGTTACAACAGTAGTTGCAATTGCGTATGTGGTTATGCCACCGTAATAATATTTCAGGAGAAGAAGAAGAATTATTGAAACACTTTTTGGCAAATCTTATAGCTATTTCGGACACGCCACTTGTCCTCATCAGAGATCTTTCAATGAAAGGCAATTTTTCCCCAAGCATTTTTATTATGTCTCAGAAGTCAAGAGCACACCAATTATGAACCCTCCCAGGATGCGAACCTGGGTCTACAGCTGTTGTAATCTGTCCATCCAGACAACTACGCTAACTGCAGGTGGTGAACTGACTGATCCAATTCTGTTCTTGTCCTGTCTCATTCTACTACACACTCTAATCAACTATGTCTCATTTTTAACCCTCTTTTGTTCCGTTAGGTCTCTCTCTCTGTTTTTTTTTTTATTACATTTCAGTGGTGTCATAGTACATTGCTTTTGTTAGTGACAGGCTAATTAAGCCTGATCCCACTAACCTTCTAAGGATACATTCTATAAAGTTTACAATTTCTTGTGAATATTCGTCAGTAGACATAGTTGTCACCTTTTTATCGTATTCATTCTGTAAATGTGAGTAAGTCGATAGTCGTCAATTCTGTGTATATGAAGATTATTTTTGTAACGAATTTATTGACAAGACAAGTTACAACAGTAGTTGCAATTGCGTATGTGGTTATGCCACCGTAATAATATTTCAGAAGAAGAAGAAGAATTATTGAAACACTTTTTGGCAAATCTTATAGCTATTTCGGACACGCCACTTGTCCTCAGCAGAGATCTTTCAATGAAAGGCAATTTTTCCCCAAGCATTTTTATTATGTCTCAGAAATCGACAGCACACCAATTATGAACCCTCCCAGGAATCGAAACTGGGTCTACAGCTGTTGTAATCTGTCCATCCAGACAACTACGCTAACTGCAGGTGGTGAACTGACTGATCAAATTCTGTTCATGTACTGTCTCATTCCACCACACACTCTAATCAACTCTGTTTCATCATTAAATTAATCCTCTTTTGTTCCGTTAGGTCTCTCTCTCTGTTTTTTTTTTTTTTTTTATTACATTTCAGTGGTGTCATAGTACATTGCTTTTGTTAGTGGCAGGCTAATTAAGCCTGATCACACTAACCTTCTAAGGATACATTCTATAAAGTTTACAATTTCTTGTGAAGATTCGTCAGTAGACATAGTTGTCACCTTTTTACCGTATTCATTCTGTAAATGTGAGTAAGTCGATAGTCGTCAATTCTGTGTATATGAAGATTATTTTTGTAACGAATTTATTGACAAGATAAGTTACAACAGTAGTTGCAATTGCGTCTGTGGTTATGCCACCGTAATAATTTTTCAGAAGAAGAAGAAGAATTATTGAAACATTTTTTTGCAGATCTTATAGCTATTTCGGACACGCCACTTGTCCTAATCAGAGATCTTTCAATGAAAGGCAATTTTTCCCCAAGCATTTTTATTATGTCTCAGAAATCAACAGCACACCAATTATGAACCCTCCCAGGAATCGAAACTGGGTCTACAGCTGTTGTAATCTGTCCATCCAGACAACTACGCTAACTGCAGGTGGTGAACTGACTGATCAAATTCTGTTCATGTACTGTCTCATTCCACCACACACTCTAATCAACTCTGTTTCATCATTAATCCTCTTTTGTTCCGTTAGGTCTCTCTCTCTGTTTTTTTTTTTTTTTATTACATTTCAGTGGTGTCATAGTACATTGCTTTTGTTAGTGGCAGGCTAATTAAGCCTGATCACACTAACCTTCTAAGGATACATTCTATAAAGTTTACAATTTCTTGTGAAGATTCGTCAGTAGACATAGTTGTCACCATTTTACCGTATTCATTCTGTAAATGTGAGTAAGTCGATAGTCGTCAATTCTGTGTATATGAAGATTATTTTTGTAACGAATTTATTGACAAGACAAGTTACAACAGTAGTTGCAATTGCGTATGTGGTTACGCCACCGTAATAATTTTTCAGAAGAAGAATAAGAATTATTGAAACATTTTTTGGCAGATCTTATTGCTATTTCGGACACGCCACTTGTCCTCATCAGAGATCTTTCAATGAAAGGCAATTTTTCCCCAAGCATTTTTATTATGTCTCAGAAATCAACAGCACACCAATTATGAACCCTCCCAGGAATCGAAACTGGGTCTACAGCTGTTGTAATCTGTCCATCCAGACAACTACGCTAACTGCAGGTGGTGAACTGACTGATCAAATTCTGTTCATGTACTGTCTCATTCCACCACACACTCTAATCAACTCTGTTCATTATTACCCCTCTTTTGTTCCGTTAGGTCTCTCTCTCTGTTTTTTTTTTATTACATTTCAGTGGTGTCATAGTACATTGCTTTTGTTAGTGGCAGCCTAATTAAGCCTGATCCCACTAACCTTCTAAGGATACATTCTATAAAGTTTACAATTTCTTGTGAATATTCGTCAGTAGACATAGTTGTCACCATTTTACCGTATTCATTCTGTAAATGTGAGTAAGTCGATAGTTGTCAATTCTGTGTATATGAAGATTATTTTTGTAACGAATTTATTGACAAGACAAGTTACAACAGTAGTTGCAGTTGCGTATGTGGTTATGCCACCGTAATAATTTTTCAGAAGAAGAAGAAGAATTATTGAAACATTTTTTGGCAGATCTTATAGCTATTTCGGACACGCCAGTTGTCCTCATCAGAGATCTTTCAATGAAAGGCAATTTTTCCCCAAGCATTTTTATTATGTCTCAGAAATCAACAGCACACCAATTATGAACCCTCCCAGGAATCGAACCTGGGTCTACAGATGTTGTATTCTGTCCATCCAGACAACTAAGCTAACTGCTGGTGCTGAACTGACTGATCAAATTCTGTTCATGTCCTGTCTCATTCCACCGCACACTCTAATCAACTCTGTCTCATTATTACCCCTATTTTGTTCCGTTAGGTCTCTCTCTCTGTTTTTTTTTAATTTTTTTATTACATTTCAGTGGTGTCATAGTACATTGCTTTTGTTAGTGGCAGGCTAATTAAGCTTGATCACACTAACCTTCTAAGGATACATTCTATAAAGTTTACAATTTCTTGTCAAGATTCGTCAGTAGACATAGTTGTCACCTTTTTACCGTATTCATTCTGTAAATGTGAGTAAGTCGATAGTCGTCAATTCTGTGTATATGTAGATTATTTTTGTAACGAATTTATTGACAAGACAAGTTACAACAGTAGTTGCAATTGCGTATGTGGTTATGCCACCGTAATAATATTTCAGGAGAAGAAGAAGAATTATTGAAACACTTTTTGGCAAATCTTATAGCTATTTCGGACACGCCACTTGTCCTCATCAGAGATCTTTCAATGAAAGGCAATTTTTCCCCAAGCATTTTTATTATGTCTCAGAAGTCAAGAGCACACCAATTATGAACCCTCCCAGGATGCGAACCTGGGTCTACAGCTGTTGTAATCTGTCCATCCAGACAACTACGCTAACTGCAGGTGGTGAACTGACTGATCCAATTCTGTTCTTGTCCTGTCTCATTCTACTACACACTCTAATCAACTATGTCTCATTTTTAACCCTCTTTTGTTCCGTTAGGTCTCTCTCTCTGTTTTTTTTTTTATTACATTTCAGTGGTGTCATAGTACATTGCTTTTGTTAGTGACAGGCTAATTAAGCCTGATCCCACTAACCTTCTAAGGATACATTCTATAAAGTTTACAATTTCTTGTGAATATTCGTCAGTAGACATAGTTGTCACCTTTTTATCGTATTCATTCTGTAAATGTGAGTAAGTCGATAGTCGTCAATTCTGTGTATATGAAGATTATTTTTGTAACGAATTTATTGACAAGACAAGTTACAACAGTAGTTGCAATTGCGTATGTGGTTATGCCACCGTAATAATATTTCAGAAGAAGAAGAAGAATTATTGAAACACTTTTTGGCAAATCTTATAGCTATTTCGGACACGCCACTTGTCCTCAGCAGAGATCTTTCAATGAAAGGCAATTTTTCCCCAAGCATTTTTATTATGTCTCAGAAATCGACAGCACACCAATTATGAACCCTCCCAGGAATCGAAACTGGGTCTACAGCTGTTGTAATCTGTCCATCCAGACAACTACGCTAACTGCAGGTGGTGAACTGACTGATCAAATTCTGTTCATGTACTGTCTCATTCCACCACACACTCTAATCAACTCTGTTTCATCATTAAATTAATCCTCTTTTGTTCCGTTAGGTCTCTCTCTCTGTTTTTTTTTTTTTTTTTATTACATTTCAGTGGTGTCATAGTACATTGCTTTTGTTAGTGGCAGGCTAATTAAGCCTGATCACACTAACCTTCTAAGGATACATTCTATAAAGTTTACAATTTCTTGTGAAGATTCGTCAGTAGACATAGTTGTCACCTTTTTACCGTATTCATTCTGTAAATGTGAGTAAGTCGATAGTCGTCAATTCTGTGTATATGAAGATTATTTTTGTAACGAATTTATTGACAAGATAAGTTACAACAGTAGTTGCAATTGCGTCTGTGGTTATGCCACCGTAATAATTTTTCAGAAGAAGAAGAAGAATTATTGAAACATTTTTTTGCAGATCTTATAGCTATTTCGGACACGCCACTTGTCCTAATCAGAGATCTTTCAATGAAAGGCAATTTTTCCCCAAGCATTTTTATTATGTCTCAGAAATCAACAGCACACCAATTATGAACCCTCCCAGGAATCGAAACTGGGTCTACAGCTGTTGTAATCTGTCCATCCAGACAACTACGCTAACTGCAGGTGGTGAACTGACTGATCAAATTCTGTTCATGTACTGTCTCATTCCACCACACACTCTAATCAACTCTGTTTCATCATTAATCCTCTTTTGTTCCGTTAGGTCTCTCTCTCTGTTTTTTTTTTTTTTTATTACATTTCAGTGGTGTCATAGTACATTGCTTTTGTTAGTGGCAGGCTAATTAAGCCTGATCACACTAACCTTCTAAGGATACATTCTATAAAGTTTACAATTTCTTGTGAAGATTCGTCAGTAGACATAGTTGTCACCATTTTACCGTATTCATTCTGTAAATGTGAGTAAGTCGATAGTCGTCAATTCTGTGTATATGAAGATTATTTTTGTAACGAATTTATTGACAAGACAAGTTACAACAGTAGTTGCAATTGCGTATGTGGTTATGCCACCGTAATAATATTTCAGAAGAAGAAGAAGAATTATTGAAACATTTTTGGCAGATCTTATAGCTATTTCGGACACGCCAGTTGTCCTCATCAGAGATCTTTCAATGAAAGGCAATTTTTCCCCAAGCATTTTTATTATGTCTCAGAAATCAACAGCACACCAATTATGAACCCTCCCAGGAATCGAACCTGGGTCTACAGATGTTGTATTCTGTCCATCCAGACAACTACGCTAACTGCTGGTGCTGAACTGACTGATCAAATTCTGTTCATGTCCTGTCTCATTCCACCGCACACTCTAATCAACTCTGTCTCATTATTACCCCTCTTTTGTTCCGTTAGGTCTCTCTCTCTGTTTTTTTTTTTTTTTACTACATTTCAGTGGTGTTATAGTACATTGCTTTTGTTAGTGGCAGGCTAATTAAGCCTGATCACACTAACCTTCTAAGGATACTTTCTATAAAGTTTACAATTTCTTGTGAAGATTCGCCAGTAGACATAGTTGTCACCTTTTTACCGTATTCATTCTGTAAATGTGAGTAAGTCGATAGTCGTCAATTCTGTGTATATGAAGATTATTTTTGTAACGAATTTATTGACAAGATAAGTTACAACAGTAGTTGCAATTGCGTATGTGGTTATGCCACCGTAATAATTTTTCAGAAGAAGAAGAATAATTATTGAAACTTTTTTTGGCACATCTTATAGCTATTTCGGACACGCCACTTGTCCTCATCAGAGATCTTTCAATGAAAGTCAATTTTTCCCCAAGCATTTTTATTATGTCTCAGAAATCAACAGCACACCAGGAATCGAACCTGGGTCTACAGCTGTTGTAATCGGTCCATCCAGACAACTACGCTAACTGCAGGTGGTGAACTGACTGATCAAATTCTGTACATGTACTGTCTCATTCCACCACACACTCTAATCAACTCTGTCTCATTATTACCCCTCTTTTGTTCCGTTAGGTCTCTCTCTCTCTGTTTTTTTTTATTACATTTCAGTGGTGTTATATTACATTGCTTTTGTTAGTGGCAGGCTAATTAAGCCTGATCACACTAACCTTCTAAGGATACATTCTATAAAGTTTACAATTTCTTGTGAAGATTCGTCAGTAGACATAGTTGTCACCATTTTACCGTATTCATTCTGTAAATGTGAGTAAGTCGATAGTCGTCAATTCTGTGTATATGAAGATTATTTTTGTAACGAATTTATTGACAAGACAAGTTACAACAGTAGTTGCAATTGCGTATGTGGTTATGCCACCGTAATAATATTTCAGAAGAAGAAGAAGAATTATTGAAACATTTTTGGCAGATCTTATAGCTATTTCGGACACGCCAGTTGTCCTCAGCAGAGATCTTTCAATGAAAGGCAATTTTTCCCCAAGCATTTTTATTATGTCTCAGAAATCAACAGCACACCAATTATGAACCCTCCCAGGAATCGAACCTGGGTCTACAGATGTTGTATTCTGTCCATCCAGACAACTACGCTAACTGCTGGTGCTGAACTGACTGATCAAATTCTGTTCATGTCCTGTCTCATTCCACCGCACACTCTAATCAACTCTGTCTCATTATTACCCCTCTTTTGTTCCGTTAGGTCTCTCTCTCTGTTTTTTTTTTTTTACTACATTTCAGTGGTGTTATAGTACATTGCTTTTGTTAGTGGCAGGCTAATTAAGCCTGATCACACTAACCTTCTAAGGATACATTCTATAAAGTTTACAATTTCTTGTGAAGATTCGCCAGTAGACATAGTTGTCACCTTTTTACCGTATTCATTCTGTAAATGTGAGTAAGTCGATAGTCGTCAATTCTGTGTATATGAAGATTATTTTTGTAACGAATTTATTGACAAGATAAGTTACAACAGTAGTTGCAATTGCGTATGTGGTTATGCCACCGTAATAATTTTTCAGAAGAAGAAGAATAATTATTGAAACTTTTTTTGGCACATCTTATAGCTATTTCGGACACGCCACTTGTCCTCATCAGAGATCTTTCAATGAAAGTCAATTTTTCCCCAAGCATTTTTATTATGTCTCAGAAATCAACAGCACACCAGGAATCGAACCTGGGTCTACAGCTGTTGTAATCTGTCCATCCAGACAACTACGCTAACTGCAGGTGGTGAACTGACTGATTAAATTCTGTTCATGTAATGTCTCATTCCACCACACACTCTAATCAACTCTGTCTCATTATTACCCCTCTTTTGTTCCGTTAGGTCTCTCTCTCTGTTTTTTTTTTTTATTACATTTCAGTGGTGTCATAGTACATTGCTTTTGTTAGTGGCAGGCTAATTAAGCCTGATCACACTAACCTTCTAAGGATACATTCTATAAAGTTTACAATTTCTTGTGAAGATTCGTCAGTAGACATAGTTGTCACCCTTTTACCGTATTCATTCTGTAAATGTGAGTAAGTCGATAGTCGTCAATTCTGTGTATATGAAGATTATTTTTGTAACGAATTTATTGACAAGACAAGTTACAACAGTAGTTGCAGTTACGTATGTGGTTATGCCACCGTAATAATTTTTCAGAAGAAGAAGAAGAATTATTGAAACATTTTTTGGCAGATCTTATAGCTATTTCGGACACGCCACTTGTCCTCATCAGAGATCTTTCAATGAAAGGCAATTTTTCGCCAAGCATTTTTATAATGTCTCAGATATCAACAGCACACCAATTATGAACGCTTCCAGGAATCGAACCTGGGTCTACAGCTGTTGTAATCGGTCCATCTAGACAACTACGCTAACTGCTGGTGCTGAACTGACTGATCAAATTCTGTACATGTACTGTCTCATTCCACCACACACTCTAATCAATTCTGTCTCATTATTACCCCTCTTTTGTTCCGTTAGGTCTCTCTCTCTGTTTTTTTTTATTACATTTCAGTGGTGTTATATTACATTGCTTTTGTTAGTGGCAGGCTAATTAAGCCTGATCACACTAACCTTCTAAGGATACATTCTATAAAGTTTACAATTTCTTGTGAAGATTCGTCAGTAGACATAGTTGTCACCATTTTACCGTATTCATTCTGTAAATGTGAGTAAGTCGATAGTCGTCAATTCTGTGTATATGAAGATTATTTTTGTAACGAATTTATTGACAAGACAAGTTACAAGAGTAGTTGCAATTGCGTATGTGGTTATGCCACCGTAATAATATTTCAGAAAAAGAAGAAGAATTATTGAAACATTTTTTGGCAGATCTTATAGCTATTTCGGACACGCCAGTTGTCCTCATCAGAGATCTTTCAATGAAAGGCAATTTTTCCCCAAGCATTTTTATGATGTCTCAGAAATTAACAGCACACCAATTATGAACCCTCCCAGGAATCGAACCTGGGTCTACAGGTGTTGTATTCTGTCCATCCAGACAACTACGCTAACTGTTGGTGCTGAACTGACTGATCAAATTCTGTTCATGTCCTGTCTCATTCCACCGCACACTCTAATCAACTCTGTCTCATTATTACCCCTCTTTGGTTCCGTTAGGTCTCTCTCTCTGTTTTTATTAATTTTTTTATTACATTTCAGTGGTGCATTTCAGTGGTGCATAGTACATTGCTTTTGTTAGTGGCAGGCTAATTAAGCTTGATCACACTAACCTTCTAAGGATTCATTCTATAAAGTTTACAATTTCTTGTGAAGATTCGTCAGTAGACATAGTTGTCACCTTTTTACCGTATTCATTCTGTAAATGTGAGTAAGTCGATAGTCGTCAATTCTGTGTATATGAAGATTATTTTTGTAACGAATTTATTGACAAGACAAGTTACAACAGTAGTTGCAATTGCGTATGTGGTTATGCCATCGTAATAATATTTCAGAAGAAAAAGAAGAATTATTGAAACACTTTTTGGCAAATCTTATAGCTATTTCGGACACGCCACTTGTCCTCAGCAGAGATCTTTCAATGAAAGGCAATTTTTCCCCAAGCATTTTTATTATGTCTCAGAAATCGACAGCACACCAATTATGAACCCTCCCAGGAATCGAAACTGGGTCTACAGCTGTTGTAATCTGTCCATCCAGACAACTACGCTAACTGCAGGTGGTGAACTGACTGATCAAATTCTGTTCATGTACTGTCTCATTCCAGCACACACTCTAATCAACTCTGTCTCATTATTACCCCTCTTTTGTTCCGTTAGGTCTCTCTCTCTGTTTTTATTAATTTTTTTATTACATTTCAGTGGTGTCATAGTACATTGCTTTTGTTAGTGACAGGCTAATTAAGCCTGATCCCACTAATCTTCTAAGGATACATTCTATAAAGTTTACAATTTCTTGTGAATATTCGTCAGTAGACATAGTTGTCACCTTTTTACCGTATTCATTCTGTAAATGTGAGTAAGTCGATAGTCGTCAATTCTGTGTATATGAAGATTATTTTTGTAACGAATTTATTGACAAGACAAGTTACAACAGTAGTTGCAATTGCGTATGTGGTTATGCCACCGTAATAATATTTCAGAAGAAGAAGAAGAATTATTGAAACACTTTTTGGCAAATCTTATAGCTATTTCGGACACGCCACTTGTCCTCAGCAGAGATCTTTCAATGAAAGGCAATTTTTCCCCAAGCATTTTTATTATGTCTCAGAAATCGACAGCACACCAATTATGAACCCTCCCAGGAATCGAAACTGGGTCTACAGCTGTTGTAATCTGTCCATCCAGACAACTACGCTAACTGCAGGTGGTGAACTGACTGATCAAATTCTGTTCATGTACTGTCTCATTCCACCACACACTCTAATCAACTCTGTTTCATCATTAATCCTCTTTTGTTCCGTTAGGTCTCTCTCTCTGTTTTTTTTTTTTTTTATTACATTTCAGTGGTGTCATAGTACATTGCTTTTGTTAGTGGCAGGCTAATTAAGCCTGATCACACTAACTTTCTAAGGATACATTGTATAAAGTTTACAATTTCTTGTGAAGATTCGTCAGTAGACATAGTTGTCACCTTTTTACCGTATTCAATCTGTAAATGTGAGTAAGTCGATAGTCGTCAATTCTGTGTATATGAAGATTATTTTTGTAACGAATTCATTGCAAAGACAAGTTACAACAGTAGTTGCAGTTGCGTATGTGGTAAGGATATCTTTCAATGAAAGGCAATTTTTCGCCAAGCATTTTTATAATGTCTCAGAAATCAACAGCACACCAATTATGAACCCTCCCAGGAATCGAACCTGGGTCTACAGCTGTTGTAATCTGTCCATCCAGACAACTACGCTAACTGCAGGTGCTGAACTGACTGATCAAATTCTGTTCATGTACTGTCTCATTCCAGCACACACTCTAATCAACTCTGTCTCATTATTACCCCTCTTTTGTAACGTTAGGTCTCTCTCTCTGTTTTTTTTTTATTACATTTCAGTGGTGTTATATTACATTGCTTTTATTAGTGGCAGGGTAATTGAGCCTGATCACACTAACCTTCTAAGGATACATTCTATAAAGTTTTCAATTTCTTGTGAAGATTCGTCAGTAGACATAGTTGTCACCTTTTTACCGTATTCATTCTGTAAATGTGAGTAAGTCGATAGTCGTAAATTCTGTGTATATGAAAATTATTTTTGTAACGAATTTATTGACAAGACAAGTTACAACAGTAGTTGCAATTGCGTATGTGGTTATGCCACCGTAATAATTTTTCATAAGAAGAAGAAGAATTATTGAAACATTTTTTGGCAGATCTTATAGCTATTTCGGACACGCCACTTGTCCTCATCAGAGATCTTTCAATGAAAGTCAATTTTTCCCCAAGCATTTTTATTATGTCTCAGAAATCAACAGCACACCAATTATGAACCCTCCCAGGAATCGAACCTGTATCTACAGCTGTTGTAATCTGTCCATCCAGACAACTACGCTAACTGCAGGTGGTGAACTGACTGATCAAATTCTGTTCATGTACTGTCTAATTCCACCACACACTCGAATCAACTCTGTCTCATTATTTCCCCTCTTTTCTTCCGTTAGGTCTCTCTCTCTGTTTTTTTTTATTACATTTCAGGGGTGTTATAGTACATTGCTTTTGTTAATGGCAGGCTAATTAAGCCTGGTCACACTAACCTTCTAAGGATACATTCTATAAAGTTTACAATTTCTTGTGAAGATTCGTCCGTAGACATAGTTGTCACCTTTTTACCGTATTCATTCTGTAAATGTGAGTAAGTCGATAGTCGTCAATTCTGTGTATATGAAGATTATTTTTGTAACGAATTTATTGACAAGACAAGTTACAACAGTAGTTGCAATTACGTATGTGGTTATGCCACCGTAATAATTTTTCAGAAGAAGAAGACAAATTATTGAAACATTTTTTGGCAGATCTTATAGCTATTTCGGACACGCCACTTGTCCTCATCAGAGATCTTTCAATGAAAGGCAATTTTTCCCCAAGTATTTTTATTATGTCTCACAAATCAACAGCACACCAATTATGAACCCTCCCAGGAATCGAACCTGGGTTTACAGCTGTTGTAATCTGTCCATCCAGAAATCTACGCTAACTGCAGGTGGTGAACTGACTGATCAAATTCTGTTCATGTACATTCTCATTCCACCACACACTCTAATCAACTCTGTCTCATTATTACCCTCTTTTGTTCCGTTAGGTCTCTCTCTCTGTTTTTTTTTTTTTTATTACATTTCAGTGGTGTCATAGTACATTGCTTTTGTTAGTGGCAGGCTAATTAAGCCTGATCACACTAACCTTCTAAGGATACATTCTATAAAGTTTACAATTTCTTGTGAAGATTCGTCCATAGACATAGTTGTCACCTTTTTACCGTATTCATTCTGTAAATGTGAGTCAGTCGATAGTCGTCAATTCTGTGTATATGAAGATTATTTTTGTAACGAATTTATTGACAAGACAAGTTACAACAGTAGTTGCAGTTGCGTATGTGGTTATGCCACCGTAATAATTTTTCAGAAGAAGAAGAAGAATTATTGAAACATTTTTTGGCAGATCTTATAGCTATTTCGGACACGCCAGTTGTCCTCATCAGAGATCTTTCAATGAAAGGCAATTTTTCCCCAAGCATTTTTATTATGTCTCAGAAATCAACAGCACACCAATTATGAACCCTCCCAGGAATCGAACCTGGGTCTACAGCTGTTGTAATCTGTCCATCCAGACAACTACGCTAACTGCAGGTGGTGAACTGACTGATCGAATTCTGTTCATGTCCTGTCTCATTCCACCACACACTCTAATCAACTCTGTCTCATTATTACCCCTCTTTTGTTCCGTTAGGTCTCTCTCTCTGTTTTTTTATTACATTTCAGTGGTGTCATAGTACATTGCTTTTGTTAGTGGCAGGCTAATTAAGCCTGATCACACTAACCTTCTCAGGATACATTCTATAAAGTTTACAATTTCTTGTGAAGATTCGTCAGTAGACAATTCTCGTCAATTCTGTGTATATGAAGATTATTTTTGTAACGAATTTTTTGACAAGACAAGTTACAACAGTAGTTGCAATTGCGTATGTGGTTATTGAAGGGCTTGAGAATTTAAGCGTAAGCTATTTAGAAATAAAAACCAGAGTTATTTCCTTAAGATAAATTAAATAAAATATTATTTAATTAATACAGAGATAAGTTTTACGATGTATAGTGCTTAAGGCAAACATAAAAGAAGAAGGTAATAACGGAAGTTACAAAAGGAAGAGACAAATCAAGTTGACATAAGTGACATATTGCATATGTAACAAAAGAAACAAAAAACAATTATCGATATCAATAAATATGAGCAATTGTAAATTATAATAATCTAACAAACTCCTCCTTAATTTACAATATTAAAATTTACTTTAAATTTAATACATTTCTAAACATAGCCAATTTTTCTTTTGGTAGGCCTTTGGTGAATAAGTCAGCTAACATTTTTTCAGTTCGACAGAACTCAACTAGTTTCTTTTCGACGTAGTCTTTCACGAAGAACGTTTTGGTATCGATGTGTTTTGTGCGATTGCTCAGCTTTTCATCAGCTATCATTTTTATAGCACTTTGGTTGTCCTCGTATATTGGTGTAGGCTGATTGCAACCATAACCTAGGTCATTTAGGATTCGTTGCATCCATACAGCTTCCTTACATGTTTCGGACAAAGCAATAAACTCTGCCTCAGTAGACGAGAGAGCAACACAATCTTGACGCTTACAGGACCAACTTACATCACCAGTTAATAGAAACACGTACCCAGAATTAGACTTACGAGTTTGGCGGTCTTTAGCCCAATTGGCGTCGGCGTAACCGATGAGTTCACAGTCTGATGATTTTCCTCCAAGTTTCAATTGCATAGATGATGTTCCTTTTAGGTATCTTATAAGTTTCTTTACTTCATTCCAATCATACTGATTAGGATTTTCCACCTTTTGTGAAAGTATGCTAACAGCAGCAGAAATATCAGGTCGTGTGTTTGTTGAAATACACAATAAACATCCACTTGCAGCTCCATATTTCTCATTAGTTGGCAATTTGTCACCTTCTGGTTGTTTGTGATATGCAGGGCTTAAAGGTATATTAGAATCTTTCGAATTTTGTAAATCAAATTTCTTAATTACTTCTAAAACATATTTCGTTTGGTTAAACAATTATTATTTTCTTTTGTGACTCTAATACCCAAATAATTAGATATCAGGCCTAAATTATCAATACTGAAATTTTTACGTAAAATATTTTCAATACGATTTACCTGATTTTTGTCACTCGAAATCACCAGTATGTCGTCGACATATATTAATACAAACAAAGACTTTTCATATGTATATAAACAGTGGTCAGCTTTACTTTGTTTTAAGTTTGTTCTTCAACAAGCACAGTGTGCAGCGTTTGATTCCAGATACGGGCTGACTGTTTAATACCGTAAATACTTCTTTTCAGCAAACATACCTTGTTTGAATTATTTTCGTTGATAAACCCGGGCGGCTGACGCATATAAATATCTTCTCCTAATTCACCATTTAAGAATGCAGTTTTTGCATCAAAATGGTAAACATTCATATTCTTAGCAGCGGCGATGGAAAGAAGAATTCGGAAGGTAGCGTGTTTAGCAACAGGAGCAAACACCTGGTCGTAGTCGACTTTTGGCTGAAACCTTGGGCAACAAGACGTGCTTTATATTTTTGCACTCTACCGTCTGCATCTGTCTTTAATTTATAAACCCATTTGCAGCCGATTAGATTTTTGCCATTAGGTAAATTTACTAATTCCCAAGTGTTATTTTCGATGAGAGAGCTATACTCCTCCTCCATGGCAGCAATCCAATGACTTCCCTTCGAACATGACATAGCTTCATTGTAATTGGATGGCTCGCCATTGATAACAACATCAATTTCTTGGATAAACCGAATTGGAACAATACCTTTATTTACCCGTTCAGATCTTCGCTGTGGCTCGCCTAATTCATCTGGTTGATCATCATTCGTATTGTTATTTTGATTCTCATCGTCGCTTTTTTCATTATCAACGTAATCACAACCGGCGTTTTCGTCGACGGACTCGGGACTGTTGCAATTGTTATTGTCGTTTCTAATTGGAATGAAATCGGCTTTACTTTCACATTTTTCTATAATCGTGTTGTTTACAAATTTAACGTCACGGGAAACAACAACTTTTCCTTTTTCTGGAACAAAACACCTAAACGCTTTCAAATGAACATCAAACCCGACGAAAATAGCTTCATCTGCTTTTGGGTCCAGTTTTCGGCGCTGACAATCGTGAACTTTAACAAAACATCTTGAACCAAATCTTCTTAAATTTCCATAAAACGGTTTTCGACCATGCCAGATTTCAAATGGTGTGCTTTCTATTGATTTCCATTGTAATAAGTTTTGCTAGTTGTTCGCTGTCATTATCGTTTCACCCCAAAATTTATTCTCCAGCTTGGCATCTAACAACATACAACGCGTCATCTCAATTAATGTTCGGTTTTTGCGCTCTGCGACGCCGTTCTGCTGAGGTGCATAGGGCGCAGTACGCTGAATCTTTACGCCTCTTTTATTAAGATAATTGACGAAATTTTTGTCGGTATATTCTCCACCACGATCGGTTCTCAGGCATTGAATTTTGTGGCCAAATTTATTAGCTGTTCATTCATAAAATTCTTCAAATTTCTGGAATGTCTCAGATTTCTCTTTAAGCAAATAAACAGTGGTGAAACGTGAAAAATCGTCAATAAAAGTTAATACATAGCGCTTACCTGATGGTGTAGTAGTCTGCATCGGTCCGCAGATATCGCTATGTATTAGCTGTAGAACTTCTGTTGATCTATGTTTGGCCTCTTTTGGGAACGGCAGCCGTGTTAATTTTGACTTAATGCAGATTTCGCAGTCAGTGTAGATTTTGCAGCTAGTTCCATACTCCGCTACTTTCATACCAGTCGCTATATTATCATTTCCGATAGAACGTATTGCATCCATGCTGCGATGACCCAATATTCGATGCCAGTCATGTAAACAAAATTTCTAATCGTTTGAAACAAAATTTGCTGTATTTTTTACTCGCAGTCTATACAGGTTATTTATGACGTCTGCAATAGCTATTTGTTTATTATTTTCTGTTCGTATATCACATATGTTTTGGCAAAATGTGACTTTCATGCCCTTTTCTGCCAATCGTCTAACAGAAATCAGATTGCCACCAATTTCAGGAACATATAAAACGTCTTCGATACGAACTCTGTTTGATTGCCCATCACCGTATATTGTATGTATGACAACACTGCCTTTGCCAGATGCAGCAACCAATTGACCATTTGCCACTGAAACATTTTCAGTATGTGACCCATCAAAAACATCAAACATTGCACGATTACTAGAAATATGACATGTGGCTCCAGACTACACAATAAATTCATCACAGTTCTTTGTGCCAACAAAAAATAAATGTTCAGCAGAATCATTTTGCTCTATAATATTTGCTTTTGATTTACGTTCTTTGCTTTCTTTGTTAGCCTTCCACGCAGAGTAGGCTGTGCATTTACTTCGGACGTGACCTTTTCTCTTGCAAAAAAAACAAGTAATGCTACTCCCACTCTTACGTTTAAAATTCATGACCCGTAGGGCATCTGCACCTTCAGACGTAACCACTGTCTTATCTCGATCTTGCCTCCGGCGATACTCTTCAATGATTTTTGCACAAACAAGAGATAGTGTCAAATCTTTTTGATCGTGCGACTCCATTGCTGTTATTAGTCCATCATAACTACTTGGAAGAGAACCCAAAATTGAAGCCGTTGCTAAAAATTCCCATGTTATATTGCTACAGAACGCAATAAGCTTTTGAAATAGTTCATTCATCTGACCTACGTGTGCCTCCATGTCAGTGTCATCACTGGCTCTCTTCGCCATCACTTGCCTCTTTTGCGTATGTGATGAATTTGATCGTCTTTTTGATCGGTTTTTTCATATTGAACAAAATTGTCTGCTGGTTTAGCTTCTGTAATTGCCGACCACAAACCCTCGCGCTTTAAAAGCATTTCCAATTTGAAGCGCCAGTTAAAATAATTTGTGGTTGTCAATTTCGGCATTTGATGATGAAAATCAGTCATATTAATTTTTTTTTTATGATGAAAAAAATTCCAAAAAAAATTATACAAATATTTTATTTAAAGTGAATTTATCTCAGCAATCCCTGGGCCCATAACCATTGAAAGGCTTGAGAATTTAAGCGTAAGCTATTTTGAAATAAAAACCAGAGTTAAGATAAATTACTTTATTATAAAATATTATTTAATTAATACAGAGATAAGTTTTACGATGTATAGTGCTTAAGGCAAACAAAAAAGAAGAAGGTAAAAACGGAAGTTACAAAAGGAAGAGACAAATCAAGTTGACATAAGTGACATATTGCATATGTAACAAAAGAAACAAAAAACAATTATCGATATCAATAAAGAAGAGCAATTGTAAAATATAATAATCTAACAGTTATGCCACCGTAATAATTTTTCAGAAGAAGAAGAAGAATTATTGAAAAATTTTTTTGCAGGTTTTACAGCTATTTCGGACACGCCACTTGTCCTCATCAGAGATCTTTCAATGAAAGGCAATTATTCCCCAAGAGTTTTTATTATGTCTCAGAAATCAACAGCACACCAATTATGAACCCTCCCAGGAATCGAACCTGTATCTACAGCTGTTGTAATCTGTCCATCCAGAAAACTATGCAAACTTCAGGTGGTGAACTGACTGATCAAATTCTGTTCATGTACTGTCTCATTCCACCACACACTCTAATCAACTCTGGCTCATTATTACCCCTCTATTGTTCCGTTAGGTCTCTCTCTCTGTTTTTTTTTATTACATTTCAGTGGTGTCATAGTACATTGCTTTTGTTAGTGGCAGGCGAATTAAGCCTGATCACACTAACCTTCTAAGGATACATTCTATAAAGTTTACAATTTTTTGTGAAGATTCATCAGTAGACATAGTTGTCACCTTTTTACCGTATTCATTCTGTAAATGTGAGTAGTCGATAGTCGTCAATACTGTGTATATGAAGATTATTATTGTAGCGAATTTATTGACAAGACAAGTTACAACAGTAGTTGCAATTGCGTATGTGTTTATGCCACCGTTATAATTTTTCATAAGAAGAAGAAGAATGATTGAAACATTTTTTGGCAGATCTTATAGCTATTTCGGACACGCCACTTGTCCTCATCAGAGATCTTTCAATGAAAGGCAATTTTTCCCCAAGCATTTTTATAATGTCTCAGAAATCAACAGCACACCAATTATGAACCCTCCCAGGAATCGAACCTGGGTCTACAGCTGTTGTAATCTGTCCATCCAGACAACTACGCTAACTGCAGGTGGTGAACTGACTGATCGAATTCTGTTCATGTCCTGTCTCATTCCACCACACACTCTAATCAACTCTGTCTCATTATTACCCCTCTTTTATTCCGTTAGGTCTCTCTCTCTGTTTTTTTATTACATTTCAGTGGTGTCATAGTACATTGCTTTTGTTAGTGGCAGGCTAATTAAGCCTGATCACACTAACCTTCTCAGGATACATTCTATAAAGTTTACAATTTCTTGTGAAGATTCGTCAGTAGACAATTCTCGTCAATTCTGTGTATATGAAGATTATTTTTGTAACGAATTTTTTGACAAGACAAGTTACAACAGTAGTTGCAATTGCGTATGTGGTTATTGAAGGGCTTGAGAATTTAAGCGTAAGCTATTTAGAAATAAAAACCAGAGTTATTTCCTTAAGATAAATTAAATAAAATATTATTTAATTAATACAGAGATAAGTTTTACGATGTATAGTGCTTAAGGCAAACATAAAAGAAGAAGGTAATAACGGAAGTTACAAAAGGAAGAGACAAATCAAGTTGACATAAGTGACATATTGCATATGTAACAAAAGAAACAAAAAACAATTATCGATATCAATAAATATGAGCAATTGTAAATTATAATAATCTAACAAACTCCTCCTTAATTTACAATATTAAAATTTACTTTAAATTTAATACATTTCTAAACATAGCCAATTTTTCTTTTGGTAGGCCTTTGGTGAATAAGTCAGCTAACATTTTTTCAGTTCGACAGAACTCAACTAGTTTCTTTTCGACGTAGTCTTTCACGAAGAACGTTTTGGTATCGATGTGTTTTGTGCGATTGCTCAGCTTTTCATCAGCTATCATTTTTATAGCACTTTGGTTGTCCTCGTATATTGTTGTAGGCTGATTGCAACCATAACCTAGGTCATTTAGGATTCGTTGCATCCATACAGCTTCCTTACATGTTTCGGACAAAGCAATAAACTCTGCCTCAGTAGACGAGAGAGCAACACAATCTTGACGCTTACAGGACCAACTTACAACACCAGTTAATAGAAACACGTACCCAGAATTAGACTTACGAGTTTGGCGGTTTTTAGCCCAATTGGCGTCGGCGTAACCGATGAGTTCACAGTCTGATGATTTTCCTCCAAGTTTCAATTGCATAGATGATGTTCCTTTTAGGTATCTTATAAGTTTCTTTACTTCATTCCAATTATACTGATTAGGATTTTCCACCTTTTGTGAAAGTATGCTAACAGCAGCAGAAATATCAGGTCGTGTGTTTGTTGAAATACACAATAAACATCCACTTGCAGCTCCATATTTCTCATTAGTTGGCAATTTGTCACCTTCTGGTTGTTTGTGATATGCAGGGCTTAAAGGTATATTAGAATCTTTCGAATTTTGTAAATCAAATTTCTTAATTACTTCTAAAACATATTTCGTTTGGTTAAACAATTATTATTTTCTTTTGTGACTCTAATACCCAAATAATTAGATATCAGGCCTAAATTATCAATACTGAAATTTTTACGTAAAATATTTTCAATACGATTTACCTGATTTTTGTCACTCGAAATCACCAGTATGTCGTCGACATATATTAATACAAACAAAGACTTTTCATATGTATATAAACAGTGGTCAGCTTTAATTTGTTTTAAGTTTGCTTCTTCAACAAGCACAGTATGCAGCGTTTGATTCCAGATACGGGCTGACTGTTTAATACCGTAAATACTTCTTTTCAGCAAACATACCTTGTTTGAATTATTTTCGTTGATAAACCCGGGCGGCTGACGCATATAAATATCTTCTCCTAATTCACCATTTAAGAATGCAGTTTTTGCATCAAAATGGTAAACATTCATATTCTTAGCAGCGGCGATGGAAAGAAGAATTCGGAAGGTAGCGTGTTTAGCAACAGGAGCAAACACCTGGTCGTAGTCGACTTTTGGCTGAAACCTTGGGCAACAAGACGTGCTTTATATTTTTGCACTCTACCGTCTGCATCTGTCTTTAATTTATAAACCCATTTGCAGCCGATTAGATTTTTGCCATTAGGTAAATTTACTAATTCCCAAGTGTTATTTTCGATGAGAGAGCTATACTCCTCCTCCATGGCAGCAATCCAATGACTTCCCTTCGAACATGACATAGCTTCATTGTAATTGGATGGCTCGCCATTGATAACAACATCAATTTCTTGGATAAACCGAATTGGAACAATACCTTTATTTACCCGTTCAGATCTTCGCTGTGGCTCGCCTAATTCATCTGGTTGATCATCATTCGTATTGTTATTTTGATTCTCATCGTCGCTTTTTTCATTATCAACGTAATCACAACCGGCGTTTTCGTCGACGGACTCGGGACTGTTGCAATTGTTATTGTCGTTTCTAATTGGAATGAAATCGGCTTTACTTTCACATTTTTCTATAATCGTGTTGTTTACAAATTTAACGTCACGGGAAACAACAACTTTTCCTTTTTCTGGAACAAAACACCTAAACGCTTTCAAATGAACATCAAACCCGACGAAAATAGCTTCATCTGCTTTTGGGTCCAGTTTTCGGCGCTGACAATCGTGAACTTTAACAAAACATCTTGAACCAAATCTTCTTAAATTTCCATAAAACGGTTTTCGACCATGCCAGATTTCAAATGGTGTGCTTTCTATTGATTTCCATTGTAATAAGTTTTGCTAGTTGTTCGCTGTCATTATCGTTTCACCCCAAAATTTATTCTCCAGCTTGGCATCTAACAACATACAACGCGTCATCTCAATTAATGTTCGGTTTTTGCGCTCTGCGACGCCGTTCTGCTGAGGTGCATAGGGCGCAGTACGCTGAATCTTTACGCCTCTTTTATTAAGATAATTGACGAAATTTTTGTCGGTATATTCTCCACCACGATCGGTTCTCAGGCATTGAATTTTGTGGCCAAATTTATTAGCTGTTCATTCATAAAATTCTTCAAATTTCTGGAATGTCTCAGATTTCTCTTTAAGCAAATAAACAGTGGTGAAACGTGAAAAATCGTCAATAAAAGTTAATACATAGCGCTTACCTGATGGTGTAGTAGTCTGCATCGGTCCGCAGATATCGCTATGTATTAGCTGTAGAACTTCTGTTGATCTATGTTTGGCCTCTTTTGGGAACGGCAGCCGTGTTAATTTTGACTTAATGCAGATTTCGCAGTCAGTGTAGATTTTGCAGCTAGTTCCATACTCCGCTACTTTCATACCAGTCGCTATATTATCATTTCCGATAGAACGTATTGCATCCATGCTGCGATGACCCAATATTCGATGCCAGTCATGTAAACAAAATTTCTAATCGTTTGAAACAAAATTTGCTGTATTTTTTACTCGCAGTCTATACAGGTTATTTATGACGTCTGCAATAGCTATTTGTTTATTATTTTCTGTTCGTATATCACATATGTTTTGGCAAAATGTGACTTTCATGCCCTTTTCTGCCAATCGTCTAACAGAAATCAGATTGCCACCAATTTCAGGAACATATAAAACGTCTTCGATACGAACTCTGTTTGATTGCCCATCACCGTATATTGTATGTATGACAACACTGCCTTTGCCAGATGCAGCAACCAATTGACCATTTGCCACTGAAACATTTTCAGTATGTGACCCATCAAAAACATCAAACATTGCACGATTACTAGAAATATGACATGTGGCTCCAGACTACACAATAAATTCATCACAGTTCTTTGTGCCAACAAAAAATAAATGTTCAGCAGAATCATTTTGCTCTATAATATTTGCTTTTGATTTACGTTCTTTGCTTTCTTTGTTAGCCTTCCACGCAGAGTAGGCTGTGCATTTACTTCGGACGTGACCTTTTCTCTTGCAAAAAAAACAAGTAATGCTACTCCCACTCTTACGTTTAAAATTCATGACCCGTAGGGCATCTGCACCTTCAGACGTAACCACTGTCTTATCTCGATCTTGCCTCCGGCGATACTCTTCAATGATTTTTGCACAAACAAGAGATAGTGTCAAATCTTTTTGATCGTGCGCCTCCATTGCTGTTATTAGTCCATCATAACTACTTGGAAGAGAACCCAAAATTGAAGCCGTTGCTAAAAATTCCCATGTTATATTGCTACCGAACGCAATAAGCTTTTGAAATAGTTCATTCATCTGACCTACGTGTGCCTCCATGTCAGTGTCATCACTGGCTCTCTTCGCCATCACTTGCCTCTTTTGCGTATGTGATGAATTTGATCGTCTCCAATACACAGGGCTATAGTAGCGTGAGCTTTTTGATCGGTTTTTTCCCATTGAACAAAATTGTCTGCTGGTTTAGCTTCTGTAATTGCCGACCACAAACCCTCGCGCTTTAAAAGCATTTCCAATTTGAAGCGCCAGTTAAAATAATTTGTGGTTGTCAATTTCGGCATTTGATGATGAAAATCAGTCATATTAATTTTTTTTTTTATGATGAAAAAAATTCCAAAAAAAATTATACAAATATTTTATTTAAAGTGAATTTATCTCAGCAATCCCTGGGCCCATAACCATTGAAAGGCTTGAGAATTTAAGCGTAAGCTATTTAGAAATAAAAACCAGATTTAAGATAAATTATTTTATTATAAAATATTATTTAATTAATACAGAGATAAGTTTTACGATGTATAGTGCTTAAGGCAAACAAAAAAGAAGAAGGTAAAAACGGAAGTTACAAAAGGAAGAGACAAATCAAGTTGACATAAGTGACATATTGCATATGTAACAAAAGAAACAAAAAACAATTATCGATATCAATAAAGAAGAGCAATTGTAAAATATAATAATCTAACAGTTATGCCACCGTAATAATTTTTCAGAAGAAGAAGAAGAATTATTGAAAAATTTTTTTGCAGGTTTTACAGCTATTTCGGACACGCCACTTGTCCTCATCAGAGATCTTTCAATGAAAGGTAATTATTCCCCAAGAGTTTTTATTATGTCTCAGAAATCAACAGCACACCAATTATGAACCCTCCCAGGAATCGAACCTGTATCTACAGCTGTTGTAATCTGTCCATCCAGAAAACTACGCAAACTTCAGGTGCTGAACTGACTGATCAAATTCTGTTCATGTACTGTCTCATTCCACCACACACTCTAATCAACTCTGTCTCATTATTACCCCTCTATTGTTCCGTTAGGTCTCTCTCTCTGTTTTTTTTATTACATTTCAGTGGTGTCATAGTACATTGCTTTTGTTAGTGGCAGGCTAATTAAGCCTGATCACACTAACCTTCTAAGGATACATTCTATAAAGTTTACAATTTCTTGTGAAGATTCGTCAGTAGACATAGTTGTCACCTTTTTACCGTATTCATTCTGTAAATGTGAGTAAGTCGATAGTCGTCAATTCTGTCTATATGAACATTATTTTTGTAACAAATATATTGACAAGACATGTTACAACAGTAGTTGCAATTGCGTATGTGGTTATGCCACCGTAATAATTTTTCAGCAGAAGAAGAAGAATTAATGAAACATTTTCTGGCAGATCTTATAGCTATTTCGGACACGCCACTTGTCCTCATCAGAGATCTTTCAATGAAAGGCAATTTTTCCCCAAGAGTTTTTATTTTGTCTCAGAAATCAACAGCACACCAATTATGAACCCTCCGAGAAAAAAAGGTTCAATAATTCGTCTTCTTCTTCTGAAAAAAATTATTACGGTAGCATAACCACATACGCTATTGCAACTACTGTTGTAACTTGTCTGGTCAATAAATTCGTTACAAAAAATAATCTTCATAAACACAGAATTGACGGATATCGACTTACTCACATTTACAGAATGAATACGGTAAAATGGTGACAACTATGTCTACTGATGAATCTTCACAAAAAATTGTAAACTTTATAGAATGTATCCTTAGAAGGTTAGTGTGATCAGGCTTAATTCGCCTGCCACTAACAAAAGCAATGTACTATGACACCACAGAAATGTAGTAAAAAAACAGAGAGAGAGACCTAACGGAACAATAGAGGGGTAATAATGAGCCAGAGTTGATTAGAGTGTGTGGTGGAATGAGACAGTACATGAACAGAATTTGATCAGTCAGTTCACCACCTGAAGTTTGCGTAGTTTTCTGGATGGACAGATTACAACAGCTGTAGATACAGGTTCGATTCCTGGGAGGGTTCATAATTGGTGTGCTGTTGATTTCTGAGACATAATAAAAACTCTTGGGGGATAATTGCCTTTCATTGAAAGATCTCTGATGAGGACAAGTGGCGTGTCCGAAATAGCTGTAAGACCTGCAAAAAATTTTTTCAATAATTCTTCTTCTTCTTCTGAAAAATTATTACGGTGGCATAACCACATATGCAATTGCAACTACTGTTGTAACTTGTCTTGTCAAAAAATTTGTTACAAAAATAATCTTCAAATACACAGAATTGACGACTATCGACTTACTCACATTTACAGAATGAAAACGGTAAAAATGTGACAACTATGTCTACTGACGAATCGTCACAAGAAATTGTAAACTTTATAGAATGTATCCTTAGAAGGTTAGTGTGATCAGGCTTAATTAGCCTGCCACTAACAAAAGCAATGTACTATGACACCACTGAAATGTAATAAAAAAAAAACAGATAGAGAGACCTAACGGAACAAAAGAGGGGTAATAATGAGACAGAGTTGATTAGAGTGTGTGGTGGAATGAGACAGTACATGAACAGAATTTGATCAGTCAGTTCACTACTCGCAGTTAGCGTAGTTGTCTGGATGGACAGATTACAACAGCTGTAGACCCAGGTTCGATTCTTGGGAGGGTTCATAATTGCTGTGCTGTTGATTTCTGAGACATAATAAAAATGCTTGGGGAAAAATTGCCTTTCATTGAAAGATCTCTGATGAGGACAAGTGGCGTGTCCGAAATAGCTATAAGATCTGCCAAAAAATGTTTCAATTATTCTTCTTCTTCTTCTGAAAATTTATTACGGTGGCATAACCACATACGCAATTGCAACTACTGTTGTAACTTGTCTTGTCAATAAATTCGTTACAAAAATAATCTTCATATCTCTGATGAGGACAAGTGGCGTGTCCGAAATAGCTATAAGATCTGCCAAAAAATGTTAAAATAATTCTTCTTCTTCTTCTGAAAAATTATTACGGTGGCATAACCACATACGCAATTGCAACTACTGTTGTAACTTGTCTTGTCAATAAATTCGTTACAAAAATAATCTTCATTTACACAGAATTGACGACTATCGACTTACTCACATTTACAGAATGAATACGATAAAAATGTGACAACTATGTCTACTGACGAATCTTCACAAGAAATTGTAAACTTTATAGAATGTATCCTTAGAAGGTTAGTGTGATCAGGCTTAATTAGCCTGCCACTAACAAAAGCAATGTAATATAACACCACTGAAATGTAATAAAAAAAAACAGAGAGAGAGACCTAACGGAACAAAAGAGGGGTAATAATGAGACAGAGTTGATTAGAGTGTGTGGTGGAATGAGACAGTACATGAACATAATTTGATCAGTCAGTTCACCACCTGCAGTTAGCGTAGTTGTCTGGATGGACAGATTACAACAGCTGTAGACCCAGGTTCGATTCCTGGGAGGGTTCATAATTGGTGTGCTGTTGATTTCTGAGACATAATAAAAATGCTTGGGGTAAAATTGCCTTTCATTGAAAGATCTCTGATGAGGACAAGTGGCGTGTCCGAAATAGCTATAAGATCTGCCAAAAAATGTTTCAATTATTCTTCTTCTTCTTCTGAAAATTTATTACCGTGGCATAACCACATACGCAATTGCAACTACTGTTGTAACTTGTCTTGTCAATAAATTCGTTACAAAAATAATCTTCATTAAAATTTTTATATTTAATAGTATTTAAAAATAAACGTTTATGAAACTTAATATTAAATAGTTATGCTAATCTATCTCTAACTTTCCCTTTTTCTTTCCTATTCCCCTGCAGCTTACATAGTGGCCAACAAATGCCAAAAAATTGCATTTGTTACAGCAATTGCAACTGCTTATTGCTCAAAATTATTCGTGGTATTATACACAGAATTTAGAATAATATCACGTTCATACTATGGCATAAATTACTTAATTTTTCATAAATTTCTGCATTTAAATCAGTAGTGTTCATACTAACTGTTCGTAATGGCTGTCAGAGCCGCAGGGCACTCAAGGGGACTAACACGTACTTAGGTACATGCTGTAATTGAGTGTCTGATGGAAGCCTGATCTATCACTTCCACGGGGTGACGACTGGAAACAAAGGTGCGTTGGGGGACTGATGACGTGCTATATTTAATGGCACACATCAGTCTCTTAATGCATAACTGGCTAAGATAGACAGACTCCTAATCCAAGGTGGAATATGCGAACTCCGGATACCTGGTGACCTCCGGCTTTAATTAAATGCATTCCCATGGTACAAGAGCTCTGCCGTGGGTGACCTATATTCCCTAACACTAGTGGGATTTTTATGGACCTTTCAAAAAAAAAAACAAGAATTAAAAATAAACGATGAATCTGCTGATGCGCAATCATCGTCGGTCATTGCGACCGAGCCAGCTGTTGGGCTGGAGAACTTAACTTTGGTTGTGTGCAGAGTTGTTGGACATGCACCTCACCAAATCACAACAACATCTACTTTGGTAGGTCTTGTTGACCAACTATGCCCGGTAGGTGTTGTTGACCAACTATGCCCCGCATCAGCATATAGGGTGTTGATTGCAGATGCAAAGAATGAAACTTTTTGGTTTTCGATGCCACCACCACCGAATCTGGAATCGGGTCATGAGTCAATGGACTCTTCTGACACTGATACACTGTATGGTGACAACAACAGTGTGACCTCAGAGAAATCTGGGTGCACGGTTATTGGTTCATACCTAAGCAATCTGAACTTAAAAGGGGACTTCATAAAAATGACGTCGGCAGAGAAGAGGACCTTCAAGCAAGCGATGACAAGTAGTCACTCTAGAGAAAAGGCTCTAGAGATTGATAAAAGGAGGTCCACGGCGAAAAGGGCTCGGTCAGTAGAGTCACCAACAGAAACGCCATCTGTCAAAAAGACCAAAACGTCACCTTCTCTAGGTAAGCCAACGTTCAGTCAGGTGGCCAGTATTCTTCTGCTGGGAATTGTTCCGACCGATTTAGTAAGGGCGCCATTCTGAAAAGAACAGTTGGTTCTTATCCAGAAGACCGTTATTGACGTGATGATAGAGGTCAGCGACAATAACGAAAAGCCAGTATTTGAGGGCCTAGCACACAGAAGCGGATGGTTACTGTTAATATGCTCAAACGAGAATACGGCAACTTGGATGAGAAAACACATCGGCCTGATAAAAGGGAAATGTTGTTTGGAGATGACACTCGTTGAGGAATCAAATTTTCCAAACACGTATGTGGTCATAGGCTACTTCCCACAAAGCACCGAGCTCACCAACGAAAAAGTTCTTGCGACCATTGGGGCGCAGAATGAAATGGCAGGCAAGAATTGGAGGGTGATCCAGAGGTCAACCGAAGGTGCGTCACTTCACCTGGTTATCGCGGTGGACGATGAATCACTGTCTAAACTGTTACAGTGCAAGGGGAAGATAGCCTATCGCTATGGACACGTGCGTCTCATTTTAAAGAGCAACAAAGGCGCAGAGAAATCCAGCGATAGCGCAAAAGAGCAAACAACGCCGACACTCTGGAGCAGTGCTGAAGGGCATACTTGGGACACAAGGTCCAACGAAGTGGAGGCCGACAAACCATCGACTAGCAAAGCCGCGCTAGAACGACAAAAACAAATCGCACGCGCAACAACACCAAGAAAACGTGATCCCGCAGTATGGCATGCGCCGAAAGCGCCTCAGCACCAAAAGCCAAAAGCCATACTGGGGGTCATAGGGACCACAAAAACAAGGGTCCTAGGAGCGCGAGGCTCCAGAAACTCGCCGCGGAAAGCCGCCGCGAATGAGCACTCTTAAAGTACTACAGCCGAACTTGCACCATGCTGAAGGAGCATCGGCCACCCTGTGCAAGAGATTCGCCGCCGAAGACCTATCCATGGCCTTAATACAAGAGCCATAGATAATTCGGGGCCAAATCAAAGGTCTTTCAAACAAGGGATGCAAGTTGGTTTATTACCACTGTTCGCGGCCCAGAGCGGCGATTATGATTGAATATAATACTAACTATTTTCTCATTCCAGAATTCACTAGTCAAGATCTAGTAGCCATCCTTGTTGAAGTCTCAACAGAGAAGGAAGCGAAGGAAATTGTTTGTGCGTCCGCCTACTTTCCAGGTGACTCTAACATTATACGTCCCGATTAGGTGCAGCGGCTTATTGGGCACTGCCAAGGTAACAATCTGCAGTACGTGATTGGCAGCGATGCAAACGCGCATCATTATGTCTGGGGAAACTCGGACATCAACAACAGGGGTGAGTCTCTCTTAAGTTTTCTCTTAAGCAAAAACACAAACATATGCAATAAGGGTGCAAGGCCAACTTTAATTAACGCGGTTAGAGAAGAGGTACTAGACCTAACTCTAACCAGTCCTTACATCGCCAATTTTGTCAGAAATTGGCACGTATCTGACGAGCCCTCTCTGTCAGATCACTTGCATATAAGATTCGACCTACCAGGAGAATCTGAATTAAAAAATGAAGTCCTTAATCCAAGCTTGCAGATATGCGTAAAAAGATAAGAAAACTGTTCAATCGTTGTAAACGCACGAAGGTGTGGGACGACTATAGGGTCGCTCTGACAAATTACAACAAAGAACTAGGAAGATCCAAGCGTGAGTCTTGGAGGAAATTTTGCGAAAGCATAGTCGACTCCATAAAGCCTTACGCAAAAAACACTCGAACGGTATTGCAACTCTAAGAAGACCAGATGGGTCTTATACAATGAACAGGAGGGACACTGCTTCAAGTGCACTTCCCGGGGTCAACTAGAGTGTCAATGACACTGGATCAGCCGTTATGCTGATCCACTGGATCAGCCGTTATGCTGACCAATGGGCCGTATTATACAAGGTTAAATGGGCTGTTGGGTCCTTTAAACCATTCAAGACACCAGGTGAGGATAACATTTTTCCAGCCCTCTTGATAAAAGGACTGGATATAATGCTTGAATCACTTGTTGATATTTTTAGGAACAGTTTCAGCAGGGAGTACATACCATCCATATGGCGTAAAGTTAATGTGGTATTTATTCCAAAATTGGGCAAGAGGTCCAGCGAACTGATTAAATCATACAGACCTATCAGTCTCACGTCGTTTCTTCTAAAAACTATGGAAAGATTGGTGGATCTACATATCAGAGAAACGCTAGACAGAAAAACACCATCTGTACCAATCTCAGTTTGCATATAATAGGGGAAAATCCACGGAGGGAGCGCTTCATTACCTTGTAACAAAGATAGAGAAAGCTCAATATTCCAAGGAAATTGCTTTATGTGCATTCTTAGATGCCGAGGGCGCCTTTGATAATATCGGTTACGGCTCTATAGAGGCGGCTAAGCTCTGCAAAAATATCGATAAACCGACTGTTGGGTGGGTTAAAACGATGTTAAAAAGCAGAGAAATTAGCTCATCTCTTGGAGACGAGGCCGCATCAGGCAAGGCAATGAAAGGCTGTCCCCAAGGCGGTGTGGTGTCGCCCCTTCTATGGTCTTTAGTTATTGACGATCTCTTAGTCAAACTATAAGGGTAAGGCTTCGAGGCAATTGGATATGCTGACGATCTTGCTGTCATTATTAGTGGCAAGTTTGAAAGAACAGTATCCGACATTATGAATCAGGCTCTAGCCTTCATCTCAGAATGGTGTCGCGCAGAGGGGTTATGCATGAATCGTAGCAAAACCATTCTCGTTTCTTTTACAAACAGATTAAAATTGCACCTTGGTACAATAGCTGTTGAGGGAACTAATATAGAATATTCCGATGAGGTCAAATATCTAGGTGTAGTTCTGGATAAGTGACTGAATTGGAACTCTCACCTACACTCGGTGATAAACAGAGCCACAAGAGCAATGTAGGCATGTCGAAGTCTCTTTGGTAGAACATGGGGTCTAGACTCAAAAATGATACACTGGATGTATGTAATGATGGTTAGACCAATCATTATCTATGCATCCCTTGTGTGGTGGCCCAAGACAACAAAAGAATCTAGTAAGAAAATACTCACAAGATTTCAAAGGCAGGCTTGCGTGGCATTCACCGGTGCCAGGCGAAACTGCCCAACCGCTGCTATTGAGGCCATAATAGGACTATCCCCACTTCACGCATTCGTGAAAAAATGTGCTGCTAGAAGCGCATTAAAGATGAAGATCTTGTCTAGGCAAGAACCTCATGACTATGGTCATTTCAATATTTTAAATAACATAACAGATCAAAACATAATCTGCTCAATAACGGACTATATGATTCCAAAACGACAGTTTGACCGCAATTTTGAGATTATTATCTCAGACCGTGATGAATGGAACATAGGAGGACCTTGAATCGGCCCTAGAAGTCTAGAATGTTCACAGATGGTTCAAACACAAACACCGGAGTCGGTGCAGGGGTCTATGGACCAAATACCAAAATCTCAGAACCAATGGGCAGGTGGCCTAGCGTCTTCCAGGCTTAAATTCAAGCAATCTCAATCTGTGCGAGGACAAATCTTAAAATGGTTATCAAGGGCACACACATAGCTATCTATTCAGATAGTCAAACTGCATTACAAGCATTAGCTTCATATTCTTTAGAATCGAAACTGTTGGAAGAATGCTTCAACAACCTACAATCTCTAGGGGCAACAAATAAGGTTGCAATTTGCTGGGTCCCGGGTTACTCGGGGATTGAAGGCAATGAAATTGCTGACGAGCTGGCTAGGGCCGGTTCCGCAGCAAGCCTCATAGGTCCGGAGCCATACTGTGGTATCAACAGGGCGGAGGCTAAATCCAGGGTAGATAACTGGGAACATAGTCTCAGAATGTCACACTGGGAAGGGATAGAGGGGCTTCGCCAAGCCAAAAGACTGGCAAGGCCATTCACCTACAATAAAGAATTGCGCAATATGTGCAAAGCAGACATAGGAAAAATAGTAGGTTTTCTATCAGGTCATTATTACCTGAAATATCACCTGACTAGAATCCACATTCTTGATGATACGGAGTGCCGGCTCTGTCTAGAAGAAGAGGAAACAACGGAACACATACTGTGTGACTGCATTCCGTTGGCAAGAACTAGAATGAATATATTCCACCACGACCAGCTGGCTCTGGAAGAATTGAAGAATGCTCCTGTTATGGACATTCTCAAATTCAGCCATAAAGCGGAAAATATAATGAAGGAACATGACTTTCAGCTACTTCCTTTCTCTAGAGAAGGAACATCTAGGTAGAAAAGAACCTGATAGATTATTGTGACGATTTGACGTCACCAAACGGACGAAATGCTATGACATTACGGAAGAAACGCCGGTACTAAACATATAGGGCATAGTATATCGGACAATTGTGATCACATGGATCATTGATAACAAATGTAGTATGACACAAAAGATCTTTTAGGTCGCAGTGTCGGCCATTGGGCAAACTACTAAAGCTAAATTATTTTTAACTGTTCCTAATTTATTTTGACAATTCGGTGGCAACTCTCATATTTGTTTATTTTGTGGCAAAGGTCGAAAGTAAATATGCAATCCTTATTTTTTCCGGGCACCTCTTAATTGCTTAATTTTGGACCTCAAAATTTCAATTAAAAGACCTTCGGCCACCTTCCCACACATATTTTTTTATAATTTTTTTCCCATATCATTAAATTATCGTTGACGGAAATGAGACCTCACCTTTTCTTTGATTATTTATCGAAAAAATCAGTGCTGACACCGATCGCATCTTACCCCACGTCTCCACGGGCAATTTTTGATGGCATTACAAACAGTCAAATTTCAATGAATATGTCAATATTTTAATGGTGGTTATTGCCATGTTATGTCATCGTCATTTTGAAAATGTAGTCAAACAATCTAGTTCGCTGTACCTGCGGTCTTGATTCAATAAAAGAATTGTTTGATTTATACGATTAAGAGAAAAGAAGAAGGAAGCAGAGTTTCTGGGTGAAACTTTCTTAACAACAAAGGGAAATGCACAGTCTTTATCCATTTTCGTGACTTTATTCATTTAATAGACGCGGTAAGACTAACGAATTCTACGATGCTGCTAATGTGAGTGTCACGAAAAATTGAAAAACAGGTGTCAAACAAACAAAATGACAACTTACAGCAACACAGCATGTTGGCAATTTGCTGTCTCCAGTGGCAATTTACTTGAAATTACCAATTGCAAGCAATCAAAAATTGCCCTTGGAGACGTGGGGTTAATTTGATGGTAATTTATGATAAATTTCATAAATTCAAGGTAATTTCATTGACAGATTTCTCATGGCGAAATTACTGAATTTGGACACGATTTATCCATAAATCAAGAATAAGCCGTAAATTACGATAGGGAGAACATAATATAAAATTAAAAACAGACGTTGAATAATAATGAGTTAATTAGTGATTTATTTTGTCAGTACATATAGATATTCTTTAAAATTTTTGCAAATAGCTTTTAATTTATTAAATTTGATGATGTCTTCTTCACAAATTGTTGGCCTGCAATTACAATTTTTTAAGCATGAAATTAAGTGATTAAACGTCAGATATTTGTTTTCACTAACATAACTAATAGAGTGCATGCTTACGAAAAATTTATACATACATTTCAGTATTGAACCGCTCATTCTGTTCTAAATGGAGAAGCATGCGTGAAACGGCGAAGAATACAATCGATTCCCGCAGAATTTATGTACCGTTTAATCATTTCTTTGGTCACATGTATAGTGTAAGTGAATTTATTGTCATTGTTGCTCATGTTTTCCATACGCCTGTAGTGAAAATTTTAGACAGTCTTCAAAATATACTAGTAAAATTAATAGTCAGATATCAAGTGATTAATTTACTAGTTCCAAACTTATCTATAAATTAACCTATTGCTGACTTATTTGCGTGTATAATAAATTGTTAGTATTTCTTGTTCTTTCTTGTCAATTTTATAAAAATATAAGTAAAGACAAACATTGGAATTTGAAGAAAAACAGTTATTATTCTTTTATAATTTTATTTGCTTTTTTTAATTCCTGATTTTAGAGGTAAATCTTCAAGTTAACGCGTGTTTTAAAATATGCGCAGTGTCCGCAAAGAAAAGTGGAATGTGGCATCATGAATTAACATGCTGAAATAACATATTTCTCATTTATGCACAAAAATGTTTATACATGTCGAGTACACATTATTATATTATATACATACATATATATGAATTTTACATATATATGAGTTTTTCTAGTATTTTAAATAATTGGATTTACTGCTGGGATGTTGCTTATGTTTGTGTAAAATGGCGAATATTTGGTGAAATAAAATCATATCAAATCAGGCCTCTCTAAAATTTAACTTTTAGGAGGTCACTTCATTTGTATTTTAAAACGAAATACGAAACTTCTAAAAAAAAATTGTGATTTTTAATCCAAAAAAAATTATAATATTTAATTTGGAGTTGAAAACTCAAATGTTAGCAAGTTTATTTAATTTCAATCTATTCTTAATATAAAATCTGATCCAATTGCTTTCCATGTTCACTTTTGTTCACTGTAAATGCACCATGCTAATCGTTAGTTATAGAATCATAATTGTTTGATTTTTTGGCATAATATTATACTACTAATAACTAAAATAATTAATAAAAATTAATTTATATTAAAATGGTGTCCGAGTGCCACCCCTTCTGCGTGCATATTTAACTATCGTCATGGACGAATGAAGGAGCATATGGACTTGAGACTTATAGAAATTAGAAGCATAGGGAAACGAAACTGAACAAATTGCTGGTCATAAGGGCACAAAACTTTTTTAAAGTATGCCCAAATAACATCAGTTGTTAAGCTAGAAAAATCTTCAAAATAAGTCAAAAATGTAGCTAAACGAATTAAGTAAACGACTTTATGGTTTTAATTAAATCGAAGTTGTGTTTCTCTCTTTAGTAATGACGAAAACCAATTTTTAGTTTGTCGAATTAATTTTTTCACCTAGACGCAATTGCAATATTTCGACTTGTGGATCTTGAGAGTTCATTGACAATGAGAAATTAATAACAAAATTTTGTGTTTTCATTTATTTTGAGAAGTTAAGTGTATTGATGAGTTACGATGGCTAGAGTTAAATAGTGTTCACTGAATTTTTACAAATTCATAAATTAATCCTAAAACAATCTCACACTAGCAGAATCGGGCACAAATGCATTCATATCAGTGTCTATTCTATTTGTTCTTTGGGATAAACTACCTATTGTACTTTCCTTGGTGTGATCAGTGCTTTCAATATTTGATAAAAAAATATCGATATATACACGTCAAGCCTTTCTAAATTGGAAAAAGTTTTTAATATTTAAAGTAATGAATTCATTAAATATATTTAGCAGACTTTAGTTTAATTTTATATCAAGAAACGTACAAAATGTAAGCAAGAACAATTTGTGAGGAACCAAAATGCTGAACATCCTCGTATTTTGGTCTCACAACGTGGGCACGCACGCGTGCATGTGAGTTGCCCACACCTAAAAACTATCACCGCCATCTAGTGGCCACTAGGGCTATACAATTGCAACATCGAACGTAGCACACTTGGTGGCCATATGGTAACGCGCTCGAACACCACACACCACAAACAGCTGAGCAGGGATTATATAAACGCGTACAGAGCATAACTCAGCACTTCTTCTTCGGCGAGCCAGCAGAGTGAAAACACCACTACAGGTAACTATCCTAGGACACTGACGCATAGTTACACTAAGAAATTCGGGATTCGACTGCTTTTCTCAGTGCTAACATAGACATAGGAAACTCGCTTGAGATTCTGACTTTTTGCGAGACTGAGAATTTCGGGATTCGTCTGCCTTTCTCAGCTCTTGCTCAAAGCAGCGCCTAGCGATATTCAAGGACATTTTGACGTTTCAGTTTCACCGAGAATTCCGGGATTCGTCTGCCTTTCTCGGTGTTGAACTAATGTACAGCAACAAAGTCAACACCACGGACTATTTCGCCGCAACGTGGTATTCCTCGCCACCACACGTAAATATAGTGAAATATTATATAATTGTAAAAGCTACGGTCTGCGAATATATTGTAAACCACGGCCGTACTTCAGGAAAACACTTCGTATTAGATTTAAGTATGTATCGATGTTAGATAGGTTAAGTTTTTACTAATAATAAATATAAACTATAATCAACCCTGCAAATAAATAAATTTTGTATGACAACGGCGAGCGTCACCAGAGAATACAGAGAAATGACTCTTGGCTTGCGGTCACTAACCCATGTGCAAAACTGTAGTAGTGTGGCTGATTTTTTTCCGAACCAATGATAGACAAACCAATCCAGATTTCCCATTAATGATAAACAAAGCAGTGGTGACAGGTAGAAAATCGTATTTAGGGTTGTCGTTCGTTAAAATGTAACTACTATTCTTGCGCCAAAAAGTAGCAATATCAGTTTCTTTAAATATTTTGCCATTCGATAATTTTGATCATTAGTAATATTAGGAATTATACTCAATATATTGAAAGCATAAATTTGTTAATACTTATTTAATAGATAATTACTTATTTCAATATGGCTTTTCTAATTTTTTTCATTTGGTTTCTTCTTTTTAATGAATATAAACTAATAAAACTACATAATATAATAGCAAATAATTGGAATTACAATAAAATATTTTACAGAATGATATGTAATTACGATCATTCATAACGATATCGAGGATTTTCTTGATATTTTCTTCAGTAACCACCTCTTTTGGCCTTCCTATTGATGGTATTGTTGCAGTGCTTGTTCGGCCGCGTTTAAATTCAGCAATCCAATATTTTACCATGTAATCTGACGGAGCAGACTCACCATAATGTTTATCGAGCTTTTCTTTTGTCTCTTTCGCCGTTTTCCCTTTCAAATAATAGTGTTTAATCACTGCACGAAATTTGCTTTTTTCCATTTTTCAAGAAACACAAAAGTTGCTTACTTGAATTTGGTTGAAATTTTAACAGCTGACGTTTGACAGATCGCAATTTCTAAACAAAAAAGTATTTGTGTTTGTGCTGCCATCTAGCGCTAGGTAGCTTCAATATCAATCCGCCCTCGTACATACACCCAACATTTTAATATTTATAAATAAATCTAAAATCCGGAAATTTGTTTCAAGGTAATCCTCAGATAAAAATATACTAATTTAAAACAGTGCTAAGTCTACTGATTACTTCAGACAAACACTATTTAAATTAATGATTTGTAAATGGCATTAATAATGCTAACATATTATGACTCTAGTAATACTTAACTTATTTGCCGTTACTCAAAAACCATGCTCAAAATTTAGTAAAATATTCTTAATATCTCCAAAAATAATTTTTTGTCCTCTTATTAACATAACTCAATTTCATAAGCATTAGATATAATTATATTAAATATAATTAGATATAATTATAAACAATAAAAAAGTAGGAAATATGATAAATAAAAAGGAAAATAATGAAATGGATAGCCCTGGTCATACTCACGCACATTTCATCTCATTTGATTCTACCGCCAGAATTGGAAGCGTTGTATAATAAAAAAAATATTAAATAAAATCAGTTTTTAACGATAAAATCTGTGTTTATTTCTTTTCAGAAACATCGTGGAAGCACTTAAATTACAGGAAAAGGTAAGATTTAAATTTTATATTACTGAATTGTATTTTACAAAACATATTGCATTCACGGCGTTTAGTGGCACTCAGCAGAAGAGCAAAATCTGTGAATTTAGTCAACATGTCTCTGTATGGATTGCAGATAAAATCTGTATAAATGATGTTATTATCTTTTATCACCTGTGTTATTTTAGGCATGTATAATGCTAAAGTAAATTGTTTTAATTTTATTTTTAATATTTAAAACACTTAATAGATTATTAAGGGAGCGACACATCAATAATAATCAACTGTTACGTGCCTTGAATACAAGCATTGTTACATATGCATATTTATAGTATTTTATATTCAAGTAAATATGCAAAAAAGCTCAATTTTGTATTTCCCCTATATTATAGAATATTGAACAATGGGCGATCAAAGGAAGTGCGTCCTGAAGTGTGTTGGATGGCAGAAATACTACGCATTTCCATAAGAAGGTCCAGATGGAAGGTATTTAGAAAATTTGCGTTTTTTATTTATAGATAAATAAATATCCTGTGTTGTTGTACGTATTTGGCTCAGTACTTCCAAACAGTAGATTAGTTGTAAATTTAATTTTATGTTTATAATTCCTGTGTTAATTGATTGAAGTATTTAGAACTGTGTATATGTGTTAGTAAAGTGTTTAATTCTACTAACCATTGGAATTTGGTAACCAGTCCTTAAACTCCGATTAAACTGAGTCATTTGATGTCCAACTGTGCGTGTCTCAAACCCTCTGATCCCAAAAAAATCTGTTGTCATCGTGTTGGAAAAACTAAATTTATTCTTTGGTAGATTTCTTAGTGAATTTTGTTTTATTTAAATTAGGAGAGCTAAATGGATGGAGGTCTTGGGAGTAAGCTTCCTTCAAAAAAATATATTTCCGTGCGATAGGCATTTTTCCATAGATATGCTATGCACCACTAATTTAAAAAGGCGTGCGATTCCTGATATCAATTTGTGTACGAACAATACTAATTCTCCAGTCCGTTCCGAAATACTTACTCCATCCATATTGGATTCAATAGATGGTATAGAGTTAGAGTCCGGGGTTATGGAATGTGTTCCTAATATAAAAATAGAACAGGATTTTCAAAATTCTTCCGGTCTGGACATACTCCCTTCATTCGCACTTAATACAATAGGTAATGAAGGTGTAGACTCACGAGTATTTACATGTATTCCCTCTGTGGAGAAGGCAGATAAAAGAGTACAGACTAAGAAAAGCATTAGTGAAAACTCTCCACGAAAATTGCATATGTTGGGGGAAATAGAGGAATTGAAATGGAAGTTAATAGAGAAGTCCAATGAATACAAGAGGGTTAAAGTAGATCTTAACCAAACGGTAGTTGCATTTAATAAATATATGGAGTTTACGGAGAGCCGCACAAATAGAACAGAATGTACCATTGAGGAAATTTGTAGCAACCTACCATCTTATTTGGCTATGTGTGTTAGGAATAGTTTAGGGAACAATCCACGTAAATCTAAAGGACATAGGTATGAAAGCCACCTTAAAACTATGACTTTAGGAGTTTTTTTTTTCTGTCCCCAGTAGTATATAGGTATTTAAAAGATAAGTTTAGTTGGCCAGTAGAAAGAACCGTTTTGTATCAGGTTGGACCCGATATCCAGGGTGCACTAATAGCAGTATTAAGTCCTTAGAATATCGAAGCCGTGGTTTCACGCCTGCGCAGAGATATGTTTCAATCTCCTGTGATGAAATGTCTCTAAAAACCCATCTATAATATGACAGACATAGGGACATAATTAATGGTTTGGAAGATTTCGGTGATGGCCAGCGCTCGTTTAAAACAGCGAATAGCGCTATGGTAATTATGATGAAATGTCTCTAAAAACCCATCTACAATATGACAGACATAGGGACATAATTAATGGTTTGGAAGATTTCGGTGATGGCCAGCGCTCGTTTAAAACAGCGAATAGCGCTATGGTAATTATGGTTTCAGGCATTGGTGGAGAGGCATGGTCACAGCCCCTTGCATACTTTTTTGTGCATGGATCATGTAAGGCAGAAACCATAAGGCAATCCCTTTTCGTAGCTATCGGGCAACTCCAAACAATAAATCTGTGCCCCTGTCATTTTGCTTGTGACCAAGGGTCAAATTTTTTTAGCTTTGCAAAGTTAGTAGGTTTGAGTGCAAAAAAGCCTTTCTTTACATGCCATGGCCTGGATATCATGTTCTTTTTTGACTCCCCTCATCTTCTAAAGAGTACAAGGAATTGTATATCAAATAGGAAACATTTTATTACATCTAATCATAAGTAGGTTAGCTGGAATGACTTTGCCCATTTCTATAACGTAGATTCTAAGTCCTCCTTATGCGTAGCCCCCAAAATTACAAAAGCACATGTTTATCCAAATTCATTCCAAAAAACGAAAGTTAGTTTAGCTGCCCAAGTTTTCAGCAACACAGGATCCATTTGGCAGTAACACCAAAAAAAAATTTATCTTTTGTTAAGGGTTGGTTGATCAACATTAATAGTTTAATAATGTTGTGGAAATTTTTGTCACAAAAAGGTTTCAATTTTTTAATGACACCAAAATTGTGCCAAGATAGGCTAGAAGACTTTTTTGGTTATATTAGAAGAGGTGGGGGAACTCTGTTAGAATTACTCCTAATGCATTTTCAAGTTTATTTCAAAAGCATTGGGGTTTGAAATATGTTAATATATTAGTTAGTGGTAATTGTGAGCCAATAGCGGATTTTACTGACGAGTCTATGCTAATTTTCCGCCTTAGGAAATGTGTGTCATGATAGTTTAAATCAAGACATATCTTGGCAAAGTTGTCATTCTAATCAGCAGCTTCAGCATAGTAGTTTAAACTCAATTTCATTTAGTTATAACATTGATGAAACAATGTTTTTAGGGAAAAATGCTTTTGTTTATTTATATTTAAAACTGTATAAAGCTCATAATTGTTTAGAACCTGCCTTATTTTGGGGATGAGGAAGTTTCAGAAGACTTCTTATTCACATTAGAAAAAGAATTTGATAAGTCACCTTGTTAAATCTCCTTCAAAATTCATTGTGTACATAGCCAAATTAGAAGATACGTTTCCTGAGTATTTCAATGAGTTATGCCATAGAATTGGCATCAGCCAATTAGTTTTTGAAAAAATGGTAGATATAGACCCCTTTATTTGCTGTAATAACTGTAGACCCACACTTATGCTTGCTATTTTCATTCGAATTAGAATATACTTTGTTTTGAAATTTTTTCATAGAGAGGTAACGGAACCCAATTTTAAAAATAAGATTTTATACATTTCACATGTGTAGTATAGTATAGAATTTTTTTTAGTTAGCACAAACCACATACATAATGCATGCAATATGGATGATCATATATATTGTATATATTTTTTCTTTTTAGCCAATTATTCTTATATTTATTTATTTATTACTTACAATACTGTGATAAACCCTAACATAACGAAATAATATATATATAGTTGGAACATTTTCTTTTTATTATACGAGTATATTCTATATTTATTAAATGTAATAATCATCATTCTTTTCATATATTGTTATATTTCATAAATTGTATGTAAATACTTGTTTATTACTTATTTTCTAGACACATTTAATATTCATATTTTAAAACTATATATAATCAAATCGAACTATTCATGTACATATATAAATTGTAAACGGTGACATAGGCCTATAGGGGAACCGAACACCTAAAAATATCGGTAACGCGCCAAATGGCATACCTCATAGGTGGTGTGGAAAATGCTACACAGACCTACAAATTATTAATTTTGCTTATATAAACTTTTTTATTATATACATTTAAGCAGAAATTATGTAAAAAAGTTATTTAATTATATTAATAAGTAAATCTGTATAAATTAATCCTTATTTATCAAAATTACTCCATTTTTAAATTTTCTACTACGCTTTAGGTTTTAAAATTTTTAATAGTAGGGAACTCCTTTTTACACGTACAGTGTAGGTGTTTTTTTTTTAAACGTCAGTAAGTTTGATGATTAAGTGTCCTGTCTCTAGAGTCTCTGGCGTCACCTCAGCACAAGTGTAGGCAGGAAGGCTCTACTATTAGGCGAAGCCATGTATTTGTTTAGAATTTCGTATTGAATGGTTGTACGTTATTCGGAAGTTGATTCAAACTGAATGGCCTTTTCACATCTGAGTGGACATTCACCTCGAAACCGATTTTGTTAGGCAAGGCAGGTAGTGTGCGTCAGTTTCCTCCGCAAAATTTCATACAGCAGACCTGCATGAGTTGTGACTGACACTAACAAATTGATAAAGTTGTTTTGTTCGTTGGTTTTCCGTTGTTCAATAATGTTTGTCTATTAATAATCAAATTAAAATTTTTATATTTAATAGTATTTAAAAATAAACGTTTATGAAACTTAATATTAAATAGTTTTGCTAATCTATCTCTAATTTTCCCTTTTTCTTTCCTATTCCCCTGCAGCTTAAATAGTGGCCAACAAATTCCAAAAAATTGCATTTGTTACAGAAATTGCAACTGCTTATTGCTCAAAATTATTCGTGGTATTATACACAGAATTTAGAATAATATCACGTTCATACTATGGCATAAATTACTTACTTTTTCATACATTTCTTCACTTAAATCAGTAGCGTTCATACTAGGTAGGTAGGTAGGTAAAGCGGCCACCCGAAAAGGGCGCAGTTAGGCCAACATTGACCTTTGTGATACCGCATGGGACAGCAGGTCCCATCCCTTTCAAAGTTCCAGCCATTTGGAGCTTTTAATGAAGCAGTTGAAGAAGCTAATATTTTTTTTTTAGATATCTCTCAAGGAGTCCAAAAAGTAGTCGCCTAGGAAAGTGCGCCTCCTTCTGGACAAAGCTGGGCACGTGCGCAACAGGTGAGCAGTAGACTCTTCCACCTCCTCGTCCATGCAAGTCCTGCAGAAATCATTAGAGGCGATCCCCAGCCTACACCCGTGTGTGCCCAGAGTCCAGTGTCGCGGTAAGACGCTAATCACGGGACCTATGCTTTGTCTATTTAGAGCCAGTAGTTCCTTAGAGCGCTTGACATTTATCTCTGGCCAGGTTTGTCTAGCTATTTTACATCCTGAATATTCAGACCAGCGCCTGCCCGCTGTTCCTAAGGATATTGTATTTACTAAGAGCTTACATGTGGCAATAGGAATACCGAATTGCGACCTATCTGGTGCCATCGGTATGGTAGTACCCTCACGGGCAAATTCATCTGCCTTGCAGTTCCCTGGAATATCTCTGTGACCGGGAACCCAGCACAGATGCAGACGGATCTGCTTAGCTATCTCGTCTAAAGATTTGCGGCAGCTCTTAACGGCTTTTGAGGTGATAATAACCGAATCCAGGGAGCGCAAAGCAGCTTGGCTTTCGGACAGAATGCAAATATCAAGTCCAGATATCTTCTTCTTCCTTAGCCAAGACAGTGCTGCCTCTATAGCCGCGACCTCTGCCTGAAAAACAGTGCAGTGGTCGGGCATCCTAAAGTGTTAATATCCAAATCTTCTGAGAATACACCACCTCCCACCCTACTCTGTAGTTTGGATCCATCTGTGTAGATGTGAACCCCTTCTACATGAGGGGGGATGCCATCCTTCCATTCGTCCATGGAGGGAATGGAGATCTTGCACATACCATTGAAGGCGTACATTGGTGTGATGTAGTCGAAAGAGTCAGGAATACCCTCAAAATGTCTTAAAATGGACGCATGACCTATATTCCTGGCATCCCATTGATGCGTAGATTTTAGCCTGATAGCTGAGTTTGCCGCCATTTTTTCGCCAAAAAGCCTAACAGGCAGCAGATTGAGCATAATATCGAATGCTGCCGTTGGAGTCGTTCTAATGGCACTACTTATGAATACCTCTGTCGTTCTTTGTACCTTTGTTATCAGCCTATTGTATGTGGACTTACTTAGGGCTGTCCACCAAGCAAGCACCCCATAGAAAAGGACTGGTCGTACCACAGCTGTATATATCCAATAGACTACCTTAGGCTGTAACCCCCATTTTTTGCCTATAACTCTTTTGCAAGAGTACAGAGCTACCTGAGCCTTCCCAATGCGCTCGCTTATATTAGCCTTCCAATTCAGCTTCCTATGTAGGATCACGCCCAGATATTTAGCCTCCTCGACAAGGTCAATATCTACACCCATTAGTTTTGGAGCAATAAATTGAGGAATTTTATACTTCCTAGTGAAGAGTACCAGCTTAGTCTTGGTCGGATTAACCCCCAACCCACAGTCAGTAGTCCTGTTAAAGAGAATGTTCAGCATGTTTTGCATCAAGTCCTTCAAAGTAGATATGTATTTACCCGAGATACTAATAGCAACATCATCCGCATACGCTACCACCTTGCACCCTTCCCACTCCAGTCGAACTAGCAGCTGATTTACCGCAAGATTCCAGAGTAGGGGTGAAAGAACTCCACCTTGAGGTGTGCCTCTGCACACGGACTTCTTGGCCGACGCCGCCCCCAGTTGTGAACTGATTATCCTGCTACTAAGCATGTTTTCAATCCACCTGCTAATGGCGGGTTCCACCTCCAAGTCCCGCATCGCACCGATTATTGCGTCTAATTTGATGTTGTTAAAAGCTCCCTCAATGTCCAGGAAAGCCACTAGGGAGAATTCCTTGTTGTGCAGGGAGCACTCAATACTAGAGACTAAGGAGTGTAAAGCGGTCTCTACCGATTTACCCTTGAAGTAGGCATGCTGAGAGACTGACAGCTTCTGTCTGTCTATAGTGAGCCTCAGATGAATGTCTGACAACCATTCCAGGAATTTTAGACAGAAGGAGGACAGACTAATGGGTCTTAAGTCCCCTGGAGCTGTGTGCGAGCATTTGCTGGCCTTGGGTATAAAAATTACCCTCACATGCTTCCATGAGTCTGGAATATACACTAATTCAAGACAACTATTATAGATCTTTAACAGCCACTCTATTATAAGATTCTCTGACTGCTGAATTTCAATTGGAGCTACACCATCTGGGCCAGATGCTTTAAATGGTTTGAAGCTATGGATAGCCCATTGCAATTTTGGCTTCGTGACTATGTCTGAGTTGACTTCAACTACATTCCCGCTGGGCTTCGTTCTCCGCGGAAGGGTGCTCGAGCAACCAGGGAAGTGAGTCTCCAGAAGAAGCCCTAGAGTCTCATTACTATTTGAAGTCCAGGATCCATCCTCCCTCCTCAGGTAACCAGGTACCATTGGAGCAGTTGATAGGATCTTCCTCAACCTGGACCTCTCAGAGATATCTTCTATGTCACCGCAAAAGTTTCTCCACGATTCTCTCTGTGCCTGCCTAAGCTTACTTTTGAAGGCTCTGAGTGCTGCCTTGTATAAAGCCCAGTCTGCACTATCTCTAGACTTCTTTGCGCTGTTGGAAAGTCTCCTACAGTTTTGTCTGAGTCCCCTAATTTCCTCCCCCCACCACGTGGGGTTTTGTTTCCCCCTGGGTCTACTGAGGGGGCAAGAGACCAATAGAGCCTTATTAAGAGCAACCGTTAGAACCTCCACAGACTTATCAATTTCGGCACACGTGCTTGTGCCTTGTCACCTTGTAGATGTGCCAGTTTGCTTTCCTGGTATTTCTAAAAGCCTTAGGGCTAGGTAGACTATCTAGAAGATCAAACTGAATTAACCTATGATCCGAAAAGGAATGTACCTCTAGAACTCTCCAATTTGAGATCCGATCAAAAATTGATTCGGAGGGAAGGATTAAGTCAAGGACTTCTTGCCTATAAGCAGTAATGAAAGTGGGGTCTGACCCCTTATTACATATAAAAAGGTTAGTCGTTACAATATATTCATATAATGACTCACCTCGTTCATTGACATTGGCATCGCATCCAATAATAACAGCCTTTAGCCTTTGCATCCACAACAAGCTTCTGTAGGTTGGTTTCTGGAAGGATCTCATGGTCATGCGTCATATAGGCCGAGACCAACCAGTACCGTCCCTTGCCAGTTTCCAGGCAGACGGCCGTTAGATCCTTGTTGCTGTAATTGGGGAGAATAAATGAGCTAGCATTATTCCTAATGAGGATACAAGACCTAGGTCTTCCTTCACTTACGGTATACAGTAGGCTGTAATTTTCACTCCTGAGACCACATACCAAGTCCCCGTGTGTCCAGGGTTCTTGGATCAGGACAACGTCTACTCCGCTATTTGCAAGACGGAGCTGAAGGCTGGCAGACGCCGCCTTCGAGTGATGGAGGTTAACCTGCACTATTCGTAGCATCTCTGCTACTTGTAGCGCTGGTCATCTCCACCACCGTGATATCAGCCTCAGACTCCGGGTCTGACTCCAGAAGGACTTCCTCCTCACTGAGTGTGGTTGTCCCTAGGAGACTCTCCAAACCCCCCACAATTGGCGTAGAGTCACTGCGTTTCGGGTGCATGGTCCTCAGCAACAGCAGGATCAGCAGTTAACCCTGAAGGATTCACTACCGCTTGATCCGTGTCAGACGGTTACCCATCCTTTTTGTAGACCTTGAGGCTTGTGGATGAGAAGCCATAGCCCATGACCCAGTTGAATTTCACTAGAGTCCTCTCCTTCTCTGAGATCCGCTACAAGCGTTCCGTCCGGAGAGCAGCCCTTTTTGCCTTATAGAACCTTTAGGTTCCGTGGTTAGCAACACTATCGCAGCACTTTGCTTGTGCCAGGCTCGTCGTCCTTAGCTACAACAGCCGCCGCAGAGTGTGCGGAGGATTTTGGATTCCCATCGGAAATAGCGTTTAGAGACCGCACGTCAGTTTTTTTTTTTGTTAACTGTTCATCTGGTTCTTACGGCCACCCGCTCGATTAATCAAGCTAAGGCACCGTTACTACCTGAGGCGGCCTGGTGTCAGGAACGGGAGCTCCGTTAGGATGCAGCCTAATTAACCTCCTGGCTGCAAAACAATATTCAATGGGCACGAAACCAAGAACATCCTGGATTAGGAGGGAGGCAGCCCTTAGTTGGATTACTCCGCAGTAGTCAGTCCGGCTAGGGTAATCCCATAAGAGCCGAAACTTCGCCATCCTAACCCATTGCGTCATTGCAATCACTTAAGCCTTCGTACCAAAGACAAGGTGACTGCTCTTCACGAAGGAAGAGCGTTCACACTAACTGTTCATAATTTATTTTGACAATTCGGTGACAACTCTCATATTTGTTTATTTTGTGGCAAAGGTCGAGAGTAAGTATGCAATCGTAATTTTTCCGAGCACCTCTTAATTGCTTAATTTTTGACCTCAAAATTACAATTAAAAGACCTTCGGCCACATTCCCACACACATTTGTTATATAAATTTTTTTTCCATATCATTAAATATTCGTTGACAAAAATGACACCTTACCTTTTCTTCGATTACACTAGTTTACAAAATAAAATTTTTTCCTTGTACAATTGATGAGAGGTGACTTTTCTTATGTATTTTCATGTGCTGAATTCGAAAATCAAGGTTAAATTTTTTTGCATGGAATAGCTCGAGATATGATTTGTCAAGTGAAAAAAGGTCGAAAAAATACAAAAATTACAATATCTCAAAATCAGATAAGAGAACATAATATAAAATTAAAAACAGCCGTTGCATAATAATGAGTTAATTAGTGATTTATTTTGTCAGTACATATAGATATTCTTTAAAATTTTTGCAAATAGCTTTTAATTTATTAAATTTGATTATGCCTTCTCCACAAATTGTTGGCCTGCAATTACAATTTTTTAAACATGAAATTAATTGATTAAACCTCAGATATTTGTTTTCATTAACATAAATAATAGAGTGCATGCTTACGAAAAATTTATACGTACATTTCAGTATTGAACCGCGCATTCTGTTCTAAATGGAGAAGTATGCGTGAAATGGCGAAGAAGACAATTCAAAAGGCGAAAGACATTCCCGCAAAATTTTTTTTACCGTTTAATCGTTTTTTTTTGGTCACATGTATAGTGTAAATGAATTTATTGTGATTGTTGCACATGTTTTCCATACGCCTGAAGTGAAAATTATAGACAGTCTTCAAAACATACTAGTAAAATTAATAGTAAGAAATCAAGTGATCAATTTACTAGTTCCAAACTTATCTATAATTTAACCAATTGCTGATTTTTTTGCATGTAAGTTAGCACGTTGGGCTTCGACTGCAGTTTTTCCGTCGCACATTCTCAAATTCTACAGCGGGTATTTGAAATGCCTGTGAACATGCCATTGGTATCGGTCACGGGCAGGTTCTTAACCGCTGAACGCCTCCTGCACGCGCATTGTTGAAACCGCTGATAACGCGCGTTGTCACGCTTATAGCGGTTTCGATGACTGTGTGCAGTCGGCGGCCGTTTTCGGCAGAAAGCTTGGCAGAAAAGTGCAAGCCAAGCGTCTGGCTGTAGAACCGTGTGCAAAATGCGCGTGGCAGCTAGAGTCAGGACGGTCTGCATCAGCTTACCTGAAAGGTAGGAATGACGGCCTAAGTTAGTTAGAGTTTTGGTCTCGGAGTGGATCGCAATATAATAACGGGAACTATCCGAAATTGAATAAATGTGTTGTAAACTTAAGAATGAATGTAATAACGTGAATTATCCAAAATTGAATAAATGTGTTGATGCAAATAAACTTCAGAATTCAAGTAATAACGTGAATTATCCAAAATTGAATAAATGTGTTGATGCAGAGAATCTTAAGAATTACAGTTATAACGTGAACTATCCGAAATTGAATATATGTATTGAAAACTTAAGAATTAAAATTAATGTAATAATAAACTTAAGAATCGAAATTAATGTAATAACTTAAATAAATGTGTTGATTCAAATAAACTTAAATAATTACAAATATTGTGTTGATTGAAATTTGACTAAATTGCTGAAGAGGAAATAATAAAAAAATACAGCTTGATGAAGAGTTAAAGCAACACGGTAAGGACATTATTTAACTGGCGACCAACGTGGGGCTCGAAACGAAAAAGCCCGGCTTGAACCCACGACCCAACATAGGGAGATTAAATAGGAGTACATCGCAAGCGGAGCTAGAACAAAAGACACCTCTACCGCCGCGGGAATAACACTTCTACTCCAAGGGAAGCGGTATGCTGAAATCTATATTGTAAGAATATTTTACTGTAACTTTATTATTATTTAACGCCTTAAACACTGGGATTGTTGGCCACAAAAAACACGGTATAACGAAATAAATGATCGTTTGAAAATTTTGCTCCTCCGACAAGAATCGTTAACCGAAAAAGGCGGTGCCGTGCTCATTCTTAGCGGAAACAGATTATTTACTAGTGCAGCCGAAAAAGGCGGTGTGCAGGCCAAATCTCCCACTGGCAACGGGATTATTAACGATAGAGGATTCCTCATTGGCAAGGAAGTGCGTAACCGAAAAAGGCGGTACGTTCTGTCTTCCTGCCTATGGAAAGCGGCCTGTCTAAACAAATAACAAGATATAGTTGTGGCCAACATCAAGGGGATTTTTGCTATTGATTAATTAAGTGCAATCCTAGCACAAGAAAATTTATATGCGGTTGACGCAATATTTTATTTTAAGTTATAACTTCTTTTATGTTATCGTAGCTTTTGCCTTGAACTAAAAAGAAATAACTTTGTATAGTAATAATGTTAAAACAAAAACAATAGTTCATTTTATTGTTCATAAACATTGGAAATCAGATCCACTCCATAGAGTTGTTAGGGCGGGGGTAACTGCGCATCTTGACATCCTTCAATACTCCTAATAACTTGGACGCAACCTGGCACGTTTTGATTTCACATATTCCGACAACAGACCCTCTTTTTTATACCAGCGCGAAATGCTGGGTCTCAGACAGAAGTGTTGATCAGTTTCTAAATACTATGACGAGATCCACAAGAGGCTCACCTTGCTGACCAATCATAACGACATGAGCAGTTCCAATGATGCCTCTCGTAAGTCTGTACTCAATGAGGAAAACAGGAGACTAGCAAGAAGCGTGTTTATCGCCGGTTTAAATGAGCCTATGAGCTCATCGGCTCTCGATCCTCCAGACATTGCTTCAGCGCTTGCTTTAGCGTTGGAAGTTGAGGCCAATTCCATGAGGGCCCACATGGACCACTCATGGAAGCGGTATGATTTCCCTAGAGCGCATCCATCGCTGAACTACAATACCAATCAGCCCAGCAGTAATAGGATGTACCAAACGGAAAACAATTGGCATGGAGCGGGCGATGCCGGATGGAGAGGCCCTTCCTACCCAAGGACTCCCCCGCGTTGGGACGGACCCACGATGTCGCGCGCTGCCTTGGAGGCACCCGGAAGGAATGCCTTCGCTTCAAGTCGAAACGGAGCCCCACAGGGTCCCTCGCCACCGCGCCAGAGCTATTCCTCCGGTCCGCAGTTCCGTACAGGATTGGCACCTCCGTTGAAAAGACCTTCATCTCCAAACTCTTCCACTCAATTCCCCAAGTCTCAGAGAGTTAATCATATAATCGATGATACAAGAGGGAAGGATCAGGGCAACCCCGTCGCCGGTCATGCGCTACAACACTGGCGCCGCGGTCGCAAGAACCGAGGACGTTACAACCTTGAACGAAGGAGTTCGGAAATGGGCCCCGAGAATGAAGCAGCGTTAGACGAGGTGAATTTTTAGAGAGGGGAGGTCTCTCCTCCCCTACCTACGACTGACACTGGGGACCCACAGCCGGAAGTTCCTAGGGGATACCGGCTCCGCTAAGAACTATATAGGGCACAATCCCAGTTTGAAGGGAATTAAGCCGATTGCCAAACCATTTATTGTAAAAACCGTAGCGGGTGACGTCAGGGTTGCGGAGAAGTATAGCGTTTACGTTTTGAATAGGACAAGTGTCTTCTGCATAATGCCAAGTATAGGAAAGTTCGCTGCTACCATTGGGTTCGATTTCCTGACCGATGTACAAGCGATCATCGACTTGGAGAGCGGTACCCTCCAGCATACTCACGGTAAGGAAATTCTGCTATTTCATAAGTGTGAGAATGTAAGCCATGTGCCTGCTCTGTGCGAGGACGACGAGGATGATGCGGCGCCACGGGTAGAGGAAACACAAGTGCCACATGAGATAGTGGAAGACTTTGAGCGAATGATGTCCGAATGCATTTGCGGATCCCCGTGAAGGCTTACCGTTTAATACCAATGTCTTAGCGATCATTCGAACCGTTGACAATGACCCGGTATATGTACGATCTTACCCATACCCGATTTCCGTCACCAAATCCGTAAACCAAGAAATCGCTATCATATTGAGTGAAGGAATCATTCGACCTTCCAGGTCACCCTACAACAACCCACTCTGGGTTGTTCCAAAAAAGGGACTAGAGGAGAATGGAGAAAGGAAGCTTCGCATAGTACTTGACTTCAAAATACTAAACTACAAAACCGTTAGTGATCGCTACCCGATTCCCGACACCTCGGTCATTCTTTCAAACTTAGGGAAAAGCAGCTACTTCTCTACTATAGATTTGAAAAATGGGGTCTACCAGATAGCGCTAGCGGGGGTGGATAGGGAAAAAACAGTGTTCTCTGTAAATTATGGCAAGTACGAATACTGCCGTTTGCCTATGGAATGCCCCAAGTATATTTCAAAGAGTAATAGATGACGTCCTTCGTGAAGAAATAGGCAAAAGCTGCTACGTGTACATATATGACGTCATCATCTTTTCCTCTGACGCCGGTGGTTTATCTGGAGGATTTGCGCCGGGTACTCACTAAGTTGTATGAGGCAAACATGAGGGTTACTAGGGAAAAATCAAAATTTTTCAGGTCAGAAGTAGAATTCCTGGGATTCGTTGTATCTAAGGAAGGGATTAAAACCTGCCCTAGTAAGGTCAAGTATATTGTAGGTTTCGAGCGGCCTAAAAGCCTCCGGGCCCTGAGGTCCTTCTTAGGCTTGACGGGCTATTATAGAAGATTTATCCAGGATTATGCACGGATCACCAAACCACTCACCCGATACTTGAGAGGGGATAATGGCCATGTGGGAGCATACCGTTCGAAAAACACCCCCATCAATCTGGATGAAGAAGCACTTGATGGGTTTAGACGTGTCACGGGAATTCTGGCTTCTGGGGATGTGCTGCTATTATATCCGGATTTTGAGAAACCATTCGATCTCACCACGGATGCATCCTCTTATGTTGTGGGGGCTGTGCTCTCTCAAGGGGGGCGCCGCATAACAATGATCTCAAGCACACTGTCATCAATGGCTTCTAGCCATAGTGTGGGCATTGCAGAAATTGCGGAACCTTTATGGAGTTAGAACATCAAAGCGGCCGAATATTCTGCTGACGTAGAAGAACTGGTGTTATTAGCTGTGTCCAGATATAATCGAACCATGGAATCGGTGACAGGTCAGAAGCCAGTTGACATCATTCACGGCATTTCCGAGGACATACGCCAACTGGCGAAGAGGAAATTAATAAAGGCCCAGGATGACGAATTGACGCATTTCAACAAGGTCAGGTTCAGGAAACCCTTAAGCACAGGTGACAAGATATTCATTAAGTCTAATAAGAGGTTGGGTAATAAGCTGTCTAAGGTGTATAGCCAGGGCGTAGTCACTCAGGACCTTGGATCAAGCGTCCTTACGAGTGGAAGGATTGTTCACAAGGATAATCTGCGATGAATATTTTCGTCATTCTTCGTTTCAGTAAAGTTTCTATAGTTTTCTGTTCATTAAGTCGATCTTGTTATCCCTGGGAAGGTTAGGTACAGAGACCTGCTTCACCCGGTTTAATCGCTATTCCCTCAAACCAGCATTATATCTTACACACCTGGATTCACTTTTAACTTAGACAAATGCATTAGTCGTTTTAGGTTGCTCATGTGCTTCTACGGCGCAGGATCGAATATTCATAACTACTCAAACTCTCATTACGTTCCCGTACTCGGAGGTATGGTCGCCTTGCATTCAAACAAAGGATACCTCACCCATATCACTAACCTTACCGAATATCACTGAGTGTTAATGGATACGAGTAAAATTCTGGGGTACTTCCTACCATCACACGTCCGCAATCTACTCGAAGCCGATTATGGACAGATCAGGGGATTACTGAATACGCTTGAGATTCACCATCGACGCGCCCGAAGTATCAACCTCATTGGATCTGCGCTAAAATTTATAGCGGGTACCCACAATGCCGATGATATGGCTGTCGTTTCCCTGATCCAGGAGCGGTTGACAGAAGGCCATGAACAACAAATCAGCATAAACACAGCTACCCAAGAGCAAATTCAGCAACTTACCAAAGCTGTCAACACGCTTATGGAGTCGTCAAAGAAAGACAAGACGGAATCCACCAGCCTGTTCTCTCTCGTGACAAGTAGAAACAGGGCGGTAATCATGGAACTAAATAACATATTGAACTCCATAGCAATGGGAAGAGCCAACGTGGTTAATCCTGTCTTATTAGATAGTCGTGAGGTTGAATCAATTGTGAGAGCGGAGCACCTGGTTGACGTTAGTGTCATGGATATTATGTCCATCTCTAATATAACCCTATACCAGAATAATGAGATCATACTCTTCCTGATAAAGTACCCCCTGGTGGCAAAAAGGTGCAGGTATACCCCGTTGTCAAAGAAACTCCTTCAAGGTATGGGCGTAGTAGGAATGGTAGCATTGACAAGATGCACAACAATAATTGCGGGTATTTTGATAGTTTGTAAAAAAAGGAGAAACGAAGAAAGGAAAACGCTGAGAATCCTTCAGGTAATTAGGGACAGGGGCAATAGGGAACAGAAGTCATCCTCTCCAGCAGCCGGGGACGTCTGCACCTAAGGGGGGGAGAAGTTAGCACGCTGGGATTCGACTGCACTTTGTCCGTCGCGCATTCTCAAATTCTGCAGCGGGTATTTGAAATGCCTGTGAACATGCCATTGGTATCGGTCACGGGCAGGTTCTTAACGGCTGAACGCCTCCTGCACGCGCATTGTTGAAACCGCTGATAACGCGCGTTGTCACGCTTATAGCGGTTTCGATGACTGTGTGCAGTCGGCGGCCGTTTTCGGCAGAAAGCTTGGCAGAAAAGTGCAAGCCAAGCGTCTGGCTGTGGAACATACGGAACATATGTACATAATCATAATTGTTTGATTTTTTTGGCATAATGTCATACTACTAATAACTAAAATAATTAATAAAAATTAATTTATATTACAATGGTGTCCGAGCTTATTTCAATATTTACCTTAATAAACCTGATTCTAATAGAATTTTCAATAGTTTCTTGTTGCCCATTATGCGCTGTTTTGCTTTCTGCACTTTCAACCGTTTATTCAATTGTTTTATGCGAAAATGCATCCAGCATTTATAAAACAACGATGTAGCTAATGTAGGCAATTCAACAGCTGAACTTAACGCAACTAATCTACTTTGCAAATTGGGTGCGTGCCATTTGTTGTATTAAAGATGCTTTCCAAACTCTTTATTTTATTTAAAAAAATTGTAGAAGGTTTCTTTAACCAACCTTTAGATACTTGATCCACCCAAGTACCAGTGTCTATATTCTCCTCAAACTCTTCCAATTTGAGTTTACGAATTATATATCCTGCGACATATTCTAACCCATCTTCATGCAGAATATCGATATCGGTGTTAGAAATTGCCTCTAGTTCCTGTGGAAACAGTTCGGGCACACTATCATTCTCAACAATGTTTTCACACTCGAGAGCATCCATAGGTTCAATTAAATCTTGAGTGAAATTTACGGTACTGTCATTTGCATTAACAGTGCTCTGAGAATTAGAATGGTCAAAAGATAAATTTAACCACTCCGTGTCGTCTCCCTCCACATTACCGGTTCCACATAAAAATTCTGTATTTCGTGCTGATTATTTAGAGAAATATGTTTTAATGTATGTCTAAGTTTTTCAATAAATCCTACTATCACAAACACATTACTACTGGGTTACCTTCAACGATACGTTAGAACCTATTGCAACACAGTTACTAAACATTCAACAAACCCAAATAGCAGCTCCTTTGCTCTAAAAACACACAATTAGTAAATAGAACGTCCACAAAAGTTTTTTGAGAAAAATACCTAGAATATATTTCGTAGTCTAAATTTAAAATCTTTTGGGCTGGGATGATCATGTAATCCTCCTTTGCTGCGAATGGCTCCAAAGAAGTGCTCAAGAATATCCTGGTTTAATCTATATGTGCAAATATATTGCATTCCGTACCTTTCCGACACATATTCATGCAGCAAGCGAAGCGAAATGTTTGACAACAAAATACCCTTTTGGAAGGGAGCCAAAGTATTTTTTCTGGGTATAATTGGTTTACCCACAAAATATCCATTCTATCCAGAATTTCTTGTTGTTTCGGTAGATCTCTGCCATATGGTTCTTTTCCAGGGTATTTTAAAGTCATTAGCTTGGAGTTGTGAACATCAAACCAATCGTTCACTAATTGTATGAAATCTGCCGTGTCGTGTGGAAGATACATTTTTTTCCATTCGATGCGCAACGTCTTATTGCGTTAGCAGTCGTGTGTGAAAAAAGCTGCGCTGCTAATTTCACTTTTTGTCGGCCTAAATTTTATAAACATATACATATTTACATATTTTTATACTATATTTTTTACCTGCTTGTCGAATGGATAAATGATCTTCAGTTAATTTGTAGGCTATAGACACGTCAGATCCGGACACATGCTGCATTAGTTGTTTTATTGTCTGCGGTGTGACAATATTTTCATTCCACAATATTCCGGAATCTAAATAGTGGTTTCTCATGAGCTTCAGCAGTTGTGGAGCGTCAGCAAACACAAATACTTTGTCACCCATATTGCATGGGTTTTGGAACCAAGGCTATTGTATTTAAAATATATTTGTATTATATACCTATTCATTATTATAAAGCAACTCACCAATAGACACACCAAGTTTTTTCCACAACGATTGATTTGTTGTACCCAAGTCGGAAACAATGGCAACGACGGGGAAGCTCACATTGTGAAGAGCTTCTATAATATTATATATTATAGATTTAGTCATTTTACATTCAAAACTATAAAAGGCAGGTTGCTTCCAGGAGGCCTTTAAACCTCGCACCATTGCAACTTGAACATAATTTGTGGGCTTTCTTACTATATCTTTTGATTAGTCGTACTCGTATACAGCAGCAATTTTCATCTCATCAAAAGAGACCACACAAATTTTGTCATCTTCCGAGAGATTGTTCACAAATCGTATGCAATCTATTGAAAACCGTATAATGCCTTCTTCAATATGAATTTTATTTGCCCACCTCTGCAGTGTTATAAAATGTGGTAAAGGTTATCCTTTGCTATATAAATGTCTATACGCTCTTGGACCTGCGGCTTGTAAGCATATAGCGTTTGACACATCTTCCCACCGCCAGTTCGCCCTTTTACCATCAGTACCGCATAGCCTTTTAATTTGACCCTTAGTAAATAGTTCGTGTACTGCTGTGGTCAGGGATTTATTGCTCTCCAAATGTAGTTTTAACTCAGTGATCTCTGCCTCCAGCTTCTTCACTTTTTCCCTAAGAGCTTTGTTTTCATTGATTATTGCTGTCTTAGTAAAACCACTTTTTTTTTTTTGAGATGAAATAACCCAAGCCCTGCAAAACCTCGGTCACTCTGTCACGAATATTTGGAACATAAAGCGAAGAAACACAAAAAAGCCTCTGCCAATGTTTATCATTGAACTTCAAACAAACTCAAACAATAAAGAAATTTATGAAGTCAAATACCTGCTTCACACAAAAATTGTTTTTGAGCCCCCCCGACCGACTCGCGATATTCCCCAATGCGCTAACTGTCAGCAGTATGGGCATACAAAAACGTACTGTCGCAGGAAACCAATGTGCATTAAATGCGCCGGAAGCCACACGTCTTCAGATTGTGTACGTAAAAGCAGATCAGATGAAGTCAAATGCGCCTTGTGAGAAGGTAATCACCCAGCAAATTACAAAGGTTGTGTAGTCTATAAAAATCTTCAGAAAATGAAATACCCACAATTAAGGATAAACGACAATTTACCCATGAATCCTACTCAACAACAGGAAGTTCTGGTAAAACCCAGTACATCAAAACAAACTCAAAATGTACTTTCATACGCTCAGGCACTGAAACACAAGCAACTAATGAAAACACAACGGCCCTACCAATTAATACTGTTCCTGCAGAAACCCAAGCTCCGAACGAAATGCGAGAAATGATAATGCTACTCCGGCAAGTCATGCAACAAATCACAACAATGATGAACTTATTAGTGACCCTCACGACTAAGAATTGCTCATCCTCAATCCCATAAAAATCATTCTATGGAACGCTAATGGGCTGTCAAAACATTTATTAGAAATTAAAAAATTCCTTAAAACATACGAAATAGATATACTCCTAATATCTGAAACCCATTTCACCAACAAAAGCCATTTTCAGATTCCGAACTTTAAGTTTTATCACACCCTGCACCCAGATAATAAGGCTCATGCAGGTTCAGCAATATTAATACGCAATAACATAAAACACTGTGAGAGCACCTCTTATCGCACATACAAGCCACGAATATAATTGTTGATGACTGGAAAGGGCCAATTAAAATTTCCGCTGTCTACAGCCTACCTAAACACACAATAAAAATAGAGGAGTATGAGAAATTCTTTAAGACCCTTGGCAATAGATTCCTAGCTGGAGGAGACTATAACGCAAAGCACACATACTGGGGTTCCCGTCTCAGTACACCAAAAGGTCGACAGCTTTATGCGGCCATTGGAAAATTAAATTTACTCCCTGTCTCTTCAGGTACACCAACATACTGGCCAACAGATGTAAGAAAAATTCCCGACTTGATTGACTTCTGTGTGACGAAAGGTATCATGCTTAGTGATCTTAAATGTAGCCCATGTTTTGAGCTGTCTTCTGACCACTCTCCAGTTCTCGTCGAGCTTAACAACAATGTTGCCCTTCTTCCCAGTCAATGTAGCTTACATAATCACAAAACTGATTGGAATCGCTTCCGATATATGGTATCTTCCACAATTGATTTAAAACCATCACTGAAATCTGAAGAAGACATCATTGCGGCTGTTGAACACTTCAACAACCGCCTGCAACAAGCTGCGTGGGGCTCGACCCCCCTGAACGACAATCAACGGACATCTCCAATCCTATAAAAGAAAAACTGAGAGAAATGCGATATGCAAAAAAAAAGTGGCAACAAACTAGACATCCTGAGGACAAGAACAAATTAAATGCGCTTACAAAAGAACTTAAAGAGATCCTTAATAACGAACGATACACCCAACTCCATCATTACCTCAGTAATCTCGATGCAACAGCTGCTATAGAATATTCTCTCTGGAAAGCAACTAGGAATCTAAAGAGACCTACAATGTTCCAATCCGCTTTACGAATGGAAAATAACGAATGGGCTAAAAGTGACCTTGAAAGAGCAGTCACATTTGCCCGACACTAAAAAAAAGTGTTTACCCCACATGAAATCGAGCCCCCAGCATGTGTAACAGAAGAAGTGAAAAGTGTTCTGAGTAATACCCATCAGATGGACCTACCCATACGTAAATTTTCCAAATCTGAAGTGAAAGCAGCTACTGATAAGCTAAATATTAAAAAAGCCCCTGGGTACGACCTTATCACTGGAAAAATAGTAAAACAACTTCCAGAAGAAGGACTGACATATCTTACCTACTTCTTTAACGCGGTACTAACATCTGGCTTTATACGTCCCCAATGGAAAGTGTCACAATTAAAAATGATTCTCAAACCCGGAAAAAGCGCTGATAAAGTTGAATCGTATCGCCCAATTAGCTTTTTACCGATTGCTTCTAAACTCATGGAAACCCTTTTCCTGAAAAGACTACTTCCAATTATAGAAGAGCGAAAGCTAATTCCAAATCATCAATTTGGATTCAGGAAAAACTACAGGACAATCGAACAGGTTCATAGGATTGTTGAGTATATACACACTGCATTCGAACAGAAAAAATATTGTACAGCAGCGTTTCTTGACATCTCGCAAGCATTTGATCGCGTTTGGCACCATGGCTTGCTTTACAAAATAAAAACTACACTCCCCATTAACTACTATGTGTTAATCAAGTCCTATCTTACAAATAGAAATTTTTTGGTAAAGCAAGGTGAGGAACAATCTGAGCTCCATGAAAGCTCAGCAGGCGTACCCCAAGGAAGTGTCATGGGCCCAATACTTTATCTAATTCACACGTACGACTTACCATCAGCTGAAGGAGTCACTATAGGTACCTTTGCAGATGACACTGCTGTCTTAGCTGTTGACACTCTCCCACACTTAGCTTCCTCTAAAATCCAGAGTGGGCTAAACAAAATTACTGACTGGCTAAAAAAATGGAAAATTAAGTTGAACGAAACAAAATCAGTACAGGTTACATTCACTCTCAAACGAAACACCTGCCCACCCGTTAAACTCAACGGCATAAATATACCCCAAAGTAATGAGGCTAGATACCTTGGGATGCACCTCCACAGAAGATTAACTTGGAAAACACATATATTTACAAAACGAAAATCACTCGGTATAAAGCTCAGAAATCTACACTGGCTCTTGAATAAACTCCAAAGTCTCAATCGATAGCAAATTGCTCTTGTACTCAGCAATTTTAAAACCAGTTTGGACATACGGTATTCAGCTGTGGGGCACTGAGGCAACTTCCAATGTTGAAATACTTCAAAGATTCCAATCAAAGACCCTAAGAATGATTGTAAACGCGCCCTATTATGTCACAAACAACCAAATCCATCGTGACCTCAAAGCTCCTACAGTCGCTCAAGAAATAAAAAAGCTCTCTACTTCGCACAATCTGAGACTCCTAGTCCACCCAAATCCACTGATATCGGAACTCACTTCCAACCCCTTCACTTTCATCCGACTGAAGAGAAATTCCACAACAGATCTCCTGTGCTAATAGGCAATGGCTGCACCACTGGGTGTAGTCCATAAAAGACAGTAAATACAAAAATTAGTCTTAAGTTATTAAATATTGCTGAATGTGATTGAATGTAACAGAACGCAATAAAATATTTGGAGATTAAAAAAAAAAAAAAAATAAAAAAAAAATATATATATATATATATATATATATATATATATATATATATATATATATATATATATATATATATATATATATATATATATTTAAACTTACTCAGTTTGCGTGGAGGAATTAACAACACCAGTACCGTCAACTATCCATGAACAGCTATCCTGCAAATTCACACTGGGAATGCAGTAAGAAGGCACAGCACTTGGCAGCAGCCGTTTTATTGCACACACATCACCAGGACCATTTATGAAATCACTGGGCAAAAAATGGTCTTCACAAATAACTGCCGTTTTTTTAAATTAACACCACATACATCCACCCACTGTTGTCGGAAATACTCATTTTTGGGTACACGGTAAAACTTTTCCTTTACCCGAGTATTTACTATACATACCACATTTGCTTCGCATATTGTTTATTTTTTAATCTTTTAATGTTCAAATTTCACAAAAATAACAATTAAAAAACTTATTCACACAAATCAAAACTCAATTTGCAATTTTTCATATTTGTTTTGGTCGCATATTTCTAAACATTTAATTTTGACAGCTACTGAGGGAAAAGCGATTCAAAACAATTTGCTCTTGCATCCAACTTGTAAATAAATTCACCTTGAGACTAAGAGAAATTAGAAGCATAGGGAAACGAAACTTAACAAATTGCCGGTCATAAGCAGAGAATATGAGAAATGAAACTTACTTACCCATTCACAAAATACACTTGTATAGCAGGCAATATTTTCACCACTGGATGTAAACAAACCAATTTTTCATTCCCCATTGGATGTAAATAAACTGGTGAGTTTCGGAAAAAACACTATTTGGGGTTGTCGTTCGTTAAAGTTTTAATACTATTCTCATTCCAAAAAGTACCAAATTCAATTTAGTGAATACTATTTCTGATTAATAATTTTGATCATTACTAATATTAAGTACACTACCCTATATGCTAAAATAAATTTATTAAAACTATTAATTAATTCTTATACTAATTTATAATTTGTTTGGCTTATTCTTTTAATGAAAATTAAAGAAAATATTTATCTATTATCATTAAACAATGTTGTTAAACTGACTTTAAATGTTTAGTAATTAATATAAGAGAAAAAAGCAACACGATTCTGTACGTATATTTAATTAAATAAATGTTATATAATTTGTTTTTGTTTTGAAACAACTATTTTTGAGGGCATTTTAATTTCAATTCATAGCAAAAATCTAATGAATAAACAATATATTCTAGGCAAATTACAATGTATTAGTCAAATTATGAAATACCAAAGCAGAAAACAGCATATAAATATATGAATTCTGCGGAATTTTTATATAATTACGTTATTTTGTTTATTATTATGGAGAATTCATGTCACAAACATCCAATTAGCTAAATTATAGCAAATACCATGTAGCTTACAAAATCTTATCTACATGGAATTACTCAACACGTTGTCAAAATTCATACAATTTAATGAATCGCTCAGTGCCGCGTATGAAAGCAATACTATAATATAGTGTAATTTTATTACTATAGTCTTGCAAGAAACATTTAATTAAATACGTTGACTTCTTTTAGTTAAATATTGCTTCAAAATGTATTAAAAAACTATATAAAATTCAATCAATTGTATATTACAATAAAAATAAAAAGTTCTTAACAACCAATTAAGAAAAAATATCGTAATGGGCAACCCAGGTCGAGCTCGGAGACAAAGTTCACCATTTTCGCATCTGGCGTCCAGTGCCTTAAACGGAAACTAAAGCAGTTAATATTTTGTAGAGTGAAGTTGTTATAGAGAGTGATTTTAAAAGTGAAATTAAAAAGTGTAATTTCAGCAACAGTCAGTTATAATTATTAATTGTTTATAAATTTGTAATTGAAGATAAACTTATTATTACAGAGCAAATATTTAGATGTCTGAACAGCGGAAGTGTGTCCTTCGAAGCAATGGGTGGCAAAAGTGCTTTAAATTTCCATAGGAAGGTCCAGATGGAAGGTAATATTAAAATATATGTTTTTTGTTTGTTAAAATATCTTGTATTATAGTGCTGCATTTGGCTTAGTAGATGCGATACATATTTCCTTTTTTCGTGTGTTACTTAGTTTTTTTTGACAAAAAAAAAGTATTTTATTGTATGTATGTACATTATTAAAGTTTTCCCAGTAAACTATTGATTTACAGGCAGATTAATATTGATTTATATAGGCAGAATAATACAAATTAAGATAATTCATTATTTTAAAATAGGAAGGCCATATGGATGGAGAATTTGGGTGCGGTTTTTCCGGGAAAAATAATTTTTTTATGTAGATATAGATTTATTTTTATATATGTAATGTATAAAAAAGCTAACTTTGCATTAATATATATATGGAACTAGACCAAAACAAAATTTAATTATTGTTGCATACAAATTTTTCTTCTTATTATTTTATATTATATTTTTATTCCGTTTTACTAATAAAAAATACTATAAAGTGATAAACTCTTTTATTCTGATTTTTCCTTTTTTTCTTTTCCTACTACAATTTCGTAATATAAAAGTTTTAGTACAATGGCACCCGTTTTTTCGAGGTGAACTCACATACAGTGTACATGTTTTTTTTTCATACGGTACAAAATTTGACGTTTAAGTTACGGCCCTATGGTCATAAGGGCACAAAACTTTTTTACAATTTGCTCAAATAACATCAGTTGCAATAAGCTCAGAAAAATCTTCAAAATAAGTCAAAAATGCAGCTAAACGAATTCAGTTAACGGCTTTGTTTACGTGAGTTTATTAATTCAAATATTAATCACTAAGATAAATTGATATTCACAAAAAATATATATATATTTTTTTAGCAGATTGCATTGTTTTATAACTAGAGAACACTAAAAGCTTAGTTGAGATAGGAAAAAGGCTTAATTATAGACGATTTAGTAGTTTAAACTAATCAAACAATATACACAGAAGCTAAGTTCGTCGACTGTTGCCGGTTGAAGGCTAGTAAAAGAAGAGATCGGGTTATCAGAAAACTCGCCGCTCGTGGCTCGTGATACCACGAGGCGGCTGAATATTTCAGCAAAGGTTGTCCGCCATCCGGTGCTGAATCTGCCGTACCCCGCGATTCAGCAAAGCACAGCTGTGCTTTACTTATCGCAGGGCATGGCAGCTCCAGCACCGGGCGGCGGCGCATATTAGAGGGTTCATGACGGGAACATGCCGCCCGCCTTGCAGTACTGCAATGGAGACCACATGCCGGAACCTCTCCCTCTCCCCCTTAGCCGTGGAGGGTGGTGTGGTGCCCGCGTCCGCATCTGGCACACCTCGGCTCGTGGCACGAGGACGCCATGTGCTTGATCCCGAGGCACCGGAAACACAACGTCCGCCGGATCACATGGTCCCTTCGTCCTTTAGCCGAGAGCGCCAGAAATTGGGTGCAGCCCGCGAGGACGTGGTTTGTACTGCCACACATTTTGCAGCACGTTGATACTGTGGGGTAATGTTGCTGAGCTGGCTTTCCCCCAGTGTCCTGATGTTGAGCGGGACGTCGTGATCCCCCGGTGGAAGGACCCATGGCGAGAACTGGTTTCGTCTCTGTCGACCGTCCAGTGGCGGGGGCTGGTTTCGCCCCTTTCGGGCACGGCAGGAACCAGAGCGGCGGTGGGGAACGTGGCCGGATTCGTGGACCCCGAGGCCGACGTGCCGGTGGTGCCTGAGTGTCCGGGCGGTCTTCTGCCGCGATCGCTCCGACCAACCAATTCCACAACTTGTGGAACTCAGGTGGCGGTGGTTGCCACACGTCGGGCGGTGGGGACACGAGCAGATGCCGCAGTCCGAGGGTGGAAGCCGGCGGGCGTTTAATATGTTGGCTTCGGCCTAGTCTCGGTTGTGGTTGGTGCATGCTAGATGGGAGAGACAAAAAATAACGGCATTAGTACGGGTACAACGATCGAGATCTACGGAATGGCATAAGGGAAATATATAAAAGGTTTACGCTTCCCCTCGCATGGGAGGGGGCTCCTCCAATGGGAGTATCACCATTTTAGCAAGAGGTCTGGTGAGTACGCCTCTTGCTGTCCGCACATCTGCGACACGCACTTTCCCATCGGGTCCTGGATGCGTGTGGGTAGCTCGTCCCAGGCGCCAGTCCTGCGGCGCTAAGTTGTCCTCCCGTATAATGACGAGGTCTCCGGTCTTAATGTTTTCTTGCACGGTTCGCCACTTGCTGCGTCGCTGGCATTCCAGGAGATACTCCGTTTTACAGCGCGCACTGAATTGCTGAGCCGGTGCACGCAATTTTTGCCACCGGTTCATAATTGAAAGGTATGGAACCGCCTCCTCAGGTTCTGCGGGCGACAACAGAGATCCACCCATCAGGAAATGGCCTGGGGTCAGCGCCTGTAAATCCGTGGGATCTTCTGAGAGAGCGCTGATGGGCCGAGAGTTGAGACACGCCTCAATCCGAGCTAGAAGAGTCAAGAATTCTTCGAGAGTAAATTTTAGTTGCCCTGCCATGCGTTTAAAGTGGTGCTTGAAACTTTTAACCGCCGCTTCCCAAAGACCCCCCATATGTGGCGCGTGTGGTGGAATGAACTCCCACTCAACCCGATTGAGGGGCTGCCCAGATACGGTTTTCTCCCGCATTTCCCGGAACACCCGCTGGAATTCAAGTTTTAATGCTTTCTCCGCCCCCACAAAGTTCCTGCCGTTATCCGAGTAGATTTTTAATGGGGACCCCCTACGTGAAACAAACCGAGCGGACGCCGCTAAAAACGCCGAAGTACTGAGGTCAGATGTCGCCTCGAGGTGTACTGCTTTTGTAGCAAAGCACACGAATATACAGACATATCCCTTGGTCACCCGGGATGGTCCTGATAGCTCTTTATATCAAACGGCCCTGCAAAGTCTACTCCCGTATAGGTAAATGGCCTGGTACATGTTGTTCGCTCTATGGGGAGAGCCGCCATAATTTGACTCCTTTGACTCTTCTTGAACAACACGCACGTCTTACACTGCAGGATCGTGCTTTTGATGAGCGTCTTCGCTCTCGGGATCCAATATTGGGTTCGGATTAAACGCAACATTAATTGATTCCCCCCGTGGAGGGACACCTCATGGATGAATTTCACCACCAGGCGGGTGAAGTGACTATAGTAGGGTAGGATGATGGGGTGCCGCTCGGAGAATGGCAACTGGGTAGTCAAAGCGAGCCTTCCGTTGACGCGCAGGGTCCCGTCCGAATGGATGAAGGGGTTCAAACTAAGGATAGGACTAGATTTGGGCAGCGGTCTTCGCTCAGTTAATTCTCAATACTCATTTGGGTAGTACATTTGTTAAGCCAACACTATGAGGCGAGTTGTAGTTTCATCAATTTCCCCCCGCGTTATTGGGACCCCTCGATCAAGGGTCACTGCTCGGCCCTTTGGACGACAGTAGCACATGAATCGGCGAACGAAACCTATCACACGCAAAGCTCTAGGTAAGTAGGAGAACCGCAGAATTGGGTCGTCCTTAGAGGACACATATACCATGTGGCACTTAGCAGGGCGTTGCTCTTCCTCAGTCGCGATCAGGGTCTCTTCTAGCAATGGGGGCCAGTGCTCCCTGTCAAGCTGGAGCCATGCTGGTCCTTTCCACCAAAGCGTGTTGTTGAGTAGTCCGTCAGGGGATGCTCCTCTACTTGCCAAATCCGCTGGATTATCTTCAGAGCGGACATGACGCCAGCGATTCACCCCTACCTTATTGGTAATAGTGGTGACTCTATTCGCCACAAATGTCTTCCACAAGTGGGGCGGTTTCCTCAACCATGCTAACACAATCGTGGAGTCAGTCCAACACATAAAGTTTTCGTCCGAGATGTTCGTATCGTATTTCGTTCGTATGTTCGATCGTACCCAGCGAGGTACGCGAATTTGGGAGATTGCTTGATATTGCGATAAAAATTGAGTCCACCTAGTTAAGGTGGCGGGAGTAAGTGGATCATCCCAATTTATTTGATCCAACCAGATTTGCTGCATCAAGATTTTCGCGGTGATGACGATTGGCGCCAACCACCCCGCTGGGTCGAAAAGTTTGGCGATTAACGACAGCACTCTGCGCTTGGTGTATGTCGCCTCAAGTGGCAATTCCGCCACATGAAAATAGAACCAGTCCCCCGCGCATTCCATCTAATGCCCAATGTGCTGGTGGCACTAGTCTCCTCTAGTTTGAGAAAATCCTCTCGGAGTAGATGCTCCGGAGGGAGGTTTGCAAGACTGGCTGCACAATTTGCCGCCCACTTACTCATGGAGAAACCCGCTGACCCTAGACTCGCGATCAACTCATCCCGCGTTAGGATGGCTGTGGCCACATCATGGGTGCCGATCAATGCGTCATCCACGTACATTGACCCCGCAACACCCGAGATGCCAACGGAAACCTACTCTCCATATCATCTGCCACTTGCAGTAAGGTCCTTATTGCCAAATAAGGAGCACAGTTCACCCCAAAGGTGACCGTCTTTAATTCATAATCTATAATCCCTAAAAACGATACGCTGATATGGTCTGTGGCGTGGTTCCACCAGGATTTGTCGATACATTTTCTGGATGTCACCGGTGAGCACATAGCGGAACATGTGCCACTGAATAATCAGTCTGGTCAGATCAGCCTGCAGAACTGGCCCAGTATGCAACACGTCATTTAAACTGACTGTGTTGGATGTCGCTTGGGAAGCGTTGAAAACCACTCGAAGTCAAGTGGTGGTGCTCTCGGGTTTGATTACTGCGTGATGGGGCAGATAGTAATGAGGCACCAGAGTTGTTGACGGCGGGGGTACCTTTTCCATGTGATTTAGCATCACATATTCAAGGACCACCGCGTCGTATTTCTGTTTGTCTACTGGGTGCTTGCCCAGTCGAGCTTCATTGCGTTCAAACTGCCGAAGGGCAATGTGGCGTGACGCTCCTAAAGATTTGTGTGGTACAAAATCATGCTTGAACGGGAGCGAGACTATATGTCGCCCCGAAGTATCCCGGCGCGTGGTCCGGGCATACAAATCCAGACACTCTTGGTCAGGTTGAGATAGCTGCCGCTCACGAGGGGGCTCTTCGATTTCCCAAAATCGCCTCAAAATGCTATCAAGCGACGCGGACTCGGACATCCGGACACGTGTTGTGAATGCGGAGACTCGCTCAGCTGGCAGTGGTCCAGTAAGGATCCAGCCAAAACCTGTATCCTGCGCAAGTAATGACCCAACGATATTCCGATGCAACCCACCCAGCAAAATTTGAGGATATAGATCCCCCCCTAACAACAAATCGATTTGGGTTGAGTGTGAAGTGCCTGTGTCTGCCAACTTCAAACCATTAAGTTTGTTTTCGTCTCCTTCGCTCAACACAAGCGGCGCCAATTCCCCGGTCAAGGTGGGCAACACCAACGCCGCCACCCGTAGGCGGACAGAGGCATCGTACCGGGACCCGATAGTGAGATGACACGCCTTGGTGACGGTGCCAGCAAGTGTGTTGCTGACCCCCGACACCTGAGCGTGTACTGTGTGTGCCGGCAGCCTAAGGCGCTTGTGGAGGCGGTCTGAAATGAAGGACCCCTCGGAACCGGAGTCTATCAGCGCCCGGGCCCTATACCAAACTCCCTGGTGTTCAATATTTATTAACGCCGTACCCAAAAGAACCCGGTTGGAGAGGCGACCACACGGATGACTTTGACTCGGCCCCGCCTTATCTGCCGGCTGCGAAGTCTGCGAAGTGTGGTACGAGGACTTGGGTACGGCATGAGGTGCCGGGGTAGTGTGCTCAATTTGATTACAGCGACCCCCAGATGCTGATGGCGGGTGTGGCGTTGAGCCGGTAGGACGACTCTGCCTGGAGTCCGAGTGCAACAGCGTATGGAACCGCTCTTGACAGGTGAAACACGAGAAGGAGCTGGGACAGTTATCCCCCTTGCGAGATGGCGACAGACAATTCACACATAACCCGTGTCGCCGCACCAAATCCCACCGTGCTGAGACAGTGGCAGCCTGGAACGCAAGACAATTTCGCACCGAATGGGTGGTTTGTTTACAAATTTTACACCCCTGTGGGGTGACTTTCGCTTGGTGAGTCTGCACCCGAGCTGAGCGAGACGTGCCTGGCTGAATCCTTGTGTTGGATTGCTGACTGTTCGCTGGTCGGGTCCCCGCTATCGCCTCAAGTGTCCGGAATCGCTGCGACAGAAATGAATCCATTGCCTTTCACTCGGGCACTTCCGAACTCCCCCCCCACGGTTTGTTTCCATAAAGCCAGTGTGACTTCCGGCAGACATCGTGCGCACAGGTAGACTAACATAGGGTTCCATGCCACCATATCCACCCCGTAAGCAGTCAACGCTGCGATACAGTTGCTGATGTCGCGCTGGAGGCGTTTAATTTCGCCACCATCTTCGCGCTTCACCGGGTCCAGTTCCAATAAGGCCTTCAATTGTACATTGATTTGCTGGCGCTTATTTTCATATCGCTCAAGTAAATGGGCCCACGCCTGCACAAACCCTGCGTCCGTCAAAGGGAGCTTCCCTACGATATCACGTGGTTCGCCCCGAGTTTTTAGAGTAAGGTGATACATCATCTCTACGTTAGAGAGACGCGAGTTATTGATGAATAGTGTGGTAAACATATCCCGAAACGCGGGCCATTGGCCGTAGGTCCCCTCAAACAGAGGAATGTCGCAAGGTGGTACGTGGATGCCAGGTAGCGCAGGAGTCATCGCCTCAACACGCTCGGGGCCAGGTCTCCCTGTCAGCATACCTTTTTGCAGTCCCGCAATTACGACCCGCCCCTTCCTGAAGACGTCGAAACTCGCCTCAAAGCGCTGGGCCACCGAATGCAGAAGTTGGTCCCGCTCCTTGGCCTCGCGTGCTTCCGCTAGCACTTGTGCTTTCGCTACTTTAAGAGCGGCCCACCTCTCATTTAACTCCTCCTCATCGACCCGGAGCGACGATAACGAGTGACTGTCTGTCTGTCGACGCTCAAAGCGGTCGACAAACATCGTCAACTCGTCAGCGGCTGCTATCAACGGGGCCAGCATCTTTCCTGCTTTGCCTGCCCCTGATCGAAGCTCAATGGCGGATCTGTTACGCCACAAAGGGATCTAATCGCTTAACGAATGCAACCAACCAAACTCAAACGCCCCTAAATACCGATGGCGCACACCTCAAATACAAATTGCCTACGCCCCAACCGAAAGTCAATCGACTGCAGGCTCAACCGCTCCCAAAAACACGCCTCTAAAGGCGAGGGCCCCAACAAACACAAATTCAAACGCCCCACTGAACCGGCCCTGTACGGCAGTACGTCACCTGATCGCACTGCCCTACTTTCGTAATTCGTACTCCGCAGCGCCGGCGCCGCCACCGAAACCGTAACGAGAAAGTTCCCAACAAACGCACCAATAAGTCTAAATTAAACAACGGCGCCCGCTGCAGCAGCGAAACCGTTTGCTCTGTCGTGTGTACACCGTACCGCAAGGCAGAGCAACTTAAAGCGGAATGCGCAGAATGAGTGAAGATATGTGTAATGTCTCCACTCTAAAATATGTGCAACTGTCTCTTACTAAATATTCGTTCTTTTTGTTTCTGTTTACGCCACAGTGGCCGACAATTGTCTGCATGAGTTTACACACACCAATTGCATATATTTACGAGCTGGAGTTATTACACATAAATTATAGATTTAAATATGTACATAAAAATTATAGAAATAGATCTCCATATATAACTTTTATAATTATATAAAATTATGAACTTACACTCACCTGGTTCCAATCCTGGGTTGAAGGACCATATGTTTACGTCAGTTTATTAATTTAAATATTAATCACTAAGATAAATTGATATTCACAAAAAAAAAATATATATATTTTTTTAGCAGATTGCATTGCATTGTTTTATAACTAGAGAACACTAAAAGCTTAGTTGAGATAGGAAAAAGGCTTAATTATAGACGATTTAGTAGTTTAAACTAATCAAACAATATACACAGAAGCTAAGTTCGTCGACTGTTGCCGGTTGAAGGCTAGTAAAAGAAGAGATCGGGTAATCAGAAAACTCGCCGCTCGTGGCTCGTGATACCACGAGGCGGCTGAATATTTCAGCAAAGGTTGTCCGCCATCCGGTGCTGAATCTGCCGTACCCCGCGATTCAGCAAAGCACAGCGGTGCTTTACTTATCGCAGGGCATGGCAGCTCCAGCACCGGGCGGCGGCGCATATTAGAGGGTTCATGACGGGAACATGCCGCCCCCCTTGCAGTACTGCAATGGAGACCCCATGCCGGAACCTCTCCCTCTCCCCCTTAGCCGTGGAGGGTGGTGTGGTGCCCGCGTCCGCATCTGGCACACCTCGGCTTGTGGCACGAGGACGCCATGTGCTTGATCCCGAGGCACCGGAAACACAACGTCCGCCGGATCACATGGTCCCTTCGTCCTTTAGCCGAGAGCGCCAGAAATTGGGTGCAGCCCGCGAGGACGTGGTTTGTACTGCCACACATTTTGCAGCACGTTGATACTGTGGGGTAATGTTGCTGAGCTGGCTTTCCCCCAGTGTCCTGATGTTGAGCGGGACGTCGTGATCCCCCGGTGGAAGGACCCATGGCGAGGACTGGTTTCGTCTCTGTCGACCTCCAGTGGCGGGGGCTGGTTTCGCCCCTTTCGGGCACGGCAGGAACCAGAGCGGCGGTGGGGAACGTGGCCGGATTCGTGGACCCCGAGGCCGACGTGCCGGTGGTGCCTGAGTGTCAGGGCGGTCTTCTGCCGCGATCGCTCCGGCCAACCAATTCCACAACTTGTGGAACTCAGGTGGCGGTGGTTGCCACACGTCGGGCGGTGGGGACACGAGCAGATGCCGCAGTCCGAGGGTGGAAGCCGGCGGGCGTTCAATATGTTGGCTTCGGCCTAGTCTCGGTTGTGGTTGGTGCATGCTAGATGGGAGAGACAAAAAATAACGGCATTAGTACGGGTACAACGATCGAGATCTACGGAATGGCATAAGGGAAATATATAAAAGGTTTACGCTTCCCCTCGCATGGGAGGGGGCTCCTCCAATGGGAGTATCACCATTTTAGCAAGAGGTCTGGTGAGTACGCCTCTTGCTGTCCGCACATCTGCGACACGCACTTTCCCATCGGGTCCTGGATGCGTGTGGGTAGCTCGTCCCAGGCGCCAGTCCTGCGGCGCTAAGTTGTCCTCCCGTATAATGACGAGGTCTCCGGTCTTAAGGTTTTCTTGCACGGTTCGCCACTTGCTGCGTCGCTGGCATTCCAGGAGATACTCCGTTTTACAGCGCGCACTGAATTGCTGAGCCGGTGCACGCAATTTTTGCCACCGGTTCATAATTGAAAGGTATGGAACCGCCTCCTCAGGTTCTGCGGGCGACAACAGAGGTCCACCCATCAGGAAATGGCCTGGGGTTAGCGCCTGTAAATCCGTGGGATCTTCTGAGAGAGCGCTGATGGGCCGAGAGTTGAGACACGCCTCAATCCGAGCTAGAAGAGTCAAGAATTCTTCGAGAGTAAATTTTAGTTGCCCTGCCATGCGTTTAAAGTGGTGCTTGAAACTTTTAACCGCCGCTTCCCAAAGACCCCCCATATGTGGCGCGTGTGGTGGAATGAACTCCCACTCAACCCAATTGAGGGGCTGCCCTGATACGGTTTTCTCCCGCATTTCCCGGAACACCCGCTGGAATTCAAGTTTTAATGCTTTCTCCGCCCCCACAAAGTTCCTGCCGTTATCCGAGTAGATTTTTAATGGGGACCCCCTACGTGAAACAAACCGAGCGGACGCCGCTAAAAACGCCGAAGTACTGAGGTCAGATGTCGCCTCGAGGTGTACTGCTTTTGTAGCAAAGCACACGAATATACAGACATATCCCTTGGTCACCCGGGATGGTCCTGATAGCTCTTTATATCAAACGGCCCTGCAAAGTCTACTCCCGTATAGGTAAATGGCCTGGTACATGTTGTTCGCTCTATGGGGAGAGCCGCCATAATTTGACTCCTTTGACTCTTCTTGAACAACACGCACTAGGACTAGATTTGGGCAGCGGTCTTCGCTCAGTTAATTCTCGATACTCATTTGGGTAGTACATTTGTTAAGCCAACACTATGAGGCGAGTTGTAGTTTCATCAATTTCCCCCCGCGTTATTGGGACCCCTCGATCAAGGGTCACTGCTCAGCCCTTTGGACGACAGTAGCACATGAATCGGCGAACGAAACCTATCACACGCAAAGCTCTAGGTAAGTAGGAGAACCGCAGAATTGGGTCGTCCTTAGAGGACACATATACCATGTGGCACTTAGCAGGGCGTTGCTCTTCCTCAGTCGCGATCAGGGTCTCTTCTAGCAATGGGGGCCAGTGCTCCCTGTCAAGCTGGAGCCATGCTGGTCCTTTCCACCAAAGCGTGTTGTTGAGTAGTCCGTCAGGGGATGCTCCTCTACTTGCCAAATCCGCTGGATTATCTTCAGAGCGGACATGACGCCAGCGATTCACCCCTACCTTATTGGTAATAGTGGTGACTCTATTCGCCACAAATGTCTTCCACAAGTGGGGCGGTTTCCTCAACCATGCTAACACAATCGTGGAGTCAGTCCAACACATCAAGTTTTCGTCCGAGATGTTCAAAAGTGGCTTGAGGGGAGATATGAGTTCCGCCAGCAATGTCGCCCCGCATAATTCTAACCGAGGAAGCGAGACCGTTTTCAAAGGAGCTACCCTCGATTTGGCCACCAGCAGATGTGAGTAGATGGAATCTTGTCCTTTACACCGAACATAGAGGGCTGCCGCGTATGCCAGCTGTGATGCGTCGCAGAACGCGTGAAATTCGATATCGCTATCAGGAGCGGATCGTACCCAGCGAGGTACGCGAATTTGGGAGATTGCTTGATATTGCGATAAAAATTGAGTCCACCTAGTTAAGGTGGCGGGAGTAAGTGGATCATCCCAATTTATTTGATCCAACCAGATTTGCTGCATCAAGATTTTCGTGGTGATGACGATTGGCGCCAACCACCCCGCTGGGTCGAAAAGTTTGGCGATTAACGACAGCACTCTGCGCTTGGTGTATGTCGCCATAAGTGGCAATTCCGCCACATGAAAATAGAACCAGTCCCCCGCGCATTCCATCTAATGCCCAATGTGCTGGTGGCACTAGTCTCCTCTAGTTTGAGAAAATCCTCTCGGAGTAGATGCTCCGGAGGGAGGTTTGCAAGACTGGCTGCACAATTTGCCGCCCACTTACTCATGGAGAAACCCGCTGACCCTAGACTCGCGATCAACTCATCCCGCGTTAGGATGGCTGTGGCCACATCATGGGTGCCGATCAATGCGTCATCCACGTACATTGACCCCGCAACACCCGAGATGCCAACGGAAACCTACTCTCCATATCATCTGCCACTTGCAGTAAGGTCCTTATTGCCAAATAAGGAGCACAGTTCACCCCAAAGGTGACCGTCTTTAATTCATAATCTGAAATCTCAGAATGAGGAGAGTCCCTAAAAACGATTCGCTGATATGGTCTGTGGCGTGGTTCCACCAGGATTTGTCGATACATTTTCTGGATGTCACCGGTGAGCACATAGCGGAACATGCGCCACTGAATAATCAGTCTGGTCAGATCAGCCTGCAGAACTGGCCCAGTATGCAACACGTCATTTAAACTGACTGTGTTGGATGTCGCTTGGGAAGCGTTGAAAACCACTCGAAGTCGAGTGGTGGTGCTCTCGGGTTTGATTACTGCGTGATGGGGCAGATAGTAATGAGGCACCAGAGTTGTTGACGGCGGGGGTACCTTTTCCATGTGATTTAGCATCACATATTCAAGGACCACCGCGTCGTATTTCTGTTTGTCTACTGGGTGCTTGCCCAGTCGAGCTTCATTGAAGTGCCTGTGTCTGCCAACTTCAAACCATTAAGTTTGTTTTCGTCTCCTTCGCTCAACACAAGCGGCGCCAATTCCCCGGTCAAGGTGAGGCATCGTACCGGGACCCGATAGTGAGATGACACGCCTTGGTGACGGTGCCAGCAAGTGTGTTGCTGACCCCCGACACCTGAGCGTGTACTGTGTGTGCCGGCAGCCTAAGGCGCTTGTGGAGGCGGTCTGAAATGAAGGACCCCTCGGAACCGGAGTCTATCAGCGCCCGGGCCCTATACCAAACTCCCTGGTGTTCAATATTTATTAACGCCGTACCCAAAAGAACCCGGTTGGAGAGGCGACCACACGGATGACTCTGACTCGGCCCCGCCTTATCTGCCGGCTGCGAAGTCTGCGAAGTGTGGTACGAGGACTTGGGTACGGCATGAGGTGCCGGGGTAGTGTGCTCATTTTGATTAGAGCGACCCCCAGATGCTGATGGCGGGTGTGGCGTTGAGCCGGTAGGACGACTCTGCCTGGAGTCCGAGTGCAACAGCGTATGGAACCGCTCTTGACAGGTGAAACACGAGAAGGAGCTGGGACAGTTATCCCCCTTGCGAGATGGCGACAGACAATTCACACATAACCCGTGTCGCCGCACCAAATCCCACCGTGCTGAGACAGTGGCAGCCTGGAACGCAAGACAATTTCGCACCGAATGGGTGGTTTGTTTACAAATTTTACACCCCTGTGGGGTGACTTTCGCTTGGTGAGTCTGCACCCGAGCTGAGCGAGACGTGCCTGGCTGAATCCTTGTGTTGGATTGCTGACTGTTCGCTGGTCGGGTCCCCGCTATCGCCTCAAGTGTCCGGAATCGCTGCGACAGAAATGAATCCATTGCCTTCCACTCGGGCACCTCCGAACTCCCCCCCCACGGTTTGTTTCCATAAAGCCAGTGTGACTTCCGGCAGACATCGTGCACACCGGTAGACTAACATAGGGTTCCATGCCACCATATCCACACCGTAAGCAGTCAACGCTGCGATACAGTTGCTGATGTCGCGCTGGAGGCGTTTAATTTCGCCACCATCTTCGCGCTTCACCGGGTCCAGTTCCAATAAGGCCTTCAATTGTACATTGATTTGCTGGCGCTTATTTTCATATCGCTCAAGTAAATGGGCCCACGCCTGCACAAACCCTGCGTCCGTCAAAGGGAGCTTCCCTACGATATCACGTGGTTCGCCCCGAGTTTTTAGAGTAAGGTGATACATCATCTCTACGTTAGAGAGACGCGAGTTATTGATGAATAGTGTGGTAAACATATCCCGAAACGCGGGCCATTGGCCGTAGGTCCCCTCAAACAGAGGAATGTCGCAAGGTGGTACGTGGATGCCAGGTAGCGCAGGAGTCATCGCCTCAACACGCTCGGGGCCAGGTCTCCCTGTCAGCATACCTTCTTGCAGTCCCGCAATTACGACCCGCCCCTTCCTGAAGACGTCGAAACTCGCCTCAAAGCGCTGGGCCACCGAATGCAGAAGTTGGTCCCGCTCCTTGGCCTCGCGTGCTTCCGCTAGCACTTGTGCTTTCGCTACTTTAAGAGCGGCCCACCTCTCATTTAACTCCTCCTCATCGACCCGGAGCGACGATAACGAGTGACTGTCTGTCTGTCGACGCTCAAAGCGGTCGACAAACATCGTCAACTCGTCAGCGGCTGCTATCAACGGGGCCAGCATCTTTCCTGCTTTGCCTGCCCCTGATCGAAGCTCAATGGCGGATCTGTTACGCCACAAAGGGATCTAATCGCTTAACGAATGCAACCAACCAAACTCAAACGCCCCTAAATACCGATGGCGCACACCTCAAATACAAATTGCCTACGCCCCAACCGAAAGTCAATCGACTGCAGGCTCAACCGCTCCCAAAAACACGCCTCTAAAGGCGAGGGCCCCAACAAACACAAATTCAAACGCCCCACTGAACCGGCCCTGTACGGCAGTACGTCACCTGATCGCACTGCCCTACTTTCGTAATTCGAACTCCGCAGCGCCGGCGCCGCCACCGAAACCGTAACGAGAAAGTTCCCAACAAACGCACCAATAAGTCTAAATTAAACAACGGCGCCCGCTGCAGCAGCGAAACCGTTTGCTCTGTCGTGTGTACACCGTACCGCAAGGCAGAGCAACTTAAAGCGGAATGCGCAGAATGAGTGAAGATATGTGTAATGTCTCCACTCTAAAATATGTGCAACTGTCTCTTACTAAATATTCGTTCTTTTTGTTTCTGTTTACGCCACAGTGGCCGACAATTGTCTGCATGAGTTTACACACACCAATTGCATATATTTACGAGCTGGAGTTATTACACATAAATTATAGATTTAAATATATACATAAAAATTATAGAAACAGATCTCCATATATAACTTTTATAATTATATAAAATTATGAACTTACACTCACCTGGTTCCAATCCTGGGTTGAAGGACCATATGTTTACGTCAGTTTATTAATTTAAATATTAATCACTAAGATAAATTGATATTCACAAAAAAAATATATATATATTTTTTTAGCAGATTGCATTGCATTGTTTTATAACTAGAGAACACTAAAAGCTTAGTTGAGATAGGAAAAAGGCTTATATATAGACGATTTAGTAGTTTAAAATAATCAAACAATATACACAGAAGCTAAGTTCGTCGACTGTTACCGGTTGAAGGCTAGTAAAAGAAGAGATCGGGTAATCAGAAAACTCGCCGCTCGTGGCTCGTGATACCACGAGGCGGCTGAATATTTCAGCAAAGGTTGTCCGCCATCCGGTGCTGAATCTGCCGTACCCCGCGATTCAGCAAAGCACAGCTGTGCTTTACTTATCGCAGGGCATGGCAGCTCCAGCACCGGGCGGCGGCGCATATTAGAGGGTTCATGACGGGAACATGCCGCCCCCCTTGCAGTACTGCAATGGAGACCCATGCCGGAACCTCTCCCTCTCCCCCTTAGCCGTGGAGGGTGGTGTGGTGCCCGCGTCCGCATCTGGCACACCTCGGCTTGTGGCACGAGGACGCCATGTGCTTGATCCCGAGGCACCGGAAACACAACGTCCGCCGGATCACATGGTCCCTTCGTCCTTTAGCCGAGAGCGCCAGAAATTGGGTGCAGCCCGCGAGGACGTGGTTTGTACTGCCACACATTTTGCAGCACGTTGATACTGTGGGGTAATGTTGCTCAGCTGGCTTTCCCCCAGTGTCCTGATGTTGAGCGGGACGTCGTGATCCCCCGGTGGAAGGACCCATGGCGAGGACTGGTTTCGTCTCTGTCGACCGTCCAGTGGCGGGGGCTGGTTTCGCCCCTTTCGGGCACGGCAGGAACCAGAGCGGCGGTGGGGAACGTGGCCGGATTCGTGGACCCCGAGGCCGATGTGCCGGTGGTGCCTGAGTGTCAGGGCGGTCTTCTGCCGCGATCGCTCCGGCCAACCAATTCCACAACTTGTGGAACTCAGGTGGCGGTGGTTGCCACACGTCGGGCGGTGGGGACACGAGCAGATGCCGCAGTCCGAGGGTGGAAGCCGGCGGGCGTTCAATATGTTGGCTTCGGCCTAGTCTCGGTTGTGGTTGGTGCATGCTAGATGGGAGAGACAAAAAATAACGGCATTAGTACGGGTACAACGATCGAGATCTACGGAATGGCATAAGGGAAATATATAAAAGGTTTACGCTTCCCCTCGCATGGGAGGGGGCTCCTCCAATGGGAGTATCACCATTTTAGCAAGAGGTCTGGTGAGTACGCCTCTTGCTGTCCGCACATCTGCGACACGCACTTTCCCATCGGGTCCTGGATGCGTGTGGGTAGCTCGTCCCAGGCGCCAGTCCTGCGGCGCTAAGTTGTCCTCCCGTATAATGACGAGGTCTCCGGTCTTAATGTTTTCTTGCACGGTTCGCCACTTGCTGCGTCGCTGGCATTCCAGGAGATACTCCGTTTTACAGCGCGCACTGAATTGCTGAGCCGGTGCACGCAATTTTTGCCACCGGTTCATAATTGAAAGGTATGGAACCGCCTCCTCAGGTTCTGCGGGCGACAACAGAGGTCCACCCATCAGGAAATGGCCTGGGGTCAGCGCCTGTAAATCCGTGGGATCTTCTGAGAGAGCGCTGATGGGCCGAGAGTTGAGACACGCCTCAATCCGAGCTAGAAGAGTCAAGAATTCTTCGAGAGTAAATTTTAGTTGCCCTGCCATGCCTTTAAAGTGGTGCTTGAAACTTTTAACCGCCGCTTCCCAAAGACCCCCCATATGTGGCGCGTGTGGTGGAATGAACTCCCACTCAACCCAATTGAGGGGCTGCCCTGATACGGTTTTCTCCCGCATTTCCCGGAACACCCGCTGGAATTCAAGTTTTAATGCTTTCTCCGCCCCCACAAAGTTCCTGCCGTTATCCGAGTAGATTTTTAATGGGGACCTCCTACGTGAAACAAACCGAGCGGACGCCGCTAAAAACGCCGAAGTACTGAGGTCAGATGTCGCCTCGAGGTGTACTGCTTTTGTAGCAAAGCACACGAATATACGGACATATCCCTTGGTCACCCGGGATGGTCCTGATAGCTCTTTATATCAAACGGCCCTGCAAAGTCTACTCCCGTATAGGTAAATGGCCTGGTACATGTTGTTCGCTCTATGGGGAGAGCCGCCATAATTTGACTCCTTTGACTCTTCTTGAACAACACGCACTAGGACTAGATTTGGGCAGCGGTCTTCGCTCATTTAATTCTCGATACTCATTTGGGTAGTACATTTGTTAAGCCAACACTATGAGGCGAGTTGTAGTTTCATCAATTTCCCCCCGCGTTATTGGGACCCCTCGATCAAGGGTCACTGCTCAGCCCTTTGGACGACAGTAGCACATGAATCGGCGAACGAAACCTATCACACGCAAAGCTCTAGGTAAGTAGGAGAACCGCAGAATTGGGTCGTCCTTAGAGGACACATATACCATGTGGCACTTAGCAGGGCGTTGCTCTTCCTCAGTCGCGATCAGGGTCTCTTCTAGCAATGGGGGCCAGTGCTCCCTGTCAAGCTGGAGCCATGCTGGTCCTTTCCACTAAAGCGTGTTGTTGAGTAGTCCGTCAGGGGATGCTCCTCTACTTGCCAAATCCGCTGGATTATCTTCAGAGCGGACATGACGCCAGCGATTCACCCCTACCTTATTGGTAATAGTGGTGACTCTATTCGCCACAAATGTCTTCCACAAGTGGGGCGGTTTCCTCAACCATGCTAACACAATCGTGGAGTCAGTCCAACATATCAAGTTTTCGTCCGAGATGTTCAAAAGTGGCTTGAGGGGAGATATGAGTTCCGCCAACAATGTCGCCCCGCATAATTCTAACCGAGGAAGCGAGACCGTTTTCAAAGGAGCTACCCTCGATTTGGCCACCAGCAGATGTGAGTAGATGGAATCTTGTCCTTTACACCGAACATAGAGGGCTGCCGCGTATGCCAGCTGTGATGCGTCGCAGAACGCGTGAAATTCGATATCGCTATCAGGAGCGGATCGTACCCAGCGAGGTACGCGAATTTGGGAGATTGCTTGATATTGCGATAAAAATTGAGTCCACCTAGTTAAGGTTGCGGGAGTAAGTGGATCATCCCAATTTATTTGATCCAACCAGATTTGCTGCATCAAGATTTTCGCGGTGATGACGATTGGCGCCAACCACCCCGCTGGGTCGAAAAGTTTGGCGATTAACGACAGCACTCTGCGCTTGGTGTATGTCGCCTCAAGTGGCAATTCCGCCACATGAAAATAGAACCAGTCCCCCGCGCATTCCATCTAATGCCCAATGTGCTGGTGGCACTAGTCTCCTCTAGTTTGAGAAAATCCTCTCGGAGTAGATGCTCCGGAGGGAGGTTTGCAAGACTGGCTGCACAATTTGCCGCCCACTTACTCATGGAGAAACCCGCTGACCCTAGACTCGCGATCAACTCATCCCGCGTTAGGATGGCTGTGACCACATCATGGGTGCCGATCAATGCGTCATCCACGTACATTGACCCCGCAATACCCGAGATGCCAACGGAAACGTACTCTCCATATCATCTGCCACTTGCAGTAAGGTCCTTATTGCCAAATAAGGAGCACAGTTCACCCCAAAGGTGACCGTCTTTAATTCATCATCTGAAATCTCAGAATGAGGAGAGTCCCTAAAAACGATTCGCTGATATGGTCTGTGGCGTGGTTCCACCAGGATTTGTCGATACATTTTCTGGATGTCACCGGTGAGCACATAGCGGAACATGTGCCACTGAATAATCAGTCTGGTCAGATCAGCCTGCAGAACTGGCCCAGTATGCAACACGTCATTTAAACTGACTGTGTTGGATGTCGCTTGGGAAGCGTTGAAAACCACTCGAAGTCAAGTGGTGGTGCTCTCGGGTTTGATTACTGCGTGATGGGGCAGATAGTAATGAGGCACCAGAGTTGTTGACGGCGGGGGTACCTTTTCCATGTGATTTAGCATCACATATTCAAGGACCACCGCGTCGTATTTCTGTTTGTCTACTGGGTGCTTGCCCAGTCGAGCTTCATTGCGTTCAAACTGCCGAAGGGCAATGTGGCGTGACGCTCCTAAAGATTTGTGTGGTACAAAATCATGCTTGAACGGGAGCGAGACTATATGTCGCCCCGAAGTATCCCGGCGCGTGGTCCGGGCATACAAATCCAGACACTCTTGGTCAGGTTGAGATAGCTGCCGCTCACGAGGGGGCTCTTCGATTTCCCAAAATCGCCTCAAAATGCTATCAAGCGACGCGGACTCGGACATCCGGACACGTGTTGTGAATGCGGAGACTCGCTCAGCAGGCAGAGGTCCAGTAAGGATCCAGCCAAAACCTGTATCCTGCGCAAGTAATGACCCAACGATATTCCGATGCAACCCACCCAGCAAAATTTGAGGATATAGATCCCCCCCTAACAACAAATCGATTTGGGTTGAGTGTGAAGTGCCTGTGTCTGCCAACTTCAAACCATTAAGTTTGTTTTCGTCTCCTTCGCTCAACACAAGCGGCGCCAATTCCCCGGTCAAGGTGGGCAACACCAACGCCGCCACCCGTAGGCGGACAGAGGCATCGTACCGGGACCCGATAGTGAGATGACACGCCTTGGTGACGGTGCCAGCAAGTGTGTTGCTGACCCCCGACACCTGAGCGTGTACTGTGTGTGCCGGCAGCCTAAGGCGCTTGTGGAGGCGGTCTGAAATGAAGGACCCCTCGGAACCGGAGTCTATCAGCGCCCGGGCCCTATACCAAACTCCCTGGTGTTCAATATTTATTAACGCCGTACCCAAAAGAACCCGGTTGGAGAGGCGACCACACGGATGACTTTGACTCGGCCCCGCCTTATCTGCCGGCTGCGAAGTCTGCGAAGTGTGGTACGAGGACTTGGGTACGGCATGAGGTGCCGGGGTAGTGTGCTCAATTTGATTACAGCGACCCCCAGATGCTGATGGCGGGTGTGGCGTTGAGCCGGTAGGACGACTCTGCCTGGAGTCCGAGTGCAACAGCGTATGGAACCGCTCTTGACAGGTGAAACACGAGAAGGAGCTGGGACAGTTATCCCCCTTGCGAGATGGCGACAGACAATTCACACATAACCCGTGTCGCCGCACCAAATCCCACCGTGCTGAGACAGTGGCAGCCTGGAACGCAATACAATTTCGCACCGAATGGGTGGTTTGTTTACAAATTTTACACCCCTGTGGGGTGACTTTCGCTTGGTGAGTCTGCACCCGAGCTGAGCGAGACGTGCCTGGCTGAATCCTTGTGTTGGATTGCTGACTGTTCGCTGGTCGGGTCCCCGCTATCGCCTCAAGTGTCCGGAATCGCTGCGACAGAAATGAATCCATTGCCTTCCACTCGGGCACCTCCGAACTCCCCCCCCACGGTTTGTTTCCATAAAGCCAGTGTGACTTCCGGCAGACATCGTGCACACCGGTAGACTAACATAGGGTTCCATGCCACCATATCCACACCGTAAGCAGTCAACGCTGCGATACAGTTGCTGATGTCGCGCTGGAGGCGTTTAATTTCGCCACCATCTTCGCGCTTCACCGGGTCCAGTTCCAATAAGGCCTTCAATTGTACATTGATTTGCTGGCGCTTATTTTCATATCGCTCAAGTAAATGGGCCCACGCCTGCACAAACCCTGCGTCCGTCAAAGGGAGCTTCCCTACGATATCACGTGGTTCGCCCCGAGTTTTTAGAGTAAGGTGATACATCATCTCTACGTTAGAGAGACGCGAGTTATTGATGAATAGTGTGGTAAACATATCCCGAAACGCGGGCCATTGGCCGTAGGTCCCCTCAAACAGAGGAATGTCGCAAGGTGGTACGTGGATGCCAGGTAGCGCAGGAGTCATCGCCTCAACACGCTCGGGGCCAGGTCTCCCTGTCAGCATACCTTCTTGCAGTCCCGCAATTACGACCCGCCCCTTCCTGAAGACGTCGAAACTCGCCTCAAAGCGCTGGGCCACCGAATGCAGAAGTTGGTCCCGCTCCTTGGCCTCGCGTGCTTCCGCTAGCACTTGTGCTTTCGCTACTTTAAGAGCGGCCCACCTCTCATTTAACTCCTCCTCATCGACCCGGAGCGACGATAACGAGTGACTGTCTGTCTGTCGACGCTCAAAGCGGTCGACAAACATCGTCAACTCGTCAGCGGCTGCTATCAACGGGGCCAGCATCTTTCCTGCTTTGCCTGCCCCTGATCGAAGCTCAATGGCGGATCTGTTACGCCACAAAGGGATCTAATCGCTTAACGAATGCAACCAACCAAACTCAAACGCCCCTAAATACCGATGGCGCACACCTCAAATACAAATTGCCTACGCCCCAACCGAAAGTCAATCGACTGCAGGCTCAACCGCTCCCAAAAACACGCCTCTAAAGGCGAGGGCCCCAACAAACACAAATTCAAACGCCCCACTGAACCGGCCCTGTACGGCAGTACGTCACCTGATCGCACTGCCCTACTTTCGTAATTCGTACTCCGCAGCGCCGGCGCCGCCACCGAAACCGTAACGAGAAAGTTCCCAACAAACGCACCAATAAGTCTAAATTAAACAACGGCGCCCGCTGCAGCAGCGAAACCGTTTGCTCTGTCGTGTGTACACCGTACCGCAAGGCAGAGCAACTTAAAGCGGAATGCGCAGAATGAGTGAAGATATGTGTAATGTCTCCACTCTAAAATATGTGCAACTGTCTCTTACTAAATATTCGTTCTTTTTGTTTCTGTTTACGCCACAGTGGCCGACAATTGTCTGCATGAGTTTACACACACCAATTGCATATATTTACGAGCTGGAGTTATTACACATAAATTATAGATTTAAATATGTACATAAAAATTATAGAAATAGATCTCCATATATAACTTTTATAATTATATAAAATTATGAACTTACACTCACCTGGTTCCAATCCTGGGTTGAAGGACCATATGTTTACGTCAGTTTATTAATTTAAATATTAATCACTAAGATAAATTGATATTCACAAAAAAAATATATATATATTTTTTTAGCAGATTGCATTGCATTGTTTTATAACTAGAGAACACTAAAAGCTTAGTTGAGATAGGAAAAAGGCTTATATATAGACGATTTAGTAGTTTAAACTAATCAAACAATATACACAGAAGCTAAGTTCGTCGACTGTTACCGGTTGAAGGCTAGTAAAAGAAGAGATCGGGTAATCAGAAAACTCGCCGCTCGTGGCTCGTGATACCACGAGGCGGCTGAATATTTCAGCAAAGGTTGTCCGCCATCCGGTGCTGAATCTGCCGTACCCCGCGATTCAGCAAAGCACAGCTGTGCTTTACTTATCGCAGGGCATGGCAGCTCCAGCACCGGGCGGCGGCGCATATTAGAGGGTTCATGACGGGAACATGCCGCCCCCCTTGCAGTACTGCAATGGAGACCCATGCCGGAACCTCTCCCTCTCCCCCTTAGCCGTGGAGGGTGGTGTGGTGCCCGCGTCCGCATCTGGCACACCTCGGCTTGTGGCACGAGGACGCCATGTGCTTGATCCCGAGGCACCGGAAACACAACGTCCGCCGGATCACATGGTCCCTTCGTCCTTTAGCCGAGAGCGCCAGAAATTGGGTGCAGCCCGCGAGGACGTGGTTTGTACTGCCACACATTTTGCAGCACGTTGATACTGTGGGGTAATGTTGCTGAGCTGGCTTTCCCCCAGTGTCCTGATGTTGAGCGGGACGTCGTGATCCACCGGTGGAAGGACCCATGGCGAGGACTGGTTTCGTCTCTGTCGACCGTCCAGTGGCGGCGGCTGGTTTCGCCCCTTTCGGGCACGGCAGGAACCAGAGCGGCGGTGGGGAACGTGACCGGATTCGTGGACCCCGAGGCCGACGTGCCGGTGGTGCCTGAGTGTCAGGGCGGTCTTCTGCCGCGATCGCTCCGGCCAACCAATTCCACAACTTGTGGAACTCAGGTGGCGGTGGTTGCCACACGTCGGGCGGTGGGGACACGAGCAGATGCCGCAGTCCGAGGGTGGAAGCCGGCGGGCGTTCAATATGTTGGCTTCGGCCTAGTCTCGGTTGTGGTTGGTGCATGCTAGATGGGAGAGACAAAAAATAACGGCATTAGTACGGGTACAACGATCGAGATCTACGGAATGGCATAAGGGAAATATATAAAAGGTTTACGCTTCCCCTCGCATGGGAGGGGGCTCCTCCAATGGGAGTATCACCATTTTAGCAAGAGGTCTGGTGAGTACGCCTCTTGCTGTCCGCACATCTGCGACACGCACTTTCCCATCGGGTCCTGGATGCGTGTGGGTAGCTCGTCCCAGGCGCCAGTCCTGCGGCGCTAAGTTGTCCTCCCGTATAATGACGAGGTCTCCGGTCTTAAGGTTTTCTTGCACGGTTCGCCACTTGCTGCGTCGCTGGCATTCCAGGAGATACTCCGTTTTACAGCGCGCACTGAATTGCTGAGCGAGTTCACGCAATTTTTGCCACCGGTTCATAATTGAAAGGTATGGAACCGCCTCCTCAGGTTCTGCGGGCGACAACAGAGGTCCACCCATCAGGAAATGGCCTGGGGTTAGCGCCTGTAAATCCGTGGGATCTTCTGAGAGAGCGCTGATGGGCCGAGAGTTGAGACACGCCTCAATCCGAGCTAGAAGAGTCAAGAATTCTTCGAGAGTAAATTTTAGTTGCCCTGCCATGCGTTTAAAGTGGTGCTTGAAACTTTTAACCGCCGCTTCCCAAAGACCCCCCATATGTGGCGCGTGTGGTGGAATGAACTCCCACTCAACCCGATTGAGGGGCTGCCCTGATACGGTTTTCTCCCGCATTTCCCGGAACACCCGCTGGAATTCAAGTTTTAATGCTTTCTCCGCCCCCACAAAGTTCCTGCCGTTATCCGAGTAGATTTTTAATGGGGACCCCCTACGTGAAACAAACCGAGCGGACGCCGCTAAAAACGCCGAAGTACTGAGGTCAGATGTCGCCTCGAGGTGTACTGCTTTTGTAGCAAAGCACACGAATATACAGACATATCCCTTGGTCACCCGGGATGGTCCTGATAGCTCTTTATATCAAACGGCCCTGCAAAGTCTACTCCCGTATAGGTAAATGGCCTGGTACATGTTGTTCGCTCTATGGGGAGAGCCGCCATAATTTGACTCCTTTGACTCTTCTTGAACAACACGCACTATGACTAGATTTGGGCAGCGGTCTTCGCTCAGTTAATTCTCGATACTCATTTGGGTAGTACATTTGTTAAGCCAACACTGCAAGGCGAGTTGTAGTTTCATCAATTTCCCCCCGCGTTATTGGGACCCCTCGATCAAGGGTCACTGCTCGGCCCTTTGGACGACAGTAGCACATGAATCGGCGAACGAAACCTATCACACGCAAAGCTCTAGGTAAGTAGGAGAACCGCAGAATTGGGTCGTCCTTAGAGGACACATATACCATGTGGCACTTAGCAGGGCGTTGCTCTTCCTCAGTCGCGATCAGGGTCTCTTCTAGCAATGGGGGCCAGTGCTCCCTGTCAAGATGGAGCCATGCTGGTCCTTTCCACTAAAGCGTGTTGTTGAGTAGTCCGTCAGGGGATGCTCCTCTACTTGCCAAATCCGCTGGATTATCTTCAGAGCGGACATGACGCCAGCGATTCATCCCTACCTTATTGGTAATAGTGGTGACTCTATTCGCCACAAATGTCTTCCACAAGTGGGGCGGTTTCCTCAACCATGCTAACACAATCGTGGAGTCAGTCCAACATATCAAGTTTTCGTCCGAGATGTTCAAAAGTGGCTTGAGGGGAGATATGAGTTCCGCCAACAATGTCGCCCCGCATAATTCTAACCGAGGAAGCGAGACCGTTTTCAAAGGAGCTACCCTCGATTTGGCCACCAGCAGATGTGAGTAGATGGAATCTTGTCCTTTACACCGAACATAGAGGGCTGCCGCGTATGCCAGCTGTGATGCGTCGCAGAACGCGTGAAATTCGATATCGCTATCATGAGCGGATCGTACCCAGCGAGGTACGCGAATTTGGGAGATTGCTTGATATTGCGATAAAAATTGAGTCCACCTAGTTAAGGTGGCGGGAGTAAGTGGATCATCCCAATTTATTTGATCCAACCAGATTTTCTGCATCAAGATTTTCGCGCTGATGACGATTGGCGCCAACCACCCCGCTGGGTCGAAAAGTTTGGCGATTAACGACAGCACTCTGTGCTTGGTGTATGTCGCCTCAAGTGGCAATTCCGCCACATGAAAATAGAACCAGTCCCCCGCGCATTCCATCTAATGCCCAATGTGCTGGTGGCACTAGTCTCCTCTAGTTTGAGAAAATCCTCTCGGAGTAGATGCTCCGGAGGGAGGTTCGCAAGACTGGCTGCACAATTTGCCGCCCACTTTCTCATGGAGAAACCCGCTGACCCTAGACTCGCGATCAACTCATCCCGCGTTAGGATGGCTGTGGCCACATCATGGGTGCCGATCAATGCGTCATCCACGTACATTGACCCCGCAACACCCGAGATGCCAACGGAAACCTACTCTCCATATCATCTGCCACTTGCAGTAAGGTCCTTATTGCCAAATAAGGAGCACAGTTCACCCCAAAGGTGACCGTCTTTAATTCATAATCTATAATCCCTAAAAACGATTCGCTGATATGGTCTGTGGCGTGGTTCCACCAGGATTTGTCGATACATTTTCTGGATGTCACCGGTGAGCACATAGCGGAACATGTGCCACTGAATAATCAGTCTGGTCAGATTAGCCTGCAGAACTGGCCCAGTATGCAACACGTCATTTAAACTGACTGTGTTGGATGTCGCTTGGGAAGCGTTGAAAACCACTCGAAGTCAAGTGGTGGTGCTCTCGGGTTTGATTACTGCGTGATGGGGCAGATAGTAATGAGGCACCAGAGTTGTTGACGGCGGGGGTACCTTTTCCATGTGATTTAGCATCACATATTCAAGGACCACCGCGTCGTATTTCTGTTTGTCTACTGGGTGCTTGCCCAGTCGAGCTTCATTGCGTTCAAACTGCCGAAGGGCAATGTGGCGTGACGCTCCTAAAGATTTGTGTGGTACAAAATCATGCTTGAACGGGAGCGAGACTATATGTCGCCCCGAAGTATCCCGGCGCGTGGTCCGGGCATACAAATCCAGACACTCTTGGTCAGGTTGAGATAGCTGCCGCTCACGAGGGGGCTCTTCGATTTCCCAAAATCGCCTCAAAATGCTATCAAGCGACGCGGACTCGGACATCCGGACACGTGTTGTGAATGCGGAGACTCGCTCAGCAGGCAGAGGTCCAGTAAGGATCCAGCCAAAACCTGTATCCTGCGCAAGTAATGACCCAACGATATTCCGATGCAACCCACCCAGCAAAATTTGAGGATATAGATCCCCCCCTAACAACAAATCGATTTGGGTTGAGTGTGAAGTGCCTGTGTCTGCCAACTTCAAACCATTAAGTTTGTTTTCGTCTCCTTCGCTCAACACAAGCGGCGCCAATTCCCCGGTCAAGGTGGGCAACACCAACGCCGCCACCCGTAGGCGGACAGAGGCATCGTACCGGGACCCGATAGTGAGATGACACGCCTTGGTGACGGTGCCAGCAAGTGTGTTGCTGACCCCCGACACCTGAGCGTGTACTGTGTGTGCCGGCAGCCTAAGGCGCTTGTGGAGGCGGTCTGAAATGAAGGACCCCTCGGAACCGGAGTCTATCAGCGCCCGGGCCCTATACCAAACTCCCTGGTGTTCAATATTTATTAACGCCGTACCCAAAAGAACCCGGTTGGAGAGGCGACCACACGGATGACTTTGACTCGGCCCCGCCTTATCTGCCGGCTGCGAAGTCTGCGAAGTGTGGTACGAGGACTTGGGTACGGCATGAGGTGCCGGGGTAGTGTGCTCAATTTGATTACAGCAACCCCCAGATGCTGATGGCGGGTGTGGCGTTGAGCCGGTAGGACGACTCTGCCTGGAGTCCGAGTGCAACAGCGTATGGAACCGCTCTTGACAGGTGAAACACGAGAAGGAGCTGGGACAGTTATCCCCCTTGCGAGATGGCGACAGACAATTCACACATAACCCGTGTCGCCGCACCAAATCCCACCGTGCTGAGACAGTGGCAGCCTGGAACGCAATACAATTTCGCACCGAATAAGTGGTTTGTTTACAAATTTTACACCCCTGTGGGGTGACTTTCGCTTGGTGAGTCTGCACCCGAGCTGAGCGAGACGTGCCTGGCTGAATCCTTGTGTTGGATTGCTGACTGTTCGCTGGTCGGGTCCCCGCTATCGCCTCAAGTGTCCGGAATCGCTGCGACAGAAATGAATCCATTGCCTTCCACTCGGGCACCTCCGAACTCCCCCCCCACGGTTTGTTTCCATAAAGCCAGTGTGACTTCCGGCAGACATCGTGCACACCGGTAGACTAACATAGGGTTCCATGCCACCATATCCACACCGTAAGCAGTCAACGCTGCGATACAGTTGCTGATGTCGCGCTGGAGGCGTTTAATTTCGCCACCATCTTCGCGCTTCACCGGGTCCAGTTCCAATAAGGCCTTCAATTGTACATTGATTTGCTGGCGCTTATTTTCATATCGCTCAAGTAAATGGGCCCACGCCTGCACAAACCCTGCGTCCGTCAAAGGGAGCTTCCCTACGATATCACGTGGTTCGCCCCGAGTTTTTAGAGTAAGGTGATACATCATCTCTACGTTAGAGAGACGCGAGTTATTGATGAATAGTGTGGTAAACATATCCCGAAACGCGGGCCATTGGCCGTAGGTCCCCTCAAACAGAGGAATGTCGCAAGGTGGTACGTGGATGCCAGGTAGCGCAGGAGTCATCGCCTCAACACGCTCGGGGCCAGGTCTCCCTGTCAGCATACCTTCTTGCAGTCCCGCAATTACGACCCGCCCCTTCCTGAAGACGTCGAAACTCGCCTCAAAGCGCTGGGCCACCGAATGCAGAAGTTGGTCCCGCTCCTTGGCCTCGCGTGCTTCCACTAGCACTTGTGCTTTCGCTACTTTAAGAGCGGCCCACCTCTCATTTAACTCCTCCTCATCGACCCGGAGCGACGATAACGAGTGACTGTCTGTCTGTCGACGCTCAAAGCGGTCGACAAACATCGTCAACTCGTCAGCGGCTGCTATCAACGGGGCCAGCATCTTTCCTGCTTTGCCTGCCCCTGATCGAAGCTCAATGGCGGATCTGTTACGCCACAAAGGGATCTAATCGCTTAACGAATGCAACCAACCAAACTCAAACGCCCCTAAATACCGATGGCGCACACCTCAAATACAAATTGCCTACGCCCCAACCGAAAGTCAATCGACTGCAGGCTCAACCGCTCCCAAAAACACGCCTCTAAAGGCGAGGGCCCCAACAAACACAAATTCAAACGCCCCACTGAACCGGCCCTGTACGGCAGTACGTCACCTGATCGCACTGCCCTACTTTCGTAATTCGTACTCCGCAGCGCCGGCGCCGCCACCGAAACCGTAACGAGAAAGTTCCCAACAAACGCACCAATAAGTCTAAATTAAACAACGGCGCCCGCTGCAGCAGCGAAACCGTTTGCTCTGTCGTGTGTACACCGTACCGCAAGGCAGAGCAACTTAAAGCGGAATGCGCAGAATGAGTGAAGATATGTGTAATGTCTCCACTCTAAAATATGTGCAACTGTCTCTTACTAAATATTCGTTCTTTTTGTTTCTGTTTACGCCACAGTGGCCGACAATTGTCTGCATGAGTTTACACACACCAATTGCATATATTTACGAGCTGGAGTTATTACACATAAATTATAGATTTAAATATGTACATAAAAATTATAGAAATAGATCTCCATATATAACTTTTATAATTATATAAAATTATGAACTTACACTCACCTGGTTCCAATCCTGGGTTGAAGGACCATATGTTTACGTCAGTTTATTAATTTAAATATTAATCACTAAGATAAATTGATATTCACAAAAAAAATATATATATATTTTTTTAGCAGATTGCATTGCATTGTTTTATAACTAGAGAACACTAAAAGCTTAGTTGAGATAGGAAAAAGGCTTATATATAGACGATTTAGTAGTTTAAACTAATCAAACAATATACACAGAAGCTAAGTTCGTCGACTGTTACCGGTTGAAGGCTAGTAAAAGAAGAGATCGGGTAATCAGAAAACTCGCCGCTCGTGGCTCGTGATACCACGAGGCGGCTGAATATTTCAGCAAAGGTTGTCCGCCATCCGGTGCTGAATCTGCCGTACCCCGCGATTCAGCAAAGCACAGCTGTGCTTTACTTATCGCAGGGCATGGCAGCTCCAGCACCGGGCGGCGGCGCATATTAGAGGGTTCATGACGGGAACATGCCGCCCCCCTTGCAGTACTGCAATGGAGACCCATGCCGGAACCTCTCCCTCTCCCCCTTAGCCGTGGAGGGTGGTGTGGTGCCCGCGTCCGCATCTGGCACACCTCGGCTTGTGGCACGAGGACGCCATGTGCTTGATCCCGAGGCACCGGAAACACAACGTCCGCCGGATCACATGGTCCCTTCGTCCTTTAGCCGAGAGCGCCAGAAATTGGGTGCAGCCCGCGAGGACGTGGTTTGTACTGCCACACATTTTGCAGCACGTTGATACTGTGGGGTAATGTTGCTGAGCTGGCTTTCCCCCAGTGTCCTGATGTTGAGCGGGACGTCGTGATCCACCGGTGGAAGGACCCATGGCGAGGACTGGTTTCGTCTCTGTCGACCGTCCAGTGGCGGCGGCTGGTTTCGCCCCTTTCGGGCACGGCAGGAACCAGAGCGGCGGTGGGGAACGTGACCGGATTCGTGGACCCCGAGGCCGACGTGCCGGTGGTGCCTGAGTGTCAGGGCGGTCTTCTGCCGCGATCGCTCCGGCCAACCAATTCCACAACTTGTGGAACTCAGGTGGCGGTGGTTGCCACACGTCGGGCGGTGGGGACACGAGCAGATGCCGCAGTCCGAGGGTGGAAGCCGGCGGGCGTTCAATATGTTGGCTTCGGCCTAGTCTCGGTTGTGGTTGGTGCATGCTAGATGGGAGAGACAAAAAATAACGGCATTAGTACGGGTACAACGATCGAGATCTACGGAATGTAATAAGGGAAATATATAAAAGGTTTACGCTTCCCCTCGCATGGGAGGGGGCTCCTCCAATGGGAGTATCACCATTTTAGCAAGAGGTCTGGTGAGTACGCCTCTTGCTGTCCGCACATCTGCGACACGCACTTTCCCATCGGGTCCTGGATGCGTGTGGGTAGCTCGTCCCAGGCGCCAGTCCTGCGGCGCTAAGTTGTCCTCCCGTATAATGACGAGGTCTCCGGTCTTAAGGTTTTCTTGCACGGTTCGCCACTTGCTGCGTCGCTGGCATTCCAGGAGATACTCCGTTTTACAGCGCGCACTGAATTGCTGAGCCGGTGCACGCAATTTTTGCCACCGGTTCATAATTGAAAGGTATGGAACCGCCTCCTCAGGTTCTGCGGGCGACAACAGAGGTCCACCCATCAGGAAATGGCCTGGGGTCAGCGCCTGTAAATCCGTGGGATCTTCTGAGAGAGCGCTGATGGGCCGAGAGTTGAGACACGCCTCAATCCGAGCTAGAAGAGTCAAGAATTCTTCGAGAGTAAATTTTAGTTGCCCTGCCATGCGTTTAAAGTGGTGCTTGAAACTTTTAACCGCCGCTTCCCAAAGACCCCCCATATGTGGCGCGTGTGGTGGAATGAACTCCCACTCAACCCAATTGAGGGGCTGCCCTGATACGGTTTTCTCCCGCATTTCCCGGAACACCCGCTGGAATTCAAGTTTTAATGCTTTCTCCGCCCCCACAAAGTTCCTGCCGTTATCCGAGTAGATTTTTAATGGGGACCCCCTACGTGAAACAAACCGAGCGGACGCCGCTAAAAACGCCGAAGTACTGAGGTCAGATGTCGCCTCGAGGTGTACTGCTTTTGTAGCAAAGCACACGAATATACAGACATATCCCTTGGTCACCCGGGATGGTCCTGATAGCTCTTTATATCAAACGGCCCTGCAAAGTCTACTCCCGTATAGGTAAATGGCCTGGTACATGTTGTTCGCTCTATGGGGAGAGCCGCCATAATTTGACTCCTTTGACTCTTCTTGAACAACACGCACGTCTTACACTGCAGGATCGTGCTTTTGATGAGCGTCTTCGCTCTCGGGATCCAATATTGGGTTCGGATTAAACGCAACATTAATTGATTCCCCCCGTGGAGGGACACCTCATGGATGAATTTCACCACCAGGCGGGTGAAGTGACTATAGTAGGGTAGGATGATGGGGTGCCGCTCGGAGAATGGCAACTGGGTAGTCAAAGCGAGCCTTCCGTTGACGCGCAGGGTCCCGTCCGAATGGATGAAGGGGTTCAAACTAAGGATAGGACTAGATTTGGGCAGCGGTCTTCGCTCAGTTAATTCTCAATACTCATTTGGGTAGTACATTTGTTAAGCCAACACTATGAGGCGAGTTGTAGTTTCATCAATTTCCCCCCGCGTTATTGGGACCCCTCGATCAAGGGTCACTGCTCGGCCCTTTGGACGACAGTAGCACATGAATCGGCGAACGAAACCTATCACACGCAAAGCTCTAGGTAAGTAGGAGAACCGCAGAATTGGGTCGTCCTTAGAGGACACATATACCATGTGGCACTTAGCAGGGCGTTGCTCTTCCTCAGTCGCGATCAGGGTCTCTTCTAGCAATGGGGGCCAGTGCTCCCTGTCAAGCTGGAGCCATGCTGGTCCTTTCCACCAAAGCGTGTTGTTGAGTAGTCCGTCAGGGGATGCTCCTCTACTTGCCAAATCCGCTGGATTATCTTCAGAGCGGACATGACGCCAGCGATTCACCCCTACCTTATTGGTAATAGTGGTGACTCTATTCGCCACAAATGTCTTCCACAAGTGGGGCGGTTTCCTCAACCATGCTAACACAATCGTGGAGTCAGTCCAACACATAAAGTTTTCGTCCGAGATGTTCGTATCGTATTTCGTTCGTATGTTCGATCGTACCCAGCGAGGTACGCGAATTTGGGAGATTGCTTGATATTGCGATAAAAATTGAGTCCACCTAGTTAAGGTGGCGGGAGTAAGTGGATCATCCCAATTTATTTGATCCAACCAGATTTGCTGCATCAAGATTTTCGCGGTGATGACGATTGGCGCCAACCACCCCGCTGGGTCGAAAAGTTTGGCGATTAACGACAGCACTCTGCGCTTGGTGTATGTCGCCTCAAGTGGCAATTCCGCCACATGAAAATAGAACCAGTCCCCCGCGCATTCCATCTAATGCCCAATGTGCTGGTGGCACTAGTCTCCTCTAGTTTGAGAAAATCCTCTCGGAGTAGATGCTCCGGAGGGAGGTTTGCAAGACTGGCTGCACAATTTGCCGCCCACTTACTCATGGAGAAACCCGCTGACCCTAGACTCGCGATCAACTCATCCCGCGTTAGGATGGCTGTGGCCACATCATGGGTGCCGATCAATGCGTCATCCACGTACATTGACCCCGCAACACCCGAGATGCCAACGGAAACCTACTCTCCATATCATCTGCCACTTGCAGTAAGGTCCTTATTGCCAAATAAGGAGCACAGTTCACCCCAAAGGTGACCGTCTTTAATTCATAATCTATAATCCCTAAAAACGATTCGCTGATATGGTCTGTGGCGTGGTTCCACCAGGATTTGTCGATACATTTTCTGGATGTCACCGGTGAGCACATAGCGGAACATGTGCTACTGAATAATCAGTCTGGTCAGATCAGCCTGCAGAACTGGCCCAGTATGCAACACGTCATTTAAACTGACTGTGTTGGATGTCGCTTGGGAAGCGTTGAAAACCACTCGAAGTCAAGTGGTGGTGCTCTCGGGTTTGATTACTGCGTGATGGGGCAGATAGTAATGAGGCACCAGAGTTGTTGACGGCGGGGGTACCTTTTCCATGTGATTTAGCATCACATATTCAAGGACCACCGCGTCGTATTTCTGTTTGTCTACTGGGTGCTTGCCCAGTCGAGCTTCATTGCGTTCAAACTGCCGAAGGGCAATGTGGCGTGACGCTCCTAAAGATTTGTGTGGTACAAAATCATGCTTGAACGGGAGCGAGACTATATGTCGCCCCGAAGTATCCCGGCGCGTGGTCCGGGCATACAAATCCAGACACTCTTGGTCAGGTTGAGATAGCTGCCGCTCACGAGGGGGCTCTTCGATTTCCCAAAATCGCCTCAAAATGCTATCAAGCGACGCGGACTCGGACATCCGGACACGTGTTGTGAATGCGGAGACTCGCTCAGCAGGCAGAGGTCCAGTAAGGATCCAGCCAAAACCTGTATCCTGCGCAAGTAATGACCCAACGATATTCCGATGCAACCCACCCAGCAAAATTTGAGGATATAGATCCCCCCCTAACAACAAATCGATTTGGGTTGAGTGTGAAGTGCCTGTGTCTGCCAACTTCAAACCATTAAGTTTGTTTTCGTCTCCTTCGCTCAACACAAGCGGCGCCAATTCCCCGGTCAAGGTGGGCAACACCAACGCCGCCACCCGTAGGCGGACAGAGGCATCGTACCGGGACCCGATAGTGAGATGACACGCCTTGGTGACGGTGCCAGCAAGTGTGTTGCTGACCCCCGACACCTGAGCGTGTACTGTGTGTGCCGGCAGCCTAAGGCGCTTGTGGAGGCGGTCTGAAATGAAGGACCCCTCGGAACCGGAGTCTATCAGCGCCCGGGCCCTATACCAAACTCCCTGGTGTTCAATATTTATTAACGCCGTACCCAAAAGAACCCGGTTGGAGAGGCGACCACACGGATGACTTTGACTCGGCCCCGCCTTATCTGCCGGCTGCGAAGTCTGCGAAGTGTGGTACGAGGACTTGGGTACGGCATGAGGTGCCGGGGTAGTGTGCTCAATTTGATTACAGCGACCCCCAGATGCTGATGGCGGGTGTGGCGTTGAGCCGGTAGGACGACTCTGCCTGGAGTCCGAGTGCAACAGCGTATGGAACCGCTCTTGACAGGTGAAACACGAGAAGGAGCTGGGACAGTTATCCCCCTTGCGAGATGGCGACAGACAATTCACACATAACCCGTGTCGCCGCACCAAATCCCACCGTGCTGAGACAGTGGCAGCCTGGAACGCAAGACAATTTCGCACCGAATGGGTGGTTTGTTTACAAATTTTACACCCCTGTGGGGTGACTTTCGCTTGGTGAGTCTGCACCCGAGCTGAGCGAGACGTGCCTGGCTGAATCCTTGTGTTGGATTGCTGACTGTTCGCTGGTCGGGTCCCCGCTATCGCCTCAAGTGTCCGGAATCGCTGCGACAGAAATGAATCCATTGCCTTTCACTCGGGCACTTCCGAACTCCCCCCCCACGGTTTGTTTCCATAAAGCCAGTGTGACTTCCGGCAGACATCGTGCGCACAGGTAGACTAACATAGGGTTCCATGCCACCATATCCACCCCGTAAGCAGTCAACGCTGCGATACAGTTGCTGATGTCGCGCTGGAGGCGTTTAATTTCGCCACCATCTTCGCGCTTCACCGGGTCCAGTTCCAATAAGGCCTTCAATTGTACATTGATTTGCTGGCGCTTATTTTCATATCGCTCAAGTAAATGGGCCCACGCCTGCACAAACCCTGCGTCCGTCAAAGGGAGCTTCCCTACGATATCACGTGGTTCGCCCCGAGTTTTTAGAGTAAGGTGATACATCATCTCTACGTTAGAGAGACGCGAGTTATTGATGAATAGTGTGGTAAACATATCCCGAAACGCGGGCCATTGGCCGTAGGTCCCCTCAAACAGAGGAATGTCGCAAGGTGGTACGTGGATGCCAGGTAGCGCAGGAGTCATCGCCTCAACACGCTCGGGGCCAGGTCTCCCTGTCAGCATACCTTTTTGCAGTCCCGCAATTACGACCCGCCCCTTCCTGAAGACGTCGAAACTCGCCTCAAAGCGCTGGGCCACCGAATGCAGAAGTTGGTCCCGCTCCTTGGCCTCGCGTGCTTCCGCTAGCACTTGTGCTTTCGCTACTTTAAGAGCGGCCCACCTCTCATTTAACTCCTCCTCATCGACCCGGAGCGACGATAACGAGTGACTGTCTGTCTGTCGACGCTCAAAGCGGTCGACAAACATCGTCAACTCGTCAGCGGCTGCTATCAACGGGGCCAGCATCTTTCCTGCTTTGCCTGCCCCTGATCGAAGCTCAATGGCGGATCTGTTACGCCACAAAGGGATCTAATCGCTTAACGAATGCAACCAACCAAACTCAAACGCCCCTAAATACCGATGGCGCACACCTCAAATACAAATTGCCTACGCCCCAACCGAAAGTCAATCGACTGCAGGCTCAACCGCTCCCAAAAACACGCCTCTAAAGGCGAGGGCCCCAACAAACACAAATTCAAACGCCCCACTGAACCGGCCCTGTACGGCAGTACGTCACCTGATCGCACTGCCCTACTTTCGTAATTCGTACTCCGCAGCGCCGGCGCCGCCACCGAAACCGTAACGAGAAAGTTCCCAACAAACGCACCAATAAGTCTAAATTAAACAACGGCGCCCGCTGCAGCAGCGAAACCGTTTGCTCTGTCGTGTGTACACCGTACCGCAAGGCAGAGCAACTTAAAGCGGAATGCGCAGAATGAGTGAAGATATGTGTAATGTCTCCACTCTAAAATATGTGCAACTGTCTCTTACTAAATATTCGTTCTTTTTGTTTCTGTTTACGCCACAGTGGCCGACAATTGTCTGCATGAGTTTACACACACCAATTGCATATATTTACGAGCTGGAGTTATTACACATAAATTATAGATTTAAATATGTACATAAAAATTATAGAAATAGATCTCCATATATAACTTTTATAATTATATAAAATTATGAACTTACACTCACCTGGTTCCAATCCTGGGTTGAAGGACCATATGTTTACGTCAGTTTATTAATTTAAATATTAATCACTAAGATAAATTGATATTCACAAAAAAAATATATATATATTTTTTTAGCAGATTGCATTGCATTGTTTTATAACTAGAGAACACTAAAAGCTTAGTTGAGATAGGAAAAAGGCTTAATTATAGACGATTTAGTAGTTTAAACTAATCAAACAATATACACAGAAGCTAAGTTCGTCGACTGTTGCCGGTTGAAGGCTAGTAAAAGAAGAGATCGGGTAATCAGAAAACTCGCCGCTCGTGGCTCGTGATACCACGAGGCGGCTGAATATTTCAGCAAAGGTTGTCCGCCATCCGGTGCTGAATCTGCCGTACCCCGCGATTCAGCAAAGCACAGCGGTGCTTTACTTATCGCAGGGCATGGCAGCTCCAGCACCGGGCGGCGGCGCATATTAGAGGGTTCATGACGGGAACATGCCGCCCCCCTTGCAGTACTGCAATGGAGACCCCATGCCGGAACCTCTCCCTCTCCCCCTTAGCCGTGGAGGGTGGTGTGGTGCCCGCGTCCGCATCTGGCACACCTCGGCTTGTGGCACGAGGACGCCATGTGCTTGATCCCGAGGCACCGGAAACACAACGTCCGCCGGATCACATGGTCCCTTCGTCCTTTAGCCGAGAGCGCCAGAAATTGGGTGCAGCCCGCGAGGACGTGGTTTGTACTGCCACACATTTTGCAGCACGTTGATACTGTGGGGTAATGTTGCTGAGCTGGCTTTCCCCCAGTGTCCTGATGTTGAGCGGGACGTCGTGATCCCCCGGTGGAAGGACCCATGGCGAGGACTGGTTTCGTCTCTGTCGACCTCCAGTGGCGGGGGCTGGTTTCGCCCCTTTCGGGCACGGCAGGAACCAGAGCGGCGGTGGGGAACGTGGCCGGATTCGTGGACCCCGAGGCCGACGTGCCGGTGGTGCCTGAGTGTCAGGGCGGTCTTCTGCCGCGATCGCTCCGGCCAACCAATTCCACAACTTGTGGAACTCAGGTGGCGGTGGTTGCCACACGTCGGGCGGTGGGGACACGAGCAGATGCCGCAGTCCGAGGGTGGAAGCCGGCGGGCGTTCAATATGTTGGCTTCGGCCTAGTCTCGGTTGTGGTTGGTGCATGCTAGATGGGAGAGACAAAAAATAACGGCATTAGTACGGGTACAACGATCGAGATCTACGGAATGGCATAAGGGAAATATATAAAAGGTTTACGCTTCCCCTCGCATGGGAGGGGGCTCCTCCAATGGGAGTATCACCATTTTAGCAAGAGGTCTGGTGAGTACGCCTCTTGCTGTCCGCACATCTGCGACACGCACTTTCCCATCGGGTCCTGGATGCGTGTGGGTAGCTCGTCCCAGGCGCCAGTCCTGCGGCGCTAAGTTGTCCTCCCGTATAATGACGAGGTCTCCGGTCTTAATGTTTTCTTGCACGGTTCGCCACTTGCTGCGTCGCTGGCATTCCAGGAGATACTCCGTTTTACAGCGCGCACTGAATTGCTGAGCCGGTGCACGCAATTTTTGCCACCGGTTCATAATTGAAAGGTATGGAACCGCCTCCTCAGGTTCTGCGGGCGACAACAGAGGTCCACCCATCAGGAAATGGCCTGGGGTCAGCGCCTGTAAATCCGTGGGATCTTCTGAGAGAGCGCTGATGGGCCGAGAGTTGAGACACGCCTCAATCCGAGCTAGAAGAGTCAAGAATTCTTCGAGAGTAAATTTTAGTTGCCCTGCCATGCGTTTAAAGTGGTGCTTGAAACTTTTAACCGCCGCTTCCCAAAGACCCCCCATATGTGGCGCGTGTGGTGGAATGAACTCCCACTCAACCCAATTGAGGGGCTGCCCTGATACGGTTTTCTCCCGCATTTCCCGGAACACCCGCTGGAATTCAAGTTTTAATGCTTTCTCCGCCCCCACAAAGTTCCTGCCGTTATCCGAGTAGATTTTTAATGGGGACCTCCTACGTGAAACAAACCGAGCGGACGCCGCTAAAAACGCCGAAGTACTGAGGTCAGATGTCGCCTCGAGGTGTACTGCTTTTGTAGCAAAGCACACGAATATACGGACATATCCCTTGGTCACCCGGGATGGTCCTGATAGCTCTTTATATCAAACGGCCCTGCAAAGTCTACTCCCGTATAGGTAAATGGCCTGGTACATGTTGTTCGCTCTATGGGGAGAGCCGCCATAATTTGACTCCTTTGACTCTTCTTGAACAACACGCACGTCTTACACTGCAGGATCGTGCTTTTGATGAGCGTCTTCGCTCTCGGGATCCAATATTGGGTTCGGATTAAACGCAACATTAATTGATTCCCCCCGTGGAGGGACACCTCATGGATGAATTTCACCACCAGGCGGGTGAAGTGACTATAGTAGGGTAGGATGATGGGGTGCCGCTCGGAGAATGGCAACTGGGTAGTCAAAGCGAGCCTTCCGTTGACGCGCAGGGTCCCGTCCGAATGGATGAAGGGGTTCAAACTAAGGATAGGACTAGATTTGGGCAGCGGTCTTCGCTCAGTTAATTCTCAATACTCATTTGGGTAGTACATTTGTTAAGCCAACACTATGAGGCGAGTTGTAGTTTCATCAATTTCCCCCCGCGTTATTGGGACCCCTCGATCAAGGGTCACTGCTCGGCCCTTTGGACGACAGTAGCACATGAATCGGCGAACGAAACCTATCACACGCAAAGCTCTAGGTAAGTAGGAGAACCGCAGAATTGGGTCGTCCTTAGAGGACACATATACCATGTGGCACTTAGCAGGGCGTTGCTCTTCCTCAGTCGCGATCAGGGTCTCTTCTAGCAATGGGGGCCAGTGCTCCCTGTCAAGCTGGAGCCATGCTGGTCCTTTCCACCAAAGCGTGTTGTTGAGTAGTCCGTCAGGGGATGCTCCTCTACTTGCCAAATCCGCTGGATTATCTTCAGAGCGGACATGACGCCAGCGATTCACCCCTACCTTATTGGTAATAGTGGTGACTCTATTCGCCACAAATGTCTTCCACAAGTGGGGCGGTTTCCTCAACCATGCTAACACAATCGTGGAGTCAGTCCAACACATAAAGTTTTCGTCCGAGATGTTCAAAAGTGGCTTGAGGGGAGATATGAGTTCCGCCAGCAATGTCGCCCCGCATAATTCTAACCGAGGAAGCGAGACCGTTTTCAAAGGAGCTACCCTCGATTTGGCCACCAGCAGATGTGAGTAGATGGAATCTTGTCCTTTACACCGAACATAGAGGGCTGCCGCGTATGCCAGCTGTGATGCGTCGCAGAATGCGTGAAATTCGATATCGCTATCAGGAGCGGATCGTACCCAGCGAGGTACGTGAATTTGGGAGATTGCTTGATATTGCGATAAAAATTGAGTCCACCTAGTTAAGGTGGCGGGAGTAAGTGGATCATCCCAATTTATTTGATCCAACCAGACTTGCTGCATCAAGATTTTCGCGGTGATGACGATTGGCGCCAACCACCCCGCTGGGTCGAAAAGTTTGGCGATTAACGACAGCACTCTGCGCTTGGTGTATGTCGCCTCAAGTGGCAATTCCGCCACATGAAAATAGAACCAGTCCCCCGCGCATTCCATCTAATGCCCAATGTGCTGGTGGCACTAGTCTCCTCTAGTTTGAGAAAATCCTCTCGGAGTAGATGCTCCGGAGGGAGGTTTGCAAGACTGGCTGCACAATTTGCCGCCCACTTACTCATGGAGAAACCCGCTGACCCTAGACTCGCGATCAACTCATCCCGCGTTAGGATGGCTGTGGCCACATCATGGGTGCCGATCAATGCGTCATCCACGTACATTGACCCCGCAACACCCGAGATGCCAACGGAAACGTACTCTCCATATCATCTGCCACTTGCAGTAAGGTCCTTATTGCCAAATAAGGAGCACAGTTCACCCCAAAGGTGACCGTCTTTAATTCATCATCTGAAATCTCAGAATGAGGAGAGTCCCTAAAAACGATTCGCTGATATGGTCTGTGGCGTGGTTCCACCAGGATTTGTCGATACATTTTCTGGATGTCACCGGTGAGCACATAGCGGAACATGCGCCACTGAATAATCAGTCTGGTCAGATCAGCCTGCAGAACTGGCCCAGTATGCAACACGTCATTTAAACTGACTGTGTTGGATGTCGCTTGGGAAGCGTTGAAAACCACTCGAAGTCGAGTGGTGGTGCTCTCGGGTTTGATTACTGCGTGATGGGGCAGATAGTAATGAGGCACCAGAGTTGTTGACGGCGGGGGTACCTTTTCCATGTGATTTAGCATCACATATTCAAGGACCACCGCGTCGTATTTCTGTTTGTCTACTGGGTGCTTGCCCAGTCGAGCTTCATTGCGTTCAAACTGCCGAAGGGCAATGTGGCGTGACGCTCCTAAAGATTTGTGTGGTACAAAATCATGCTTGAACGGGAGCGAGACTATATGTCGCCCCGAAGTATCCCGGCGCGTGGTCCGGGCATACAAATCCAGACACTCTTGGTCAGGTTGAGATAGCTGCCGCTCACGAGGGGGCTCTTCGATTTCCAAAAATCGCCTCAAAATGCTATCAAGCGACGCGGACTCGGACATCCGGACACGTGTTGTGAATGCGGAGACTCGCTCAGCAGGCAGAGGTCCAGTAAGGATCCAGCCAAAAACTGTATCCTGCGCAAGTAATGACCCAACGATATTCCGATGCAACCCACCCAGCAAAATTTGAGGATATAGATCCCCCCCTAACAACAAATCGATTTGGGTTGAGTGTGAAGTGCCTGTGTCTGCCAACTTCAAACCATTAAGTTTGTTTTCGTCTCCTTCGCTCAACACAAGCGGCGCCAATTCCCCGGTCAAGGTGGGCAACACCAACGCCGCCACCCGTAGGCGGACAGAGGCATCGTACCGGGACCCGATAGTGAGATGACACGCCTTGGTGACGGTGCCAGCAAGTGTGTTGCTGACCCCCGACACCTGAGCGTGTACTGTGTGTGCCGGCAGCCTAAGGCGCTTGTGGAGGCGGTCTGAAATGAAGGACCCCTCGGAACCGGAGTCTATCAGCGCCCGGGCCCTATACCAAACTCCCTGGTGTTCAATATTTATTAACGCCGTACCCAAAAGAACCCGGTTGGAGAGGCGACCACACGGATGACTTTGACTCGGCCCCGCCTTATCTGCCGGCTGCGAAGTCTGCGAAGTGTGGTACGAGGACTTGGGTACGGCATGAGGTGCCGGGGTAGTGTGCTCAATTTGATTACAGCGACCCCCAGATGCTGATGGCGGGTGTGGCGTTGAGCCGGTAGGACGACTCTGCCTGGAGTCCGAGTGCAACAGCGTATGGAACCGCTCTTGACAGGTGAAACACGAGAAGGAGCTGGGACAGTTATCCCCCTTGCGAGATGGCGACAGACAATTCACACATAACCCGTGTCGCCGCACCAAATCCCACCGTGCTGAGACAGTGGCAGCCTGGAACGCAATACAATTTCGCACCGAATGGGTGGTTTGTTTAAAAATTTTACACCCCTGTGGGGTGACTTTCGCTTGGTGAGTCTGCACCCGAGCTGAGCGAGACATGCCTGGCTGAATCCTTGTGTTGGATTGCTGACTGTTCGCTGGTCGGGTCCCCGCTATCGCCTCAAGTGTCCGGAATCGCTGCGACAGAAATGAATCCATTGCCTTCCACTCGGGCACTTCCGAACTCCCCCCCCACGGTTTGTTTCCATAAAGCCAGTGTGACTTCCGGCAGACATCGTGCACACCGGTAGACTAACATAGGATTCCATGCCACCATATCCACACCGTAAGCAGTCAACGCTGCGATACAGTTGCTGATGTCGCGCTGGAGGCGTTTAATTTCGCCACCATCTTCGCGCTTCACCGGGTCCAGTTCCAATAAGGCCTTCAATTGTAAATTGATTTGCTGGCGCTTATTTTCATATCGCTCAAGTAAATGGGCCCACGCCTGCACAAACCCTGCGTCCGTCAAAGGGAGCTTCCCTACGATATCACGTGGTTCGCCCCGAGTTTTTAGAGTAAGGTGATACATCATCTCTACGTTAGAGAGACGCGAGTTATTGATGAATAGTGTGGTAAACATATCCCGAAACGCGGGCCATTGGCCGTAGGTCCCCTCAAACAGAGGAATGTCGCAAGGTGGTACGTGGATGCCAGGTAGCGCAGGAGTCATCGCCTCAACACGCTCGGGGCCAGGTCTCCCTGTCAGCATACCTTCTTGCAGTCCCGCAATTACGACCCGCCCCTTCCTGAAGACGTCGAAACTCGCCTCAAAGCGCTGGGCCACCGAATGCAGAAGTTGGTCCCGCTCCTTGGCCTTGCGTGCTTCCGCTAGCACTTGTGCTTTCGCTACTTTAAGAGCGGCCCACCTCTCATTTAACTCCTCCTCATCGACCCGGAGCGACGATAACGAGTGACTGTCTGTCTGTCGACGCTCAAAGCGGTCGACAAACATCGTCAACTCGTCAGCGGCTGCTATCAACGGGGCCAGCATCTTTCCTGCTTTGCCTGCCCCTGATCGAAGCTCAATGGCGGATCTGTTACGCCACAAAGGGATCTAATCGCTTAACGAATGCAACCAACCAAACTCAAACGCCCCTAAATACCGATGGCGCACACCTCAAATACAAATTGCCTACGCCCCAACCGAAAGTCAATCGACTGCAGACTCAACCGCTCCCAAAAACACGCCTCTAAAGGCGAGGGCCCCAACAAACACAAATTCAAACGCCCCACTGAACCGGCCCTGTACGGCAGTACGTCACCTGATCGCACTGCCCTACTTTCGTAATTCGTACTCCGCAGCGCCGGCGCCGCCACCGAAACCGTAACGAGAAAGTTCCCAACAAACGCACCAATAAGTCTAAATTAAACAACGGCGCCCGCTGCAGCAGCGAAACCGTTTGCTCTGTCGTGTGTACACCGTACCGCAAGGCAGAGCAACTTAAAGCGGAATGCGCAGAATGAGTGAAGATATGTGTAATGTCTCCACTCTAAAATATGTGCAACTGTCTCTTACTAAATATTCGTTCTTTTTGTTTCTGTTTACGCCACAGTGGCCGACAATTGTCTGCATGAGTTTACACACACCAATTGCATATATTTACGAGCTGGAGTTATTACACATAAATTATAGATTTAAATATGTACATAAAAATTATAGAAATAGATCTCCATATATAACTTTTATAATTATATAAAATTATGAACTTACACTCACCTGGTTCCAATCCTGGGTTGAAGGACCATATGTTTACGTCAGTTTATTAATTTAAATATTAATCACTAAGATAAATTGATATTCACAAAAAAAAAATATATATATTTTTTTAGCAGATTGCATTGCATTGTTTTATAACTAGAGAACACTAAAAGCTTAGTTGAGATAGGAAAAAGGCTTAATTATAGACGATTTAGTAGTTTAAACTAATCAAACAATATACACAGAAGCTAAGTTCGTCGACTGTTGCCGGTTGAAGGCTAGTAAAAGAAGAGATCGGGTAATCAGAAAACTCGCCGCTCGTGGCTCGTGATACCACGAGGCGGCTGAATATTTCAGCAAAGGTTGTCCGCCATCCGGTGCTGAATCTGCCGTACCCCGCGATTCAGCAAAGCACAGCGGTGCTTTACTTATCGCAGGGCATGGCAGCTCCAGCACCGGGCGGCGGCGCATATTAGAGGGTTCATGACGGGAACATGCCGCCCCCTTGCAGTACTGCAATGGAGACCCCATGCCGGAACCTCTCCCTCTCCCCCTTAGCCGTGGAGGGTGGTGTGGTGCCCGCGTTCGCATCTGGCACACCTCGGCTCGTGGCACGAGGACGCCATGTGCTTGATCCCGAGGCACCGGAAACACAACGTCCGCCGGATCACATGGTCCCTTCGTCCTTTAGCCGAGAGCGCCAGAAATTGGGTGCAGCCCGCGAGGACGTGGTTTGTACTGCCACAAATTTTGCAGCACGTTGATACTGTGGGGTAATGTTGCTGAGCTGGCTTTCCCCCAGTGTCCTGATGTTGAGCGGGACGTCGTGATCCACCGGTGGAAGGACCCATGGCGAGGACTGGTTTCGTCTCTGTCGACCGTCCAGTGGCGGCGGCTGGTTTCGCCCCTTTCGGGCACGGCAGGAACCAGAGCGGCGGTGGGGAACGTGACCGGATTCGTGGACCCCGAGGCCGACGTGCCGGTGGTGCCTGAGTGTCAGGGCGGTCTTCTGCCGCGATCGCTCCGGCCAACCAATTCCACAACTTGTGGAACTCAGGTGGCGGTGGTTGCCACACGTCGGGCGGTGGGGACACGAGCAGATGCCGCAGTCCGAGGGTGGAAGCCGGCGGGCGTTCAATATGTTGGCTTCGGCCTAGTCTCGGTTGTGGTTGGTGCATGCTAGATGGGAGAGACAAAAAATAACGGCATTAGTACGGGTACAACGATCGAGATCTACGGAATGGCATAAGGGAAATATATAAAAGGTTTACGCTTCCCCTCGCATGGGAGGGGGCTCCTCCAATGGGAGTATCACCATTTTAGCAAGAGGTCTGGTGAGTACGCCTCTTGCTGTCCGCACATCTGCGACACGCACTTTCCCATCGGGTCCTGGATGCGTGTGGGTAGCTCGTCCCAGGCGCCAGTCCTGCGGCGCTAAGTTGTCCTCCCGTATAATGACGAGGTCTCCGGTCTTAAGGTTTTCTTGCACGGTTCGCCACTTGCTGCGTCGCTGGCATTCCAGGAGATACTCCGTTTTACAGCGCGCACTGAATTGCTGAGCCGGTGCACGCAATTTTTGCCACCGGTTCATAATTGAAAGGTATGGAACCGCCTCCTCAGGTTCTGCGGGCGACAACAGAGGTCCACCCATCAGGAAATGGCCTGGGGTTAGCGCCTGTAAATCCGTGGGATCTTCTGAGAGAGCGCTGATGGGCCGAGAGTTGAGACACGCCTCAATCCGAGCTAGAAGAGTCAAGAATTCTTCGAGAGTAAATTTTAGTTGCCCTGCCATGCGTTTAAAGTGGTGCTTGAAACTTTTAACCGCCGCTTCCCAAAGACCCCCCATATGTGGCGCGTGTGGTGGAATGAACTCCCACTCAACCCAATTGAGGGGCTGCCCTGATACGGTTTTCTCCCGCATTTCCCGGAACACCCGCTGGAATTCAAGTTTTAATGCTTTCTCCGCCCCCACAAAGTTCCTGCCGTTATCCGAGTAGATTTTTAATGGGGACCCCCTACGTGAAACAAACCGAGCGGACGCCGCTAAAAACGCCGAAGTACTGAGGTCAGATGTCGCCTCGAGGTGTACTGCTTTTGTAGCAAAGCACACGAATATACAGACATATCCCTTGGTCACCCGGGATGGTCCTGATAGCTCTTTATATCAAACGGCCCTGCAAAGTCTACTCCCGTATAGGTAAATGGCCTGGTACATGTTGTTCGCTCTATGGGGAGAGCCGCCATAATTTGACTCCTTTGACTCTTCTTGAACAACACGCACTAGGACTAGATTTGGGCAGCGGTCTTCGCTCAGTTAATTCTCGATACTCATTTGGGTAGTACATTTGTTAAGCCAACACTATGAGGCGAGTTGTAGTTTCATCAATTTCCCCCCGCGTTATTGGGACCCCTCGATCAAGGGTCACTGCTCGGCCCTTTGGACGACAGTAGCACATGAATCGGCGAACGAAACCTATCACACGCAAAGCTCTAGGTAAGTAGGAGAACCGCAGAATTGGGTCGTCCTTAGAGGACACATATACCATGTGGCACTTAGCAGGGCGTTGCTCTTCCTCAGTCGCGATCAGGGTCTCTTCTAGCAATGGGGGCCAGTGCTCCCTGTCAAGCTGGAGCCATGCTGGTCCTTTCCACCAAAGCGTGTTGTTGAGTAGTCCGTCAGGGGATGCTCCTCTACTTGCCAAATCCGCTGGATTATCTTCAGAGCGGACATGACGCCAGCGATTCACCCCTACCTTATTGGTAATAGTGGTGACTCTATTCGCCACAAATGTCTTCCACAAGTGGGGCGGTTTCCTCAACCATGCTAACACAATCGTGGAGTCAGTCCAACACATCAAGTTTTCGTCCGAGATGTTCAAAAGTGGCTTGAGGGGAGATATGAGTTCCGCCAGCAATGTCGCCCCGCATAATTCTAACCGAGGAAGCGAGACCGTTTTCAAAGGAGCTACCCTCGATTTGGCCACCAGCAGATGTGAGTAGATGGAATCTTGTCCTTTACACCGAACATAGAGGGCTGCCGCGTATGCCAGCTGTGATGCGTCGCAGAACGCGTGAAATTCGATATCGCTATCAGGAGCGGATCGTACCCAGCGAGGTACGCGAATTTGGGAGATTGCTTGATATTGCGATAAAAATTGAGTCCACCTAGTTAAGGTGGCGGGAGTAAGTGGATCATCCCAATTTATTTGATCCAACCAGATTTGCTGCATCAAGATTTTCGTGGTGATGACGATTGGCGCCAACCACCCCGCTGGGTCGAAAAGTTTGGCGATTAACGACAGCACTCTGCGCTTGGTGTATGTCGCCATAAGTGGCAATTCCGCCACATGAAAATAGAACCAGTCCCCCGCGCATTCCATCTAATGCCCAATGTGCTGGTGGCACTAGTCTCCTCTAGTTTGAGAAAATCCTCTCGGAGTAGATGCTCCGGAGGGAGGTTTGCAAGACTGGCTGCACAATTTGCCGCCCACTTACTCATGGAGAAACCCGCTGACCCTAGACTCGCGATCAACTCATCCCGCGTTAGGATGGCTGTGGCCACATCATGGGTGCCGATCAATGCGTCATCCACGTACATTGACCCCGCAACACCCGAGATGCCAACGGAAACGTACTCTCCATATCATCTGCCACTTGCAGTAAGGTCCTTATTGCCAAATAAGGAGCACAGTTCACCCCAAAGGTGACCGTCTTTAATTCATAATCTGAAATCTCAGAATGAGGAGAGTCCCTAAAAACGATTCGCTGATATGGTCTGTGGCGTGGTTCCACCAGGATTTGTCGATACATTTTCTGGATGTCACCGGTGAGCACATAGCGGAACATGTGCCACTGAATAATCAGTCTGGTCAGATCAGCCTGCAGAACTGGCCCAGTATGCAACACGTCATTTAAACTGACTGTGTTGGATGTCGCTTGGGAAGCGTTGAAAACCACTCGAAGTCAAGTGGTGGTGCTCTCGGGTTTGATTACTGCGTGATGGGGCAGATAGTAATGAGGCACCAGAGTTGTTGACGGCGGGGGTACCTTTTCCATGTGATTTAGCATCACATATTCAAGGACCACCGCGTCGTATTTCTGTTTGTCTACTGGGTGCTTGCCCAGTCGAGCTTCATTGCGTTCAAACTGCCGAAGGGCAATGTGGCGTGACGCTCCTAAAGATTTGTGTGGTACAAAATCATGCTTGAACGGGAGCGAGACTATATGTCGCCCCGAAGTATCCCGGCGCGTGGTCCGGGCATACAAATCCAGACACTCTTGGTCAGGTTGAGATAGCTGCCGCTCACGAGGGGGCTCTTCGATTTCCCAAAATCGCCTCAAAATGCTATCAAGCGACGCGGACTCGGACATCCGGACACGTGTTGTGAATGCGGAGACTCGCTCAGCAGGCAGAGGTCCAGTAAGGATCCAGCCAAAACCTGTATCCTGCGCAAGTAATGACCCAACGATATTCCGATGCAACCCACCCAGCAAAATTTGAGGATATAGATCCCCCCCTAACAACAAATCGATTTGGGTTGAGTGTGAAGTGCCTGTGTCTGCCAACTTCAAACCATTAAGTTTGTTTTCGTCTCCTTCGCTCAACACAAGCGGCGCCAATTCCCCGGTCAAGGTGGGCAACACCAACGCCGCCACCCGTAGGCGGACAGAGGCATCGTACCGGGACCCGATAGTGAGATGACACGCCTTGGTGACGGTGCCAGCAAGTGTGTTGCTGACCCCCGACACCTGAGCGTGTACTGTGTGTGCCGGCAGCCTAAGGCGCTTGTGGAGGCGGTCTGAAATGAAGGACCCCTCGGAACCGGAGTCTATCAGCGCCCGGGCCCTATACCAAACTCCCTGGTGTTCAATATTTATTAACGCCGTACCCAAAAGAACCCGGTTGGAGAGGCGACCACACGGATGACTTTGACTCGGCCCCGCCTTATCTGCCGGCTGCGAAGTCTGCGAAGTGTGGTACGAGGACTTGGGTACGGCATGAGGTGCCGGGGTAGTGTGCTCAATTTGATTACAGCGACCCCCAGATGCTGATGGCGGGTGTGGCGTTGAGCCGGTAGGACGACTCTGCCTGGAGTCCGAGTGCAACAGCGTATGGAACCGCTCTTGACAGGTGAAACACGAGAAGGAGCTGGGACAGTTATCCCCCTTGCGAGATGGCGACAGACAATTCACACATAACCCGTGTCGCCGCACCAAATCCCACCGTGCTGAGACAGTGGCAGCCTGGAACGCAATACAATTTCGCACCGAATGGGTGGTTTGTTTACAAATTTTACACCCCTGTGGGGTGACTTTCGCTTGGTGAGTCTGCACCCGAGCTGAGCGAGACGTGCCTGGCTGAATCCTTGTGTTGGATTGCTGACTGTTCGCTGGTCGGGTCCCCGCTATCGCCTCAAGTGTCCGGAATCGCTGCGACAGAAATGAATCCATTGCCTTCCACTCGGGCACCTCCGAACTCCCCCCCCACGGTTTGTTTCCATAAAGCCAGTGTGACTTCCGGCAGACATCGTGCACACCGGTAGACTAACATAGGGTTCCATGCCACCATATCCACACCGTAAGCAGTCAACGCTGCGATACAGTTGCTGATGTCGCGCTGGAGGCGTTTAATTTCGCCACCATCTTCGCGCTTCACCGGGTCCAGTTCCAATAAGGCCTTCAATTGTACATTGATTTGCTGGCGCTTATTTTCATATCGCTCAAGTAAATGGGCCCACGCCTGCACAAACCCTGCGTCCGTCAAAGGGAGCTTCCCTACGATATCACGTGGTTCGCCCCGAGTTTTTAGAGTAAGGTGATACATCATCTCTACGTTAGAGAGACGCGAGTTATTGATGAATAGTGTGGTAAACATATCCCGAAACGCGGGCCATTGGCCGTAGGTCCCCTCAAACAGAGGAATGTCGCAAGGTGGTACGTGGATGCCAGGTAGCGCAGGAGTCATCGCCTCAACACGCTCGGGGCCAGGTCTCCCTGTCAGCATACCTTCTTGCAGTCCCGCAATTACGACCCGCCCCTTCCTGAAGACGTCGAAACTCGCCTCAAAGCGCTGGGCCACCGAATGCAGAAGTTGGTCCCGCTCCTTGGCCTCGCGTGCTTCCGCTAGCACTTGTGCTTTCGCTACTTTAAGAGCGGCCCACCTCTCATTTAACTCCTCCTCATCGACCCGGAGCGACGATAACGAGTGACTGTCTGTCTGTCGACGCTCAAAGCGGTCGACAAACATCGTCAACTCGTCAGCGGCTGCTATCAACGGGGCCAGCATCTTTCCTGCTTTGCCTGCCCCTGATCGAAGCTCAATGGCGGATCTGTTACGCCACAAAGGGATCTAATCGCTTAACGAATGCAACCAACCAAACTCAAACGCCCCTAAATACCGATGGCGCACACCTCAAATACAAATTGCCTACGCCCCAACCGAAAGTCAATCGACTGCAGGCTCAACCGCTCCCAAAAACACGCCTCTAAAGGCGAGGGCCCCAACAAACACAAATTCAAACGCCCCACTGAACCGGCCCTGTACGGCAGTACGTCACCTGATCGCACTGCCCTACTTTCGTAATTCGTACTCCGCAGCGCCGGCGCCGCCACCGAAACCGTAACGAGAAAGTTCCCAACAAAC